>CM067224.1:17406017-18056016 GCA_034190945.1 Octodonta nipae
GAAGTATTTAACACGTTAAGGCTTCTTTTCCAGGACAAAATTCCTCATTTTTTATTTTAAATTGTCCCAAATAGGAAAAAAAACTTCCCCAAATAATTTTTGAAGCTTCATAAAACGCAAACAAAAGAATGAAACTTACTGTAAATATAGATTTTTACGTATCCAAACCCCTAGCGACCGTTTTATAATGGCAACACAATTTTTTGGGAAGACGTAGGCCGGAAAAGCCGGCGTTTCGTTGCCAGTTCGGTTTTCGTGTGCAGAGAAAACACTTACTGGTTTTGTCGGGGATGAAAAAGTTAGTAGATAAGAATTAATTTGTGATATTAGCATTCGACCCTTGTTTTTTCGAGGTGAGCCGCCGCTCGGTACGCCAGGATTAGGGATGAAAACCGTGGCGTTAGCTACTGCGGTGACATAAATCGCAGACGACGGATTGGGATATGAAAAAAAATTATGTCGTGCGGTAGTAAATTCTGCATTTCTGGCGCTGATACAGGAGGTTTTTTGAAATATTCAAATTTCGCGATGGGGTAGTGTGTAACGGATGCGTGTCAGGTGTATGTAGCATGAGTAAATTAATGAATTATGCATTTTCGCATTTATACAAGGGTGTTCTCAAAGGTAACTGGTTGAATTTAATAATTCATATACCAAAATCGTTTGAATTCGAGTTGCAGATCAGTATGGGTATTTCGGAAACTAGCGGAGATAGAGCAATGGTTAAATTGGGAAAGATTTGCAGTTTTACTGGGCCCAATTTAATGACACTTTCGGATTTTTTGTAAAAAGTCATAGCTTACTAGATATTTTGAAAAAACGAAATTGTGTCGATTAAGTCAAATCCCTCTAGCTCCTTTGGTTTTGATTTTATAAAAAAAGTGTAAATATCAAAATTGTAGGGAATTGTATTCCGAATATGATTGTCATGTCCTCGTTTGCGTGACAGCAGTCGGTAAATATATTAAAAATATATATATATATATATATTATATATATTATATATATATAACCGACTTCCCAGTATAACTAAAGTTGAAAATAAATTATAACAAAATACAACTCCTAGACAATAAATAAAACATTCAATGTTGTTAGGTACCTACACACAAAGTAATACATGTAAACATTACAATGTACTCATGCTGTACAAATTTATTAAAATACCTATCTATCTAGTATTATTTAAAGTTGGTGGCAAGCAAATCTAAAATCCTGCATTACGTACTTATCTACAACTTCATCAAATTTGACTGTTTGCTTGTTAGTACTTGTATGTATTTACACTCCAAATTTTAAAAAAGTGAGGTGACGGGTCTCGAGATCAACTCTTCTACTTTCCATCGGTGGTTTATTTATAATGATAGGGACATCCGGTGAGGTAATATGGCCTTTAAAAAAAAAGGCTTCCATAGAATTGACTAAAATTTTGCTACCGGGGCTACACTATTTATATTTTGAACATTAATTGGGTATGAGAAGATCTACCATTTCAGTTAATAAGTGTGTTTTAGTTATAAAAAATATATATAAGCGATTATTTATTTTTTCGGTATTTCGGGTAATGATTTCATTATCTAAGAAGCCAATTAACGAAATTGAGAGTATAGTGGCTCATTTTGTAGGTTTTTCATTTCTCTTTAACATTGCCTATAGTAGCAAACACGCTTCATAGGTGGATTTTGAGTAAAAGGTAAAACACGAAATTGTTACCCATTTTTCGCGATTTTTATGTATAAAATAAAAAGGCGTCGATAAAAAAATGTTAAATTTTATGTCAATTAATTATGTTTTAACATTAGAACACATTGATGTTTGTTTTGTTCTCCTAGAATGAGCTTGAAAATAAACGGCCGACAGCTTGAGCAACTTTTAAATTCAAATGTTAATTTTGTTATTGCTGTCATATATATGTTTGATTTAGTTTTGGTAGCTACTACGTTGTTCTGATTTTTTAGTTATGCATGTAATTCATGAATAGAGGCAAATGCTTAAAAGTTTATCTAGAACTCTGGCCGCTGCTAGGTAATTAGAAAAACAAAGAAGCCATGTACTCCAGTGGGTGAAAAGTAGGGAGATATATAGTGGTACTAACCCCGATAGCATGATGTGGTTTATATGTGTTTATGTTTATGTGGAAAAATTATTTATTGAGAAATCATACACCGGTCACCAAATTTGAGAAAACTAATAAAATGTATTTTTGATTAATTGTAAATTTCCAGATTAGGTTTAAATCTTTAAGCATATATATTGTTTTACTATATCTATTCACTTTCAAAATGGCAATACAACAGTCTGTTCTTATATTTTTTTAACAAATTACGTTACGCAATACAAATGCAATTTCCAAATCACGAAACACTTTATTGTAAAGAGAATCCTACAATTCGTTCTGCCTATTTGAACACAATGCATGTCGAAGGTGCTTTAACGACACTCCACATCGAAATTCAAGTTTAAAACGGTCCCGTTTTCCATTAAAACTGTAGTATTTAAACGGGACGAGTCAGTCAGTATAGTACACTGATGTATCGAAATAAACGGTTGACCAAATAGCGATGTACTACTAATAGGCCTCAAGCTGCATAGGGTATATTTGAAACCAAACAAATCGTATTCAGTGTTTGGCAACATATTGTTGTTGATTTTGTACCAATTTTATTAATGCTGGATAATTCTAGCTAACCCTACTCTTCCTGCTATGAATGTTTGTTTGCACGGCTTGATTTAGCTGCAAATAGTGAAAAAGCTTTAGGAAATATTCCAGGGTATTGAAAACATGAGATGTACTGCACAAACAATGCAAATTTTAATAACAATAATCAAAGTAATCAGTATTTAATAAACATAGCTTGAAGCTGTTATTTAAGCTAATAATTAGGGACCCTCTAGATTTAATCAGATTTGTTAGTGTTGTTTTTGAGAACCTATTAACAAATATACAATGTGTCCCAGACAAAGCCAACTACAAGGGAATTTCCGAAACGGTATAAGATACAGGATAGCTTAAATATGAAAAAGTTGCGCTATTCCAAGCCCAAGCAGGTGCTGTATCAAAATTAAAAATAACTACACTGGTTTTCAAAATATCGAGCAAAAAAAACAAAAATTTTCGAAAAATTTTGTAGTTTTGTGTTGGCGATTACAGCTAATCGATTGACGTGAACGAATTTTTTCTAGGTCTTCTAGTTTTTTGTACTATGGCCGCTACATTAGATTTATACGATATTGAATAGCACATAAAAAGATCTTTTCAACGATATTTAACTGGGCCTATCTTTAGGGATGACAGAAATGTAAATTAAAAAAAAATCCAAAAATAATAAACAAATAAAAGTAACTTATGATACTAAAGCAAACAACTAAAATATTACATATTTGTTATTTAACTAAAACAAAAACTAAAAAACCGATGTCAAACCCTTGACCTAAATCAAATTAATTAAATGTTCGAAAAACTTCCCCCCCCCCCTTATTATTAATGCACCCTGCATCAAGTATTAGAGATATACATGCATCTATAACAATTTGTCTAGGCATGTCTTCAATGGCTGGAACAATGCCTGCTTCAAGGTCCTCTACCGTGTTATAAGTAATATAATAATTTATTCTTTAAGATCTCCAAATGCAAAAGTCAAGTGGCAAAAAGTATGGCGAGCGAAAGGGCTAGGCAACCGGAGCTCTTTTTCCCAGCCAGTTATGTCCATAGTGCTGATTCAAAGAGTCAGTTATGATTCTTGCATTTTGTGGAGGTGCTCCATCTTGTATTATCTCAAGATATCAAGGAGTAGTCAAGTTATCGTAAAAAATGTAAAATAGAACATGTCCGTTTATGATTACTAGTCATACATTAAAACTTCATCTCATTTGATGGCGCAGCTCACGATTTAAGAATAGGCTTTGATCGGCACAATACACGTTGTTCTGCCTGTTACATACCTCGCTATTTGTAAATCTGTTTTTCATTAGACCACAGAATCTTAGGCGGAAATTGAGGATTTTCTTGACATTTTTCTACGAATCTATTGTAAAACAGTCTTTTCCTTTGTAAAATCATCAACTCGAAAACTCCTTGAATAATATGTTTTACATATGAACGATATTTGACTTTTCCAGAATTCTCTGAGCAATCGATTTAAGCATTTCAATTTATTCTCCATTTGACAGTGGAAGGTAGACAAAACTTTTTAAAACAAATTTCCAATATTTCATTATACACTCTATTCCGTTTTTTGGAAGGAACCATAGGCAAGTAAATTATCTGTAAGTCACTATTTGAACTTTTCGAGTAGATGAAAAACGCACTAAACTTACTCTTGGAAGAATTAAAACTTTGCTTAAATAAATTTAGAAAGAGTCTTACTCTCAAAACATGCTCTCCGAATAGTTCTAATTTTTAATTGCTGTTCTTATTTTTAACATGATTTCAGTATTATTTTAATTGGTTTTTTTTTCACTAAGACTGTTTTTGACTTGCTCAAACATTGTTCCGTAGTCGTTCCGACAAACCTGATGCGCTTTCGCGACTGGAAGTAATGTTGAAGCGTTCTTGTGGCCCAAAATGAAACAATCATACATATCCACTTATCCCAATTTAAATACTTTTCCGTATTTAATTTAATTAAATAATAACTGGGATAAACCAAATTAAATCAACAGATTAATCTAAGAGACATTTTGTTTCCCCACTATTGATCTTTTGTCTACACTTCAGAGTTATACATATACTTCTGGAGATAGCCTGCTAAGCATAAATATTTTGAAGAGATTAGGAAGAGAGGGCAACAGGGTAACAGGCTATTTCACTTGGTGGGTGGAAGCAGGCAATAAATTACATGCTGGACCTATTTCATTGGAAGAAGCTTCCAATTAAGTCATATAGCCCTCTCTTTTTACGCTTGGCAAGGTATTGGTGTATTGCAGGCTGAACGCCAAAAGTAAAAGTTCTAAGGTTATTACTTGGTTGATAAGCTTTTTTTTCTCTTTAAATGGACGTAGGAATCCAAAATGGCGACCGCAAAGAAATAACAAAAGTTGGCTATGGTTGGCCATAGTCGCCAACAAAAAACTACCAATTTACAAAAATCTGTTTGTCAGCGTCAAAACGCATTGAGAATACAAGTGAGAACATATTTATATATGACTAATTAACATTCTGATTAACTATAATCCGGATTAACCTTTTCAGTTCACTCGTAATCAATATTAGAATATAAAATCTTTCGGAACATTTCTTGTCTGCCTTCTAGGTCGGACGCGAAATCACGATAGGAAGACTCCCTAAGATTCGTCGGACTCCCACGATAATAGAATCTTTCTCTTTCTGCATTATAAATGATCCAATTTAACTAAAAGTTATTTGCTCACAGGTTAAAATGCAAATTACCGCGAATCCCAATATTTATGCAAAGTTAGCAAAGTCACTTTGGGCACATCTACCTCTTTCATTACATTACATTAACTACGGGGAAAGGGGAGCAGATAGCGCGATAGCATTAGGGTGATTTTACGTTATTACCTAAAAATTATGTAGGAGAGCAGAACTGCATACAAGTGCCTGCAATTAGTGAATGATTGTCTTTGTAAAAATTTTATTAATACTCGTTTCTTATAATAATTAATTGGAATATCCTGAAAGTGAAAATTAATGTATTCAATATGCGATCCGAAATTACTTATGAAATTTAATTGATTTTTATTATTGAAATACATATAATAATTATAATCAACCAAACTCCTTGATGATGACAACTTAGAGTTGTCGAAACGGTGTTGAGTGTTTAAAATAAAGGTTTGGTTTTAGTGTGCAAAACTGTGTTTTGACATTTATGACACACCAAAGGTCCCACAGCATTTCCATCCGAAAATCCTATTATAAAATCACTCCTAATCTGTCTACCTGTCATATCACAGCCAGTTTTCTCCATAACTACTGGAAGGAAAATTATATGTCATAAATGAACAAATTTTGATTTTTAGGGTACTTCTAGGAGGGGAGGGGTTAACAAAAATCGGCAATTCCCTCCCTTTATCTCATAAACTATTTAAAATTTGGAAAAAATAGGGAATATAGGACTTTGCTCAAAGTTTACAGGAAAAATAAGGTAAAACCCCTAATATTAATTTTGGACCGCAAATTATGGAAATAAATGAAAAAAAATTCTTTAAACACATTACGTAATATAAAAAACCAAGGGGCTCATCATGAGGAATACAAATATACCTTTTCAAACTTTGAAAACATATTTTGTTTAAAGCTATTAACATAAATATAAAAAATACCCATTCCTCCTTGATTTCTGAAACTATAAAACATAAAATTTTGAAAAAATTACTGGTATAGGAACCTCACTTAAATTCTACAGAAAAGATAAGGGGAAAATCCTAATATTATTTGTGTGGTTAAATTATAGAGTTAAACGGAAGTTAAAATAAACTTTTTTCAAACGCATAATAAACATATTTTTTTTCATATTTTTCAAAAGATAAAAATAGAAAATATTACTTTCCCTCTTTATTCCGAAACTGTAATTATAATTTGAAAATATTTGGGGTATTATAGGCAAAATTTACAGGAGAAATAAGATACCCTATAATTTTAGGTATCAAATTATAGAATTAAACGGAAAATAAAACATTACAATGTTGTCAAAGGCATCATGTAATATATTAAATGAACGGGCTCATTATGAGGAATGCAGATAAATATTTTTTCATATTTTAAAAAAATCGACTTATTCCCCACCTTATCTCCGAAACTATAAGACTTTTTTTGAATATAGACGTAGGACCTCACTTAAGCTTTACAGAAAAATAAGGAGAAATTCCTAATATTAATTTTGGATGCCAAATTACAGAATTAAATGAAAATTAAAAAGTTTCATATTTATTAAACACGTCATGTAGTATATCAAATGAAGGGACCCATTATAAAGAATGCAAGTATATTTTTTCAAAATTTAAAAATAATTTGTTAACAAGATATTTAACAAATATACAAAATACAACTCGTTGCCTTATGAAAAAAATTAGAAGACAAGTAAACTTAAGGTTATTATTTTCTGCAACCGTAATGAATCAAGTAAATTGTATTTGTATTTTTAAAGGAATTTTTTTTAAAATGTTTAATAATATATTATTTAAAATTTGACCCATTTGCTCATATATTGCCCAAACTATGGAGCCTAAATTTCAGACAAAAAATGATGTTTTCTTCATTGAAAGAGAAGTTTGTAAAATAAATTGAAAATCATAATCTTAATTTTGGGAGCCAAATTAGAAAACAAAATAAATATTTTTATAAAAATCAAGAACATTAGCAGTTCAAATAAAAAGTGCTGCTTAAAATAGATTAAGTAAAATATAAGAAAACCTGCACATTCCCTTCTTGTCTGAAACAGCAAAATTATAAAAATACATAATAGGATTTGTATATTATAGCAAATCTCAAAGGTGGTACGGAACCCTTAGTATGGAAATCCAAGTCGCGCTTGACCAAATTATTGGGTTTTTAAACCACCCCAGAATTAAAGTAAATCTAAAAAGACTGCTCTAGCTGTTTTTGAGTTTTAACAAGACTAAGGAATAGAACTTGATTGTTATATGTTAGATCAATGCATTGCATTTTGAAAATTTACAGTAAAACATTATTGGATTACAAATTAATTGATAGATGGACAAACTGCTGGGGTAAAGTTAAAATAACTTAACTCCCTGACGAATTTATTCCCAAATCTGACAAATAAGCATCTCACATGCTACTATGTATATTGTATACATACCCGAAACTATTTTTTTATCCAGAACAATGTCATTCGTTCAACTCGGATTATTATGCTGCAGCAAGACAGTCTATTAATCCGACATTCCTAACACGCGACCGCTTTTATGGCTGGAATAAAAGCTCACATTACACTCTAAAGTGGAATTGTTGCCCAAAATTCTGCTCCGATAATAGGATCCCAAATAAAGTAAACACTAAAATATTACCGGCTTATATTTGGAAAAACTACAAACACCACCTTCTCATAAAAGAGCTCTTTGGAAAACGTGTTGTCATTTGTCTACTGTTTGGGAAAGGCGTTACGACAGCGCAAACTGCGAGTTATTGCTTGCGTTTTCTTTTTGTGGACTTTTCCGGGAGACATTCTTTCACTATTTAGATCGTAAATGATAATGTGTGCCAGATGTGACTTAACGTAAAAGGTATTCATTTAATGAGAAGTTAATGTGTTATGTAGACGTTCTGGTGCCTTAAGTTGCTTTTTAAAATGGAGTTGTATTTTATAGTTTGCAAAAATTCTATGCTTTAACACCTGCTTATCAGAAGGCGTTTAAGAACTGTAATAATCTGACGGAGTATATAATCTTGAACGGGAAGCTGAGATATTTTGAAAACAAATTTAAAAACATGATAATTTAAAACTTTTAATGGGTACATCAAAGAAATGAAAAAACATAAAAAAAATTCCTACTTTCGATAATATCCAGAGGAAATACAAATGCTGATTTTATTAATCTGACAGACTTACTCCTCCCCTCAATCCTCACAACTCAGTAATGTTAAATACCAACCCTCTGCTAAAGCTTTGAAAGCAAGTTTTTTTTTATATTTTTAACCGACTTCCAAAAAGGAGGAGGTTATAAATTCGTCGCGTATTTTTTTTTACTTTTTTTGTATGTATGATTTCTTCTCCTGTGGTAAACCGTTTTGTATGAATAAGGTTTTGTGTAATAGAGTATATATCCGGACTGGTGAAACTTCAAATTTGGGAAAAGAATTCTATTGGTAAAGTGATAAAATTTGTGAATTAACACATGCTTGCATGGAAATCGACCAATATCCCTAACATATTGGTCGATTTTTCGAAAACTCCTTATAGATGTGTATAGTTTTTTAATAAGGAAGTCCTCTAGGTGATCTCTTGTACTTGCAACTTGCAGTTTTGCAGAAAATCGCTGAAAATTCCAAAATTCTCATCAAAAATTTCATCGAAATGACATAACGGACATATTTTAATTCCAACGTAATAGTGCGGTAATAATTTTCTTTGTACATCTCAAGCATATAGGTAGTAAAGCATAGTATTTTCGGTTCCTTAAATCAATGAGTATCAAGCTCGATTTGTTTGTATACCAGGCAAATACCTATTTTAATGCAAATTTTTCCATTTTGCGAAGATGGTGCGTTTGGTTGTCACATTCTCCCGGCCTAATAGAAAATTCATCGACAACACATGTCAAACTCTAACATGCTATTTGGTGCGTTTATACACAGGATGTTTACCTATAGCAAACAAAATCACAAAGTAAATTGATAGAAGAAGTTGCATTTATATGATGATTGAAATATAGGTAAGCCCGTTTAGCGGTATACACAGGATGGTTGGAATATAGGGTGGATTGGAATTATCTATAGTTATACAGAATTGTCAAAAAAAGTTGAAAAAAGGTTACATCGCGTGGTCCATAAGGCATAAATATATTTTAGGCTTATTAAGTCAACGCGTACTAGTATATTTTATTCGAAAACATTTACCAGTCAATTTAAATGAAAATGTATCATTGTGTAATGTTTAGGCTTTCGATGTTACCTATCTATTAAGGTTATACAACCAAAATAAAAAATAAAGAATGAAAACTACCTGGGTTCAAAAAAACTAAAAAGTTGAAAATAAAACATTTAAAAAAATATAACCGACTTCCACCTATAACTAAAAAGCTAAAAATAATTATAACAAAATACAGCTCTAGCAAATAAATAACACATTCAGTGTTGTTAGGTACCTACCCAGGAAGTAAAAAATGTAAACATTAAAAGGTGCTCATTCTGTACAAATTAATTAGCTACCAATCTAGTATATTTTTGAAGTCGGTGCCAAGCAACAATCAGGTTTGATGAAGTAGTAGATAAGTACGCAATGAAGGATTTTAGATTTGCTTGGCACCGTATTGGACGTTTTGAGGTTGTTAATTCCAAATCTGAAGTTACATTGCAAAACTGATTTGCAAAATTCAAGATCCAACTTGGGTTGCTTGCAAAATAATGGTGTATAGAAAATGTAAGATTATCAAATATTCCAGACAATTATTATATCATAAACCACGTAGCAAAATTAATGTACGATATGTTTGTATGAATGATGTGGAAGAGCATAACCGGAAAGCTAAACGTAGAAGATGTAAGTAGATGTTGCAAGAGTGACAAAACTAATTGAGAATCACTTAATGTTGTTGATATGGAGATGAAATAGATTTAAGCAATGAAGACATATCTAACGCAAAAAGTTGATAGTAGATACAGCCATTAAGAATTACTTTGATATGATCTGTCTCAATTGGTTTCGTTACTGTTAGAACATTTATGAAATTCTACATATGTAAACTTTTCCGGTTATGCTCTTTCACATCACAAATTCTATGTTATCAATCTTTTTACACCAGTTTTGCTATTTTGAGCAGTTTTTGAGGTTAAAAAAATTGTGATGTGATGGTCAAAATGTGACACCAAATTTGTGATTAAGAAAAGAAAAAGAAAAAGTATACCCAACTTTTTTAATATTTGTCTGGCTATGCTATCTCTTACGTGGGTCTGAAGGTGACTATTTATAAACGTGTTCAGGAAAAAATATTGGTAGGCAGTTCACTCATAACTATCTTTAGTTTTTGACCGAAAATTATGAGGAAATCTTTTGGGGAAACCACACTTGATTATGAGCAGTCTGCCATTTTTTGCAGTTAATTCGTAGTATAGTCTTTTATACTGTTCATTGGCAGATAAAAAGGAGAAAAAAATAAGTTTGGTATTTGCTGCAAGTTCACTCATATCTTCTTCTTCGTTTTTTGTAACCCGTTTGACATTTTTTCGTGAATACTTGTTTAATGGTTGCTTTTTAACCCAAAATGGTCGCTAGTTTAGAATATGAAAATATACAAATTTTTGCTAAATTAAAATTGACTGAGATTTTCGTGCGTGAAAACTACTCCTAAGAGTTAGAATCGGTGACGGTTGACAAGTTGATAATGAATTAAATCTTAATATATAAAAAATCCGTGTCACTGTGTATGTTCTGAATAAACTCAAAAACGAGTCATCCGATAATCATGAAAGTTGGCATATATATGTAATTTGGTCCAACTTAGATGGTAGGATAGTTATTATTTAAATTAATGGTCTTAATAATTAATAATAAACTGATCATCAACGTTGGTTGTTGTTATTAATCGTACGTTCCATAAGTCAGGAACAGATGGCGCCTTGACCAAAAATATTGTACATCGACTGGCGCTTCATTGAACACTAACTGTGATTCATTACGATTAAAGATATTTAGAGTATATATACTATTGAATAAATGTTATCAAAATGTAATGTTAATTTGTGTTAAATTTGTCTTTCAAATCTGTCTTAAATCACTAAGCCACAGCAACGCGTGGCCGGGTCTGCTAGTATCTATATATAAATAGGCTAAGACAAAACGATTAGGTACCATTTTCTCCTCTGTTTCTCAACCGATTTTCTTCATTTTGTTTTGTTTAGTAGCTACTGACGACCTTCATGCAGAATGCAATTTTATTTATAATATTGGTTCACATAAATAAAATATAATAAAAATCCATTATACGTCATAATGTAATGCCAAACAAATGAATGTGCCCCTTCAGCTGCCGCCAGACTCAAACCATGAGTAATTATAATAGACAGACCAATGCTATTATATACTTAGAGCATGTACTTCTGAGGTGGCATGCAAGCGTTGTTATTGTTTATGGGTAAAGTAATCGTTGAATATCATAATTATACTGGGCGATTCCAGATATTTAGAAATAATTTTTTTAATGGGTGGCAATAAGCAATTATTTTAGGGTGTTTAAAATATAGAGTAGAGTGCAATTATAACTAATAAAATAATTATATAGAAGCTATTAGCGGTTGAATTTACTGGAATAGAAGGTGCAGTAAAATTCAGTTATACATGGTGGTGCAAAAAATGTTATACACTTTGGCGGAAATGGAATGCTTTCGTAACAAAGTTTAAATTAGAGATTAGGGTAAGAGGAATTATAGATATACAGGATGGTGAAAAAATTGAATAGGAAATGATTTATAAGTAGACCAAAGTTCCATATATATAATGATTGAAATAAGTCAACGAAGATAATTAAAAATTCATCTCTGGTGGGTCAAGGCAGTGGCATATACAGAATGTTTTACCCGTGGTTGAGTATATTATGTGGTCCAGATATACAGGGTGGTGGAAATATATAATGAGATGGATTATTATAATGAGGATTTTAATAAATGTTAGAGAATGAGTGCAATGCTATACAGGGGTGTTAGAAAAAATAAATATGTAGGGGCCCATTAGCAGTTGAATGTTGTCATATTAAATTAAGAATACGAATTTGAACACAAATAAAGTTCTATGAATCTTGCGTTACGAGATGTAAGACCGACATCTAAGATTTTCGAAACACACACAGAGGTTCCGAATCTGGATCCGTTCTGTGTAATTGCTGTTCTCCCTATTATAGAATGTCACGATAAAATTTTCATGTTACTTAACCTGATTTATTGACACATTGCTTTCGCCACTTTATATAATTGCTGAAATAAACTAATATTGCAATTAGACATATCCAATAATTGTAATATTTCCATAAAAACTACAATTGAGAGATATTTATACAAGTTTGTAAGAATATTATTAAAGTCCTGTTAGTTTCACAAACACTTTGAAACTAACAAAGTTTAAATTAGAGATTCTAATTGCCATTGCTAGCTATTGGGAGTTAAACTTCTCCAGATTAGCATTTTCCTGCATTCTGCTACATAATTGGTAAACGGCTCTTTTTGTGAAGACTGTTGCCAGACGTTTCTGATAATTCAATTTAATGAACATGCTGCAACTTAAACGCGAAATTCATATAACAGCATTTATTGGATGACATAACTGGATAAATTTAAGTATTTTCATCTAATAAATGTCCTTATAAATTACATATGTCTGATTATAGTTTTCCCGCTTATTTATTAATCTAAATAATAAAAGAATTTATTCGGCAATCATCATAAATAATTTTAACATTTATACTCGTAAGTTACTAAAAAATGTATGAAATTTTCAAAATCATAAACTTTGTAGAGGTTTTCACGAATCTGTTGCCTCTTCCCGATTTATTTTACTACTGAACAAATAAATTTTTATTTTTTCAACTATTACCAAAATGTTCGTAAATTCTCGATTATTAACTATTATCAAAGATTCGTTGATCGTCAGTATGACTTGTACACCTGTTCCCACAATCTGTAGTAAACTGTGTAGTAACATCAGTAAATTAATTAAACTACCAATCAATAACAGTTAATCAACAAATTTCTGACGGGTGATTTTCAACGTGAGAATTAATAGGAAGACAATTATTAAACACAAATCGATTGTCGTTTAGGGTTCCCTGTGGAGTTGTTTCGCACAAACTTCTAAGTGTCGATTATCTTAATTATCGACTTTCTTGGACCGTCGAATAAAAATCATGGTAAGTTAAAATTATCATGTAATACTCCTATAAGCAGTAAAAAAATCAATAATCATTCATTTGAATTCATTTGTCTGAGTATCCAATATAAAGTTTGAAATGGAACGGAATGGTGAGAGATTGTTCTGTCTAACTGCCGGTTATAGTTTGTTGTAACCTTATGAAATTATTGCTCATGATTCATTATTTAATTTGTTTTGTAAATTAACATTTTCATAGTTTCATGTTTTTCCATTTTTGACTTTTTTGATATATATTTTTTTCAAGTTTTTGACATCCTTATTTTTGAGATTTTTTTATTTTTGTCATTTTTGGTATCATGGATTTTTTTGCAGGAGGTATATTTTTTTGAATTTTTGAGACATTTTTGTTCTGATAAACATTTTTTAAATTTTGAACACTAGACAGTGATTTTGATACTTTTTGACATTTTTGGATTGTTAGCATTTTTTATTTTAGCTATTGGACGTGTTTGATAGTTTCCGTATTTTCTCTATTTTCATATTTTTAGAAATTAAAAAGTTTGTTATTTTAGACATTTTTAACATTTCATATGTTTCGCCAATTTTGATATTTACTTATTTCCGTGTTTTATATAAGTCTCTATAGTTGTATCATTTTAACATTTTGTGTATTCTTGGGATTTTTATATTTGTGATGCAACCACACTTTATTGAATTAGTACTTACTGCAAAAAACTGTATTCCTCGAACTAATGAATTGAATTTTGAGTAATATTTTGTAATAATCTGATTGGATAACATTAATGATTTCAATGAAATAGAAATCTTCTCAAGAGGAATGATGGGCGTTGAAAAATGTTGTTCCGAATTTTGAAAAATGCCTGTCAAATAGGATAACATGACAGACTTATTGTTCGAAATGGGATAAGAGAATGTATCCGATTCGAATAGGATCCATCCCGCGATCGACAGTAAAATGACGAAGTTTTGCCAGAGTCACATCTGTCTTCATTAGGTCATATCTATCTGCTCACGCTTCTAGTTATGCGAATATTAAGATCTATAGTGCCGGAGTACTGATTATTCATTTCCGGTTTAGTTGTTATAAGGTGAGGCCGGTACGGTATTTAAGCAAATTTTCTATAAATTGGATAAGTTCTGGGTTTCATTGAGTGCCTTTAGACTGTGAGGCTTCTTTTCGACCTCAGTTGCCTCTGTCATTCGAGTGTTCTATATTTGCCAGTACTTTCGTATTCTCAAAGTCTATTCGGTGTGACTTCGTGATTGAGTGTTCCGTCACAGATGTTTTTTCTTTCTTCCTTATGGTGTTTATCACGTCTGACTTGAATTCTTCTATTAGTTTGACCCTCATGAAATCTCATACACTTTATGTTGTTCTAAAGGGATTCAGGTGTTCAGTTCTTCAACACAGTTTTCTGTCAGTATTGAAAATAGTTTCAATATTGTGTTTACATAGAATTCTCGCAATACTATACGAGGAGGTGCTTTGTGTCTCATATTCAATTGGTTTCAGTTTTGAATATCTCCTTATATATTTCGGTCTATAAATCCGTATTGTTTAGGAACTGAGAATTCCTTGTTTGATGTTTTCCTGGTCAGTTAGTTTGGCCAGGGCTTGTAGATTGGCTGGGTGGTGATTAGAATTACAAACAAGGTATCTGTTGGTGTGAGTTGCTTTTCTAATTTTGATAAAAGTCGATGTCAGACATCTCCCAAAAATTCGCATTTTGGTGTGGAAGTATGCAGATTACTGGACACCACCTTTATATTAATTTTTATTTTATTCTTTCTTCAGTTACTTTTAGAACACAGTTAACAAATAACTGTGTGCAAGGTAATATTAGTTTATTCTTCACTCGAAGTTTTTTTTTATTAGGCATTTAAGGATTATCTTAATATTCGTATATTTATTTTGTTACTTTAGTTATTCTAAAACTTCATCTACATTTCATATAAAAAAATAAGAGTATTAGGAATAAATAATAAGCTTTAGTATTTCAACTTGTTTAATAATTTAATAAATTTAACACTATCGTTTCAATTTCGATAAGATAAGTTTTGTGAATGGGAAACGCAATTTATTAACACTTACAATGCATACAATAAATAAATAATTTTGTAGTGTGATAGCGGCCACGACAACCTTCTTCATAAATGAATTTCTCAAACAGATGTAATCTCTATATACCTCAATACTCTTTCCATTCAAACCTAATCCAGCTAAAACAGAAATTTCCACAGTTAAACTTTGCTCAACATTTCTTTTCACCGAGTCAATGCCCCCAATAGCGAGGGCCTTTTCTCAAATAGCCGTTTTGTATTGTTAAGCTTTTCCTAACGCCTTTCTCACTGTGAAATCGTGTTCTGCCTACTGAAATAAAATCCTTAATATATAGCTCGGAGGTAAATAAAGTCTTCTACATTCATTGTTTGTCTAACGAGATGAAGTTGGTACAGTTTTTGTTCTGTGGAGAAAGGAAACATTTGCATTGAACGTTTTGTGTTCGAGATGTTTTGAAAGAAATTGACCGAATAGTTTAACAAAATTGAATAAATTCTGAAAATGAACCAGAATTACTGATAAGCTACAGGTTCATCGAGATACGGGTGTTTGAAGGAACAGTGGAGAAGCTGTGTTCTTACATCTACTGTATATTTTCAATTGACATATATTAAGTTCTCTCTCTGGTTATGTCCAGGGTGTGTATAAGAAGAATGTTGCCAAGGTATAGGCTAAATGATGATTGGTTCCGCCATTTTTTGCACTTATTTCAGGTTTACTATAGCAACGGGAGAACAGAAGTTTAGTGTTTGTCGTTGTGTTGCCAGATCTGATGATTTAAAGTAAATCTCACGATATCTGTATAATTTTATCATTTTCGTATTCTTAGTTAAATTTTATTACATTTAAGGCGTAAAAATACAAACCACCTAAATTATAAAATGTTGACAACAGTAATCAACAGTTATCAGAAGATTGCGGCATCAACCTGATTTTTGTTGACAAACTGCTTATTACAAAGTATTGAGAGTTGCTGTTTGCGTACTTAAGATAGTTGGGGAATTTAAAAATGACTCTAGGTTTCAAAAAATTTTTAGTATTATATTACCATTATATATTTATTAAGACACAATTGGTAGGTACATGAAATTGTTTATTCCCTATTTTTTCACTTTGTAGGTAATTAATGTTAATATTAACTTTTAATATCAATGGCTGATCCCTCGAATGATATTTTTCGTTGAGTCGAATTCGAAAAATATAATATTGATTTTTTTGGAATTTTGCTCTTCATGTAATCTGGCAACCCTGCACGATTTTTAAAAATCTGCCCTGGTCTGGATGGTTGCATAACACACAAGGCGTCTTTTTGTCGATTTTAGAGTTGATTCTTATTGGTGGAAAATGAGCGGAAGATGGCGGTGATACTTATACGCACTCCGGTTAAATCCACAGATCAATATAGATTAATAAACAAATCTCATCAAAATATTAAATTTACGAGGAAATTTGAATAAAACAAGAAAATTTTTTTCGTAGACTAAATTGTCAACAAAGTAGAAGCGAGACCAAACACTAGATAATGTTCAGAAAGTTCTGAATTTTAAGGTTTAGTTATAATGTTACAAATAAAGGCTATAAAAAGTATAATATAAAAATGTTTAGCTTCTACACAAAATTATTTGCGCCTGGAGATATTTCTTACTCCGAGAGCAATATTGAACTGAAACTTTGTAGTAAATAAAAAAAAACAGCTCATTTAGTTATTATGTGGTGAGACAGAGACAGAGCCAGAGAGAGAATTTTGTTAATAAATAACTAATGTCATTTGACAACTCGTAGATGTTTTCTTTCAAAGTGCACACAGATATCAATCTGCTTATGTTATACTAAGTTTCTTAATAGGTTTTCTAAAATTAGTAAAATATATAACGTAAGGATGCAATTTGATACTTCTAAACGGTATACTATCAAAGTTTCTTACTGGAAATATAAAGTAAATGAGCCTCCTGTAAGCATTTTAAAAGTTTACCTTTAGTGTGTAATGGTGGAAAATTGAGCCAGGGTTATCGTGGCTTGCCGATATAACACGTAGTTTTTTATGAAATATGGAGATGCTATCTCTAAAATACAGCTGCCGCCTGAAGGGAGGTCGATATATTAGAATGGAATATAGGGGGTTAGTGGAAATGCGTAATATGCGTAGGGGTCCTGATCATAACGAACAACGATACAGAATAATAATAACAAGGAACTCACATTATATATATATATATATATATATATATATATATATATATATATATGTTTTAGGTGGTTTCCGGGAATTCATCCGCGTAGTTGATAACTGATCCCTGCCGGGATCGATGGTAAAATGACGACGTTTCGGCAGAGTCACATCTGCCCTCTTCAGGTCGGTTCGCAAAATTCTCGTACCCTTCTGCTTTCGCTTCTAGTTACTTGAACACTAAGATTTTCAGAAGCGCTCGCGCGTTATAAGTCGCGGCTCGGCGCCTATTGGTTGGCACCTGAACGGCTGCCCTGAGCGCTCAGTGGGCACGCCTCCCGCATGCTGATTTGTTATTTTCCGGTTGCGTTGTTATTGGACGGTCCGCCCGGTACGGTGTTTATAGAATTTTCCAACAATTCGATAATTCTGAATTTCATTGCGTGCGTTTAGACTGTAAATCTAAGCCCTCTTAAAAAGTACCACAATCAAGCTTGGATAAGTTTTATCAACAGGAAACAATAGTTTAAAGTATCGAGAGACAATAAATAACCTTATTGAACCAAATAGAACTAGTCAAGGAGCCACTAAAGTCAAAAGGCACGCACATTATCGACGTATGAGTAATACACGCACCAAGGCCAACCAATAGGCGCCGAGTTTATAACTCGCGATTCTGCTTAAAGTAACTAGAATTCTGATAGAAACAGATATCAGATCACTATTTTCATATACGTTATTATTATTCTGTAGTTGTTCGTTACTTATTCCGCGAGAGCTGTATTCATCTATATTTCATAAAAAACTACGTGTTATATCGGCAAGCGATAACCCTGTCAATTTTCCACCATTACACACTAAAGGTAAACTTTTAAAATGCTTACCACTTTATATTTCCAGGAAACTTTAATAGTATACCGAGAAGTATCAAATTGCATCCTTACGTTATATATTTTACTAATTTTAGAAAACCTATTAAGAAACTTAGTATAACATAAGCAGATTGATATCTGTGTGCCTTTGAAAGAAAACATCTACGAGTTGTCAAATCCAAAATTCTCTCTCTGGCTCTGTCTCTGTCTCACCACATAATAACTAAATGAGCTGTTTTTTTTTATTTACTACAAAGTTTCAGTTCACTCTCGGAGTACGAAATAATTTTGTGTAGAAGCTAAACATTTTTATATTATACTTTTTATAGCCTTTATTTGTAACATTATAACTAAACCTTAAAATTCAGGTGAACAGTCAGCATGCTCTAGGCGTGCCCAAGAACGACTGTATGCAACCATCCAGACCAGGGCAGATTTTTAAAAATCGTGCAGGCCAGATTACACAGCGGAACACGCCACGCCAGGAGGCCCGAGCCGTACGGCAAATACTAACAGCGCCGAATCATAGCTGTTGGAACGCCTTAATCTAAGAATACGACAGAGTGCCAGAATTATAGTAAGGCTATTAAACACTGTACCGGGCCGGACCCGTCCAATAACAACGCAACCGGTAATAACAAATCAGCATGCGGGAGGCGTGCCCACTGAGCGCCCAGGGCCAATCACATGCAGCCGTTCACGGTGCCAACCAATAGGCGCCGAGCCGCGACTATATAACAGCGCGAGCGCTTCTGAAAATCTTAGTATTCGAGTAACTAGAAGCGAAAGCAGAAGGCTACGAGAATTATGCGAACCGACCTGAAGAGGGCAGATGTGACTCTGCCGAAACGTCGTCATTTCACCATCGATCCCGGCAGGGATCAGGTATCAACGACGCGGATGAATTCCCGGAAACCACCTAAAACATTTAGTGCCCGCGAAAACTTAAAAACAAATATATATATATATATATATATATATATATATATATATATATATATGGATGGAGCTATGTGGTCGAAGTTTTCTTCCAGTGTACTTCCGTTCGCTTGTTGAATTCAGCTGAATTCCTGCTTGACGTTTTGCCAAAATCTTATCTGGCAGTTTCAAAAACTATTATCTAACTCTAGCTCTAATTTAGATCATAACTTTTGAAAAAAAAACATAATAGGAAGCGAAACGAGTATTTGCCTTAAGCGACAGGTGTCGCCTGACTTCGACAAACCTAATACCTATATAGGATACATATCTTTGTTTTATCATAATTCTGTACAGAGTTAATAACCTGGGCCCCGTTTCTTGAAACCATGCGACCGCTCTACTACTCGATAGATGACGTCAGTGAAATGAAAACTAATAGAAATCGCTATTTTCGAAGATCGTGTATGATCGCACCAATGAGTTTTTCAATGGAATAAAAATAAGTTTCAAAAAAGAAAGTAATCAAAACAGGAAGTAATTTGTGTTTTTCAGAGTTAAAATTTATATACGTTCTTGTCGGGAGAAATGTCGGTAGACTCCTTTGCCTATTAACATTTTGTCGTAACCTCTGTCGGTTTCGCTGTTTATGACCTATCCTGTAATTTGAGTATGTATTAATCTTGTTTGATGAGGGCTGTTGTCTGTCTTTATGATGTAGTTATTCTAAGTGTACCTTTAAGGTGTTTGGATAAATTAATTCCGTGTCTGGCGTATTAAGTTTTTCATATTCTGGACTTTTATAGTTCATCCTAGAATTTTATTCTTATGCGTTGGCAATTTATTTGCATGTTTATTTTTATAGCGCCGATGCTGTCTTTTTGTTTCGAATGCTTTATTGACGTGCTTTTAGCCTAATAACTAATTTGTTAGTTAATGTCACCTACAGTTAACATTAAAAATCTTATAAACTACTTAATTGTAAATCCACTTCAAAACAGGAAAGTGTTTTATCATCTATACTTACACACCGATGTGGGCTTATAGTACTCCAAATAAAATTTTTTTAATATACTTGCCAGTGTTTGTTTGAACAATTTGGTCAAGATCGCTTCTCCTTTTCTAAAAGTTCTTATTTGGATAGGTTCTGTCTCCTTTGTTGTGACTTTGGTGTATATGTTAGTTACTAGTTCCAGGTATCTACAGTCGATCCTACTGTTCTGCCTCAAAGTCTATGAACGCCATAAAGAATGGAAGGAAGGAAATGGTCGTTTGTGCTGTATTCTCTTTTAACTCCAGCTTGTTCCCTAGATTGATATCAGTAAAATTTAATAGTTAATATATTCGTTAATATTGTTTTTATAACCTTGTATACATAGTCAGTTAATCTTTTTTTGTCTTGTGCTAGAGGCTATTCCTGTTGTTAGGAATTTTTTTCTTTTAGTTTTTGATTTAATGAATTTGAGGAGTGTTAATAACTACTCCTCAATGGTATTTTCACATTTCCACAGCTAGGTATTTGTGGGTTCTCCTGGAGATTTCGACAGATTCGCCTATTTCTGTTTGTAGCTCCGAGTTGACCGTTTAAATTCTTGTTTGTAGCAAATTACAATATAACCAACTTGTCAAGTATGTTTTTGAAATCAGAAGTGTTATGAATTCAAAAACTTGTTTTGAAGCTTCAACTACTACAGTTAGTACCTCACAGTCTATTCAATTAGGAGTATTCATTGTGACAATTAAACGATGTATGATTATGTATATATCAAAATTATAGACCATTATAGACCAACGCTCTTTGTTTACACTTCTAAAGAATTTTGTGTTTTTAACAATTGTAACTAGTATTAACAGCTGCGAAAAGTGAATACTTACTTTTTCTGTAAGAAGACGAATATTGTTCGGGGCAGTTGTCACAGATTGCCCTTACTACAATTTAATATGCTATTATTTAACTTTAACTGTTGTTAAAAAATCGTTTTTAAGATGAATTGTTAAAAATAAATAAACAATGCCCATTCTTGTTTTTTGCAATAAGTTGTAAACCAATAAAGCTTTTTATATCTGTGTTGTTTGACTTTTATTCTCTACATTTATCTAAATTAGCTTATTTCCCAGTTTCTCTTAAAACAGTATCTGGAAATTTACAATAATTTAAAAAATTGTTACAATGCCTTTAGTGAATAAATTAAATTTAAATCCAGTATTCGTTTTTCAAACGAAGAATGACTCTTGATTGATATATAAAATCATTGCAGTGTAGCTGACATAAAAGGCGGGTATACAATTTTGATTTTTGTATGCAAAATGCAGACTCAAATAAACTATACTCTACCCGCTATCGCAAAAGCCCCAGCTTCGATATTGGTCCTCCATTCTCGCCATACTGCTTTAATATCGAGACACTTTTCCAAATGCTTATTGAAAAATTCAAATTTATACTTAGTTTACTAGTTTGCATATCAAGCAAGATTTCCAATCCGTTCAAAAGTCTCATTTCCTTTCAGATTCCATTTAACATACGATAAAAGGAAAACCTGATATAGAACCTATCATGCAGGGCAAATTTTAATCTCGATCTACAAATTTCTCGAAGACGATGTTTGAGAAATAAACCTGAGATGCAAATAACATTGCGGAATGCGTTACTTTGTAAATATTATTCATGTCGCGATCGTGATCGTGTTCTCTGTAAAAATATCTTTATGTTTAGAGGTGGAGACTAAAACATTTTTCCAATACTAGGTATCAATAATTAACAACTGAAGTTATAGTGGCATTTATATCAAAAAAATTGGTGTCAGGAAAAGTTCTTAATTGCTACCTGTCAATAGATTTCAATATGATACGATTAGCCATCCATTACTTGTTAACATGGGCGTTCCACAAGGGACAATATTAGGCCCGATTTTATTTCTTTTGTATATAAATTCATTAGGTAGCCTTTCATTAAATGGGAAAATTATATTTTACGCTGACAATACAGTAGTTTTATTTGAAAGTGAAACAAGGAACAACAAAAAGCAGAACTTGGAATGCAAACTAAAAGTTGGCATCTAAGACCAGGTTTATTGCTTACAGTGTAACAAGGAAAACTTAATAACTTGTTCACCAGGAAAGTTTTGCTATGCTTCTGATCCTATTTATCAAAAAAAACAAAATTTATTGTGTGGAATATTAAAAAAACATCACTTTGAGCTTCGATTACTCACAGAGCAACTTAACGCCACTATAAAAAACGTCACACACAAAGAAGTATATGGTATTTTGGATTTTTTAATGAAACAAATTTAAAAACGAACTTAAAGCTTTTATTAAAAGTCATTTTTCACAAATATTTATTAACAACAACTTTTATTCAAGTAAAGTTACACAAGGAGTCTACCAGTAATGAAGTAGCTTGCTCTAAAAATTTCTCGCCTTTCTCCTCTTTCACATGCCATTAACTTAGTGAATATTGTATGCACTGTTTAACATTATTACAAATATGGTTGGTCTGTGTGGACTTGATCACTTATACACAAAACAAGCATTTCATGCTTAGGTGTTGAAGTGAACGTTTCTGTCCTGTGGATAAACCATAAAGTGAAATATTTTCGAATTATATAATTATTTATTGATATGTATATGTGCCATTATAATTGTAGTATTAATTGTAATAGTAACTGTAACTGAACAAATTGAATAAATTGAATTGAATTGAATTGAATTGATTTAATCAAACATAATTGTGCACAATATGTACTTATTGATTGCTTGTGAAATTAATTTAAAATCAAATCAAGTACCTAGGATTACGCTATGCTTCTGACACTCATTTTAATTATATTATTATTAATGAAAAACTTAATTACTTTAGTAATTACCAAAAAGTAATAAATTGCCTAAAGATTCTAAAGCGCTACTTATAACTCTACCTTTATAAATTCAAATTCTTCTAATTTGAAAGCTGGTTAACTATAATTCATGATCTTTAGAATTTTTGTGCTACCTGTATATCTAAAAACAACAAATTTTCTAATGTCAATTTTAAATGTCATAAATCAAATTTTCATTTTGCAATCTACATCAATAAATATAAAGCCATTGACAACGAAGTCAGAATAGACTTTGAAACGATTGGTATTCCTGCAATATACGTCGTTTTATTTCTATTGTGGTGTTATTGCCCAAAAAAAACATAATAGTAACTAATAAAGATTGTTCGTTTGGTGTAGTCTGTTATAAAATCATGTTAGAGCATCTTAAGAAATTACACACTTATTAAGATAAGTAAAATTTAAAAAAAATAGAAAATAAATTACTTTCGCTTGATAAGTGATAATCTCAGGAAAAATGTTTATATAGCAAACTTGTGAAATTTCGAGTTCACTAGAGGCACTCGCTCGTCCAGGTACTAGCAATTAATGTCTTCAAGACCTCCGATGAAAATATGAGTCATGTTCTAACACTGCACAAGGCAGGGGCGGATGCAGAGTCGAGCTACAAGGGGTGGGGGCGATCAGGTATGTCAGGAGAGGCTATCTCGTAAGAACTTAACCTAAGTAGGGAGAGGGCTCGGTAGGGTTTCGAAAACATTTTATTTGCTAGGATGTTTTAGTAAAAATAGTGGTTTTCGCTATAAAGTCGTAAAAATTGCTTTTTTTATAAACTTGCGGATGTATAAATTTCTCTTCCTGTTTCAACTCAATTATCTTCTAGCTGTCGGAGGGGAGGATCACCCCCCCCCCCTGTTGCCCCCTCCTTGAATCCTACCTGAGTGAGAGTGTAACTACTAAAAACTCAAATGGTTTAAATTTTTTTAGGACTGTCGTTCTACTATTCTGTATGAATACGGTCATTAAGCATTTTTGTGCAACTGCATTATAATTTGTATTAAATATTAATTCCAGTTATACCGGTTTAATACGAAATAAATATACAATAGGACCCAGGTTATAGGCGGTTTACGAAACTCAACGAACATAACAATCATCTTAGATATTAACAGAAAGAGAAACTGCAAGAACAGACAAATCCCATAAACACTGGATTTAATTCAAAATAATTTCCAGCTCTCTGCTTTGGATTCAAGTCAGCTGTAAGAAGGTTCTGTGTAATATCTTCGTTTGATCTGCCAGTGCGATGTTTAATTGAAGGAAATTGATACAAAAAGTTTTATAATTAAATTTAACTTTCTGTAGAGAAATCTTTGATAGAAGCGTTCGGTATGGATATTTGGTTATAATTCCATATACTATTTCAATATTGGAGGTAAACGATTTTGATGAGTTTTGTCTCTTATTTCAATACATATTTGGATGTAAAGAATTTATAAAGGACTGACACCACAAATTTAACAAGCGGATTTGTGAAGATTTAATCAGCTTTTTACATTGATGTTCTTAATGTCCCATAAACTATTTTAATACTTAATGCAATTTAAATTAAAATACCGTTATTAAGAATATTTTACGGTATTTAATCTTCAAGCAAATAAGCATTTGTATTCATATAAACAGTTTTCGTAAAAAATAATTTTAATATTGAAATATCAAAGAGAAGAAAATCCCTGTCCTGATAGATATTATATTACTTTTTTAGTTTAGTTGAAGAACAGACGAATCACAACTGACTCTAACTTTTTTTCCATATCTTCAAGCATGAACAAAGAAAATGCAGCCATTTTCCTATGAATATTTAGACAAGGCAAAAACCACTCCTTCGTCTGCAAAACTACCTACTCCCATTCGATTTTTTAGCATAATTACTTCCGTACGATGCCCAGAATAAAAACCAAGGTGTCACCCAACTGTAACTAGATATAATTTGTTTAAAATTTTTTTTACAAATTGCAGAAATAGTTTTTAAGGGCCCGAAAAATTAAGAAACTGGCTTAGTTTGAATACAAATGTCTTTAGTATTTTTTGTCTAAAGTTGATCGTTTAAATAAATATTAAGGCAACCATTTTCGAACATTATCTAAAATAATCTTTCTACCCTTTTATTAGAATCCTGATGAGTAGTTAGAAACTACATAGTTTATAAGTATTGGCTTGAAAACCATTATCTTCAAGAACGAAAATTTTGTTAATAGCAGCACCAATAACCCATTAGGGTCAAATATTTCCAAATTCCTAGTTAATTACATAAAACATTAGATGCCTAACAGTGCCATTTTTGTAGCTACATTGAGACGTTGATTTGACCATTGAATTATTTACAGGAAAAAATATATTAATTAACAGATTAGAAAGCAGAATCAAGATATGCTACAGATTTTACTTGATGGATGTATGTATCCATTTATTACTGCTAATTTTACCAAATATTATAAAACATAATGCTTGGTTAGCAATGTGGAATTCATTATGTTTGTCAGTAGGTACTGCAAGTGATATACTACTTTCAGAAAAAAGGCTCATCGTTAATCCCCTGAAACCTTTACGGTGACAAATTTCGAATAAGGTTATAACGAAATTCCGTAAAACTTCAGGAGATGATGTTATGCCAGCAATCCTGGACACCAAGTACTCTGGAGGCCATTAGTAATGTCATATTCAGCGACCTTAAAAATAGTACAGTGACTGGGAAATTTCCCTGGAAAATTGGTGTCAGTATATCGATTTGTCTGAAATTTTGATAGTATGTTGAAAATAGCATAGAGAACAAAACTTATATTGTCCCAATGTGTGATCTTGTACAGGGAGTGAAAGCCACCCCTTCTTCGGGGTGGAAATCACAATGGTAAAATAAGTTTAGATATCGATAGAGGAATGAATTCTAAGTGAAAAGTTTGCTGTAAACATTTTTTTGAAAAACCACTACTTTTTGAGTTATTTATGATTAAAAATGTTCAGTTTCCTCCAAAGACACACGTTTTTGCGGCGGATTTTCTCGAATAAGTGGAAAAATTGACGTCCTACAAAAACTCTCTCAAAGAAAATGAAGCTTATAAGAAAATGAAAAGTTGGTTGTATTATTGATGTAGGGACAATAGATGTTAAGATATGACTGGTTGAAGGTCAGTTCTTGTACGATAGTCTCTAAATCTCCAGAGTTTAACGCGAAATAACTCAAAAATCTCACGTTTCAGAAAAAAAATTCACTTAACATTTTTTTAAGTACTTCAAAATAATACAGATTTTAAGTCATTAGCATAATGATTGAGGAAGTTATGGTCAAAACTGATATATTTACCACCAGATTTTAAATTAAGGGTTATCCATCTACAATTTGCTTTATTTAGATCCTAAAACTAAAAAAAACACGAAAAACAATGTTGGAGAGAAAAAAATTAGCATGTTCCCCTAGAATTATTTGCCTGTTTTATTTCCATAGCACAAAATTTATTCGAGATATCACGATTAGAAGGTAGCAGTAGAGTGTGGAGACCACGTTTTTCAAGCACTTTAATCTAAAAAATCTCGAAAACAACGCGTTAACAAATATAGGAGTTGTAGCTTTACAATTCCCTGAAAAACGGATTTAAAATTTTTACGGTAGCTTTAAAATTAAGAAAGTTATCATTATAAAACTGACGTAATTTACACGATTTAATATATTCAAGCAGGAGCAGACGAGGAAAAAGGAGTAAACTAAGCAGCTGTTGAACATCTGCTCATGACGCTGTGTTTACTTGGCTGTAGTTAGTGTATTTTGAAAATTGTGTGTGTTTCCTTAAGGGCTGAAATATCGTAATAAATTGTTTCTTGTACCATAACTATACAGCAGATTTTTATTTTTCATATAAACGGCTAAAAATTATTTGAAAATGATGAGAAATGATTTTTTTTCGTATTTTTGTCGTTAAGGGTGGGATTAAGGGTTGACATATTATAAATATTATACAATAACGTGTAAGTAATGTTGTGCAATGTTAAATAATACTTGTTCTACTCGTTTAGATATGATTTTAGCCTAACAAACTTCTATTTTTATGTTTTCCTTATTTTTTGGCTGAGGGTAATAAAAAGCACATGTCAAGCTTATAAAAGTTTCGATCTACAGGGTAAAATTGACTTAATTTCAAATTTTCATAAAAATCGTTTCACTGGCAAACATTTTCCAGGTTCGGACGTTTTCTCGCCCCAGTCACTGTATTAAAACTATCGACTAACAAACTTAGACTTATTTCTGTCCAGAGCGTTCAAGGGAGGCGATCTCGTGCCTCAGAGGGAGGAGCGATTTCGAACGAAATTTCTTTGGACAAAGTGCATTTCCTGATTTATTGTGTTAGAAATTGTCTGTCTTCTGTTTAAACCCGTAGAAATTACTTTCTTTTAAGTGCTGGGATATAAGATATTTCCCGATTTAGTATCCAAATCACTGGCATAGAGGCTTTTGGACGGGGCGATCGCCCCTCTCCCCTGGTTATGCCCCTGTGTCTGTCTTATTTACCGACTTACCATGTTTTAATCAATCAATCACCACTTCAGGATGTAGGTACTTAGAAAAATGCAATTTTGTTAACCACAACTGCAAAGTTTCAAAATTCGTCACAAACACTGCATACGTTTTTAAGAATCAAATGCAAAAAACCGCATCTCGATGCATCTTATTGGCCAAAAAATAAAACTGAGAGCTACATTTGTGCTTTATTTCCTTGACTGTAACTTTGCGAATTGAGACTGTTTCAAAAGTTCTATTCATCAAAACCATTTTCCTTTCCTTTACATTTCACAAATTTTCTTTCCTTACAGCGGTCTCAAAACAATTAGAAAAACCTTTTAGAATTTATTCTGCTATAAAATTCAACCTAACTTAATGGACTAGACATTAACCTCGTTTCTTTGAACAGTTACGCCAGTCAGTGAAGTTGTTCGTTCTTTATGCACTGCTAAGACAGTGAAGTTTCTGCTTGGTGATTATTTAACACTGCTTTATCATGACTGCTAAGACATTATAATTGCAGGTTATTATCGTCGCCTGAAAGTTATTCCAATACGAAGAAAAATTAAATACTGAGTTTTTTATAGTCACATTGATAAGCTATTATATAAATTTATCTCGTTAAAGTTTTTGTTTGATTTGGAAAGCATTTTAAAATTAAATGATTGAAAGGAACTCACAAAAGTTAGTAATTTCACTAATTTCGAAGTCAAAAATGAAACTCTACCTTCAGAATACAAAGATCCCAAACCGTACTGATGAAGAGTTAAATGTTACAAAATCACATGTTACTTATATCGAAATACAAATTGATAGTGGTGAATCAGGTTTATTTTTGAATAATAATAAAAAGTTTAGGAACATTGTTTATTTCAGTACAACAAATATAATTTTTGAGCAGAGATTAAAATGAGGCCTGATTTAGAGCATGTAAATAGGAAACATCAAATTTAATACATGCAAAGAAAAACATAAAAACAAGCTCAAATGAACAAATATCTATGAGATAAAACAAAATTGAGACAAATGCAGTTGAAATAAAACTATATATGAATAAAGGTAGAACATGTAACTAGATTTTTTTTCTGTTAAATCAAAACCAACTGATTTGGTTTTGATGTATGTATGTATGTAAACAGAAAACCAACACACCCTGACAGATATCTTCACGCCTGGCCCCATCATCATCGATCTCAGAAACGGTCAGTCGTAAACTCCATGATGCATCGAGCTATATCAATTTCCGAACCTCAAAGTATGAGAAGAGAATTAGGTTGTGTAAAGCGTAACCTACTATACAACGGCTACAGTAAACGAGAGATTCACAATTTCATTTCTAGTAACCAAAATCCCATTCCTAAGAAGGAATTGTTACCTTGTAACATATTTGCCACGTATCAACAAGGTCATAGATAGGATTGGGAAGCTTCTCCATAAGCACAAGGTGAAAACAGTCTACAAACCAGTATCCAAAATCTCACAAGTGTTACCCTCTCCAAAGGATAAACAAAATCCTCTTTCATCCAAGGGTGTTATTCCATCGGATTCTCGTGTGGGGCAGTATACATCGGTGAAAAAGGCCGATCTATAAACGTCCGTCTATGTGAGCACAAACGTTGTGGGAAACCGGGCCTTCTTTCAAACTCTGCTGTAGCTGAACATCATCATGAAACGGGCCACCAAATCCTCTTCGACAGCTCTTCTGTCGTGGCCAAATCTCCGTATTATTTTACCAGAAAATTCCGAGAGGCTGTTGAAATCGCCAAAACTCCCAAGAATTTCAAATGAGACAAAGGTTTTGAACTTTCATCAATCAACCCTGCATTCACATTTCAAAACAAATCTCATCAACAAAATAAATCCCTTACATTACCTACTAATAAATTTCCCGGAATGTATTGAAAAAATATCATCACAACCATAAAACAAACCAAAATAATGCTTTTAAGTACCTCCTACCCTTCTTTTACTTGGAATTTCAGGGGGCAATTATTATTTCATCATTTGATAGTTCTCAAGTGTTAGTCATTTACAATTTGTGCTTCAGTGTGACAAATTCAACAAAGTGAAGTTTCAAAGTGTGTTTGTGAGAAAAAGATGGAACGAATGAGTTCGCCGTAAGGTAAGTAAAATTTGTATTTTCTCACCCTTGAAAAAGCCCCTTATAAGTGTGGGCAAAACGTCGGATAACTTAGTTTATATGTTGTTTCAGATTTATAAATAAGTTAATTCGAAAAAATGATGGGGTCCAAATCCGGAAAAAGCAGAATCAGTTTGATGTATGTAGTCTAAATTCCGTTGTGTGTTAAGGCTCCTCAAATGTTTTTTTTCTAAGTGACTTATGGAGTTTCAGGTGATTGAAGTTATTTAGCAGAAATCTTTTATTAGCAATAGGTATGATCTGAACCCCAACGCACTTTCAAAAACGCGATCTTTTGGACGTACTTTAAAACATCTTTATATTCTACCTATATAAATACCTCCACATGTACCACGTGTCAATTCATATACGATAATTCATTAAGTCAATATAATATAATATTTGTTATTTAGTAACAATGTTCCTATTGACTCTTCTAATATGATTTAAGAGGTTTGGAAATAAAATCCTAAATCTGTATGATTGTGTAGTTGTTATTATCGGAACCATTTTGTTTATATTTTTCGAAACGAGTATTTATACCACTAACTATATAGAACAGCAATTGGCTTAGCTATAACAATTTGTTTATGGTATTGGTGGTCAATTAAAATTTGTAAAAGTCTATCCACATACCTATGAAAGATTGCCAATTTGTGTTTATCTTTTGCATACGATGAATTATTATGTTAGCCTTAATAGAACGCTTTCCATATATGTAATACACAATCTCATTTTTGTTACAGTTAGTACACATACAAGATGTATATAGAGCACTCATGTTGTAACTCTAAAGGTAATTTTATATTAACATGTAACTAATTTATACTTTACTTCAAAACATTTATAAATTGTATTATTTTTCCGGGCCACAGTGGCGTATCTGTGTTAGGAAGAAAAATATCAGATTTTTGATATATTGATATTTTTATATATCGGCTCTATTTAGATGAATAATAAAGCAGTCTACAGATACATTTTACAGTAAGAATGTATTTGAAAACCTTTATTTATTCTTAAAACTCTGATTAAATTCATAGTATAACAGCAAAGTGATCCGTCCTTTTTTTGGTTGGTTGCGAAAAGTTGGTGATTTAACAGTCTAAAATTCACAATATTTACAAAAGAGCAATCGGTCATAAATATCGATGCAAATTGTAACGACATTGCGATATATCCATGTTAATTAAATGTTCACAATTGAACTTAACTGAGAGGAAATAGTTCTTCTAAGTGAATACTTTGACAATTATAACTGGGAAACGTTCAGGCTATTCATTTAAAATTTCTTTCCTTCACCTAACTGAACAAATTTCTATTCCATTATTTATTGGGTATATGCATAATGGTTGTGCTAATCGTATGTGTAGTTAAATCGATTTAGGGCGGAAAACAGATTAACTATAAAAATAATTTTTTGTCATTAATCAACTTGTAGTTGGAAATATCCAATTTACCCAAAAAGTGGTTTTGAAGGAAATGAGAAATGTGTTGGAAATGAGTAATTTTCATCAGTATTCACAATTCAAGTATAAAGTTAGTTTCATGTTTCGGTTACAATTTTACGAGAACGTAAGTGCTATATGGCTATTTTTAGTTTAATTCCAACCTAGTAATCGCTTTTATACAGGAGTTCCTTCCAAGTAACATGAAAGGTCCTTAACTAACTTGTGTAATTTGGAGATTTTAAAGCCTTAACTTATCTTTAAATATTTTAAATGAAATTCTCATGGTTTAGGGTCACATCTTCTGCAAATCCGAGACCAGCAACTGGCAAAAATCGAAAGCGACTTTACTGAAAACGTTCTTTGGTTTTAAATTAGATCATTTGGTTTATTAACTCTTGTATCGATAAGTATATTTGTGCAAAGATCAGGTTTTATCCTATATTGTTGAACTTTAATGCTGGAAACTTTATCGACATTTGAAATGAAAACCACACTTTGTACTAATATTAAATATTAGCCAGCAATATCGTGGGTGTAAAATGGACCTGTTAAGGTGTTCGTGATAACTTTCAGCACAATGGTTGCTACATACAAGGTCTTTAATTCAATGCTATTTACTAAAATAGTCCCAAGATAATTTGATTTCTGAACATACCAGTGAATCTCTGCATTAAGCACTATCTGACTCACGATAACGACTTGATAATATACTTTTATAAGGTAGTTGTACTTATAACTAAAAGGAAATGCGGTATACTTCTCACATATTTTGCGGAAAGCTTGCCTGGATTGAAGCATAAACTATAATGTTGAATTCAACAATTTAAGGATATCGAGTGATATGAAGTTGTTAAAGTTATTCTTCCGTGATGAGCTATCGAGAAGACTAACTAATCAAATTATAGATACAAAACAAAATCATTGCCCCTTCTTATCAAACAAATTGACCCAAGAACAATTTAATGGGCTACAAGTAAATGCAAATAAATGTAAATATCTACGTCTTATTCGCTTGTTAATAAATTTTTAAATTTGATCATTCTCCATTGAAATATAAGGCAGGCAAATATAACAATAGTTGTTTTAAAATTTAAGTCACAAATTAAATTATAAATGTACATTTTAATGTACTATTGATGAGTATTGAATCTCTACTAAAGTAATTATAAAGAAAATCTTTAAAATGGCAGACGTCAAAAAAATAACCGTACATTTTTCTATAACGTAAAACATTCTTTGAGAAAATCGGAAAAATATGTGCAAAAACAGTAAATGTCAAATTTTGCCCAGAAATCTTATCGTTCAGGGTGTTTGTCACAGTTTTTATTTTGATTCATTTTTACTCAGTTCCTTTAACGGAACTTATAGTAAAGTGTAATGGCAGAAAATATCAATTAGTGCATGAAAAGAAAAAATTGTTATGCGGCAACCTTTTCCATACGGTTTTTTTTTTTTTTTATCCGAAGAGGGGGGAAATACATTCCGTACTTAGCTAGCACGTGCTGGCCGTCGTGCGGGACTCCCGATGCAATGACTTCAAAGCAAGAGTATATCGTTGCATTGAAACCAGTATACCGTATACCCGCTAAAACCCTAACCTCTTTCTCCTACAACCATGGTCCCCTGCGGCACTCTTAGTCAATACTACTTCGCAAGGGTGGTTCATTGCAGATGTTTACTGCTCTTACATTGAAAGCCTCTAAAGCCTACTCCTCGAACGTATTGCGGAGTTCTTTGAGGATAGTCTCCGCGTAATCTGATACCAAGTTCCAGGCTTGGGGGCCCTTCAGCATGGCTTCTACTAATTGTTCTGGAACGATATTAGTCTCCAGAATCCTCTCCACTTCAGCACGTTGATCCTGAAACCGGGGGCAGGAGAAGAACACGTGTTCCGCGTCCTCTATCACGTCCGTACAATGTGGGCAGTTTGGGGAGTTTGCCCTCCTGAACCTGTGCAGGTATGCTCGAAAGCATCCATGTCCAGTCAGGAGTTGAGTGATGTAGAACCCAACCTCCCCATGCTGGCGGTTGACCCAACGACTGATGTTAGGTATCAATCGATATGTCCACCTTCCTTTAGTAGAGCTGTCCCACCTCTCCTGCCATTGCCCTAGACTCATGGCTCTTTCATCGCTGTTTCCTGTCGGTTGGTCTTTCTCTAACTTTCTGCGATAAAGCCGTCCCCTTTCTGCAGCCAGGATGTCGATTGGGAGGGTAGAGGCAATCACACTCACCGCCTCGTAAGACACAGTGCGGTAGGATGATGCCACTCGAATCGCTGAGAGCCGCTGGACTGATTTCATTTTCCGGTGGTACGATGGTAGCTCGAGCGATTTCTCCCATAGCGGTGCCCCGTACAACAAAACAGAAGTAGTTACTGTTGCCAGTAGCTGTCTTCTTATCTGTCTAGGGCCTCCGACATTCGGCATTATTCTAGATAATGCCCCCTGTACCCCAGCTGCTTTCTTGCTGGCCGCGATTATGTGCTCTTTGAAGTTAAGCCGTGTGTCCAGGAGCACCCCCAAATAGCTGATGAAGGGCTGCGACTGTATGTAGGAGTCGCCTATTTTGAGGGTGATGGTTTCCCTTGCCTTTCGACTGCTAACAAGAAGTGTTTCGGTCTTTTGTTCTGCTAAACTCAAGTCCGCTGCGAGCATCCAATGCTGAATTGTGGCTATAGCGAATGAGAAGGTTGTTTGTATCTCCTCTATGTGCTTGCGCACTATGATCAATGCCACATTATCGGCGAATGCCACTAGCCTGACGCCCTCAGGCAGACCGAGCAGGAGCAGGTCGTTGTACATTACGTTCCATAAGAGGGGGCCAAGAACAGAGCCCTGAGGTACACCTCCTGTGATCTTATAGTCTACTTGCCCATTTTCAGTTTGGTACAACAAGATGCGGTCCTTGAAATAGGCTGAAACCATTCTGCGCAAGTACAGCGGAACTTCCATCCTGGCAAGAGCCTCCAAAATGCGGTCCCAGCGGGCCGAGTTAAAGGCGTTCTTGATATCCAGGGTGGCTATTAGACAGTACTTTTTTCCACCTCTTCTCCATCTCTTTCCCGAGATAGCCTCTCTGGCGATGTTGGTAACGAGTGTCACGGCATCGATGGTTGATCTCCCCTTTCTGAACCCGAATTGGTTGGTGGAAAGTTTCGGCTCAACGTAGGGCTCCAGCCTATCTGCTATTATCCTTTCAAGGAGTTTTCCCGCAGAGTCCAACATACAGAGGGGACGATATGATGACGGTTCGTCGGGAGGTTTCTTTCCCCCTTTAGGGAGGAGCACAAGCCTCTGCTTTTTCCACTTAGTCGGGAAAACCCCCTGCTTTAGGCAGGTCTCATACATGTGTAGAAACATGTCAGGCCTATTGGCTATGGCGCATTTTAGCGCGATGTTAGGTATGCCATCTGGACCGGGAGCCTTACCGTTTTGGAGCCGGTTGCACGCGCCCATCAGCTCACTCATAGTCACTGATGGTATATCTTCGTCCCTCACCTGCCACGAAGGATTAGCGGGTAGCTCAGGCTTCGCAGGAAACAGGTGAGTGGCAATGCGGTGCAATGATTCGGGGCAGTTCGTTGATGTCATGGGAGGGGCCTTAATTTTATGCATCACGATTTTATACGGTTTTCCCCATGGATCTTGATTAACTTCGTCACACAACTCGTTCCAGTAGGATCTCTTGCTTGAGAGAATGGCTCTTCGTAGTTGTTGTCTTTTGATCTCATAGTCGAGCCTTAGTTCTTCTGTTGTGACCCTGTCGCGTCTCCGTGCTCGTTGATGCAGCCTTCGTGCTTTGAGACACTCTCGTCGGTGTTGTGAGATCGTGTCGTTCCACCAGTAAACTGGTGGGCGGCTGTTGTTCTGCCGTCTCCTTGGCATGGAAGCATCGCAGGACTTGACAACGCTTGTCATTACCTCTTTGGCAGTGGCTTCTGCGCTTGTTGCTATTGACAATGGTTCCTGCTCCATAACCAAGGCGAATGAATCAGCATCGAAAGCATTTTTGTTCCAACCGACTGGCTGTGACCTCGCACGACTGACACACAATCTTCGTTTGGGAGTGGTGTTGATTTCCCATATAATAGCTTGGTGGTCGCTATTAGTAAACTCCTCATCGACCCGCCACTCACAGCCCCCTTTAATTAGGTTGCTGCTAACGAATGTCACATCGATAATGGAGCTGGCTGTGCCTTTGCGATATGTGCTTACGGCTCCTGTGTTGAGGAGTACCAGGTTGAGCGAAGACATGGTCTCAAGGAGAGCTCGTCCTCTCGCGCTCGTTTCCCGACATCCCCAGTCAATTGTTCAGGCGTTAAAATCTCCTGCGATGGCGACCGATTCACGCTTCCGTACATCCTCCGCCAAGGTGTCCAAGAATAACTCGAACTCCTCGAGCTGTGCACTAGGAGGTGCATAGCAGCTATAGAAGTGAACCCCTCCCACTTTGGCTCTCACAAGCCATGGTTCGGGGGTATTTGGGAGTTGTTGGAACGGAAGTTTACCGCAAGCCCATATCGCTGCTCTGTCCGTTGTGTCATTTACCCAGGACAGGGTGTCGAAGTTTTTGTACTGCTCGCAGATTATGGCTACGTCGCAATCCAATTCCCGCACCCGCTGTACCAGTAGGTCTTGGGCTGCTTCGCAATGGTTGAGGTTGAGTTGCAGTACTTTCATTTACGGGCTTGTGCTGCTCTCATCGCCTGTTGGTAGATCGGACATTTCCAACTACCCGCAACGTGCCGGCAGTCTGACCTACTATCTTTCTCTTTGCAGAGTAAGCACTTGGCAGGTTGTTGACAAGCCGAGGCATTGTGACCAGCGTCTCCGCATCTGTGACAACAACTGCTTCGGTCAGTCTTGCCTCTGCACGCCTGGGCGTTGTGCCCAAAGTGCCAGCATTTAAAGCACCGTCGAAGGCTGATCCTCTCGCGAACACGTACTGTGCCCCACGCAAGTTTCAGCTTTCCAAGTGCGATGGCTTTCTTGGCCTGGACCTCTGGGAGACAAACAACTGCCGTTTGTGTTGATCTATATGCCCGTCGAAGTGATTTCACTGCCTCCTCAGTGATCTCTGCCAGGCCGTCGATATTATCTTTGAGCAGGTTTACTACGTCTTCCTTGGTACTGATCTCGTCCAAGTCTTTAATTTCAATCTCGATTTGTGGTATTCGAGATTGTACAGTGGCCCCGCTTGGGAGCTTATTCTTGATGGCGTTACAATAGCGCTCCATCTCCTGAGCGTCTGCCTTGGCGAATAACAAAAGTAGATCTCCCTTAGCTGTTCGTCGGATCTTATTGACTTTTTTGCCTATATCCTGCAAGGTGGGATCATTTTTGATATCTCGCAAGATATCTGCATGGGAGCTCTTCTCGCCTTTCTTTATAAGCAGCGTACAATGTGGCGCTGGTTTTTGCTTATTGGTCCTCGGGGCCTTTTTCCTCTTTACCAGTTGCCAGTCAGTCAACTGGTTTGAAGGTTTGTTTCTGGTCTGCGGTTTAAACTTGGATTTTAATTCATTGTTTCTCTTCGCTTCTGAATTGACCACCCTACTTGTTGTTGCCTGGGTGGTATATGGTATATGGTTATAGATGTATGTGTGTGCGTGCAAGTATCGAAATTGAAATATAGGGCGGAGAAAAATTACAGGTGGTTTCAAAATTTTTTAAAAAGAGATGTGATATTGGGTGGTACATAAGCAGCATATATAGGATGGTTGAAATATAAGATGGAATAGAATTATAGTAATACAGGGTGGTTAAAAAAATGTTGTATTTAGTGACACATACGTAGTTGCGTATATAATATGGTCCAAATAATAAAAAATGTTAAATTGAGAAAGAATGTAAACTAGAGAGACAGAAAGAGAGGGAGTTGAATAAAAGTGGATTGCGTTTTTTGGCCTGATAAAAATACACTAAAATCATCAGTAATAATGAACCTATTAAAGCATCATTAGAGCTGAAAAATAACGTAAGGTAGTTTGTTCTGGATGGAAAGGGACCCCCTACATATGTTTTTTTAAATAAATTATTAATTCTAAAATATTATTTCTTTAAGGTAAGAAGTTTGACAATATCGAAGTAAATATCACATAAAATATTTGTCTGAAAATTGGGATTGATACTACAGTTTTCAAACTATTTAAATTTTGAGACAGTGGAAGTCGGTTCTTTTTTAAATATATATTATTTGTGTAGAATTTAGTGTATGAACACTATATATTTTTGACACAACATGTCTGTGTACCTCCTTATAGGTATAGGGTGTCAATTAAGTCTCGGGACAGCTAATTATTTGCTAAAGTACTTCATTTCTGGAAAGGGTCAATGTCATTCCATTAGTAACTTTGACCAAGGAATCCGATGGTGACCTGGGATTTAATCGTGATCCCCATTTTTGAGGTTATTGGGAAATCGGAAAGAGCACGAAATTTTACGTCCAGACATGTATTGAGGTATGAGGTTGAGGTAACCCCTCGAGGTAAAATAGAGCTCAAATAATGACTTCTTAAAAATCTCGCAAGTTCATGGTAAGTCTTAACGGGGAACTCAATGGTGCCGCTGGATTTGACCTTACACCTCATTTTCAAAGTCATTTTTAATGTAGAAACCCTTATTTTAGATACCGGATTCGAATGGAGCGGAAAATTTTACGTATGGTTTAGAACTCAGCGACCCCCAACACGTCCGAGTAAGAAATTTCCAGCAAAAAATCTGCTATTTCTATGATTTTCATCCTCAATCTTGAATTCGCCCTCGTGGATTGGAAAAAATTTAAATTTTGTTAGTTGATTATTACTCAGCGACCTCAAAAACCCCGAGTAAGAGATGTCAAGTGTCAGAAGAAGTCATTATTTGACCTCTATTTGACCTCTAGTGGTTGCCTCAACCTCATACCTCAATACATGTATGGACGTAACATTTCCCGCTCTTCAATAAAAAATAGGGGTTTTCATTTGAGGTTGACCTCAAAAAAACTTAAAAAATGAGGTTCAACGTCAAATCCAGGGTCACCATCGGATTTTCCAGAAATTAAGTACTTTAGTAAATATTGAGCGGTCCTGGGATTTAATTGACACTAGGTATAAAATTATAATTAATTTCGTAACATAATAACAATAGATTTTCTGTACTACATATTCTTTACTTGAATAAGGTGCAAATCATTTATATGCACCTTAGCACTTGAATTTTTTATTACCTATGTTCATTAAGCTAAAAGTATGTATAACAAATTAATAGTTTTGACAATGCGAATCTCTAAAGCACTTCTCAGCACAAAGTTCGTGACCGAATATGAGTCCTTGTCATAACGGCTTAGCGTACAATTTGTGTCACCCTTTACATTGTATAATAAGCCCGCTGCTAACGCGAAGTCGTCTCGTATCTGTCTAAATAGGCATACTTAGCTTATCTTCACCTCAGAATTCGATCTAATAGCGACAAGATAGGACTCATTTCTGAGCTCGTATTGCACCAAACCTGCGAAGGGATGAAACAGCCGTGGCTGTGGATTTTACACTAAAAAACGGATTCCTATATCCAAAACTAGTTTGCTTATTACAGTAAACAAAAAATCAGAAATTATTTCGTTGTGAAATGTTGTTAAAAGATAACTGAGATTGCTTCAGCTTGCAGTGGAGACCTATATTTCAATGTTTGAGCTTTTCTATTATAAGCAGAATACCCTTGTTTATATGTTATATGTTTATATGTTACCTAATACATTTGCTGGTTATGATCGATTTTATTATGTGTCTGTTTAGTAAGCTATAGCTATACATCTCGATAACCTGGTTTGAAAGAAATAATTTATACTCTGGCGCATCCACCAAAATTGACAATATGCATTATTTCCTCTATCTTGAAAAACCTCCTTCACTGGTTTGGATAGTTTAAAGTGTCGTAGTAAGGAAGATACTAAGGTAGTCACTTACATTTTTCTGACAATCTAAAAGCTCAGAAACAAAAAAAAACATTTATTTGACTCGAATCTGACAATGGTTAGGATGGAAATAACTATTGTAAAACTCATTATAGTAAGAAAATTTGCGAATCATTGGTTTTTGACAATGTTGCTGAAGTATATTCGAGATTTTTACAGTTTTCTGTGAAGAATTACGTGTCAATTTTTGAGATTGAGACTACTTAATTTTTAAATTTGAATTAAAAGTCCATTATTACTACTCTTTATTAACTTATTATGAAAAAGGAGGATTTTATTAATTTTTTTCTGACGACTCCACCAAATCGCACAGTAGGTAATAATTAATGTATCTCAAAAACCCTTAACAGATTTAGATAGTTTAAGGGAGGTCCCGAGCTCGTCCACCGTATTTTTCGAAGCTGAAACACATCGTTTTCTAGGAAATCAGTAAAAAACATGTTATTATGATTGCCATTTTATTAATTTTATTGATTTTCTATTACTAGCCTACAGATGTGTAACAAACTTAGTGTTATTTAAAATAAAACATCCTGAGTTATTAATTTCTTTAGTCAGTACGATCTATGTAAGATAAGATACAATGATCGTCGGTGACGAGTGAATTGTACTGATTGTACCATATGCTGTTACAGATTAGATGTTAATTTAGGGGTACATCATAACAGAATATTAGACAAAAGACTGTGGTTCTTAGATGACTCTGATTTTTTATGTCTGGTATTTTATTTATGATTCAACTTGACTTTTTTGATCAGAAAATAGTAAATATAATAAATTTGATAGTATTTTACCGTCGACATTGTATATTAAAGCATAAGTATTCATGGATCATGAATAACTTATAGAAATATAACCAAAATATCAGTACCACAGCATGTCTGATTTTCGTTTTTTTTTTCAAATTAATGTAAAAATTTCTATAGAGTTCTTATAATCTAAAGTTTAGCTTTTATACCTAAAATCTATTGTATAATTGTAAATTATGCTGCAATTAGACCCTAATATTGATTGGTAGAAAGGAATAATCGATTTAACTAATGTTTTATTCTAAGACTATTATAAAAGTTGTAAAAATGAAGAAAGAAAATACCGTAAATGTTCTATACTTTATTATTTGTTTAATTATTTTAGGAATTTAAAGAGATTTATTATGCAAGTATTTTGAATATTTCATTTTGATGTCAGTAGAGTGACCGTGAAATTTCTAATTTTTGTTCTAGTTTTTTTTCTTTTGAAGTTGTAGCAGAACTACACTATAAGCTTAATTTTGAGCACAATAAAAGATCAATAGCACCCTGAACACAATTTATAAAGCATTTTGATTAAAAAAAAATGTTGATTTGTAACAATCACAGTTATCTAAGAATCACCCATCCAAGCTTACATTTTTGCATTATTTGGAACAGTAAGATTGGTTGTGGCAAATCAGTAGCCAGTAAAAAATAAATTGAAACACAAAATCCCAACAGTTTTTGGTGGATGAGTATGAACCCCCTCATCCATCCTTGAGGCTTTGGGTGGTAGGATAGGTGGATAAAAATGTTTATATTTACCCATTTCATGTACTTTTATTTACTGTTATTTCATTTCCGATTTAGAATACTGAATATTTTGTTAGATATGTATAACTAATTTCTTATTAATTCTTAATTTGTTAGTTTATTTTTATAATTTCATTTAATCAAAAACAATTTATTTGCGAAATTTAAGTATGAATTAAACAGCTTTCTATATTACTGAAAAATTATTTTAAAAGGGCTCAAGGACCTTCTCTTGAAGATCAATTCATAAACATAATTCAATATTCATATTCATTGAAAACAGCATACTAAAAGTACTACAGAGCCATTTGTTTTGTTTAAATAAACAGAGATTTTTTAAATGCAATCACTTGTTTTGATGGATTATATGAAACTGAAGTATTTTTGATATCTATTCATTTCGATCTAATTGGTTGGGTTATTTGTGAAACAATCTGAATCGATTCAGAAAGTCCTACTTTTGAAAATAATGTCGATCTCTGTTTCATAATCGCTAGGTTCTTTCGAAACTTTGGTAAATAATTTTAGCTTAATAATTTATAACATGGAACATTGTGAATAATTCGAAGTAAACTTGTTAGGCTCATAGAACCACGCTCATATGGGTAGGTAATTTCACTTTTGTAGTCTGCTAGAGAAGCACTATTTACTATACTTGTACTATACGCATTTAATTCGTATTGGTGAAAATTTGATTTTTTTTACTATACAAATCTCAAATAGAGAAACAAATAAATTATTATCGACCCAAATTCGTCGTTGTTAGACAATTTGGTTGTGAATCTGTACACACACATATTTTTCTCAGTACACTTAAAACAATGGCTGACTCAAGCAAGGATCACGCAAGAAGTTAAATGAAAATTGATAGTGGTCGTACAGAATACGAATAGTGTGGAATACAAGACGATAGCATCGATTGTTCATACAATATTCGGAATATTGGGATGGATACCTGTCTACTATTTCGTGCATTTATTCTTCAAATCTTACACAAAGATAATAATTTGCTCGGCTGGTTAACCTTCTAGGCTGTTTAGTTAATTACCAATCCTTTGATACTTTAAAAAATCTCCATCATTTCTAAAATTCTATTGAAAACATTGTGTTTTTTACCATAAGTCTCACATTTATAACAGTAGAAAGTTAATGAGAGGTAAGAATTTTTTTAAAATTTAATGAGTAGAGTGTAGTATATTGATCTACATTTTTTGTGTACTATTCCACCATAAATATAAAATAAAATAGCAGTATCGATTACCGTGTACACAAACAGGCACATTCTAATGTCACTAGCTTGGGTTTCATTTCTGTTTCATGCTATTATCTTTGATTGTATGTTTATTTTACTCCTATCATGCAAAGCCAATATCTTCTTGATTTTATCGAGGCTTATTTTCATTGCTTGCCCAATACAGTTCAAAGATTTGTTGTAGTAGTTTTTCTCAGTCTTAATAGTCAAAGGTGATTAAGATATTAAGTATCTACATTATGTTCTCTGAAATCGTCCAGTGTGTTTTTACTCTCTTCGAGGTGTCATTCCTTTGTACGCAAGACAATATATGTTATATATCAATATAATACATATTGTTTCTGGTTAGGGAACCTTCATCAGTTGCGCTTCCCTTAATTGAATGTCCTCTCGAACACTTCTTTATGCATTTGATGCATTTCGTTAAATTTGAAGACGCGAGTTGTAAGACCGACATCTAGGATTTTCGAGAGAATCAGTACACAGAGGTGAAGTAATCTGAAACAGTTTTACCGTGACATTCTGTCCTAGAAGTTGAGAGAGAACAGCAATTACACGGAACGGCTCCAGATTCGGAACCTCTGTGTACTGATTCTGTCGAAAATCCTAGATGTCGGTCTTACATCTCGCGCCTGCAAATTTAACGAAATGCTTCAAATGCATAAAGAAGTGTTCGAGAGCACATTCAATTGTGGGAAGCGCAACTGATGAAGGTTCCCTAACCAGAAACAATATGTATTATATTGATATATAATATATATTGTCTTGCGTACAAAGGAATGACACCTCGAAGAGAGTATTCAATATCTCTGACAGGTGAAGTAACCTGAAAAAGTTTTATCGTGACATACTGTCCTAGGAGTTGAGAGAGAACAGCAATTACACGGAACGGCTCCAGATTCGGAACCTCTGTGTACTGATTCTCTCGAAAATCCTAGATGTCGGTCTTACATCTCGCGTCTTCAAATTTAACGAAATGCATCAAATGCATAAAGAAGTGTTCGGGAGGACATCCAATTGTGGGAAGCGCAGCTGATGAAGGTTCCATAACCAGAAACAATATGTATTATATTGATATATAATATATATTGTCTTGCGTACAAAGGAATGACACCTCGCAGAGAGTATTCAATATCTCTGACAGGTGAAGTAACCTGAAGAAGTTTTATCGTGACATTCTGTCCTAGGAGTTGAGAGAGAACAGCAATTACACGGCACGGCTTCAGATTCGGAACCTCTGTGTACTGATTCTCTCGAAAATCCTAGAAGTCGGTCTTACATCTCGCGTCCTCAGTGTGTTTTTATCTCGGATTTATCCAGGAATTGGTACTTTATTCTTTAAAGTGGTACTCAAATTTATATATGCACGGATTTCTACAACATTGTTCTTATATAAAACTTACTTTATTGGGTTTAGCTAATAAATTATCTTAGTACAGGAACGCGACAGATTATGCTTAAGCTACTATGAAAGATTTGTTACATAAAGAATGGCTGAGTAGCTTCATGATAGATGCTTTCAAGAAAGGAATATTACTGCCCCAAAGCAGGTTTGAGCTGTTGTTTTATTGCTTGTGTTTGTTAAATAAATTCATCCTATTTCTATGATAGATTACTTGCTTGTCATCCTGATATAGACTGTAATAAGTGTGGAAATTTTCAGTGAATGTTTGTAGACCATAGGGATCATTAGGATCTCGGTAAGTTAGAGAGATCCTTAACCTTGAGATATAACTGTAATTACTTTTTAACCGGCTGCATTTTTTGTGTTTTTGTTTAAATATTACATATTTTTTGCCGACTGTGTTCCAAGTTTAGTTATATTTTTTATTCTTAATTTCCTATACAGGCTATAAATCCACGTTATTCCCATTTAAATTTGAGAATAAATTTCTACCAGTATGGGGTTGGAAACTTCATACTCAGGACATCCCTGCCTAATTTATGTGACTGATCGATTTTTTATTATCGATTTGGATAGTGGAAAAGGTATACTATTAATGTAGAAAGTGAAATATTTCTATTTCATTTTCGATAACCTAGAAAATACTGTTATTAAGCAAATGCAATAAATCTTAAACGTCAAAAAAGGATCACCAAAATGCAAACTTAAATGTTCTTGAAAATAGTTAGTGACATATAATATTTCTGGGAGGATATGCATATGATAGAGGAATTCATAAAATAGTGATACAATGGTACTGAACTAAAATATTTTCAAAAAATGATCTTAAAACAATACCTACTATATACCTATACACAAAAAACCATAAGGTCCAATTAAACATGCACTGATTTAGTTCAAAGTAACTAATGTAATACTACTACTAAATTAATACTAACGCTCTCTAATAGCGACGCTAAATGGAATGTAAATGCGTAAGCCTCCTATTAACAAAACATATAATTTTCAAGCAGCAGATATTAAGACAATCTCAATGTTTGTATAAATCTAAATCCTCATTTGTGGAAGACTAGAAAGAACAATGTTGATAGTTTTATATATTCTTAATGAATTGTGAATACTTTATCTGTTACGGAGAGGTTTCAACTCCAAGTAATATTCCCTGATTAGTACATTTGTTTTGTTTTTTATTCTTACTAGCTGTCGCCCAGTGGTCGAAATTCGACCAATTGTGTTAATATCTCTGGCAGATTAAGTAACCTGACAAATTTATCGTGACATTCTATCCTGGGATTTTAGGGAGAACAGCAATTTCACGGAACTGATCCGGATTCGGAACCTCTGTGTGATAGTTTCCTCGAAAATCCTAGATGTCTGTCTTACATCTCGCTTCTACAAATAAGTAACGAAATTCAAGTTTTTTTCTGATATAATTCATAAGACTTTATTTGTAATTCTTAATTTAATATGACAACAATTCAACCGCTAATGGGCTACCCTACATATTTATTTTTTACAACCTCCCTGTATAGCTATAATTGCACTCAATTCTCTAACATTTTTTAAAATCCTCATTAAAATAATTCCATATCATTATATATTTCTAGCACCCTGTATATGCAACTGCTCATGGACCACGCATAATATTTTTTAACATTTTTGAACCACCCGATAAACCATTCTGTATATGCCACTGCCTATGAGCCACCGTATAATTCTACTCCAACCTATATTTCAATCATCATACATATGGAACTCTTCGTGGGCTACTCTATAAATCATTTCCTTTTCTAAAATTTTTTATCATCATCCTGTATATCTGTAATTCCTCTCACACTATATTTCATCTTCTTTATATATACAAATGCTTAAGGGTTACGAAATGTTGCATTTTCATTCCCGCCACCCTATATATGCATCTCTATATAATATTTTTTGTACCACCCGGTATAACTGTAATTCTACTCCAAGAACCCTGTAAATTCAACCGCTAATGGGCTTCCCTATATAATCATTTCATTAGTTATAATTACACTCTACTCTGTATTTTAAACACCCTATATATGCAACTGCTTATTTGCCACCATCGAAAAAAATGATTTCTAACATATCTGAAATCGCCCTGTATAATTATAATATACAACGATTACTTTACCACTAAACACTAACAACGCTTGCATGCCACTTCCAAAAGTACATGCTCTAATTATATAACAGCATTGGTCCCTCTATATATAATTACTCAATGTTTTGAGTCTGGCGGCACCGGCACATTCAGTTGTTTGGCGTTGACATTATGGACGTAAATAATGAATTTTTATTATATTTTATTTAATGAATGAACCAATATTATAAATTAATATTAGCATTCTGCACTGACGGTCATCAGTAGCTACTAAACAAAACAAAAATGAAGAAAATCGGTTGAGAGACAGTGGAGAAAATGGTACCTAATCGTTTTGTCTTTGCCTATTTATATATAGATTTCTAGAATATTCGCTGTTTATTTTTATGTGTTCATGTGAAGTAACACCACAATCTAAACAAAAAACTATATATTCAAGGTAAAACCAAACGTTTCCAGGTCTATTCTGACCTCGTTTTCAATGACTTTAAACATGTATTCAAAATATCAAATGATATTTAAGTTGACATAAGAAAAATTTGTTGTCTCTAGATATACAAGTAGCACGACTTTGATATAAGATAGCGCATTTGCCAAAAATGTGATCAAAGAATTCTTTTATTTCAGTGATCCCACTATTGTCATAAGGGAAAACCTAGGACAAACCTTATGCACTATCTCGATACTGTGTTATTCATAAGGAGATGACCATTAGTAATTTCTTCCTTAATTCAAAAGAATTAAAGCTGACTCTTTTATTTTTCATTTTGTGTTATGTTGTTCTTTCTGAAGTATAGATGAATTGTCAAATTGTATTTTATGGTCTAGGTTCCAAGCATGTTCACAAATTTTAGATTTTTCAAATTGCCATTTCTTTATGTAATTCTTGTGTTCATTAATTCGTATATTTAATGGTCTCGATGTTTCTCCAATATAAAATTTAATAAAGGAATTTTGTATATGCAGTTTTTTGAGTTCTGAGTTTTGTTGGTTGGTTATGTTTTCGGTATTAGTGATTTATGTGTATTTCTATTTTGAATGCTGTTTTGACATTAAATCTGTTGTCCACTCTTTTCAATCTTTCTGAGAGAGCCTGTATGTATGGAATAGTTGTTGTCCTGAGTAGTAGTGTTACCAAAAGAAGTTCTGGGTTGATCCTAATAGTTTGTTTTCTGTTCAAGTCTTTTTAATTCTTTGTGTATAAATTTTATAGTGTAAATGTTTCCAGTAAGAACAGTTGGTCTTTTCTCTAACATATAATGAATTAATAACACCTTTCTTTACTGTATTCGGGTGATTTGAATTGAAATTTAAGTATCTGTTAGTATGAGTTGGTTTCCTATAAATGTTTATTTTTAATGAAGATTTTGTTTTTGTTATTAATATGTCTAGGAAAGGTAGTTTGTTATTTTGTTCAACTTCTAGGGTAAATTTGATAATTGGTTATTTTTATTTTTCATTTAACAACTTATCTAATTCTTGAATGTTGTGTTCCCAAATTATGAAAATGTCGTAAACGTAATGCCATCAAACTAAAGATTTATTTTCTTTTAATAAAGTTACTTGTTGTTCAAACGTTTCCACAAATATATTACTTAATGGCAATGAGAGACAAGAACCCATGGCCATTCCAAAATCTTGTTGGTAAAAGTCATGGTTTAATTGAAAGTATGTAGTTGATAACTGAGTTCGTTTACTATATCAAGACTTGCTATTGTAAAGGAATTTTTGTATTCTATATGAGACAGTTTTTCCAAAAATTTTGCACAGAAACAGAACTTCATGTAAGAGGAGAAATAATGTTTAAAAGAAATTTTGAAAGTTCACTACACGGCGAATTTATAGAAATGACAATTGTCTTAAAGGAATATTAGGTTTGTGAATTTTTGATAACCCATAGAAATGTGGTGATTTAGTATAGTGTAGAGTGAGTGCTTTATGTTCTCGTTCTGTGAATTCATGTTTGTGGTTGCAGTAAACGGTATACTTTGTTTTCTTTTGAGCTTGTTGGATCTTTTGTTAGTTTAGTGTATTGTCCTTGGTTTGTTATATTTTGAATTTTGTCATCGTAATCAGTTTTACTTGAATATACAGATTTTTGTTTCGATTGTGGCGTTATTTTCCAAGAACACATAAAAATAATCAAGAATATGCCACAAATAACATTTAGAAGACAACAATATCCGCTGATTAGTACATTTTTTTGTTTTTTTTTTCTTTATTTATTTTATACAAAACACTGTTACTAATAAGTTTTTGGAATGGTTATAAATCGGTATGTAATGCATTCTAATGTCTCAATTAATATAATTTTTACCAATTTCTCGACAAAACAAGTTTCATGTTTCCCCTTTCTGAGTTCAGTATGATAATTTCGTTATTCTAATAGAACTATTCTCCCGCTAACACAGTGTAATCCCCAATTACCATACTTATTCCTTCAAAGGTACGACAACCTCTCTTCCCCTGTTCGAAAGGGGATCGATATGTCCCAGACCGCTGATATTATTAGATTAAACTAGACAGTCAGTATAGAGAAGAGTGCTTGAATCTTCAAACGCCACTCCCTCGGAAACCTCATCGCCTGACAGTTTGCCTAACTCGCAGAGTTTATGTATAAAGGAATCTTCTTGCAGTTATCTCGACAATCTCGAAACTTACCTGATGAAATTAAACCACTTGAATTTCGAAGTGTTGACCGCAGGCTTATGCTGGAGAAGAGAATTCGGCAAGAGTGGCCATGAACAATTTCTTAGATGAAATGAGGCCGTGTTGTGGATTTGAAATTGAAATTGTTAGCATTTACCGGCAGAGTTGTTTTTAAGTATAAATAAATTGTTGCTTATTAGGTTCCTTAATAGGAACCAATTTAATTGAATTTGTTTACATATTACATCCCAAGCATGTTCTATGAAGCAAAGTTCAGGAAATAGTGATGTAGAAAAAAGTAACCATTCATTTCAAACTACTTGATGCGATATGAAATGCATGAATACCGACTAGTTCAGGTGAATCGTTACTTCGTTACCTTTTCTTAATCGATACTAATCGGTAGTTGCAGTATGCTGTACTATGTACGAAAATTGCATGTGCATTAATGATTAGGATAACTGAAGAGCGTTACTAGTTTGAATGTAGATAAAATGACACATAAGAGTGCATTGTTGGTTAGCACTGGCGGATCCAGGAGCCTCTAAGGCCCCCCCCCCCAATCATCCGAGTGGTGTGCTTTTTAGTGTTTATTGTGCTAAAATTAACCTTCAGTAAGGTCAAACCCCACTCCACCCGAAACGAGATCAAGCCCCCCTCCAAACGAGAATCTTAGATCCGCCCCTGTTGGTTGGCGCAATATATTTCTAGTTCAAATTATTCCTTCACAATAATACAGATATATATTTCTTTTCACTTATAATTTATATAAAATAATAACTATAATTCTACTCCAGCCTTAATTCAACCATAATGTATATGCAACTTATTAGGGTACACCCAATAAAACTTTTCTTCTAGATTTTTTAAACCCATGTGTATAACTGTTATTCTACTCCGATCTATATTTCAACTATTCTATATATGCAACTAATTGTAAAATAACCTGTAAACTTTAAACATTGATAAAACAGTTGACTTTTTTTATATCGAAACATGTCACATTGGCATATTTCGAATTTTTAATAAAAATTAAACGGTGCGTTGGAATCAATGTAATAATAGTGTGTTATCTATCCACCATCGTAAAATCGTTTCTGTCAAGCCAGATAAAATATATACCAGATTTTAAATTATAAGGTTTTTAATAACAAAATAAGCAAAATATGTTCAGTAGTTTTTATGTGATGTCCGAACAAACAACTACAATTTTACAATAGCATAAAGATTAATAATTAGTAAAGGGAATAACAAATGATAGATGGTTCAAGACAAGGGAGAAGCTGGGAAGTTGAGGTAGAAGAAGCTAGGTTTCAAGAAATTTTGAACAAAAAATTTTCTGATATGCAAGATTATACGAAATTGGTAATGGTAACCAATAGTGGATTGAACCAAATGTTTAGTGCGTCGCTCTCTTAGTCACCTTTTTCCAGTTGAACAAGAAGTTGAACTTATTGTTGCATGAACTACTGTGGTAATCTGGACAAAACGCAGAGCAGCTCAGTATGTTTTTGTTTTGTAAGATCTTTTCTATTTTGTAATATCATTTTTAGCCTACTTCCATTTCTCGAAAGTCTGCTCATACCATCACATTTTTGGACTTCAGTAGATCCTGATCCAAAATTTCGGTAAATTCTTTTCTTGGATTCATTGCCTAATGAAACCAACTAGACGGGAACTGATTTGGTTGAAGGCTGTGAATAAAAATATTTGGTTCGGCAAAATTGTGGTCTATTATTCCTTACCACCATACAACACTGCATTAAAATTTCAACCAGCCTCACTGATGTTATATATGTTCGCTTCTAAATATGTTCTTAAGTAGCCATTATTTGTTATTACCTTCATAATAGTTTTCCCTTTGTTAGAAAAAACTAACTTTTTATTATTTTATAGGTTTTTAAAAACTCAATTTAAGGTCACAGAAAATCTTTATGCCTCAGGTTTAAAAAAATTGTATAATGCTATTTGTCAAATCATAAAAATGCTGTGTTACAGAACACTTATGTAACAAATCTTGTTTCAACTAGTACATATTTATTAACCGACAAATTAATTGTTGCCCTTGTAATACCTACCCGATGAAAGCATTATTAACTATATAACAAGTATGTAATTTTTCAAAGTTTGTGTGTAGATATTTATATTATCTTTTGTACCAATATATAGTTTTCGTAATAGCATACCTTAACAACTTTCGTTTAGGATATTTCTTTCTAAGGCTTAAAGCAAAAAAAATATAAAAGAAGAATTTTTTAAACCATAACTTTCATAAATTTTATGAATAATGTTGTACATCTTGTTAGCTCATTTTAACAAAAATTAACAAAAAAATCTAATAAAAATATTTATTGATTTAAATTGATATGATAATGTCAGAATTTCAGACGTTTTCGGTATTTATTTCTGAGATTCTTTGCCAATTTATATTCACAATTTAGATGTTTTTGACATTTCTGCCGAATGTATTTGACATTTTTAAATTTTGTATTTGTTAACATTTGAGGTATTTTTCTCATTGTTGTTGTTTTTTTTTTGTATTATAGAAATTTGTTATTTGCTATCTTTCACATTTTCGAGCTTGTCTAGGTTGTTCTGAGATTTCATCAGTCTTCTTTTGACCCGTAAATTTAATATTCGCAGAACATACCTTTATTTAAAGAGTAGATTAAATATCCTAAAAAGCGATCTTTTGTGTAAAAAATCACATGGAAAATACAGCAATTTTCTTTAAACTGTGGTGTTATTTCCCAAGAAGCACTTAGACACAGAAGAAATTATGTAGGTACTAATTTTCAGGCCTGCATCACATTCTGTTTTCGAATGCGTTTCTCGATAAAAAAATAATTTTACAAAATGAAATATTCTATTTATCAAAACACAATTTTTGATTGTGTCAGTGATTTCAAAGAATACTTTCCCTACACACGTATCAACAAATATATGGTTTATTCTATTTTGGTGAAGGTGCCAGAGCGAGAGAGATTTTTAAAACTGAAATTGTGAGAAGGTTTTTAGCTATAAATTTATTCATAAGAACATTTTGCAAAAAACAGTAGTTTCTTAGTATTGAGAACAGAAATCTTTTGACATATAAGTTGTTTCTTTGAAAGTTGAGGATTCTTTGAAATTGTGCAACCTTTCTTACAATGTTTGAATTTAATGCTCCGGCTTCAATATAAAGAATTGTATTTCGAAATTAAATTTTAATTTCATTCTACAATGCTCCCCTTCAAATTTTACGGTGATTTCTTGAAACTTTCCCTTTTGCGAGACCCCGAAATTCATTCTCATATCAAATGGCCGCGATTAAAACTGCCCGAAAAGAATTTCAGTCCAGAAAAATTTCCCATTAAAGCTGGTCTTCCTTAAACAGAATTCTTTAAAAGTTAAAAGAGAAAACGAAGTTAAAACAGCTCGTTCTATTTCAAAAAGCGATTGTCATCGGATATTCGAACGAAAATTTCCCGTCGGTTTAGTGTTCGTGCTCTTCTTTTAATTTGAGCCAGCGTACAAAAAGGCGGATTTATGTTGGGATTCAGTTAGCGAGCGGTCTCTGGATTTCTTTTTCTCGTCCTGTCTTGATGCGGTGTGAAAATGAATGATAAAGAAAAAATAGATTAAGTAATTAATTTTACTCAAGTTTATTAATTAAGGGTTTTGTTTTGTCGGGGATTATTTAAAGTTCTCATAAAAGTGAATAAGACAAAAATGAGTTCATTTCAACTCCTTGAGGCAATATATATATATATATATATATATATATATATATATATATATATATATACTAGGCTGATTTTTTTTTTCGACCCCCATAAAATTTTGTTAGAAAAGCTAAAAAAAAAACTTCCCTCGAAGTTTGAGACCTTAATATTAATATTAAGTGGTCAACCAATACGTGTAAAGATTTCCCATTGAAAATACACAAAAACTGTGATTTTTTATTGCTAAATTTCTATAGCTCAGCGGCATTTTATGGCATCGCTTTGACTATAGACAGATCTTTTTCAGACCGTTGATGTAGTACGGGCTACTAAACCTGATTTTTAAGGAAATTCACATTTTTTGTCATAAATGACAAGATATATAGGAAAAATATAACTAGAAAAGTTATAGGATATTTAATTTCCTACAAAAAAGGTCCTATGAACTGAATCGGTAAGATCAATATTTAGCGAGATATTAAGCCTTAAATTGATTTTTCCGTTGTTTAATTTTATGAATCAATTATTGGCGAAAATGATTCTATTCAAGGTATAATATCTCGCTAAATATTGGTCTTAGCGATTCGGTTTATTGCACCTTTTTTGAAGGAAATAGAATTTACTACAACTTCCTGTAGCTCTTGTCATTTACGAGATAATTTGGAAGAACTTTCCCACAAAATTTCATATACAGGCTGTTTTCTAGAAGGTTCGCCAAACTTGGAGGGCAGATAGGTTGGCTCATGTGCTATATTATGTAGCCCATATAACATATAGATATCTTACGCTTTTTTTATTATTATTTTTTCTTAATTCTCAGATTTTACATTTGAACTGTTGTAACTTTTTTATTTTTCACTGCATTCTCACCAAATAAACTTAAATCTAATCAATGATGTTTGTTTGCTCATCTGCAATTGATATTTGACACAAATAATTGGTTGAAAAAATTATATGAGTCCACAAATGGCGAGGTTTCATAAAAAAGTGATTAAATTAAACAATTTATCAAATTACAAAAATAAACACAGATAAGTTAAGTAATTGAAATCAAAGTGTTCCGGGCAATTTCTCCAAACTGCTCTTAGAACCTACACTTTGATTTTCAATTACCTTACTTATCTGTGTTTTTTCAGAAACCATTGTGGGCAGTGAAAACCCACATGTACATCGAAAATAACATCTGTTCTGTATTAGTCACCGCTGTTGGAGTAAATAAGTCGAACGTGTTGTGATTTATTTTGGCTGAATAAAGACGTTTATATTAAATAGAAAAATTTGTAATTCAACAACATGAAAAATATTGAAATCATTGATATTGTTACCTTGTAGGGTAGTCACCTGTATCGATTATGTTTCTTACTAACCTGGACTTCTTTTAAGGATATAATTATCTACACAAATTTTCAGCTATCTAGTGAGACTTGAGGAGTAGGCAGATTGAAACCTGAGTTTGACCTAAACATTGAAACTGGTTTAATAGCATTCTAGTGAGGCCTAAGGAGTAGCTAGATTAGGCCACTTACAAATATTTGAGGTTATGTAAACATCTTTCTTCCAGTGGCGGCTGGTGGTGCACTTTACTTGTCAAATATTAGGTTTCAAAGATACAATAAAACAAAATATAGATTTGCTAATAGTGCATTTATTTTTTATAAATTAAAATATTCGTCAACTTTTTCGGAAGAGAAATGTTCAATGACCTTTTTATTAAAGTCGGGCATTGATTGAATAATTTTTTTCAATATTGAGCACAGAAAGAGAATTTACCCTGTCCTGAGACATGGTATTTCTAAGAAACGTTTTAATCCTTCACTTCTGTTCCCGTCAAAGTTGATTCCTCGTCATAAATAATGCTATGAAAATAAAATAATTTTTTTTGAAGCAATCACAACCACAAAATCATTTTTTTTTATTATCAATTTCATTTTTAAAAATTCGCGTAAATACATTATTTTTCGTTTTGAACTTTTATATCTAATTTGTTTGGAAACGATTTATTATTGTTTTTAATATAGTCAGTACTTATTTTCGAGTTATTTAAACACACACAGACTATGTCCGACTCTGTATATTTAATATTCTTTCACAGACTATGAAAACAAAAACAAAACAACCACTAATTAAATCACGTACACGTAAACAAAAATTTGAAGTATTGATACGTTCGCGTAGGATTCGTCAATATCGGCAGAGCTCGGTGTTTCCGTGCGGCGTACGAGAATCTGCGAATTGCTCCGGGTTATACAGTGATGGGCAAATGTGTGGAACCAAGCAAATATCTCTGGAATTATTAGAGATATCAAAATTAAATTTGGAAGGTGGATACTGCAGTAGATATGTTTTCAAATTTTTTTACAATTTTGAACTTCCTGTTTTACCGGAAGTAATGTTGATTTAAAAATTTGCCATGAAACAACCTGTATAGTATTTTAGTTTCTGATGAAACATTTTATTGCGAATACAAAAATATCGGGTTTGATATTGTTTACTTCAATACCTACCAAGATATTAACAGAAAAGTAATTAAGGAAAGGAAAAATATAATATCCATTAAAGAAATACATAATCATAATTATTAACTAAATCTAAGTGATTTTCAAAACATTGAAACTTAACTTAACTAAACTTAATGTATTAGATGTTCAAACTGAGCACCGTTTACTTCTTGACAATAAGCAAGTCAGTTTTTAAATTCTCTAGTAACACTAGCTATTACTTCTGGTGTAATTCTCTGGATGTCTTGAGTTATTCTTGCAGCTAATTCTTGCAAATTATTTGGTCTATCAACATAAACCTTAGACTTTAAATAAACACAGAAAATAGTCTAGTGGATTAAGGTTGGGACTTCGGGCTGGCCATTCATAAGTACCCCTTCTTCCAATCCATCTGTGATGAAATGTCCTATCTAAATGATCTCGAACAATGGGAGCGTAATGGGGTGGTGCTCCATCCTGCTGAAACCAGATATTATTTGGTAATTGTCCATTTACCTCCAATTCCGGAATAACTTGTGTCTCCAAGAGCTGTAAATACCTATCTCCGTTTAAAGTTTCTTGTTGGAAAAAGGGTCCCACGATTCTGTTGTTATAAATGCCGGCCCAAACGTTCAATTTTTGGGGATGTTGTGTATGAGCCTCTTGTACCCAATTAGGATTACTTTGCGACCAGTAGCGACAGTTATGTCGATTAACCGTACCATTTAAACAAAATGTAGCCTCGTCTGAAACCACCACATTTCATATAAAAGTATTATCACGGTTACAAATATCCATCATCGTTTCACAAAATTGCAAACGTCTGTCGAAATCGACTTCGGAGAGTTCTTGAACAAGGCGAATTTTGTATGGATGATATTTTTCTCGCCTTAATATCCTTCCTACTGAACGACGGCTAATTCCATGCATATTGGCGAGGTCGGTAGTGGACAAGAATGCTACCGATTGGCCAATAGAAATACAAATCCTTACCGAGCGGTTTGTTTATATCGGGCGTAAATCAAATCTGAGCCGAGTTTAGCTACCATCGATCTTTTCCTTTACTTAGTTACTTTTCTGTTCATATTTTTCGCAATAAAATGTTTCATCAGAAACTAATATACTATACAGGGTGTTTCATTGTAAATTTTAAAATCGACATTACTTCCGGTAAAAAAGGAAGTTGAAAATTGTAAAAAAATTGGAAACAAATACGCAATCTACTGCAGTATCCACCTGCCAAATTTCATTTTGATATCTCTAATAATTCCAGAGATATTTACTTGGTTCCACACATTTACCAATCACTGTATAGTATTTCATATGTAAGTTTGACCCCGCGCTAGCATAAGTGCACGGTGAAAATCTTTACAGCGAATATAAGTCTTAATAGTTTGGATTAGAGCTCAAATATTTTTTTTTTGATAAAGTCGTTGGTATTGAAATGATATTTATTAAACATTGTGTATTGATTTTTAAACTCGACTTGTTTCATTGATTACATTTGCGTTAGAAAAGAATACAGTTTTAATGTTATGTAGACAAAAAAATGCAAAAATGACGCTAGAGAACGAATATCTGTCGGAAAATCAGGCCAATAATAAACCTCCAGTTTTCTCGTTTATTTAATAAAATCCTTTTGAATAGAAATACCCTTTGGCGTTTAAAAACAAACTTATCAGTAAACTTGAGTAGGGTCTGTTGTTATAATTCAATACCAGCAGATCAAAGTTGTGTTTACAGATAATTTCAAATTCTAATAAAACTTCGAAACGCCCCGAAACATCAGTACAGAAATAACTAAAACTGAATTAATTGTGTTTACAATGGCAACGGCGTTGTGGATTTTGCAGTCTCGCGGCACGCAAAAGAAGAGAACTCAAGCGAATTAATCGATCATTTGGAGATCAAACTCTTTTTTCGTCCGTTTCTGTTGTGGTTTGTTTGATTTACGGAACGGTATTGGCCATTTCAGGAGATTCAAAGTTAAAAGTTTTTTTTGATTTATCTCTATCGCGGCGTCAATTTATCAAATTGGCAATAAATTATTTTCCATATCCAGTTACTACTAATTGTGTACGATATAAAATAGATACATTAATAAAATTTGGGCTCATTTTAATTAATTAACAATCAGTTCATCAATATAGGTAGAAAGATTTTTCCAGTATAGATATAATTTCATTATCAGCGTGTTTATATACAGCTTGATGTTTATGCACTTATAGGGAATCAATTACACCACAATACTGGAAAATGCTGTATATTTATAAACGAGTTGGGGTATAGGTTAGACCCCGTTCTCAATACCATTAAAAAAACTACATGAAAAAGGCACACTTATAACATTTAAAATTAAAATGCTGGAAAGTATTATGTGACGCAGAAAAATAACTAAATAATGTTTTCTTTAGCATTTAAACACTATTTTAAAGTAGTACACTGCTATATTATTTAGCAAATCTTCAGTTAACAACTACGCAACTGTTTTTTAAATACAAAATTCAAATCTTATACCTAAATGCAAATAACGTATTGATGCTCTTAAAAAAATACACTACTATTTATGTTGCTGTTTACACTTTGTTATGTTGCTATTGATGATACAGTAAGAGAAATTTCTCACCAGCACACCAGCAGTGCTAGTAGCCCGGTAGATTCAAACAATATAAGTACCTAATTTTCATTTCAATACTTGTAAAATTGAACAATTTAAGACAATGTTTCTGGCACAAGATGATGTTCTAGGAACAAAATTCAAATGCCCAAATCTCCATGATATAATTAGAAGTTTGGCATGTTTGTCGAAATTTAAAACAAAATAATAATTAAATCTGTAAGCAGGATGTTATTACATTGCTAATTATTTTAAAATTAATTTCAGAACAAAATTGAGTCAAGTATGCTTGCTATTCAAGATAAATTGAATTAATTTGATGAATGCATATGATTAAATAACAAACACGTTATATTCATTTTCTAATGACTTTAAAATAACTAACCTTATTAATAGTTGCAGAAACTGGAAATATATGTATAGTTTATTTATTTTATCATTTGATACACATTTTCTTTGACACATATTTTCCTCTGTATATAAATTATGCAAAAATACAATATTTTGTTGGCAATGCGGTTACTTTTTGTAGTAATTTTAAGTATCTTAAACTGATGATTGTTTCGGTGATTCCTTGGTGAAAATTCATATTTTAATTATATTAAAACACTACCACTGTGGTAATTTTCACAAATTTATTTTATTTTATTTGACATTTGTTTCGCTCTGATGATAGGCTTCGTCAGAAATAAATATTAAACTAAATGCTAAACATCTGAATATATTATATAGTCTTGTAAGATAATAATGAGTATATAGGTAGAAAGTACAATATGTTTACTGTATAATATTAGTGAAGGTAAATATTATTAATATAATCTTCAATTTTGTATTATGTAAGTATATTAAGTTAAGTAGTGTATCAGTTTAATAATTTAAAAAAAGGGGTGAATTTTAATTTTTATTGATCTCATGTGATTCTAAAAGAGTTAATTTTTACTTTTTTGTTCTAGATGTAAAATTTCGAAAGTAGTTTGTGGAATATAATTTTCATTTAATAAATAGTCCGCAAATGATATTTTGTATTTCTGATTTTCATAGGCTTTTAAATGTTCAGACCATCTTGTTTTAAATGACCTTCCTGTGAGATCGAGTTAAAGTTTTGGGCAACTACCACATGTTAATTTATAGACTCCTGAGTTTTCATGTTTATTAATTTTATCTTTATTATTTTTTATGTGTTTGGCCAAATTATTGTTGGTTTTAAAGCCTGTTTGAATATTTCTGTTTATTAGAAATTGAGAAATTTTTTTCAGATGGAGAATTTATAAATGTAATGTATTGGTGAAATCTTGAGTTGAGTTGATGTGAGTAAGGGTATACTTGTTCTATAGCTTTTTTCTTTAATTTTCTGGATAATATGTTATCAATGATTTGGGGGTTGTAACCATTATTGATAGCAAAGAGTTTTATCCTACTGAGTTCATTGTCAAAGTTAGGTTTAGATAACTGAACAGTTACTAATCTGTGTACCATGGAGTGATATGCTGCAAATTTGTGTTGGATTGGATGAAATGAAGTAGTGAAGTCTCACTATTCACAATACTTCGTGTCAACCAATCCAATCCAAACTTGCAACATATCACTCCATGGTACACAGATTAGTAACTGTCCCATTATCTAAACCTAACTTTGACAATGAACTCAATAGGATAAAACTCATTGCTATCAATAATGGTTACAACCCCCAAATCATTGATAACTTATTATCCTGAAAATTAAAGAAAAAAGCTATACATGTTGAGTTTTCTTGATGATCAGTATGGGGATCTCGGAAACTAGCGGAGATCGAGTAATGGTTAATTAAATTGGGAAAGATTTGCAGTTTTACTGGCCCAATTTAATGACACTTTCTGATTTTTGCAAAAACGTCATGGTTTACTAGATATTTTGAAAACATGAAATTCTGTCGATTTAGTCAAATCCCTCTAGCTCCTTTGTTGTTGATTTTATAAAAAAAGTGTACATATCAAAATGGAAGGGAATTGTATCCCGAATATGATTGTCTTGTCCTCGTTTGCATGACAGCTCTCGTATTCGAGATATGACACAAACTTATCTTTTTTTGAGTGGAAACCATAGTCGGCTATGACCTCAAAATCGGACATTTTTAGAGTTTTTCAACGATATAATATTCGATATAGTTATTCATAAAAATAACGGAACTATGGATGCTTTTCTCTCTAATTTTCACTGTTAACGTTAGGTAGCCATGAAAAATATTGTTTCACTTTAACGTTTCCTCATTTGAGAGTAATTCCATTAGTAGTGCTGAACTGACAGTCGATATTGACAAGTTTTCGTGATAAAATGGAATATTCTAATGGAGAAAAACTGAATATGGTGGAATGCCATAAAAATTCAGTTCGTGCAGCTGAGGAATACTTTAGTAGATATTTTAATCGTCGTCAACCTGCTTTATGTCCATTTAAGAGGCTTTACGATTGTTTACGCAGATATGGATCTTTTACTAAACCACCAAAGGAATGTAATCAAATTAACGAAGCACCACAAATAAATGTTTTGGCAATGGTAAATCAAATCCATCTACATCAACTCGTGAGATTGCGGCAGAAGCTGGCACATCTCAACGAACTGTAGTTAAGGTACTGAAAGTGCACAAGTTCCACCCCTACAAACTTTCAGTTTCTCAAACTTTGCATGCTGGTGACGAACATTGACGTATTTTATTTAGTACATGGTTTACAGACATGTGCCTTGACAGTACACAGTTTCCATTAAAGGTGTTATGGTCAGATGAAACTAGATTTACTAATTGCGGTATGTTAAATAGACACAATGAGCATGTCTGGGCTAAAGAAAACCCTTTTCATGTTGAACAAAGACAACCCCAGATAAAATTTGTTTTTACTGTTCGGTGTGGTATCATAGGGTCTACTGTTCTGGGGCCTTTTATCTATGACGAATCACTTACTGGGGATCCCTATGTACTTGCATTTCTTGCAATACACTTTTCAAGACATGTTGCATAATTTAAATTTGAGAACTCGTTTAGAAAGTGAGTGGTTCCAACATGATGGAGCACCTGCTCATAACTCGTTATTAGTAAGATAACACTTAGATAATATCTATCCAAACTCTTGGATAGGAAGAAAGTGCTCACGCGAATGGCCACCCAGGCCTTCCGATTTGGTAGTTATAGACTTCTATTTATGGGGTGCGCTAAAAAACAAAGTATACAAAAGAAAGTATGCGACAGTTGGTGACCTAAGGGAGGCGGTATTTCAATTGAAGAAATTTATAGGCGGTCTGTGAAGAAAGCGGTAATGTGAATCTTAAAAAGATGCAATTTTTGTCTAAATAACAATGGTGGTCTTTTCGAACATAAATTGTAACCATTATTATGTAGTCTTCTAAACGTTGTTTGTGGCATATTCTTGATATTACTTTTATGTTTTTTTGGGAATAACACCACAATAGAAATAAAACTACGTATATTGCAGGAATACCAAACGGTTCAAAGTCTATTCTGACTTCGTTGTCAATGGCTTTATATTTTCATTTTGCAATCTACATCAATAAATATAAAGCCATTGACAACGAAGTCAGAATAGACTTTGAACCGTTTGGTATTCCTGCAATATACGTAGTTTTATTTCTATTGTGGTGTTATTCCCCAAAAAAACATAAAAGTAATCATTATTATGTACTTTAATTTCTTAAGTTTTTAGTAGGTAACTACTTATTTAGTTTTTTCGTTATATCTGATATACCCAATAAAAAAATCGTTCAATGTTTTTTGGAATAGTTATTAATAAATCAATCTATTACATGGTTAACTACGTTAAAAGTGAAAATAAGAGAGAAAAGCATTCATAACTCCGTTATTTTATGAATAATTATATCGAGTGTTATATCGTTGAAAAGCTCTAAAAACGTCCGAATTTTGAGGTCATAGCCAACTATGGTTTCCATTCAAAAAAAGATAAGTTTGTGTCATATCTCAAAAACGAGAGCTGTCACGCAAACGAGGACATGACAATCATATTCGGGATACAATTCTCTTCAATTTTGATAATTACACTTTTTTTATAAAATCAAAAACAAAAATGCTAGAGGGATTTGACTAAAACGACAGATTTTCGTTTTTTTTAAATATCTAGTAAGCCATGACTTTTCACAAAAATCCAAAAGTGTCATTTAATTGTGCCAGTAAAACTGCAAATCTTTCCCAATTTAACTATTGCTCTATCTCCCCTAGTTTCCGAGATCACCATACTGATCGTCAACAAAAAACTCACTCTGTATAACAAGTATACTTTTCCTCACTCAAGTCTAACTCAAAATTTCACCAATCCATTACATTTATAGGTTCTCCATCTGAAAAATTTCTAATAAACAGAAATATTCAAACAGCCTTTAAAACCAACAATAATTTGGCCAAACACATAAAAAATAATAAAGATAAAATTAATAAGCGAAAACTTAGGAGGCTATAAGTTAACATGTGGTAGTTGCCCAAAATTTTACATCGGTCACAAAGGAAGGTCATTTAAAACAAGATTGTCTCAACATTTAAAAGCCTATGAAAATCAGAAATACAATATATCTACAGTTGCCGACCATTTATTAAATAAAAATCATATTTCACAAACTACTTTTGAAATTTTACATCTAGAACAACAAAGTAAAAAATTAACTCTTTTAGAATCACTTGAGATCAATAAAAATAAACCATATTTTTTAAATGACCAAACTGATACAAATATGTCTCCCTTACTTACTGGTTGACTTTTCTCGCAATGCCCATTAACATCTGTATTTTTTAGAAACCAGTGTGAGGAGTGAAAACCCAAATGAACATCCAAAATTATCAAATTTTATTCCTGGAAAACAATCATAAATCATATGAACTTATTAGAGGAGCTACCAATTTTCGAGTAATTCGTTGAAAATTATAGTGGTATGTGTAGTTACTCTTACTTTGATTGAATTAAACAAAAATCGAAAATATGAGGTCGAGTCTAACGAAATAAAGTTGAGAAAAATAATTTAGATTTTTGGTGGCATGCACTGTAGTAACTGAAACATGTTTAAAAGCACATGTGATATTTGCAAATGTAATCTATAAAATCTCAACCCTATTGTCGAAATTGGGTATTGCAAAGCAAAAACGGAAGCCCGCAGGATATGACAATCTGACCAAATAAAGGATGAATTGGAAGTTTTGATGAGGTCTATGTTCAAAAAGAGGGGCTCGTTTAGGAGAGATGTACTTTTCTTTTAACTGTTTTATTTGGTAATAACACCCCACTACTGAAAAAAGAACTGCATATTTAAAAATCCAAACGTATCAAAGTCTTAATATGACCTCGTTGTCAATGTCATTAAAAGTGAAGGCTAGATCTAGCTATTTCTAATTTATGTTTTCTTAAGATTTTAATGCCACTGAAAACGAAGTCAGAATAAGGTTAGGGTTTTTTGAGTTTACAGAAGTGTGATATAATTTCCCATTAAAATCATTATAAGATACAAAGGAGCTTCAGAAAGCAAACATTATTCAATGATGACTTAATACACAGTATTACCAAATCCGCTTTATTTAGACGCACTTTTAACAATTGCTTCGCTTCTTTACAGCTTCTTCTGACGATAAAGCTATAAAGTAGCGAAACAATTATTACAAGTGCGTCTAAATGAAGTAGAATATTCAGTAATACAATGTGTTAATTCATAATGAGTTTTAAATTCCACCAAGTAACGGCCAACTCCGTTCAGTAAATAACCATTTCCTTTGGTTTGCATTACTCTAATGCTTTTATTTTATTTATTAGTTACCGACACCACCTTGTAGATAGAATAATTTTTACGTCTGCCGTATATTATCTTATTATCTGAAAATAATTCCAATGGGCAGTAAAGTTTTTTTTATGTTTGTAATGTATTTGTATATTTAATATTTGTTGTAAGCAAAATCGAGGCATATTTCTAATCCCACACAGTTTCTCCTAAATACTTATGATTGTGAATTTACAATAGTTATAATACTTCGGTTGGAATAGTGGCTTAGGTGAAGTATTCATGCATATGATATCTATTACATGTGCTCCACATTTTTCGTTTTATATAAATATTGTCATAGTTATTAATGACAAGTATTCGGCCGGCCGTCCACTGGAACCCTCGTTCGGCCGATATTAAGTTTGGCCGTCTACTGCGGAATACGTCCTACAAAAAAAAAATTCCAACACATGAATCGGGGTTAGTCAGCCTCCACTGCACCTGATTTATTCGGCCGAACGTAACCGTATTCGGACGAAAAAGGTTGAATCTCATCGAAATGGGATTTTCCGGCAGATTTCGGCCGAAAAAATGGTGGTGAATATAATGGACGTGGAGAAAATAAATTGTACAATAGATAATTTCTTTCGTTTCTGGGAAATGAAGATGAAGAAATATCATCAAAGACACGTTCAAAATGTACTGGGAAGTTACTACACTTATACGATAAGAATTAGAATATTTATCCATAACTTGTTCAAGTGTTGTGTTGTGAAGATGGTGGAACTAGTTCTAGCGAAACCTTTAACTTTATTTTGCATTCATCAAATGTTTTCGTGCTTTGTGCTTTCTTTAACCATAATAAGACGAGTCAGGCAGGAATTCTCTTATGGGAGAATATTCTCTAGGTACGTTCTCGTTTATCGTTTTTGGGTATTATTTAATGCTAAACAGTAAGTTATGCAAATATAAGGCGATTCAGGGGGTTGGAAAACAACAAAAAATAGTTTAATAACCGTAGTGTTTGAACTATCACTTTCCTGGTGGATTTGGAAGTACTGTGTTCGCCAGAAATAATGGTACAACAATGAGAGGACTATGTGATCCTAACTCGCTCCCTCCTGGTCAAGCTCACGCCTCCCCTTCCCAGGCTTGGGGGAGGCTTGTCAGGGTCCTGTTGCTGTTGTACTTTCATTTCTGGTGAAAACAATACTTCCAAACCTTCCACGAGGGTTGTGGTTCATGACGGGGGGGAGGGCTGAGAACAGGAAGGGAAGGCGGGGCAGGAGAGGGGGATAGTTAGGATCACGTAGTCCTGACATTCATTTCTGGTGAACACAATGGTTTCAAACCCTCCATGAAAATAATAGTTCATACACATCTACAGGTATTTATCGTTGAGTGTTTTTTGGTTTTCCACTCCTGAATGGCCTTATATTTGCATAACTTTGTGTTTAGCATTACAAAATCCCCAAAAAAAACAACGTACGAGAATGTACCTAAAACATAGTATACCCTCCTCCACTTTCATTTTAAAAATTAGGCAATTTTTGTATTTGTTTTTGTAATTAATTTTGTTTAATTATGAAGAAAATGCCTAGAGTTGATACTAAATAATGGAGTATTTGAAAGGCAAGATATACTTGATGGTCGAACATCGGTTTCACTGTTTGATAGTTCGGCGTTTCGGATGTTCGTCTGCTTTGACAGAGGTTCACGGCTGATTGGCAGTTCGGTCGTTCACAGGTGTAGTGGAGGTTCAGGCTTGAGGATAATCTATATGGCGGCTAAGAAGAAAATATTTATTTTGAAAATTTTAGTACATTTTTAAAACGTGGTGTCCCAAAAGCTAGTCTTCATAATTTTTACTGATCGCCATATAGGAAACAATTAACTTAATTTACTTACTTAGTTTCACAGTAATTATAAATGGTCTTAATAAAGTACCTAATACTGTTCCTTTATTGATTCAAGGTTGCGTGCTTACTGCATTCGAAGTCATTTTGCCTCAAATAACCCAGTTTTGTAGTATTTGTTCTGTATAAAGTATCCTTTACAAATGTAATAGTATTTTTTTGACGACGTGAAATATATTTGCAACATTCTTCATCACAAACGCAAAATGGAAAAAAGAATGAGGGACAGAAGCCAATTACTGGAAACATATCGCGAAGGTGAATTGTGGGTCCGTGGGCTTACTTACCGATGTCGGAAGATCCACCCCACGTTCCCTGTTGGGCCTGTCGAGCCAGTTTACTGATTGCGTCCACGTACATTCGGGAAGCTGCTGCGGCACCTGCAAAATTACAAAAGCTTTCCGTTAGAAACAACGTTATTTTAAAAGGGAGCGTAAGGGTCAAATCAACGGCTTATGAAATTGTGAAGTAAATTTAAAATGGGGAAATTATTCGTGGAACAATAAATGTAAACTTAGTGGCGATTTTTTTTTTCAGTCTTAGATGCAACCCCTCAACAAATTGCGATAGCTGTTCCATAAACAATAACAACTTTATACAGGGTGTATCGTATGTCGACGGAACCGGGGGATAGATCAAGTCAAAAAATTATGCGTGCAGGCATTTAGCCTCAGTTTCATTTGACTGTAAATAATTTTAAAATAATTGAAACATTATTTACATTTAATTATTCATGAATGGAGAGGTGATATAATGCAACACGAATCAAATCAAATCAAATTATCGAGTTTTCGAGGTAATGAATTTGGCGTGTATATTTATTTGTAGGTATGTTACCTGATTTCTTTTTCCGTTTTGACTAATTTATATTTTCTATTGGAGAAAAAAAGGCAACATACTTATCGAAATCGAAATGAGTTAACTGACATTTCCAATATAATGTGGAGTGGAATTATAGTTATACAAAGTTAACAATTTTATTATTCCAGTAACTAGCAGCGTAAGCAGGCTACGAGAATTATGCGAACCAACCTGAAGAGGCAGATGTGATTCTGAGTTGAATTATAGTTGTATAGGGTGGTTCAGAAGATTATAGACAAATAATTTATATTGGATGACCAATAAACAGAAACATATACAGGGTGGGTGCAATATAGGGTGAATTAGAGTTACAAATATAGAAAGTGGTCCAATTAATGAAACAAATAAAAAGTAGTGAAAAATATAAAAAAATATATTAATTAGATAGAGGGAGAAAGAGAGAGAGAGAGAGAGAGAGAGAGAGAGAGAGAGAGAGAGAGAGATAAGAATAAGCTAAAATAATTAATGGAATTGTACCTTAAATCAGATAAAAAAGAATATCTATCAGAAAATAGTGGTTGATTGCACAGGGTTTCTAAACAGTTTTCATTTTGAACCAGTTGAAGTGGGTTCCGATTTTAATGTAAATTATTTGCGACAACATTGAGTGAAATATATATTACATTAAGATTACTTAAATAAATATGAAATAATATGTGCAAGTTGTTGGTCGGTATTTGTATCATTAATTATAGGTGGCTACTGAGTGTCTAATACATAGATAACTATGTGTAAGAAAAAGTGTCCACAAAATGATTACAATTTGGGAGAGCCAATAGGACGACCGGGTAATTTGTTCGTAGATAAATCAGTTTTCTACGAACAAACCTACTTAAATAAAATTAGGTTAATGTGTACTATGAAGAATTCACATACAGAAAATGCAAATTTAACCATCATAGTTAAACAACCAGATTTGTATTTAAAAATACAAATTTTATTTGCACTTTTTTTAGGAGTCAATCAAGATAAATATTCTACATAAATTTAACTCTGAAGTATGCATTATTAATTAATTACTAAGCTGATCTTGGCATTGTCCACCACTAGAAAACTTTAACAAACTACTGAAGATATTTTCCCAGGGGCAGTCACCATGTGTATCTTAGGAAATATTTAAAATACAAATACAGCAGAAATATGCCAAAAATAGACATTTCATTGTAGCTAATGGAGCGTTTTGTCCAATTAGTGTGTGAAAATGTTAGAATCCCTTGAAAAAGAATTGTTAATTACCTTTTATCCAGAGAGAGGGGAACAAGGAAGAAGGAACACAAACTTTTTAAAGGGACACTATTCAAAATAAATATGTAATTCGAACACAAGAATGTAAAAATAAATATTTTTTATTTACATCTAATTCACCAGCATCTATTTGTTAAAATATTACAAATATACACATTTTTCGATTGTTTAATTGTTTCAAAAAAATTTATAGCAAAATTACAGCTATAAAATTACTTAGTTTTATAGAAACTTAAAACTGAGGAAGACACTTAATTTATATCACACTTAACACACTATAAACTCATATCACCTTGCAGATATTACAAAAAAACGGAGACAATCGTTTGCAAAGAGAAGTTCACATAACAGATTTTCTAGGTTATATTCACGAATAATGAAATCATTCTTCTCACTTTTTCAGCCACTTCACTTCTAAATGTAGGATTTGTGCATTTCAGTCTGTTTACAATTGCTAACTTCATAACATGCCCCGTAGTCACACTTGCGCCACTCTGGCCATTCCATGAACTGCTCATTCGAAAGCCTGAGCTGGACTCTGTTTCGCTTTTATTCCCATATAAGTTTGTTCTCCTTAGTTCTACACTCCTTATTAGTTGGGTAATTAAAAAATTATCCTCACTGTCATTAAAATATAATTCAGGCCCACCCTTTAAAAAAGGAGCCATTTTCATCATACTTTTTACACTTTCAATTAGCACTGGCTATACTATGATAAATCTTTATCAGCCCATAACTATATCACCAGGCGCGTACCCAGCTTTTGGTTTGGGGAGGGGCAAATTAGTAAAAAAATATCCTAGACGGGGACAAACCGGAAAAAAATTGCTCTGCAAAAGTTTTTGTTCCAGGGGAGGACGCAAGTTTTTCAGGTCCAAGTGGAGAGCAGCTATAAACTTGTCCTTGTTTCTTACACATATAACTGTAACATAAGTTGTATGGATATTTCAAGATTAAGGAAGTGTGGTCTCGGTCAGAACAAAGTGTCAAAACAAATGTAATCTTTGCATTTCACTACCACTAGAGTGATCGGATTACTACGGAACATTCGAGAGTGAAAGTGATAGGATATATATGAGGCTGTACAGCAGCAGTTCAGTTGAATAGACAGCGAAGTAGTAAAAAACCTGATATCGATATCGAAGTGTATATATGTAGGCTATGAAAAGTAATTAAAGAAATTTAGTTGTGAATTTATGGAATAAATATAAACGTTTTATTTTTTGATAAAACCAGTAGTTGTTTTAAAGTCTTCAAATTATCAGTAGTATTTAAAATTCTGGTTAACAGCGAAATAAATGTGAGACAATTTATAAATAAATAGGATACCAAGCGTATAATGATCAATTTGAGTTAAAATGAAAAACTGTTATTCCTGAAAAAATATTTACTAGTGAGTATTTTCCTCAATGGTTTGTAGAGTGCCTGAATGAAAATTATGTCACCATTAAAGTTTGAAAAAGTAAAATTAAATTCACTCAAAAGCTTGAAGAGTCATATTCAAAGATAAACTCACTTTGTACCACTAAAAAGTTATAAAATTTGTTATCTTCCATTTTATGCCGCAGTTGTGTTGCGGATTTTGGAGTCGTGAGCGCAATAAAATGTACGGGAGCAATCAAATGCTTGGAATATTGCGAGATAAACTGACTTTTCGGTTTGGAGAACGTGTTGTTTAAGATATTACATGTTTATTGTGTTCCTCTTGCTTCCTAATAGAATTTTATAACAATAACGGAACAACGTTAGTTTTGGAAAGTTGACAATGAGCATTTGGTGGTGGTAGTTATCTGCAATTTTTTTCAAGTTGAGTATTAAATGTTAATAATCTCTATAATTACATCATTAGTATGTATCCAGTGAAATTAAAAATCGATAGGTATTTATTGTCTTGTTTTGTTTGATATAATTTTATTTAAGTAGTTTCTAAATGATTGAGGAGGTAAATGATTATTTTGAATGTTCATCTGGGATTTTCTCTCCTCCCAATGATTTCTGAAAAATACAGATAAGTTAAGTACTTGAATATCAAGATGTAGTATCTAAGGGCAGTTTGTGGAAACTGCCCGGAACACTAGTTGCCCTCTTATAGAAAAAACTCTCCCGCAGGATTAACTGTGAGAAAGTAGGTCTACAGATTTGTCAACTAGTATTCCAGTATAATATGTTGTGTATTTTGTGTTGTACTTATCTGTTTTTTTGTGACGTTTCGATTTCTTATCAGGAATCATTGTCGAACAATGTTTGTTTGAATGTTCTGCACTATATTCGCTTGACTTTTTTTTGTAATGTCAATTGACATGTCTGTAGACCTTCTTTCTCACAGTTAATCCTGCGGGAGAGTTTTTTCTATAAGAGATCAACTAGTGTTCCGGGCAGTTTCCACAAACTGCCCTTAGATACTACACCTTGATATTCAAGTAATAAAGTTACCTGTATTTTTCAGAAACCATTGCGAAGAGAGAAAATCCCAGATAAACATTCAAAATAATAATTTTATTTGTTTAGTGGATAGATATGGAAGTAGTTTACAATTACTTTATTTTTTTTACTAATGAAATGTTAAATACTATCGAATTGTGTTCATGTATTACCTTTTCCATAGTCGTAAATATATGAAGATCAGGTTTATGCTGGGTATCTCCCTATTTAAAATGGCCAATGGGCTTATTTACTGGTAACAAGTATATTGGGGTAGCTCTATCATGTGCTTCTATTTGTGAACTTAATGTTCTCATAGAAAGTTATCGATTTGGGCCTTAAGTTTAAAATTGTTACTGGAATATGCAAATTTTGGTCACAACAATGCAATCTATGTAGAAAAATATGTACGATGTAATTTTTAATTTCAACGGTTATTGATCTGGCCTAGATGTTTAGACTATTTATGAGAACACACATGTTATAAAAACTGAAATAAATTGTACGTGGAAAATTATGGTAAAAAATATCTAACTTTGGTCTGGACGAATTTCTTCTCATTTAACGAGAAATAGCGGTTTATTACGTCATTTTCGACGTTACAAAATTTATGTATGTTCTATTTGCACGGTATTCTTTTAGGTAGAACAAAATTTCGATAACAATCCACGCATGTTCTATCAAAACATTTGAACATCTGGTCCAGCTGAACAACTACCTGTGGGAGTAGTTAAATTCTAGTTCTTTCGATAGAGCGAACCCAGTTTACCTTAAGGCTGATCATTTTGTAAAACAACGTAATGCCCATTTTAATTAGGGGTGTACCGGTGGATGAGATACCCTGTATTATGATGCTATAATTCTGTTATAACTTTTAGCTTTTGTAAAAACATGTATAGGGAATTTTGTATATAGAAAAATAGTCGCAAAAGGGAGCCAAATTGACTTTTACTATTATATCTCCCAATCCTGGTAGTGCCTTTACGATCCCTGAAGCTATTGAAACAGAGAAACTTTAACCGACCTGACGATAGCAATAGACTTCCTACCTCTTGGAGATCAACAATACTCAGACTACAACGATTCGGCACGCACCCCACCTACAGGCAGCATTCGTGCTCAATCTAACGTTGCTTCAGTCATTTAGTGAGGCTTGGTAAGTAGGCAGATGGAGGCTCCGTGTTAGGACTCGACTCTAATGCAGAAGCCGAAACGTCGAGTAATGAATGAGTTTAGACGCGATTCTCACAGGAAACCTAACTGAGGTAATATTGTAATGAATTATAATTTAGGCCAGATATTACTTTATATTCTTAAAATATATATTTAATGAGCTGTTGTAGGCATGTTTATCTCAAGCAATTATGAGGTAATTATTAGTTGAGGGTCTTGTCTAAATTATCCCCTCTTTTCAGGTAGTCTAAATTTTAGGAAAATGAACAAAAGATAGTCAACCCTAATGTCGCGAATGTAGAAGACAGCGGTTGAATATAAAATATCAATACTAAGTTAAGTGTCTAAACTACTCATGATTTACTGTGGCTTCAAAATGGGGAAGAATTATATATATTTTTTAAATGCTAAGGAAAGAAATATCGAAATATGTCTCCTGTAAGTATCCAATATGGGACAGAAGAGGAATTTTGTACTGGAAACTCAACCTGGATAATGTTGGTGATGGAATGAGGACGAGTATCCACCGTTGCGAGGATTTTTGATAAATATGGTAAATAATAATTAAATGTCAATAGCGGTGCCAGCTTAACCAAACTTGACGACACCCATGCTGCAACAGTGATGCATAGACTGCGCTAAAAGATCTGTGCTGTACAATGGTTAAGCATATTTACGTCGAACAATGACTACTAATATAAATGGACCTGACTGTTTACATTAAAAATGGGTTGAAAGATTATTGTCGGAAAATAGTAAACAAATGCTTACGAGACGCTTACCGGTGCCAAACTTCTTTCAATTGCAACAAATAATACTTAAATCCAGGTATTCTAAACTAACGTATTACGGAATCGTTACGATTTATTTTGGAAGCAGGCAACAGTGCACTTTACCGACAGTTCGCTTTGTTTATGTTTGGATTTGAAGTTAATTTTAATTTTCGCATTATATACCATGTTTTTGGTGTTGAAATCCGTGATTATCTTGTGCACGTGTAAAAGAAAAAACAATAAAACAATGGTATTTCAGTGCTATATATGCAGGAAAACGGCATATTCGTTTGCCGAATTATCTTCTCACTGGTAAGTGTCAGATCATAAACGTGTTAACTGAGTTTTACAAAAGGTCGTTTAAGCAGTAAATAATACATTTTACGTGAATCAATAAATGTATTGATAATAACTGTTACATATTAGTAATTAAGCCATTAATTGCTTTGTTATTGTGCACATCTTTTAATTGATATTTATATATTTACTAGCAGACCCGGCCACGCGTTGCTGTGGCTGAGTTTGATTTGAAATGTCAGAAAGAAGGGATTTTAAAGGTTCAGGGGGAGTAGGGAGTGGTGACAATACAGCTTTTCCTGATGCGCAACACATGCCGGGCGTTTCATTGTGAAATTTCAACGCCTGACAATAGTTGCATATTTTGTCCATCGCACCAATAGTAACTTTGAAATCAGCCGAATAATTAACGTCTGGTTCATAATTAAACGTAAGACGAACAAATGATCTACGCGATACTGCCCGGCATCTCCGCTGATTTTCTTGGTTTCGATGTCTATGTGTTGTTGACGTGCCAACCTGGTTCTCAATGCATTTTCTTGCCGACGATTATCACGCTGTTCTTGTGATTCTCGTGCGCGAATTTCAGCTGTACGAATTCTCTGAGCTGCATTTATTTCTGCTCTCTGTTCGACTGATTCTTGAGCTCTTTCAACGCGTGCACGTCGAGCCTTTTTGCTACCGGCATTAAGGTTAGATTTTTTGGGTGGCATTTTACTAAAAATTTTTGATGTGAATGAATTTCGCTGTTCTCTGGTTTTGGAAATTATATTTGGCTGTAAAAAAATATTGGAATTAATGTGCGCAACGAAGACGAAATGAAGAATGATTTGAAAGAAGAAAAGTTAAGTGGTATAGGCAAAATAAAACATCTCTAGTGTGTAGTCTAAGAAAATACATCACATTCAAGTGTGGCGCCATCTATGAGGTGCAAAGGGCAAAGTTCTCTGTAAAGAAATTCGCTGAAGGCGCCATCTGTACCTTACTTATGGAACGTACGATTAATAACAACAATCAACGTTGATGATCAGTTTATTATTAATTATTAATTATTAAGGCCATTAATTTAAATAATAACTATCCTATCATCTAAGTGTGACCAAATTACATATATATGCCAACTTTCATGAATATCGGTTGACTCGTTTTTGGGTTTATTGGGAACATACACAGTGACACGGATTTTTTATATATTAAGATATTTGTGGATCCGTTACGTAGTTGTATTATTTTGAATCTGAATAACATGACCTTTAATTTAATCCAGATTGGACGCTACTGTTGGGGCCGGAATATTTGTAAACAAATATATCTGTGTGTCTTTCTATTTTTGTCTCATGTTTCAACCCATTTTTCGTTTAGTCGTATATGACAGTGCCGGATCCATTTACATTAGTAGTCATTGACGTCGAATATATCACCAGCAAGGTTTGGCAACTCTTTATCCGTCTGCCATTTAGTTCTGCAGCTACAAATTTGCTCCTGAAGAAAGTGTACAATCATCTGGGTGATTTGGGGCAGCCTTCAAAGAGTGGATAACCTTGTATAATTTAAACTTCTTGAAACTTCACTACCACGGAAAGGAAAAACAGTAATGATCATTTAAAGTTGAGTTATTTTCATTGTTTAAAAAAGAAAATATAATTATATCCCCAGTAAGTTTTATATCAAATTTTTAATTCGGCATGTTTTGAAAATTGGTGACATTCCTAGACCAGCGTTGATTTCAGGGCCTCTCTGATAACACCAAATTGCCTGTCGTAAATTCGTCGCATGTTCCGTGCAACACAAAACAACACTAGCCCGTTCTTTGTGATACCCGGCAAAAAACTGCAGATGATTGATCAGTTCGTTGTTGTTTGAGACTAAATTATATCGGCCGTATTATTCTGGGAAACTTGATGGAAATGAACTCATTTATGTTGCCTTGTCAATGGTTGTCCGTCAAACAAAGGACAAAACCGATAAAGCATACAAACGAAACAGTCATTGTTTGTGAGTTACGCAGACATACTCTTACTGAAACTGTAATTTTCAATTTAAGAAAATTACAAATATCTGCTTGATGATATAAAACTTAGCTAGAGGAAAGTTTAGAAATCGTGCTAATTAAGCCATACGAAAATTTTGGTCTACTCTAAAGTGTAAACAATTTTGTCATATGTCATATACATAATATTGAAGAATTCTATCTTAAGTTAAAGCAGTATTAACTTCCTTATTGTTGTGTTGAATTTACATCGTTGTTTATTCTATGATGCAGTTTTCAAACGGCTTACCGGAGTGAAAAACCAGACTTCATTTTATAGTTTGTAGGGAAATAACACCACATTTGATATCAAAAGCTACGTTTTTAATCTTGTATGAGGGCTAATTTTGGAAAGCAAACAACAGAGGAAAAGAAACTGTATAAAAGAACATTACTGTTGGAAATTTAGTAAAACTTCAACAACCGGAAGTCACATTATTTTGAGTTGTTATAGGCAGTTTTTGTAGATATTTTTTAAAATTGTACTGTTATTATGTGAGATAAGAAAGCGTACTTTAGTGATATTTTCTTGGATACATGATTGTGAAATCACACAAGTATATCACAAAAAGTTTGACGAAAATTTAAGTACTTTTAATTTAAATTCGTCAGAGAGAGAGAGAGAGAGAGAGAGAGAGAGAGAGAGAGAGAGAGAGAGAGAGAGAGAGAGAGAGAGAGAGAGAGAGAGAGAGAGAGAGAGAGAGAGAGAGAGAGAGAGAGAGAGAAGTCTGTTTTTCGGGAAAGAAATAGATAAGATAAAAAATTTCAGAATAAGTGGTTTAAATGTATAATTTAGGTTATTTAAGTTTAGCGGTTAGGTTTGAGGGAAAAGTGCTTTCATATCCTATTCTTCTCGTTTCATTCTGGAATAACATAAAACCGTAATAAAACATTTTTGAGCCTTTCGTCACGTATTTTGTAATTTTCCTAAATCCGTCTATCAGTAAAAAGAAGAGACAAAACTCCCTATTTCATTCCCAACTCTTACTTCTGGGAAAGGCGATGCTTTAACGGGATATCTTTTCCAATTGGCGGGAAAGTGTTACTGGGAGTGTGGGGATTGTGCGAAACTTCTCATGATCAAATGAAATGTTCTCTTTTTTCTTCAGAGTTTATGTCTTTTTTTATAGTTCCTTTCATTTTCCTACTCTCATATATATATATATATATATATATATATATATATATATATATATATATATATATATATATATATAGGTGATTCTTAGATGATGTTTACAAATCAACATTTTTAATCATCATAAATGTTTTAAAACCTGTGTTCTGAGTGCTATTGGTGTTTTATTATACTCAAAATTAAGCCTGTAACGTAGTTCTAGGTTCAACTTCAATATAAAAGAAACTAGAACAAAAATTAGAAATTTCACTGCCGGGGTATTGACACCAAAATGAAAAACTCAAAATCTTGCCTATAAATCTCTTTAAATTCTTAAAATAATTAAACAAATGATTAATTATAGGACTTTGATAATCATACAGAGATAATTACGGTATTTTCTTTGTTGATTTTAACAATCTTTACAATTTAGTAACAAAATTTCAAATAACAATGTTTATAATAGTCTTAGAAAAAAACATAATTTAACATTAGTTAAATCTATTATTTCATTCTACCAATCAATATTGGGGTATAATTGCAGCATAATTTGATGAATTATACAATAGAGTTTAGTAATAAAAGCTAAACTTTTGATTATTTTAGAAATTTTAGAAATATTTAGTGTTTGAAACGAAAATCAGACATGCCAGGGTGCATGACATTTACGGTATATTTCTGGAATTTATTCAAGATCCATGAATACCAATGCTTTAATATACAATGTCGACGGCAAAATACTATCTAATTTAACATATTTATAATTTTCTAGTCAAATAAAAATCATGTTGAATAATAAATAATGTACTAGACATAAAAAATCACCCATATATACTATTATGGAAATAATGTATTGTGTGGAATGAAATATCATAAATAAGTATATGCAACCAAAAATGCAAGAAAGAAGGTTTATAAATGACTCTTCGGTGTTATCCTCCAGTTACAAAACTTGTTATTAACTTATATGTTATTGTTGTAAAGTCGGCTGTCACACATAATGTGATGAATGCCCTAGGAATAGATTTAATAATAATAAAAACACCTTAGGAGTGTAATTCTTGCCTCAAATTTAATCGGACTGTCATCCATGTAGGATAATATTAAATAAAATAATTTGGTCAAATGCGAGTTGGACTCGTACGCTAAGAGTTCCGTACTACCTTTGAGATTTGTTTTAATGTAGGTAAATCATAATAAATATTTTTTTAATTTTCCAGTTTCAGAGAAGCATAGAATGATTGGATTTTTCTATATTTACTTTAATATCCTTTAAAGTAAGCGTTTGAAATTTATAAAAAATATCCACTTTTATTTCTCACAAAAAACTGCTTTATTTGTTTTGCTACATGATGAATTTGATTTTTATAAAAATATTTATTTATTTTTTTAAATTGTCTAAAAACAAAGTTTAGCGCCCTAACACCAAACCAAAATTGTTGTTGACAGCATTGTTGTTGAAACGGCGTTGAGTGTAAAAATAAAGACTTGCTGTTAAGATACAAAACTTTGTGTTGGTACATCTGCGACACACCAAAGATTCTACAGTATTCCCACCCAAAATTTAAGATTTATTAATCAACATTAGTGAAGCCTTATATAATCTTTTCGTTTGCGAATGGGCCAAATTTTATATAATAAGTTATTAAATCTTTTAAAAATGAAATATTGTATTTTTAATGTCGACTCCTTTCTTTTGAAAAAATATAATGCTTTATTTTCAATTCAAATTTATCAGTGAATGTTAGAATTTGTGTTTCACTTTTCTTCTAAATTTTGAGTGAGGCCCTTTGTAACAAAATGTTTTTACAATAAAATACATTTGTACTCCTCATAAGGATATCTTTCATTTGATATATTACATGATTCGTTTGAACAAAGATTAATGTGTTATTGTTTGTTTATTTTATAATTTGCTCCCCAAACTTAATATTCGGATATTCTCCTTAATTTTAATTTTAATTGGGGGGTTACCCTCAGACTTGAGGGCAAGTCAACCTACGTTGATATTTTATTGTATGCATTTTACATTTACCGACGGCAGTTAAAGCAAATCCAGTGAAATATTTCCGTTATTATTTTATCCAATATATTCTCTAACCAAAATTTTATAACAATAATTTTTATTTTTTTCAAAAATAAAGTTACTTTCCTCTTGAGCAAATTTTATTCGTATTAGGCAACTCTTGTATATAGATTAAAAAATTTGATGTTTTATGTAGGTATATGTATTATGCGTTTTAGGCAAATCAGTTTTTTTATGAAGAATAACTTTTTTTGATGACTAAAGTAGATAGACGATATACAACTATACTCTACGATTCTTTTTGTTTCCGTGAAACAGACAAATGATTTGGCTCAAAATTATAAGTATAAATTCGAGGAATATATTAAGACATATTGTATATGACGTTAAAGAGCTACATTTCATGTTTCAAGAATTTTTGGAGGATGTTCCAACAGCTACTGGAATATATCCGTATTTTCTTTGCCAACAAGGAGTCATAAATTCTTAAACGTGGAGGCGCTTATCAGATTCGAATGTGTTTTTCCAGTTCCTGGCTGGAGATTCTTACTATTTATATCCGTTACGATTTTCAACGTTGGCCATTTGTTACCGTTTTTAGTTATTACACTTCTTTATATTTGGAAGTTTTTCAAATTGTGAGTGAATGGTAACAATCAAATAGATTTTATAGTGATACTTTGAAAGGTGTCATTCAATGGCTGCACTTACAGTTTAGTTTCTACATAAAATTTGGAAATATAACTTTTCAATCGTTTATGTCGATATTTCGGTAAAGATGGCTAGGCGGTCTGTAAGTCATTTTGTCTTCGTTAATTTTTATGAAACATTAGACACCATTTTTAAGTAACCATGTTTCTGTGTTTAGATGTTCCAAATAATCTATATATAAATAGGCAAAGACAAAACGTTAGGTACCATTTTCTCCTCTGTTACTCAACCGATTTGCTTTATTTTTGTTTTGTTTAGTAGCTACAGACGACCTTCAGTGCAGAATACTAAAATTAATTTATAATATTGGTTCAATAATTAAATAATAAATTAATAAAAAAATCATTATTTACATGCATACTGTCAATGCCAAACAGTGCCGCCAGATTGCTTGGAGAGAAAATCATAAGATAGGTTGACGCCAGTGTGAAAGATAATAGAACCAATGAAAAATTATAATACTTAATAATGGCCTTTTATTGGGAGCTCGCAAGTGTGCTGTTTGCAACTTTCATTGCATTGTTAATATGTTTTGTCAACTAAAATCAGAATTATGTTGCACTTAATCAATTTATTTTTGATATCTTTTTTATTCTATCCATATAATTTTAATTTAGAGTTCTTTTATTTTTGTCCGATAACTTTCATATAAGTTTAACTAATATTACAGAAAATTGTGAAATTATGCACAAATTCACGATAAATAGGTAAATCTGTCAACACTGTATGCTTAGCCATCTGCCGGAAATTTGATTTAAATTTTGACATTTCATTACTTTTGTAGCGATTAGGTTGGAAGTTTTCAATTCAGTAAGACAATATTTCAAAGTATTTTCAAGGTTTCAATTTCAATTCGTGGAAAAAAATCTCAAAAATAGGTGTATTTAACTACTATTAATTAACAGTATGTGATTCTTATTCCTTTATATTTTCTACATAAAACAGAAATTGCCATGGGTTACTACGTTGGTATTGAAAATCATACTGGAAATTAATGTTTTTTGACAATGTATGTATCGTATGGTTAATTAATTTTACAATACTTGGTCCCATTGCTGCAAAGTTCTGACTGTTAAAAACATTTTAAAGATTTGATTGAATATATTAGGTTAAGTTATTATTTCAAAATGTAAAAAATTCAAGTTCAAAAAATTTAAAATCCAAAACACTCTACACGATAACAGAAACCACTGCGTAATTATATATGCTAGGTTGGCTTTCAAATGATAATAAATACGGCAGTGGCTGGGTAACGCTCTTTCAGACCAAGTAATGACCATCTTTCACTATCTTTGGAGTTACCTATAGTTCAATAGGAAAATATTAAGTGTTGTAAATTATACATAAGTATTGATTTTTCGGACTAAGTAGTACTAACTTTTGTAGAAAATAATATTTGTAATTTTTTGTTCTGATTATAATTCTGTCATTAATATAAAATAATTTTCACAATATTCCGAAGGTGTTGTGCAACAAATCATCAATCAGCGGATAATAGAAATGTAATTAAATATTAGAGTTTTCATTGGGTTGTCTATCATCTCTATTTTTAAAATCGGTTCTATAAATGACGGAAAATTTTAGGTTACAAAAAAAAATCCGCCGATAATAAGATAAGAATTGTTGCATAGACATATTTATGTAAAAATAACCCTACAATTATATACATAAATAAAAAATATTTCGTGAATTATTTCGATAAATGTAATCCAATAATGTTCAACTCATAATTTTAATGAATTAGGGTCGAATTTCGACCACTGGGCGTCGGCTAGTTTAAAATAAAAGTATCAGGGGATGTATGCTATCCACCAATAGACGCTCAAAGATGTGAAAGACTCTAGATGTGATTACTGTTAGTACACTTAGTACTTAGTTCAGTCCATAAGTCCTAGAGTGGGTGTCTTATATGTACTTAGTTTATTGGAAAAATTTCAGTTTTTTACGAATTCAGAAAAAATCCTTGTGGAACAATTACTAAGAAAATATTTGTTTACTCAAGGAAATTATAATAAATAGATGGATTTATATTGTTTTTTGATAACAAACTGGTAACTGGTCAATAAAAGTCAGGCAAACCGTATCTAGTCTCGAGAGTGTTTGAAAAGAAGAAGAAGAACGAACTTCCATTATTATTTTGTTTGGTGTAATGACAAAAAGAAAATATTATTTGATCATGACAGATTATACTTGAAAGAAGTGTATTTGTCTAAATATTAATCTTGCATCTTGGAATGCTCTCATAAGTTCGGGTTTTTGTGAGTAGTAACTGAAGTATGTAGACGCGAGATGTAAATACCGACATCTAGGTTTTTCTGGGAAACTAGCACACACATGTTCCGAATCTGGAGCCGTTCCGAGTAAGTGCGATTCTCCCGTAACTCCTATGCTAAAATGTCACGATAAAATTTTTAGGTTACTTCACCTGTCAGAGATATTGAATACTCTCTTCGAGGTGTCATTCTTTTGTACACAACACAATATATATGATATACAGTGTGGAACAGCCAGATGGAATAAATTCGATAACGAATAAAGGAGAGCGTGTTGTGAAAAATTCTTGTACACGTCGATTTGTAGTTTTAAATGCGCATTTTTTCAACCAACAAATATATAGGGTGTCTCATGTTACAGTGGCCAATACCAACTTTCTTATTTTATTTATTTTTTGGATTCTCCAGAAAATTCTAGACATAATTCATGTACAATGTCCTACACCTATCTTCAAGTGTTTCGGAAATATTAAGTGATTTCAGGGTTATTAGAAAAATTAACATTAAAAATGAACATTATTTTATTTCACAAATTCGCTACATTGCATTTCTGTTAAATCAACCATTTTTCTGATATTATTACGTACAGTTAACGAAATTCAAACGAAAATAGCACTGACACTGATCATCACTGCCATGCAGGCAGACAACAAGATGCTAAGGCTATGAGTTTTGACGAAAATAAACAAAACTATTTTTTTTCAAATCAGTAAAAAGGACCACGGGAATGGTTCTTGCTTCCTATCTCAATATCAAGAGCTAAATGGGAATTAAGAATTGAGTGTAATGTAGCAAATTTGTGAAATAAAATAATTAACTTTTTTTAATGTTAATTTTTGTAATAAATCTGAAAACACTTAATAATTCGTTCGTTCGTTATCGAATTTATTCCATTTGGATGTACCATACTGTATATTGTCTTGCGTACAAAAGATTGACACCTCGAAGAAAGTAACTGGAGTATGCATGTTTTTTTGTTGACCCTATATATATAGACTAGTATTCGAGTAAATAGAAACGTCAGCAGAAGGCAACGAGAATTATGCGAACCGATCTGAACAGAACAGATGTGATTCTGCCGAAACGTCGTCATTTTACCAGTGTAGGGATCAGTTATCAACTACGCGGATGATTTCCAGGAAACCACCTAACACACACAATGTTCACCAGGAGAGCAGCTACCATACATGCTACTACTAACTGATAGACCAAAATTAACTTATATACGCAGTCTATTCTTCTGTATCTCAGAAACATTTTTATACCTATGTTCACATCCCTTAATTGCAAGAGTATCATGGTAATGTTTTGAACATTCCTAACCAACCAATTTTCAGAGACTAACCATATCTCTCTTCTTTTGTACATTTTCGATTTAAAGGCAGATAAGAATTCACTATATTCTTTCCACATTAGTCGGCCTTAATAGCCCCGGAATTCTAGTATATTATAAAAATTATCTAATAGTTAACTGCGTCTGGAACTTTTTACGACATTGACACTATTATAGTCGAATATAACACGTTTCTTTTGCTTTCTGACTACAGAGGCAAACTTGTCGAAGTCAGCAGAAGCATATCTGAAACCCCTCCATAATCGTGTAGCTAGTTTACTAAATTAATTTCTCAACTCACTTCATATTTCGCACAGTGTAATTCGTAGGATTCTATTTAAACAGAAGTTCAAATTTAACAGAATTAAATCACGTATATACATACGTTCGTCTGGTGACATGAGAGCGGAACGTGTTACATGATTTTCGACAATATAACGTTTGACTGTATCAAATTATGTCGGAAGAGTGGGTCCACAGTCTTTAGAGCGGTTTGCAAATATCTGTGATCTTAATGCGAAAAGCCATCATGTCACGGGCGCTTAGAAATCTCAGTTTCAAATGAGCAATATGTATATATTATACATTTGATATATGTTGTATTAGTTATTTAATACTAATTCTAATTAATACTAAGTACATAAGAATTAACTTAGCCATGTTCCAGTACGTAAGTTTAATGAGACCATTTAGGGAGAGTAAAAACCCATAAAATATGTGACCACCTAAAGAGACTGAAAGGATAACTATTCTGACAAATCAACGGTGGACCATAATATATTTTTCTCTATAAGTGAGAACCTACGAAAGAGTGTCATTATGAGAGTGGCATGTTCTTTTCCACTTAAATCACAAGAACCTAACTAAAATATCTGCGAAGTTAAACTGTATCTTTTACACCAAACTAAACATTCAATGGCCGATATTACTTACTTTTGTACTGCAAATAATGCTTATTATAATTATTTTCAAAATAATAAGTATATCACTTTAAAGAATTACAGCTTTTTGAAACATAAAACTATCCAATTTTACCAAAATTTCATAAAAATCGCATTATTTTTGGGAAATCTCAAAATATAAAATTAAAAAAATACTTGCTAGTGTCTTACCCCTAAAATCACACATTTCCGCAACCCTAACCTCCCGCCTGTTATCTGCTGCCTTCCAATCGATTTTTCCCAATTCATTTACGTTTACTTCGAATTTTTTTTCTGATTAATAATTGGCACTGGTCTAATAGTCTAAATAATCTGTACAAGTACGTTTTTATTTATAACTAGCAGACCCGCTCAGGTTCGCGTGAGGTAGACAAATTATCCCATTGCTAAATTTTTTATCAATTTTGAAATAACTGATATTTTTGACATTTTTTGTTTTGATGTTTGGTTTGAAACTTTCGACAATTAATCCTCAGTATTTGGATTTTTTGCCGTTTATGACATTATTGCCGTTGACATATTTACCCATTTAGCCTATTTGACAAATTTAAGACATTTGATGTGTTTGACCTATTTGACATAGTTGATATATTTGAAAAATTTGACATATTTGACTAATTTGGCATATTTGACATTTTTGACATATGGAATATATTTGACATATTTGATGAATTTGACACACTTGACAAATTTGACAATTAAATATATTTGACATATTTGACATATTTGATATATTTGACATTTTTGAATTTTTTTGTCATTTATGACAATTTATATACAGATATGGAAAACGTTTGACTGGGGTCGGAGAATGCTAACGTTAAACAAGGACGGAACTGCTACTATATGCATGAGACGAGGATTGTCGTTTTAAGTACGTCTGTTTCACGAGCATTCAAGGTAAAGCACGAGAATATCGTATCGTACAACATCGATCGTCACAGAGCGACCGTCCGTTGTCCGTCTCTTTCCTCGTCAGTAATGTTTTATCAACGAAGGAGTATAATTATTTACGCAAATAATACGGCTTTCGGAGCATTTTTCCTTTTCATGATTTTTGCGATGAAAAATTAATTGTCCTCTATTACGCCAGAAGGAAAACTTAACATTTTTTCCGTTTTAAAAATGAAATAAAATAGATACTCTTAAAAATAAAATAAATTAGTAACTGTTGTCAATAAGAAATTAATCATTAGCCTTATAATTATTTATAACATATTGTATGTTTTATTTTTAAGCGATTGGAATCGTCGGAATGCGGTGATTACCGCCCGAACACGTCCGAACTGGCGTCACACCGACTTCATTCTCCTGGTGCGTATTGCGTTGATTGATTCAAAATCGCATGGGATTCTACCCGACCCCAGAGAACGATTTTCCACACCTGTATATACTTTTTTTGACAGTTTTGAATAATTCGACATTTATGACATTTTTTACTTTTTTGATGTTTTGGCGTATTTGACATTTCATCATTTTGTTATTTTTGGCAATTTTCAGATATTTGAAGACGCGAGATGTATGACTGACATCTAGGATTTTCAGATAGTTGATCGGTACTACTGCCTTTCCAGTATCATTTAAATATGTAAAATTGCTTATGCACCATTTCTCTCTAATAAATAGTCCGGGAGCGAGTGACATTTTGAGGTCAATCAGCTGGCCCATGGAGGGTGGATTGGGGCATGGGAGGGAATCAATTCCGCAAAAATATATATTTTGATTGATTTCCTTCCGGTTGAAAATTTCTCATACAATAGTTCTAACAATACTTCAACAAAAAAAAAGTCAAGCAGGCTGCAACATGGTGGATTCACGTCAGCTGCTGATGCGAACGTGATAAAATAAAAAAAATCATTTCCTCTCACTTGAATGTTTTTGGTGGTTTTTTCAATTCTGTCACTGGCTCCCGGACTAAAAGTATCTCGGCATTTGTCCGATGCGTGTTTAAGCAGACAAAGGGCATTTAAATAGGTAAAATTGTGTGCGGTAATTTACATACGTACTAAGGTACCTCCACACCAAAATGATCAAAATCCATCCAGCAGATTTTGCGTGATTTGTGTTCAGGTTGACAGACAGCATTTAAATAGATGAAATCGCGTACTTTTCTTTTGTTGGTTTTACCTTCAAAATGAGATATTTTATCGTGATAGAAAGTGTATTAAATTTTAACTCGAGTTCTGAAATACCTCTACACCAAATGTCCAAAGGTTATCAAAGTCCATCCAGAATTTAGGGTTATGCGTGTTTAGACATACTGACAGACAGAAGACAGAGAGATAAACAAAAAATTTAAAATTGGTGTTTTATATTTCAATCGATGACTATCTACAACTACCAGAAAAAAATTAAAAAACTTTTGCATGTACAAATACGGAAATGTTACAGTTTTTATTTTATAAGTATAGTTATGGAAATAATTTAATAACTTTATTAGGATATTCAAAAGAAACGAAATTGTTTCTTTCAATTGTCCAATAATCTGGCATCATACTAACAACATATACAGATCGTTGGTTGCACGAGACCAATAACCTTCCCTTAAAACTAATTAAGTTTCATACGGCTATTAGCCACACAATTTCGCCATATAATCAGCCATTATTTAAATTTACAACGACTATATGGAGATAGACACAGCTAGGATGTCAGGTGTGGTGCCCTAAATCCTAAAGTAATAGCCTTTAAATTCATCGAAGGATCTATGGCGACTACCCGCATTGCATTAAGAGCTTTGTGCTGCATAACAAAGCCATACATTTTTATGTATGATTTGTTTCGAAATTAACTGTTTGATATAATTTTCAGAGGGAATAAAATGTATGTAAGGAATAGTATAATTTTATACTTATATAGAGATTGACAAGAAAATCGTGTTAAAAAGTTGAAATTTTTAACCGACTTCCAAAAAGGAGGAGGTTACCAATTCGTTGGTCCGTTTTTTTATGTTTGCTCAGTGATTATTCAAAAACGGCCTGAGTAAATTTGATATCTAAATGGCATGGTACTAAGAAATATTACAGAAAGATACCATATATTTTTCTATAACCTGAGATTTACGGTTTTCCAGAAAATGAGAAGAAACAGTAATTAAGGAAGTACATTTCAGTCAATTTCAATAAATCTACACTGGTTGTAACAGAATCATCATTCAATACAGAAGTTTATAGAAAATTAACTCATACAAACAGATACCTAAATTTCAATTCAAATCATCCGAATACAGTAAAGAAAGGTGTCATTATATCATTATATGATAGAGCAAAGACCAACTGTTCTGATGATAATAAATTCAACAAAGAAACAATAATTATAAAAAATGTTCTCACTGGAAACAATTACCCCACACAATTTATCAACAAAGAGTTAAACAGACTTGAACAGAAAACAAACCTTCCGAATGAACGCAGAACTTCTCTTATTAACACTACTACTACTCAGGACCACTACATTAGAGTTACAACTATATCATATATACAGGGTCTGCCAGAAAGATTGAAAAGAGTGGGCAACAGATTTAATGTTAAAACAACATTCCAAACAAGAAATACACTGAAATCTCTAATATCGAAAACAAAACCAACCAACAAAATCCAGAACTCAAAAAACAGCATATACAAGATTCCTTGCGAATGCAATAAATTTTATATTGGAGAAACATCGAGACCATTAAACGTACGAATAAATGAACACAAGAATTACATAGAGCAACGACAGTTTGAAAAATCGAACATTTGTGAACATGCTTCGGACCCAGGCCATAAAATACAATTTGACAATTCAACTACACTTCACAAAGCACAAGATAACACAAAACGAAAAATAAAAGAGTCGGCCTTAATTCTTTTGAATGAAAACGATTGTATCGCTTCTACTTCTGTAGAATTTAATCGTATCTGGTTACCGACAATTAAGGATGAAAATATTAATGGTAAGCTCCTTTTGAACAACCCAGTATCGGGATAGTTCATAAGGTTTTTCCTAGGTTTTCTCTTATGACGTCAATGGGATCACTGAAACAATATAATTCTTTGATCGCATTTTTGGCGAATGCGCTATCTTATAACAAAGTCGTACCTAGGAACGCCACTTATAAATTCTAAAGACAACTCTTTCAAATTCTTCTAATTTGAAAGCTGTTTAACTATAATACATGATCTTTAGAATTTTTTGTGCTACCTGTATATCTAAAACAACAAATTTTCTAATGCCAATTTAAATGTCATAAATCAAATTTTCATTTTACAATTTACATCAATAAATATAAAGCCATTGACAACGAAGTCAGAATAGACTTTGAAACGTTTGGTTTTCCTTCAATATACGTCGTTTTATTTCGATTGTGGTGTTAATGCCAAAAAAAAACATAAAAGTAATCAAGAATATGCCACAAACAACGTTTAGAAGGCAATTAAAATTATAGGTATAAAAGGTGACTTAAGCAATAGAAAAATAGAAATAATGAATAGGGTGGAAAGGATTAATTCTTATACATGGCGGTTGCAACACTGTGTAGAGTTGAATTATAGTTGTACAGGCTGATTCAGAAAATGATAGACAAATAATTTATATTGCGTGACCAATATACAGAAACATATTCATGGTGGTTGCAATATAGAGTACAGGGTAAAGTTACACTTATAGAAAGTGGGCCAAATAATTAAACAAATACAAATGTTAAAAAAGCATGTCGATAATATAATAAAAATACAAATTAGAGAGATAGGGGGAGATAAGAATACTCTAAAATAGTCAATAGAATTGTACCTTAAAACATATAAAAAAAATGTGTCAGAAAATAGTTATTGATTGCACACGGTTTCTAAACGGTTCTTATTCTAAGCTAGCTGAAGTCGGATCTTTTTTAAATATAAATTATCGTTAATAAATTTTTCAAAAAAAAAACAGTTCACTATTATTTTATTTTAGAGTAACGTGTTACAATCTGACAATAATAAGCAATGATAAACTCTGTTTAATCACTTGATGAAATGACAAATAGGTTAACGGTGTTTCACGAGTTTTAATTAAATTTATAAAACTTTGAACTTATCACAATATGATGCAACAATTCTATTTTTCGTTAATTTGTCAAAATTATTTTTGAAATTGCTAAAAATACAGTACCTATAGTAAGATTTTTTATGAAACGAAACAAAGTGAGTTAGAACATACAAAAGTAATGCCTGATAAAATGAAGTTTTCTGTTTATTTTACTAATAACATTAGAAAATTTTATATTTGTACGTTCCTGCTACTGCATACAAATAGTCATTGATGGCTAAAATTAACAAATAAGAACACAATGAAACAATAATCTATTAAATATTTTATGCGTTGATTGTTTACTACTAATTACAATTGGATAATAAATTCTAATCAGGCTTATGAAACATAATAACACTGGTAGTCGTCCTTACTAGGTAATTATTAAAAACATTAAAATACGAATAGCTTGTTTTATAATTTTTAATAATTATCATTCATCTTAAAAATTGGATTGGTAATTCATTAAATTATGATTTATTATAAACATCATAAAAATAAGATTGTCCTTTATGGATAATGTTAAAAATGACAAATTTGCAGACAGATAGTACAGAGAAAGTATTTTAGATCGTGATTGTCGCCCATATGGATATTTTTCTAGTCTTGTAACACGTTGCATTCACATTCAAAATTGCTAGCTATACAGTTAGAAGATAAGTATAGTCGATTTTTTTGTATTATCCATAATATCTTTATACTAATAAATTTAAAGTTTTAAAAAGCATATAGTTTTATTGTTCACTATAAGACTTTTCAGTTGTTTTGATACAGGTAGTGCTTGATTTTTCAAAATATTTATATAATTTTCTAATTTGCAACCCGTTAGTATGACAGGAATTTTTGCTTTATTTTGCAAATAAACTTTGAGTAAAGCCTTATATTATTATTTTTTCGAATTTGTTGTTTTTTAATAAATGTTCTTAGTTATGTCATGTAAAATTCTCAAAGCGATCTACTTTTCAATTTAAAATTATCTTAATTTTAATATATTTGACAACGAAGTCAGACTAAAACCTCTTTTTTTTTCGTTTTTTTTACTCTCCTGAATTCGCTGCTTTTTGGTTCCATAAAACTCTATTTTCCCCAATCTCCCATTTCTAGTCGTTTTTCAGTCATCACATTTTTTATGTTTTGTCAATGTGGCTCGTCCCCTTTTCCTTCTTCCAGTTGGAGGCCAGTATGGAAGTTTTTTGGATAACTGTTATCTGCTATTCTTTTGACATGATTTTATCTCTTGCCTGTCTATTTTCAAGTTTTCTGTAGCATATATTCTGCTTTTAGAAGTTGATCTTCAAGCTCCATTTGTTGTATTGCTCTCGCAGTTTTAGCTCATGTATTACTATGGGTTTTGTGTTTTCTATTTTTATTTTGTTTTCGTTTTTTTATAGATTCTCTTATTTATTCTCTCTCTTATGTCTAATCTTGGCATTGCTTGCCAAATCTTAAATCTTAGTACATTATCATTTGCCTTTTTGTAATCCATACAGGTCATTTGCTATTGACTGTTTTTCTCCATTAATTGTCTAATGCAGTTAATATAGTTTTCGGAAAGAACTTTGTTCTTTTCCAAGATTTACACTCCTCTTCTGTTTTCATTTTGGTCATACTTGCAAATAATTTGGCTATAGTTGACATGATCGGAATCCCGTTATACTTTAAACATACGGTTCTTTCCATTCCTGAGGAAAATCGTAGCAGTAAAAATAACAGTAGTAGTAAAAATGTTACTACTTTCTTGCCTCCTTATTTGAAAAGATGGACATTTGGTTTTTTTGGAATATTTCTTTCTCAAGTGTGGTCAACCAACCCATAAGGAGAAATATTATAACAATGTTATATCGAGTATGTTATAATTATCATCACCATTTTTTGTGTTTTATTGCCATTGAGAATGGAACTATTTTCAGCAAGGTTGGTGTTATTCACAATCCAAGAGGTTCTAAGTGTTTGTTTGGTATTTTTGAGACTCTAAATATATATATTAAAATATCCAAATTTTACAAACAACTTTGAATTGTCTTCTTTGTTTACCTTGTTTTAATTATTTCAACCAGCCCAGCCCGTATTTGAATAGTACAATAACAGTTCAATACCCGACTTAATAATATTATGTTCGCCCGACTATACCAAATAAAATGTTCTTGTGTCTTTATTTGAATCTAGAAATGTGCACAAGTAAACAAACGAAATTTGAACAGTAAATTATTCTACTAATCTTCTCTAAAATTTTCACTTAAGAAAAAATGATTCAAGGTTTAGCTACAAGCTCAGCGAATAGTCTATTTCTGAAAAAAGTCTACATTAAAGTAAAGTTGAGTTCAATGAAGTCTTCAGACTATTTTGTTTAGTAACGCTTCCGTGAAAGAAATTGTTTTCAGCTTCAGAGGAGATCTTGGAGCATGGAAACTAAATTGCTACTATGAAAACATTCGAGGGCTGTAAGGAAAATTTCAGTTACGGGCCCATTTTATAATGGAAAGATTAAGGGAGTTGCGGACAGAAATTGATTGGATTTTTTTTCCGAATGGGCCCAGAATATTTCCTGTTAGTGGGCGACCAATGACTGTAAATAATTTATTGGATTATTTAAATGTATGGAATAAATTTCATAACTCCTTAGTTATTCAGTTTAAGAAAAAAAATCTTAATACAGGGTAAGATTACAATTTTGCAAGTTGAGATTTCGTATTTACCATATTGAATATCATTACTAATTTTATTTTATATAAAAAAAAAACAAATTGATGTTGTCTTTAGTAACTGATTCAAATACTCGTCGTTTCTTAAAATGCTCAGTGGTGTTAGTTAAACCATTAATTAAAATCCTAAAGATAGGATTTAGGAATGGATTTCTGAGCCTAGAGGAAGTTTATAAACGCCGAAAATTGAATACAGGTTGTTAAAATCATATGAGCGTTATTATTATAAATCTTAACAAACCTTGTAATTCCGATATTTGCATAACGGGACATCTCTGGAGGTTATATAGTGCTACCCCTTTCCGGTTTCAATACGCATACAAATGCGTATTTGATGTATTTATCTCGAACAGTTTTTTTATTTGGTAATTTGGGCATTTCCTGCATTTTTTAATTTTTACATTTGATATTCTAGTTTTGCCCTTGTTCCTTTTAGGTTTTTGACATGGTTTCATATTGTCATTCTCGACATTTCTGGAGTCTTTTAAATTTTCGACATTTTTGAAATTTTTTTGACAGTTTTGACATTTTGGCATTTTTAACATTTTTGACATTTGACTTTTTTATTTTTGTCATTTTCGACATTATTTATATTTTTGACGTTTTTGACATTTTTGAAAATTTGACATTTTAAACATTTTGGCATATTTGACATTCTTAACATTTTGGCCAGTTTGATATTTTTTGCATTTTGGACATTTTTGTCCTTTATGAAATTTTGACATATTTGACATTTTAGATATGTTTTAGATACCTAATATTTTTTCATTTTTAACTTTTTTGGTATTTTCTATATTTTCGACATTTTTGTTATTTTAAACATTTTTGATAATTATGACTTTTTTTACGTTTTGACATTATTGAAGTTTCTTAGATTATTGACATTTTTGATTTTTTTTTGCATATTTGACATGCCTATGACAGATAATTGTGGCATATCTGGTTTTTATTTTTTCTGAATTCTTTTTGAATAACACCACATAAATTTGAAAGTCTGTATATTTCAAAAGTCCAAACGTTTTAAGGTCTAAATTAGACCGCATTTGCAATGGTATTAATACAAATTAAATAAAAATAAAAAAAAATTAAAAATTAAGAGGATTCGCAATGACAAATATCGTAATCACAATTTGATTACGTAATCACTCTCCAAGCAGATGATGGTGACTGGATGACAGTGACAGTTTATCAGATTGTGTACTTTTGAAGTTAATATTTTTATTTAATTTACTTATTTCACTTCAAACATCGTAGTTTTTGTGTCCATGGTAGTGTCAATGACTTGTTAATACTAAGGCGATAATGCATAATCATCTCTAAATTCAATTTTTAATTATCTAGTAAAAAAAATAGAGATTATCAAAATTCAATCAAAATATCGGGGTACGATCTTGCACAGCTCGTGTGAGTTTTTTATTGAATAAATTAATACTAATATGTTGACTTTGAAATTTCTCTTCTAATATAAGAAAATTCTAATCTATTGGCGACATACCAAATAACATTAACCACAAATAAGGTATGTTTTGCTGCCCCGGAAAAGCTATAGTTAACGGCAATAAGGTTGTTGTATTCTGCTCGGAAGTTTAAAAAATACAAATGTTTATTTAGAAATACATCAATACCCCCACCACTAGACTTTCAGAGATAGAGAATTTAACAAAAACACCAGGAGCCCACGTTAATTTTTTTTTTGATTAATAACAGGCTAAAAATTTTTGAGTGGGTTAATTTTGGCGTCACGCCAAATTTTTCCTCTTCGAAAATTGTTGAAACAGGTAGCTAAGAGAGCTACCAGGGGTTGAACATGTCAAAATGGTGAGTGAATTTTTGTTATTAATATAAGTTAGTTTTTTAGTTACATCTTTTAATAAGTTGATTAAAACGTGAAAAAAATTTTGTCCTACGCCCCTGGTCTAAACATGTCAATTAATAACATGTTAATTCATAAATACTTATTAATTAGATTATCAATATATATATGAAAGAACATCTGACGGACAAAATTAATTCCTAAACCAACTATTACTTGGTACCACCCATCGCTTAACAGGTCGCATTATGACCAAATGTACAATCATATTTTTGTAGGACATTTACTTTTTTGGTCAGTCAAAACACTAAGGAATCACGTCGTTTCATTGTCCTACAGTTATTAGTGATTTCGACGGCCCCACAAAACCGATATATTTCGTATGTAGGACTCGGTAAAAGTACCATTTAACTAGTTGGACAAAGATGCCATTCAATTATTATAATAATTACCAAACAATAGTGAAAAAAAATAGGCTGTTATTAGTAAATATTTTGCCGAAGTTGAATTGACATACTTATAGCGGGAGACGCGGTGGCCATACCATTTGGGGTGTAGGACAAATGTGATTTCGCAGTTACTAAAAGTTTTAACTAAAAAACTAACTGATATTAATAAAAGAAATTCACTTATGACTTATTTTGACATGTTCAACCCCCGATGCCTGTTTAAGAAATATTCGAAGATGAAAAAGTTGGGCGTCTTGTCGAAATTAACCCACTCAAAAAATATTAGCCTGTTATTAATCAAAAAAAAAAACTAACGTGGGCTCCCGGTCTAGTATGGACGTTTTACTTCAGGTTCGCAAATTGAGTAGTTTTCAATATCATTGGACACTTATTTGACCACCCTCTATATAGGAATTTTTTAAATACATACATTAAATCGTTTCTTAGTAGCTTATTCTGACATTATCTGTTGACATTTGTGTATAAATAAAAATAAAGATACTTGCTTGTCTGATTTTTAATTAAAAACTGTATTTTCATATAGTTATATACTGGTTGAAAGTAAAATTAGGAATAATTGACAAAACCCCAATAAATCGCCTATAACAGAAGAATAACAACGCCAAACAAATATTGTGTGACTAATGTTTGTCTAAATGTTAGTTGGGTGTGAAATGCCTTCGAGTTTTGCAAGCTTTACAAGCTCCGGAACCGAATTTTCCGCTGTGCGGTTTTGGGCCACCAAAAACTCATGATTTATTCTGTAATGGCAATTTAACTGCTATTTGAACGCGCCATAAATTTGAAAGCAACAGTTCATTATAACAACGCAGAGCGATGGGCAAAAAACACGAGGTAGTCCTTAAACTCCCGTGAAATATCAGCCCCCGAATGACAAGCAATTCATTTAATTCTCTCGTAATTATCCAATAGGCATGATTAATGCCGTAGAATTTAATGTTAATCCCAGAGTAGAGAAATGCTCTACAAAATTTGCAGTTTATTACAGAAATAATATTGTGAAAATAAATTGATAATAGGTTTGCTACTAATATAGTAGAAACTGACATATAATTGAAAGTGGAATTATTTGTGAGGAAGAAATTGTTTTTTTAGGAAAACAACATCACAGTTTGAACAATATTAAAAAAAACTAAAGTTTCAATTTGACCTCGTTGTTAATGGTATTACAAGCTACTTAAATATAATTAAATTAGAAATTAAAAACCTGACTTTTCTTATATATAATCTATTGGAGAAACGACTAGACCTTTAAATATAGAAATCAATGAGTACACTGTGAGTTGCTGTGTTTGTGTTATGTATTTATAGTCATACGGAGGTTGCAACAACCAGATTTGTTTAAGTTGGCTTCTCCCCCTCCGCGGGCGTTTGCGTCATGTGGCTAGTTGTCAGTTCCGTTCGGTTTGATTATTGATTTCCAAATTTTAGAGATCTGGTTGAATTGTCTGTTTTTTTCTATTTATGTTTTTAACAGCTAGTTTATGCTCTTCTAATCTAGCAGAGACGCTCCTGTTTGTTTGACCGACATACCTTTTGTCACAGGTTTCACAAGCAAATCTATATACACCCTGATTTTCTAGTTTGATTTAGTGTTATAAATTTCTTAAAGTTGTACCTAAGGTTTGGTGTGGTTTATAGACTGTAGTTATGTTATGTTTTCTGAGAAATCGGCCGATTCTGTCAGTTGTTCTCTTGGTGTACGGTACGAATTTTTTGTTTTTTCAGTAAAATCTTTATTTTGTTTCAATTGTGTATGCTGTCTTGTGTTGTGTTTTGATACCTGAATCGATTTGATGAAGAGCTGTAGAAATTTTTTATTCTTGTGCCTTGTGATTATCGTAAGTACGTTGGTAAGTCTTAGTGATGGGAGTCTGTATTCAGATATCTATTAGTGTGTGTTGGTTTTCAATAAACGGTGTGTTCTAGGACTGAGTCCTTTGTATATTGGTGTCAAGGAAAGGCTGTTTGGTCTCTTGAAATTCTAAGGTGAATTGAGTTTAAGAATTTGAGTAGTTCTTCTGTGCCAAAAGGCCATAGGATAAATACCTCATCTATGTATGTAAATCCATGTTTTTGGCTTAAGCTTTGCTGACCTAGTGCTTTATTCTCAAATTATGTCATCAAAAGACTTGCGAGTCTGGAGATAGTGGTGACTCACAGCTGCTCCGTCAGTTTAGTTATATATTTGATTCTGAACATAAAATACGATTTGAGAGATCTATTATGTGACCTGGGAGATTTTCATTATCTGAAATATGTGGCACTGCTTTTTCTGTTGGTATACTTGGATACACGGTCTTGTCCAAACTGACTATGATCTTCTAGTTCTGTCAATAGGCTGTTAATGATACGTGAGGAGTGTTCGGAATTTCTTTTCCTATGTATCGACTTCTTCTATTGTTGATTGGAAGATGCTGGCTAGATATTTTCTAAATTGTACAGTGGCGAATTGAAAGCACTGACTATTTGCAGAAGTGAACCGTCTTTGTGAATTTTTGGGCCTACCTTTCTATAGGCGAGTTTGTGATTTTTGATTTTTTTTTAGAGTAGGGTCTGTAAAGGATTTTATGCAACTCATGACGATAACTTGCGTTATTTGTGTCAGATAGTCCGTGAAGTACATTACGAGGGTAGCGCTTCCTTTGTCAGTCGACAGTATCATGAAGTTATGTCCACATCCTGGTTATTTGCTCTGCCATTTGGTCATCTAGGATTGTGAGGATTGATTGGAACTCTTTACTAAGTACACCGATTCCGGTTTCAGAAGTTGATAACTTGAAATATTGAGGACATTGCAGTGCTACTGTTGTGATGGGTTGTTCCTCGTCAACATTATTGTGAATAAGGGCTTTGGTTTGGAGTTTTTTTGATGTTTCTTTCTGTCGATTCCAATGCGCCAGTGATATCGGGATGGTCCCTATTATTCAATTTAATTAGGCGTTGAGCTTCAAGTGGAGGTTGAAGAACTGATTTGCTGATTCAGTCAGTCTTTTTAGGGTTATGCTAATTTGTTCCTTTTGGAGAGTATGCTCTTGCTTTATCCAGAATTGTTTGTGTTCCTCTGGTGGTTCTAGTGTGGTATGGAAGTTTTGTGAATGGTGGTAGTAACTAACGGGTAAAAACCACACCAAAGTACTAGAGAATTGCGTGTTAAACCTGTGACATAAGGTATGTTTGTCAACCGAACAGGAGAATCTCTGCTAGATTAGAAGAGCATAAACTAGCTCTCTGAAAATTGTATAGTTTGAACCGTGTTCTATTAAGGTAGATCATGCGGTAATAACACATATTTTTTAAACCTAAATAATGTCATTTTTCTGAAAACCATAAATGTCAATATATATGTCAAAATTATAGTTAATTGAATGTGTTTGTAACTTTATAAACGCGCTAGAGTAAAAGGTAGTTTAATATATTGGACAAGTAAAACCCCAACTAAAATTTTTTTCAAATTAGAACTGTTGGTGCGTTCCCGCAATATGTTTAGTGTATTGTGTTCAATTTGATTGAATTACTTCATTGATATTTAAACTTCGGCACCTTTTCTAAAACATTCCGTCGCGCTAATGCTAATTGTAAGTGTTTTTTGCGTAAAATTTAGACAGTATTGACATTCGTGTTTTGGGTCCCTAGCTATTTGGACGCTTGGGATTTTTTGTGTATTGTGCTCCGAACTATTCGGTCACGCTTTGATCCCGTCTGAAGAGACGGCGCTTATTGTTGTTTTTTGCGTTACGATTCCGCGAGTTAGTAGCTTCGTTTGTAACGACCGCTAAACCGCTTTCATTTTGTTTCTTTTGTGTTTACAAAAGCGCATCATTTGCTGTGAAACCCGCATTTTTTGTATACTCAATCAATGAACATTACGTCGCTATTTTTTGTATAACGTGTTGTCCAGAAGAAGCTCTAAAAAATTATTCACGGGGCTAGCCTCTGAAGAAAGAAGAACCAAGAAAACACCAGAGCTTCGACTTAAAGGTTAGTGATAACTTTTATTTGGTGATTCGTTTATGTGACGGCACGTGTTTATTGATTGTTCCGCTAAAGGTCCTTCGTCAATTATATAAGTACTTGCATTGAACCAGCATTGAACTAAAACCGCAATATCTAATTCATACATTTTTTTTGGATATTCTCTATGGAATGTGCCATCGAAGACATTCCAACTGTAGTGAATGAATAGTATGCATATTATTCAAGTATGTCTAAGAATTTTATTTATATTAAATTTGTCAACATTATTTACACAAAGCCTCAGAAATAACCGGACATATCTGAATAAACGTGTTTGTTCAATTTGGAAATTCGAATTTCCAAAGCATGGCCAACCTCAGTGCACAGTGTGATATGCATCCGGGATTATTGCACAAAGTTCTGTCGGCATGGTAATTCCATCCTGCAGTCTATAGTTTAACTAGAATAATGGCGTCGACTCGTTTAAACGGATCAACAATATTTTTTCGTTGCAGTTATGTTAAAACTTTTCTGTTCATGTTACGGAATAATCAGGTATTTTTGTTTGGCAGAGATTATCTGCTATCTTGATTGCCAATACTATGCAATCTATCGGGATAATACATTGGTACTATCAGTTTCCATCCGAATATCTGGTTATAATGGAAATTTGAACTTTGATTTGAATTGGTTTTTATTCGAAGTATTGGAGAAAAGCTGATAAAGTGAAAATTGTTATTGCCTTGTTTTCACAATGGATCCGAATGACGTTTTTTCAGGAATCGAAAAAGTTATTATATGTAAATTGAAGGAATAAAATTGTTAAATAAATAAATGCAGTTGTTGTTGAATAGTGAGACCAATACAACTAGATTCATTCAGATAGTAAGACTAAAGTAATTTATTAATACTAAAAGTTTCTGAATGATTGAATAGGCAAATAAATATTTGAAAAAGACAGATAAATTAAGTAATTGAAAATCAAGGTGTAGTATCTAAGAGCAGTTTGTGGAAATTGTTCAGAACACTAATTGCCTTATACAAAATCTTGGCCGCAGGATTAACTGACAGAAAGTAGGTCTAGGGATTTATCAACTAGGTTGCCTGTATAATATGTCTGGATGTATTTTGTTTGACATTTATCTGTGTGAAGTGACGTTTGGATCCCTTATCAGGAATTGTTGCCGAAATATGTTATTGAAGCAATTTATACAATAATCGTAGGCTTAACTTTTCTTGCACTGTCAATACATAGACTTTGAAGTTCCTTAGATTTCATTTGCCGGGAGCTGTGGTCATGATACCGGTATTCTACAGAGGTGTCACAATTTTGCCATTATTTAACCACATGGAGACACTTTCTTTGATTTTTATTTCTTTGGTGTGTTTTTCCTTAAGTAATATCTTTGTCTTATTCTAGTGTTCCGTTTCCACAAACTGTTCTTAGGTGCTACATCTTGATTTTCAATTACTTAACTTACCTGCATTTTTCAGAATCCATTGTGAGGAGTGCAAAACCCAAATGAACACAGCACTAATTCAAAATAACATACATACAAGTTTGCTCCTTAGTACTGGTAGTAGGGCACCTGGTATATGTATTAATTACAGTGTGGAACAGCCATAATAATAAATTGAAAAACGAATAAAGTAGGGCGTGTTGGGGAAAACGCTTGGACATGTCGATTTGTATTTTTAAATGCGATTTTTTTCAATATATATATATATATATATATATATATATATATATATAGGGTGTGTCATGTGACAGTGGCCAATACTAACTTTTAAATGCAAGCCCCTGTCTATAATTTATTTTTTAGATTCTCCAGAAAATTCTAGACAATTCATGTACAATACCCTACACCTAGCTTCAACTGTTTGGAAAATATTAAGTGTTTTCAGATTTATTACAAAAAATTTTTGAAAAGAAATTGTATGTCACAAATTCGCTACATTACAATAAAACCTATAAGTAATACTGATTTCTTTATATATAAAAAAAAACAAAAAACATTAATGTCAGTGTAGGCAATGTTCAAAATGCTCGCCGCGATCCTCTTGGCAGCATGCTAATCTGGTATAGAAATGTATACGGTACTTTTAACATCCCCCCCCCCCAAAAGTAGTCTAATGGCCTCAAATCAGGACATAGTGTTGGCCATTCTATCCATCCGCGCCTCCCAATCCACCGATTTGGAACAATTTGGTTCAGGTATTGCCGGACATTGATTTCGTAATGGGGCGGCGCTCCATCTTGCTGAAACCATATTGTATTAGCAGGACAGTTTACTGGATCAGGACATGTTTGTCAAACTTAGTACGACCTTATTTTGGAGCAGTTCTAAATGTTTATCTCCATTCAAGTTACCACCAATGAAAAGGGACCTGCGATATGATTTCCAACAATTCCTGCCCAAATAGTAACTTTTTCAGGATACTGCCTATGTTTCTCTGTCATCCAGTGAGGATTCTTATTAGACCAATAGTGGCAATTTTGACGATTAAGATGACCGGGAAGTGTAAATGTGCTCCCATCAGAAATTAAAACATGTTCTAATTGGATCACATTGTTATCTAACCTTATTCACAGAAATACGTTCTCCTATCGAAATCGTGTTCTATGAGCTCTTGAGTCGGAATCATTTTATAGGGATGCATTTTACTTTTCTTTAATACACCAAAACTTGATGTGTGGCTAATGTTGAACAGTGGGATTGCTTTTCGACCAGAATTATGTGAGTTTTCTTGAAACTGAGGCATAATATCCATTTTCGTATTATCACTTAGAGCATTGGCAACTCTGTCTACATGAGTAAGTTCGCGAAAGTCCTTATCTATTTTCCTAATTGTTCCTTGGGATACAGGCGGCAAATTTGGAAAATTTTCGTGAAATAAGGGAGAAATTTCCATTTGTATCGGTGTGTTATCTCCATAACCAATAATTTGTAGAATGGTTAATTTGTGCATTTCTGTGAACTGAACCATTTTCCTGATATTATTACTTACAGTTAACGAAATTCAAACGACAATAGCACTGACACTGATGACCGCTGTCATGTAGGCAGACAACAAGATCCTAAGGCTATGAGTTTTGACGAAAATAAAGAAATCTGTTTTTTTTTCATATCAGTAAAGAGAAACCCTTACTGTCTCAATATCAAGAGCTAAATGGGGAATTAAGTATTGAATGTAATGTAGCAAATTTTTGAGATATAATAATTTTCATTTTTACTATTAATTTTTGTAATAAATCTGAAACAGTTAAAATTTCCGAAACAGTTGAAGATCTAGGACATTGGACATGTATTATGTAGAATTTTCTGGAGAATCCAAAAAATAAATAATATACAGGGGCTTGCTTTTAAAATAAGAATTTGGAATTGCCTACTGTCACATGATACACCCTATGTAATTTTTTTGTTGTTGAAAAAATGCGCATTTAAAAATAGAAATCTACGTGTCGAAGAGTTTTTCTCTACAGGTCCTCCTTTATTCGTAATCGAATTTACTCCATTTTCCAGTTCCACATTGTATATAGTTTGTTCTCCTACTGGTGCGTTCCCGCATTTGTTTAGTGTTTTGTGTTCAATTTGATTGAATTACTTCATTGATTTTTAAACTTCTGCACCTTTTCTAAAACATTCCGTCGCGCTAATGCTAATTGTAAGTGTGTTTTTGCCTGTAAAATATAGACAGTATTGTGATTCGTGTTTTGGATCCCGAGCTGTTTGGACGCTTGGGAGTTTCGTGCAATGTACTCCGAACTTTTCGGTGGCTTTGATTCCGTCTGAAGAGACGCCGCTTTTTGTTGTCTTTTGCGTTACGATCCACGAGTTCTTTAGCTCCATTCGTGACGACCGCTAAACCGCTGTCATTTTGTTTCTTTTGTGTTTACAAAAGCGCATCATTTGTTGTTAAACCCGCATTTTTTTGTATGTTCAATCAATGAACATCGCTATTTTTTGTGTAACGTGTTGTCCAGACGAAGCTCTAAGAAACTGTTCCTGTTCACGGGGCTAGCCTCAGAAGAAAGAACCACCAAGAAAACACCCTTTGCAGAGCTTCGACGTAAAAGGTTAGTGATTAACTTTTATTTGGTGAATTACTTTACGTGTTTATTGATTGTTCCGCTAAAGGTCCTTCGTCAATTATATACTTGCATTGAACCAGCATTGAACTAAAACCGCAACATCTATTTCATACATTTTTTTGAATATTATTCTCTCTATGGAATGTGCATCGAAGACATTCCATAACACCTACTATTTTCAAATTTCTATTGTTTAGTGTGATTTCTGCCTGGTTCATTTTGAGCTTCCCAGGTTCGTTATATATTTGAGTGTTTCTTGAAGAGAAGTTTGATATGCGCAGATTCTGAAAGTTTCCGAATTTTACTTGTGCTTCTTCAATTTCATTTTAGAGCTATTCAATTTCTTTTTCAGAGTGATTGATTGTTAGGTTTATTTTAAGGATGAAGTACCTTTTGGAACTTCTTACGATGGATAATGATACTCCGTGAATTCTATCGAAATTTTAAGGATTTTCTGGGTTCAATTCATATGGATGAGAAATTCTAAACTGCAAGTTTCTTAATTGCGGTGTTCTTAGTTCTACCCTTTTCCCTTTATTTTATTTATGGCAATTGTACAATTCTAGCTAGCTTTTACAGCATTCGGCACTATGTTGCTACGTAGTGTTGCACACCTGGGGATCATTTCATTTGTTTTCAAACGACATATTTTGAACTTTTGAGGCGTTAGTTACTATGTTACTCTATTCATGAGTTCTGGCTTCAGAGTTAGTTTTATTCTAGAAGAAAATCTGTATCTTTAATCACTTTACAGAATTTTAACAAGTTCCATATTACTTTCAATTATTCTTGTGTGTTATCAAATCTTAATAGATAAATTGCTCGGTGTTCAACAGTGCCGTCAAAAAACATTAAATGAGGAGATGTAGGAAATGGTTTGTAGCCCCTTACAGCCATAAAATAATATCAATAAAAATTAATTTTAAAAAGGCCTTTGTTTTATGCAATGCAGTTAGTCTCACTAAGAACTGATTTGATTTTTGAAGGAAAAGATCGCATGATGAAAATAACTTGTTTTTTGTTATAATAAAGTTGTTTAGTTTTAAACAATCTCTAATGTTTTATTTGAAGACGCGAGATGTAAGACCGACATCTAATTTTCGAGAGAATCAGCACACAGAGGTTCCGAATCTGGAGCCGTTCCGTGTAACTCCTAGGAGTTAAGGGAGAACAGCATTTATACGGAACGGTCTTACATCTCGCGTCTTCAAATTTAACGCAATGTTTCAAATACATAAAGAAGTGTTCGAGAGGACATTCAAATGTGGGAAGCGCAACTGATGAAGGTTCCCTGACCAGAAACAATGTATATTATATATAATATATATTGTCTTGCGTACAAAGGAATGACACTTCGAAGAGAGCCTCAAATGTTTTAGTTCCATTTAATTTGTATTTGAAGTTCAGTTTACAATTTTACACTTTTAATAATTAAATGAATAAGTAATACCTACTTCAGCGAAAAAAACCTTGTCATATTTCTGCATTTTCTCCCGCCTTTCCTTTCATATCAGTTACTGCTGATTGCAACAAGTTGTCATCATTAGTGCCTGCTAGCAATGCTCAATTATACCCTCAAACAATGGTTCTTTCGGGTTAGAAGCACTAATTATGATTTTATTGTATAAGTCTCGTTATGGTAGGCTTATTAATGTTTCCTGCAGTCGTTAAATCTTTGGAGTGAAACATTAGAGAAGTGAAATAAATGCTAGCGTAACTCTTTTACATCTGCCACTGACACATTGTGTAGCTGTCGTTCGAGGGTTATAAAGGAATGAAGACGACCGAAAACCGCTAATGGAGGCTTTAAATTATTATGATCAGTGATGTTGACAAAAGAAAGTTTTAGTACATCGGGATTCCTGTAAAATGTCATCATTTCACTAATAACAGATTTTTATATTTGTTTAGCAAAACGATAATTTCTAGAATATATTTGTGAGAAGTTAAATGGATTATTTATAACATTGGACTTGTTCTCTTATTGAATTTGCTAATTGATGTGACATGCCGCGATTCCAAAATATCTTGACCAGTTTTGTTAGATTTGTGAAGACATTTTGGAGAAGTCACAAGTTAGACCTCATCAGTAGATGAAAGGGAAGAGATAACGTAGAGATTTGGTGTCACCAATCAGTTTGACGATTATTATTTTTACATGATAAAAGTGCAAAATCCAACGACGGGACTTATACTCTACTACTAGACGTTCCTCACAATGCTACAAGTCCCATTTTCTTCTTTAGATGGCCAGGTATTGTTCTGGGAGATATTGAAGATATGAACGCACTGCTGCGCCCAAGAATAGTGTACCGACCCCACTTTACTTCAAGTCCCATTTCAGCCACATTTGATTGTTTATAGTTAGCTAAAACTTTGGTATCTGATTTGATGTTATGAACAGTCACAATTTCTTCATTTCAACAGTAAGAAGTGGAACTTACTAACCAAGGAAACTAAAATTGTGGCTTTTAGGGAAAGAAATGCTGATTTTTTCAATATGGAACACTGCTTATATGCATGAATCGTTATCGATGGTTTAGGACGAGTCTTTTTTGGAACACATTTGTAAAAATAGTAAGGGGATTATTAGCCAAGAATAGGGCTGCAAACTATGTACAACTAGATAATGAAATATTATGCTCCTGCAAGTAGTTGGTTATCATTTAATCCCTTTTTCATTGTAATTTATCATTTTCTGCAAATTAATGAGCTGCGGATTTATTTAAAGACAAATTCAGGTTTCAATTTCTTCCATATTTTCTTTTAACATATGTGTAGAGACAATGTAAGAATGAGGATTATTATTTAGCTTCTCACATCTTTGACAAGCTGTTATCCGTCTGAATTCGTCCGAAGCCAAGCAGATTGTCAAGTAGGTAGCAAAGTTTTCTGGCGCATTCACCAAATTGATATACCACTAACTAGAGAAACAGGTTTTTTATCCACATATGATACATACATACATACATACATATACATATCCACTACCCTACCTAACTCCAAACAGTATCTGTTCCTGATAACTTTCGTTTTAGCGGTTTCCTATAATACTTATTATTCTTTATTTTTTTAATTATTAAACCTCAGACTGTTGACTTATGATACCCTCAACCCATGGCAAAATCTTGGCTTTGTTTTCATTCATTATGCCTATTATGTTATGAGGTGTTAGTCTTTTGGCGATCTTGTTTTCTATCTCCAATTTTTGAGTAGTGTACATTCGAAAAAATTACGTGTTCCGTATTTTTCGCTGGATGGGAGAATTCGCATCTTTGTGATAAATTGAATAAAATAATCCTTTTACATTTAGTTTTTCCATTTAGCAGCAATCTTGTTTATCAGGCTTCGCTCAAGATATCCCATCTAACTTGCCAGAGGGTTTATAGAGTACTTCTGTACCTTTTCTTTTAGTTTTTATGAAAGTATCTAATTGTCTTTAGTCTCCAACAAAAATTGGAAAAATTAAAAATTTTCTGTACTCAGAAGTACTTCAATAAACAGTTTTTTAAATTCTGTGAATACAGTGAACACCTAAGGAAAATTTTGATACTAACGGGAATAGGCTGCAAAGACATTGCAAAGTCGTTGAGACTTAGTGTTACCGTGTTAAGAAGTGATATGACGGAACGTTTGTCGAGACACCTAGTGTTCCTGTTTACAGACTTTTTTTATAAACACAAACTTTTGTACCCTAACACCTAACGTATATTATTGTTCACTCAACGCCCGTTTCAACTGCAAAGTTGTCATAATCATGGAGTAAACCATGGTCTGTGACCCACTTAAGGTTACACAGTTTTCCCAGACTATTTGTTGTGGCAATGTTTTGGTTTGTAGATCAAGACAGCCTAGCACAAAAATATTATTTCATAAAGATTCTGTTATGTGTGAACTTATACGATATTTGCTGTAAATCTATCAAAGTCCAATATACAGCGGAATAAGGATGCGACTCTCATTGCTACTTATTTCTGCTTACTTTCATTTTCGGTATACTTTCCCCTTAGGCTTTTTAGTTGCTCTACCCCTCGCGATGGTGATCCTCCTGTAGGTCTTCGTCTGTCGACTTGTCCTTGAATGATAAGTTTTTGCATTGCATCCAGTTTTCTAGCGATGTGTCCAAAGTATTTCAAGTACTGCTGACTAACAAGTGTGAAGGTCTTGTACTCGAACGGGTGGACTTTGATAATTCGCGCTACACTCGTGATTCCCGGGTTGTTGTAACTAAGGCGGTCTTGGCTGTGGTATTTGAAGCGTTAATTGGCAGAGAAAATATTCTGCTTCGTTCTTCCAGCGTTTACATGATGTACAAGGGTTCCCATCTCGATAAGTGTTGTTTTGAGTTTGTTGAAAGCTTTCCTGTAGTCCACAAAGCAAATGAACGTTGGATTCCTTGGTTTTCTTCATACTTCGTTGTTCGTCTGATATTTGAGATAGGAGGAACTATATAAGCTTTTGATTTAAAATAGAAAGCTAATAGCTGTCATGCGATAGTTTTCGCAGTAGAGCAAGGATCCCTTTTTGAAAAGTTGTATAAAAATGGACTTAAACCACTGTTAGGGCCAGACTCGAGATTTTCTGATCCTTTGTGACAGTTTTTAGAGAATGTCATTGTCAGATTGGCTCATCTCTTTAAGTGTCTTTAATTCCATCAGAACCTGGTGTTTTCCACCCTATAGATATTTCTCTGCGCTTTTTACCTATTCTCTAAGAATTTACGGATAACTATAGATTTGAAATGTTTGTCAAATTTTCATATTAATACATTTGCGTCTTAAAGTTTACAGACGACATTACCTCGAGAAAAGCAGCTTTAACATAAAATGAGATTATAGCGGGGTTCGCTAATTGCTGAATTTTGCTTCATACATACGCAAACAAATTTAAACAATAAATTAACAATGTTGTTGCAAAATTTCTCGCACCTCTATCGTTAGTTATCGCTCTAATACATTGCGACGTGTTCAACCGTAAATTTTAGTTCGTAATCAGCTTGTCGGTGGAATTATTTCAATCGTGTCATATTTGGTCCCATGGTCTGTGATCTGTTCAGGCAATTTAATTATTGGACGCGTATCAATCAAGGTGATGTGGAAAGTAGCGGAAATTACTGCGAATTAGTTCAACATCACGCAGTCAGGTTGTCAATTTGAGTCAGTTTGTGTTTTTAGTGGGATAATATTGTCATTTGTTATAAAATTATTGTTGTATTACACAACAGATTATTTGGCTTATTTGTATAAATTGCAGCTTTATGTTCATAGCATTATTGAAATACATCACATCAGTTGGATTGTAGAAAGCCATTAATGATATTTATTTATTTATTTTACGAGATATTTCTTTAATAACAACAGATATAAAAACTATGTATAAAGACAATAGCACAATATATCAGAAACAAAGGAAAACAAATGAAATTTACATAATTCGTCAAGGTGTCTACCAATATAAAATAAAATACAATATTTTAATTAAGACAGACAAAAGGAATCAATCAAAGCAGAACATTGATTTGCTGTAAGTATTAACTTAGAGGAAGAGAATCCATAATTACAGCGATGAAATAGGATACGGAAAGATTTAGAAGAAGAAAATTATTTGGAACCTTTACAGTATTAGATGATAGATAGAGGAGGGTTCCACATAACAGAACGGTATCCAAGATTGATCTTATAAGCGATCAATGTAGTAATCAAATCGTATAATAGAAGAAAAATTTAGTTGAACGGCTAATAAAACCCAAAACCTCATAGCCCCTGGAAACTATTAAATCTATGTGACTACGAAAAGTTACAATATTATCGAAAACTACTCCAAGATCACGAATTTCATTTACTTACTTTATTAGTTGAGAATTAATGAAGTATGAAGTTTGATGGTAGGTTGTGATGTTTTTCTAAGAGCAATCATAAAACATTTATTAATATAGAGATTAAGATCATTGCTAATACACCATGCAAACACTAAGTTCAAATCAAGTTAATGTAAAATAGCCTCATACCAATTAGCAATTTCTCTAAAAAGTTTAAGATTGTCCGTATACATCAACATATTACTATGATGAACAATTTTGTAAATAGAGTCCCGAATGTAAACCCTGAGGAACCCCCGAAGACACATTGATAATCCAGAACATATTGGTAATGGCCTAAAAAGTATGCATTTTAAAAGAGGATTGTTAAGGCGTGAAACAAGGAGTTTGGCCAGAAGTATTCTGTGGTTACAAAAATCGCTACAGACAGAGTCAACTTGTAATCCTTTCTCAAAACTACTGATTAAATTTGAACCGGAAACATATTTATGCAAAGGTAATCTATATATAAATAGGCTAAGACAAAACAATTAGGTACCATTTTCTCCTCTGTTTCTCAACCGATTTTCTTCATTTTTGTTTTGTTTAGTAGCTACTGACGACCTTCAGTGCAGAATGCTAATCTTAATTTATAATATTGGTTCATTCATTAAATAAAATATAATAAAAATTCATTATTTACGTCAATAATGTCAATACCAAACAAATGAATGTGCCGCGTGCCGCTGCCGCCAGACTCAAACCATTGAGTAATTATATATAGACAGACCAATGCTATTATATACTTAGAGCATGTACTTCTGGAGGTGGCATGCAAGCGTTGTTATTGTTTAGTGGGTAAAGTAATCGTTGAATATCATAATTATACAGGGCGATTCCAGATATGTTAGAAATAATTTTTTTAATGGGTGGCACATAAGCAGTTGCATATTTAGGGTGTTTAAAATATAGAGTAGAGTGCAATTATAACTAATAAAATAATTATATAGGGAAGCCCATTAGCGGTTGAATTTACAGGGTTCTTGGAATAGAAGGTGCAGTAAAATTACAGTTATACAGGGTGGTGCAAAAAATGTTATACATAGATGCATATACAGGGTGGCGGAAATGGAAATGCAACATTTCGTAACCCATAAGCAGTTGTATATATAGTTAAGATGAAATATAGGGTAAGAGGAATTATAGATATACAGGATGGTGATAAAAAATGTTAGAATAGGAAATGATTTATAGAGTAGACCACGAAAAGTTCCATATATATAATGATGAATGAATGATGATACACAAATAAAGTTCTATGAATTATATCTGAAAAAAACTTGAATTTCGTTACTTATTTGTAGAAGCGAGATTTAAGACCGACATCTAGGATTTTCGAGGAAACTATCACACAGAGGTTCCGAATCTGGATCCGTTCTGTGTAATTGCTGTTCTCCCGAAAGTCCTAGGATAGAATGTCACGATAAAATTTTCATGTTACTTAACCTGCCAGAGATATTGACACAATTGGTCGAATTTCGACCACTGGGCGACAGCTAGTACATAAAGAAGTTGTAGACCGATTATACTAGGACGGTATTTTCCAAAATGCAAACGATTTTCTTTAAAGGGCGTTCCAATATAAAAAATGTGGTGTTTTTTCGCCCTTACTTATTCAACACTGTTCATACACCGGGCTTGCACTTCTAAAACCAACATGTTCTACTGTTTACAAAAGAACTGCATTTATGACTCCTACATAATAAAAAAGGAGTCCGCTGTTTATTTCTTAAAGCATGAGCTTCTCAAATCTATTCTGATTTGAACAGAAAATCTAGGAGTTTCGGGGAAATGACTAAAGCAAACCTTTATTTGAATATTCAAATGAAAAATGAGTATAGATGTCTAGATGCTAGATCTCAAGATACTGTTATATTTCGTTATATTATATTTTCACATGACGAAACAAATATTGTAGATAGCATGGTTACAGTTTCTAGACCTAAGCATTTTGTTTAAGCATAAACTCGTACAAAAATTGTGTAATGCATTTAAAAAATTCTATGTAAAAAATATAACTTTAATATAAAACATTGTGTATATGTCTTGGAGTTCCAGTAAAAATATATCACTGTACCTCACTGTTGGTACTCCCACTGTCCCTCATCTTCCCCTGGTGACAATTTTTTCCAATCCACACACTGTTGGGACTACCAGTATATATAGTAGTGGAAAAAATTAAAGGATCAAAAAATAATTCCAAATTTTTTGACGTTTTTCAATTAGCTGTATTTCCCTTGAAAATGGTCGCCCTGGAGTTAAAAAAAAAGGATTTTAAAGCTTGAAGTTTCTAGTTTTGAGATCTTAGGAGAAAAAAAAATTCAAGCAACGTGTACCGCTCAATCCTAACGAATACCATAACAAAAAAAATTTCAATTTTTTTTTGGTTTTCTTTTTTGGTGTACGAACTTGATTTTTTTTCTTTTCAATCAACCACTACATGGATAGAATAATTTGTTCATTCAGCTTTAAATTTCTGTTTTGCAAAGTTCAATACAACCACTTCTCGCTGAGATATCGAACTTTGAGTGGAAAAGGATCTTTTTGTCTTTAACCATCAATACCTCAGCAACCCCCGATCGCACATGAAAATTAAGTAAGGGGTTGTAATCTTGAATAAATTTCCCACAGAAATCAGCTACGGTTTTTTTAAAGTTTTTATTTTTTTTATTCTTTACATTAATTTGAAAAATCTAGGTAAAAAGCACGTTTGATGGCTTTTGGGATCACCAGCCGCTAAATTGAAAATCTCGAGAAAACCAGTAATGTTAAGTGTGCCTTTTACAGTTCAATATGCCAACAAAAACCCCACAATCAAACTTGTACGAGGTAGTTGCGTGGTACTGACTTTACAAATATACTGGATTCTTTCCAGATGAGTCTATACATAAGACTTTCTACATTTTTAAATACGTATCTATAGACAATTCTGAGTTCCGTCATGAAAATAAGTTTCATCCCCATGACATACCGCCAGGGAATCTGCTTAGGCGTGGTGAGGGTCGATCCTCTTCTCGGCCGATGATTTCAACATTTCCAACAGTAATTACGGCAAGTTAGAGGACTGCAGCTTAGTAAAGTCTCATTGTTTTGAGTTTTTTGATACGGCTTTAGAGGTGTTGAGGCATAATCACAAGGAAGGTTACTTTGAACCATCGCTCTTTGAGAGCGTGCATGAATTCAATGAATATCAGGAAAAAACACACGACAAATGGTCTAAGAGAAACATGTGCTTTACCATAGTTATTCAGATTAGGAACCTAAAATGAATATGATGTCATTGAAGACCAAATGATAAATGGATCTACACAAGGACTGCTCTTGATATATTTGCTCATCACATAAATATTGCAAGTATTGTTTATTTAAACATATTTCATTCTGAATACAAACTCATTTTAAGCGCTATGGCATTTCATATTTTGAGAAATCAAACAATATTTTTTAATACTACCGGACTATTAATCATTTTGAGCTACGTTAGAATAAAAAGCAAGATTTTAAAATTTTAATATGAATAACTCGTCAATGCTATTCCGTGCAGTTTCCTAACCGCTAATTCTAATTGATAGATGAAAATATAACCTAGAATTAACTCCGTAATTTCTTGTGGAATTAATTTAAAACAAAAAATGGAATGAAGAACAAATTCTAATTAAGACCTTGTAAGTACAAATTTTCTCTACTGGTGCAATTGAATAGTTGTAAACACTATTCCAATTTAAGTTAACATAAACTATTATAATGATAATATAATAATGAGTGGTTAAAATACTGAGGCTTTAATTTTTTGTACAATACAAAAATACACGTAGTAAAATAGGACACGATACAGTAAGAATAGAAATGGCAATAGAAATAGCTATGGACACAACTCACGTTTACACCTAGTAATTGTGTGTTAGAATTGATCTTGTATTGCCCCTAACTTTTTATATTGACAGGTTGTGAAATAGTATAGACTGAATTGAGTGTAAATCTGAAATGATTTTGGTGTATTTTTAGCTGTTGTTTGTATATGAGGTGATTACAAGTGATGATCATGTTATATAGTGACTGGTTCGATGTTATTGGTTTTGTCTGGGTGTTTTTGAGGCGATCTGTTTTGGTTGCGTTAGTTAAGGTAGAGGTGTGGTTTCTTAATTTCAATATCTTCAAGAATCGTAGGTGCCAGGTGAAAATGGATATGTATACCTGCTAATATAAAAATTGATAGGGTGTTCTTTGTGTTATGATGGTAGTGAGTAGCCTAGATATAGGCCCCCCTGGTCTTTAGAGGCTTGGTTAGGTCCTCTGGTGTCTGGGTAGTGTTAAAAGCTGTGTTTCTCTGATTCCGATTTGGAGTTGATTTTTTGTTCGTAACTCCTCTAATGCAAGGCAAGGGCGCTTTCAGCTGTTGATCTATTTCAGTAGTTCTATTTGTTGCAGATATTTTGCGTTGTAGAAACTGACGGTGGAAGAATACATTTTGTTATCGATTGGGTATTTGAGAACCTGCCATTATCAGATTTGTTTAGGGAGATATAAAGTCTTAGGAGAAATCAACATTGCACTATTTTTATGGCAAACTGCGTATTTAAATCTATACTGTTGAGAGGTTGTATGAAGATTTAATAAATTTATGCTGCGAACTAACTGAACAAAAGTTGCGGTGTCATATCTCAGCCAATAAGAAAGGTGAAAAGGATTTCGATATGTTCGATGACAATTTTGACCAAGACTAGAGACAGAAGTGATCCCATGGAGGTTCTAAGAAGTTTTTTGTATGAAGCATTTGGAAATGAACAATATGTTTTTAATTAGCAGAGTTGTAGAAATATGTTATAGTATTTTCTTGTTTGCATTGTTTCTGTGCAAATCTAGATTTACAAATTTTTGGGGATATACATGTCATATATTTTTGCATTAGTGCTAAGATACAAATGATTTTATTTAATTTAATGTATTAATATTAAATGGGACCTAGAACAAGAAATTACTATTATGTCAGTTACAAAGATGCTATGTTAAAAGATTAAAGCTATCACACTTATAACACCGTCAGTTTCCTAGATAATCATTCGTTTATTCTGCCTTCAACCTCAAGTGAATAACCGACGTTATTCTCGAATTTTAGTCGTTAATAGCGTTGCATGAAAATGACGTGCGTGCGTTGAACAGTCACACAGAAGTCGTTCTTCTCTAGACCTCAAGAGGTGATAATCGGCATTATCGTTATCGTTGCCCTTCACAGTCGGCGATCTTGTCCTGCTAGCAATCATCATCAGATTTATGTTCTGAGACTGCGTTTAATTGTATTTCAAAGGCGCTTTTGTTTGAAAGCTACAAATTATTCCCAATGGTTTTAAATTATAATCTTAGGAATCGTTTTCGTATGTGTTATACGACTTAATAAGTGTAAATTACCAACTATACAGGGTGTGTCATATTCGGGTTAAAGCATTACGTTTTATATCTCACAGAGTTTTATAACTGCCTTTTATACAGCTTAAATAACCTATGAAGTAAGATCAGGGGATTTAGTTGGACAGAAATTCGGATCAACAATTTCAATCAATTTATTGTGGAATAAATTATACTAGTGGTTTCTACCTTTTTTCGTAAATTATTCCTCAAATTTTTCAATTAGATTTTTTTACACCTCAAAACTTGTTTAGGTGAAACTACCTACACTAACTCCTAATATTTCTAAGAGAAAGAACTGACATGGGTTTATTAAAAATTTACATTTTCTTCATTGAATATTTTATAGAAAGTCTCACTATGATTTACATAAAATATTATATTAACAACACTACAGACAAATAACGACATCAAAATGTTTAATAGCAATTATAAAGGTAGATGTAATTTAGAATTCCAGTGTGAACCTTAAAGGTTATACAAAATATAATTAACATTTTCATTAATGAGTTAACGGCAGAAATGTAGGCACAATAAGTGAATTAAACATCGCTAACACCTACTGTAGGTAATTTAAGTAGAATTTATGTGTGGTGGGCTAGTTTAATATAATATTATCAATTGTTAATTGAAACATTGTTGGAAATCATTTGTGAAAGTGAACTATTAATTATTTGTTAATTCTATTATTGCGTACCAAAATATTGTTGTACGGATGATTATTCTGGGATGTTTTCGTTTTTCGGTGCTTTATCGTTGTTAAAAAACGCATTTTACAACGGTCAAGTAAACGTTATAACTCGGTATAAATGAAACGTAACAGTGAAAGTTAATAAATACACTTTTACCTTTTCCTTTTTTAATTTAAATACCGAAAATTGTATTTTAGCTTTTCCTGTATGACTAAAAAACGGTGAGGGTATAAGTAGTTATTTAAGGTTTTTATGGGTAGGCTTTTTTGACTAATTTATTTCGTACCTCATCTCAGTTAACATATGAGATCGAAAAATCTTTTTGTTTAACATTGATCCTAACTGTAATAACAAATTCTGCAAACAATAAATTGATTTCTTTACTCCCAAATCTGAACTCACATTCTAAAAATACGACAAAACCGGTATAAATGCCTTTAGCCCTCAAACAATTTTATAAAGCTTTTAATGTACATCTGTCAGTCGAGCCTACAAGCAGTAAACACTTTTAAGCTTTGGTGTGTGCTGATTGCTTTGATGGTAGTATGCTATTTTGTATATTAACATTCTCATTAGAACAGTCGTTGGATATAACTGAAACAGAAAATGCTATGTATTTTGGTTATTTCAAGTTTTGTAACTGATAATTTTCACATTTTTCAAGTACAGTAAGTTCATAGTGATTACAACTAAGAAATCAATGCGAAGTTAGCAAAATTAATTAACTCTTGATTGCTAAACTCGTTTAATTCTGTAAAGGAATTTATGATTTAACGACCACCGTAAAAAGGAGACAAGACTTCTTATATAATTCTCGAAAATAGACATTGTGCAATGTTGGCTCAATGAATAAATATTTTCATTAAAGGTTTTTGTATTTAAAACCGACTCGGTTTTTATGAAATGGTTTTTATTTAAAATAAAATGTAGGTACCCATAGTTTATTGCATTTACTTGTTATTTTTGACTTAAGTACGGATATTCAACAACAATTTTCATCAGTTGGCATTTTTAGTTTTTATCTATAATTATATACAGTATGTTGAATTTAAGATATATTATTTTACTTTTATAACTAGTGTGCCGTGAAAAGAATACAGTTTGACACACTGACAATTTAATAATGGCATATACCTACTAATCTACAGCAGTAATGATTATTGTAATCTTTTAGTAATTATTTTATTCCAATGCTAACTGATTAATATGAGTAAAAAGTATTGAATAATAATTTCCAAATATAATAATAGTGATTAATAATTCCGTCCAATTTCTGTCATCTAGGTTCAGAGATGCTGATTCCTTGACATGTTAGCCCTGTTTAGGTCCAAAGTTTCAAATAATAAAAATCAAGAGGTGTAATATAGGGAGACTTTAGAGGACACGGTTCCAAAGGACTGTTTATTACTATTTCGCGTATAAGAAAATTTTGGTTCGACCATTGACTAAGAATTCTTTAATTGTAAATAGATGCATCCTCTAGCTGCAAGTACATATCTTGTCACACATAACAGCAATAATTAGATTTGCATCAGAAAAGTAAGTTAAATAAACATTGAGTTACTTCGAATATCGACCTTTAAAATTTATAACCCAGAAAATGTTTGTCATTTAAAATTTTACGTTATGCCCGATAACAATGGTTTCTTTTCTGTTATTATTATGAGTCTATTTCAATGTATTGTTACGAGAATTCATCCGACAGTTGGTGCAATCGGCCATCAACAACTTCGTGGAAGGGACATTATTCCGATACGTCTGGGAATCCGAAATGTTTCGTCTCTCAACAGGCCGATCGCTGCGTTTACTGGGAATTCCCTTAAAGCTTCCAGAACACACGAAGGAAGTTTCCCGACAGTTCATTGACTTCTTAGAATAATTCCAAGAGAAATATATAAATACGGACAGCTGGCGACGGGATGCATTCAGTTTTCGACGGTCGTATACTTAAGTAGATATAAATTGTAAATAGTTTTTGTGAATATAAATAGTGTTAAAGTAGAGGAAATTAATTACAGTGAGTTGGACTGTGGTTTTAAATTAATCCAAGAACTGAACTGAACCCGAGTGTGAAAATAAAAACATTACAGTATGTAAGAACTTCATTTTAGGGAGCCTGACTTTGTGTCAATATTCAGTTAAGGCGATAAATCTCGAAGACTAATGTATGAATTTGCTCAATTTGCCGTCAATTTATCGTAAACCCCGGATATACTGGACCTGATTGATCATTTTGATGGATTTTAATAACACCGCCAGTTTCATCAGAGTTTGCTTATCTATACTTGTTGGGAGTACGTAGGGCTGCTAGGGCCAGATTCAGAGTCGAGCTTCAGAAGGAGCGATTGGGTACGTGAGGGGGAGATCTCGTACAAAATTTGCCTAAGCTTCTGTAGGGTTTCGAAAAGATTGTATTTCCTGGGTTGTATTAAAAATAGTCGCTAATTGGCTTTATTCTAAACTTGAGAATGAGAAAATTACTCGTTATTTCGTGTAAAACTCGATGATTTTGAAGGTGTCGGAGGGGGCGGCCTAAAGTTAAATTCTGTCGAAACATCTTTGCTGTTAACAGCATGGTGACCAAAAAAACTGGTTTAATTTGATATTTTGCTCAAAGTAAATGGAAATTTAATTATGTGATCATTAACTTACTACCGGAAACATTGTGTAAATAATTGAAAACCAATTATTTAATGAAAAAATGTGAATTCGTGGCACTATTAATTTTTTTATACTGATTGTGAAATTAATAGATGATGTTGCAATAATTTGGAGTACGTATCTATATTTCTAATGCATTTGAAAAAGTTTTCTTTTAATTGGCTCGATTTAAAGTTAAAATTTCAGTTTACTATGTTAAAAAATGTGACCCTCAAATTGTTTCTAGAAAAGTAATGTTGAAACACTTTCTGGGAAACAACACCAGTCACGAAATTTCTGTATATTTCAAAACATTTTAACTTTACATTTTTGAATTGTGCCTTGTTTCATAGTTTCTTTGCCTTTGATAACGGAGTCTGACCTAAACTCCGAAACGCTTGAAAATATACATTCGTGACTTGTGGTGATATTTACCAGAAAGTGCTTAAACATGGAAAAAATGTGGTACAAATATCCTTCAGAAAACAATCTTAGAAGCAGTTGTTTAACTCTGCAAAAATTCAAATATTTATTTCTTTAAATAACAAAAATACGGAGATGCCTTCATTATATCTTCGACTTATAAACATGTTAAGATTATTGTCGGTTTGTTTATAGGGGGGTAACTTCTGGAAGTACTGAACATATACAAAATACTCGATTACTAATAGTTATGATAAGATAAGGCTGTGGATTTCTATTGTTTGGGTACTGCATTTTATTATAACCCACAATTCTGCTGAGCTAAATATTGTTTTTTGGTTTTCGTTACATGCTTATTTCAGAAGACTAAATTTCGCAATTTTTATCATTTTGTATGCAGTTCGTAGCTATTATAAAACTATGTTGCTGAAATTTATCGGTCCCCTTTATTTAAGGGTTTTAGTTTTAGATTGTAAGTTCTCTCTTGAGTTTACTCAGTATCCTTGCTTAACTTAACGTAACACTCAATATGATTCGACTACTTACCAATTTCCAAAATAACTGGTATGTGTTGTTTTAAACTCACCTGAAAAAGATGAATATCATCATTATATACTAATATACTTCGTTACATATAATTTGTCATAATTAAAAATTAAATAAAATACTAAAGCAAAATAAAATTTTCAGAAATGTTTTTTACTGTGTCAGGACTGTCCTGTTGTATCATACTTAGTTGGTACAATGATCGATGGTAATAAAAATAGTCTTGTAAGGATGCTATTTATATTGGTCAAAGTGGTAGGAGCATGGAATACAGATTAAAAGGGTACGAGTATACTGGAATCATACTGAATACATAATAATGCTTTTCGGTATCGAACATTTAGAAAATGAAGACGAAAAACTCCAACTACTGAACAACTATAAATTAAATATACAGCGTGTCCTGAAACGTTCTTAACAATTGGAAAACTTTTCTATTTTTCACTCTTTGAAAAATCTTATTGTTCATAAAATTTCTGCGTCCCCTGAAAGTAGTATTGGAATTATAAAACTTTCATTCTGAGCTGTGGTAAAATACTAAATTTCAGAAGAAATTCGAAAGTACTTTTCTAGTAGCAGAAAATGTAATGTTTTCCTCTTACGCTAATTAATATGTTGCAAAAAATTTAACATGCTGATGTTATGGAAACATAATGTTGCATTATCCTGACAGTAGGTAATTGAAGTATTTTGGTTATTTTTTTACATTTAATATTTTCTGTTATTTTCATCATAGTGGTTAAATTATGGAAAAAAAATAGACAGCCAGTTAAACAAATAAGCTGTTACTGTTGTAAATGTCATGACCAAATGTAAATCGATTGGGTCTGTTGATTAAAAAAATCAATCAACCAAGTTTGCTGTACTACAGAAGACAATAAATTGCAAGTTTTGCAAGCAGTTATTGAAAATCCTAAAGTATCGGTGAGTATAATATCAAAATCACTATTGGGTAACGTAACAAAGTCAATAGTCAGCACGATTTTACGAGAAAATAAATTGTACCCTTACAAACCTAGATAAATCCATACACTTTCACCTGGAGATGAAGTTCGTTTTCTATTCACTATATGGTTTCAATGAGAAGCTGTAGATGATTCTTTCTTGCCAGAAAAATATTATTTAACGATGTGGTTACAGAATTGCCGCTGGTGTTGTGATGAAAATAATAATAGTGTCGCAATATATACTCATTTAAAACCAAAATTTTGGTGAGGTATTTTGGATAACCAAATAGTAGGGCCGTATTTGTTTCGTAAAATTGGACAAACCAAATATATTTTAATTTTTTAAATACTCAATGATTTGAATTGTTGAAAGATTGTCAATAAATATTGGGCGTTCACTTTGGTCCCAACAAATCGCTGAGTAGGAAGGTATTTTGCAAATCCGTGGCCATCCAGGTCACCTGACCTAACCTAGTTGGAAATTTTCCTTTGGGGACGGCTAAAAGAAAAGGTCTGTCTTCACAGGCCATTCCTAAACGTCGATCACCTGGACGCAGTTATCAGGCAGTGTGCACAAGAAAATACGCTAGCTATGGTAAGAGCGGCAATAGTAGTGTTCAGTACAAGAACCATAATTTGTATGAAACAGGATGGCACTTACGTAGAAGCATAATTTGTTCATATTTCGTTCATAGTCGATTTTTTTATACAATATTTTTAAATAAAACTTTTTATATACTCCTTCCTCCTTCAGCTTTGCATTTCTAATTTGGTATTTTCCCATACCTCGTAATACCATAATTCTCTATGACATTTTACTCTAAAACTAGTCTTCTCTTCAAGAAATTTTAGATTTTCTAAGTTTTTACAACCATGTACAATATATTTTAGGTTAGAAAAATAAAAAAGGTTCCATTTGTTAAGAACCTTTCAGACCACGCTGTATATGTATAAAAGCAAATGCACTCCAGTCGAGCAATGAACGACGAAATTTTGAAAAAGCCTTAGAAATGAGAAATGTATGCCTGATTATTTGGATCAAAAAAATATTTGAAATAATAATTCTTTTGAATTTCTGTTTTTAGGTGATCTTCAACGATCTATGTGAAACACATTCTGACATAATTTTAAATAGTAGTAACTTTTAAATAATCAAGATCAAAATTTTGATACAATTTGGTTTTAATTTTAAAACTAAAACATGATGCAAAAATGTATAGTAATTTGGAATTGATATAGACATACAATATAACAACTTTTTCCTCTAAATATCAAAAATGACGTTATTTGACGTAGTCCTTGTCAAAAAAAAGTTCAATGACAACTGCACCTGACTCAAATACCAAAGCAGCAAAATGTTGAAACAAGCTTAATTATGTTATGCGGTTGATATACATTTCGCACACACATTGTTCAAACTTGCTAATTAAGCAATTTCGAATTTGGTTTCGGAACAGTATCAAAACAAAGTATGTGACCCGTTCAAAATTGGCTTACTACGGCATGCTTTTATTTGTACAACACTTGTTCCGACTTGTTTGAAATCGTTTCGGTACGGCGGTAAGCAACCCTCGTCAAAAGCCTGACTGGCGTGTCGCCGTTGTTGGCTGCAAGTCGAGAAAAAGTTGCGAATAGTTGGTGCAGAGGTGACAGAATACACTTTGGAACGTGTCAGACGGAAAATAACCGGCCGTTACGCCAACGGAAATTTATCGCTTATAGAACAAATTAACTTGAATTTAGATTTTTTGCCGCCAGTCTTAGAAACTGTACAATTTAAAAAGAAAACAACTCTGCAATTTAAAATCTGATCCAATTGATGATGAGTAAAGTTGTTGGATTAAATATTTACTAGATCGAAAAGAAACTCACATGCTTAACTGACAACATTAAATGGCCGAAACGAATGAAAAATATATGTACTTATATACAGGGTGTCCCATAACTAATAGACAATACTATTAGAGGCGGTGAAAATATACCGATTAACACAAACATGCCTTGGTAAAATGTTTGACAGGGTCCTAAAGTGGGTATTTGGTTTTTGAAAATTTGTGATATTTGAAAAACGGCTTCATATATTGAACTCAAATTTGGTACAGCATAGTTTTCAAGGGCGATAAACCAGACTTTGTTATCATTTTTCATGGTACTAGTGGTCGCCCAGTGGTCGAAATTCGACCCTATTTCAAGAAATTGTAAAAGTATATTTCTATAAGAAACAGAGTTGTGGAGAAATCGGATAAGTAGATGTAATGACCAAAATTGTTCACTCATTTTGACAAATCTATTGAAATCAAAAGAAAAAAATGTAATCAAACAGGTATCGGTATTCGAAATATTTTTGACAAATGAATAGCCCCTCAAATTTTTGGATGGAAAAATATTGGATATAATAATTTGCGGGTTGAATCAAGTTGAGGAATATTAAAGAAAAGAGAGGACCAACAACCCTAGGAGAGAAAGAAATATGTAATACATTCTCTATTGTCCGCTGTCTGACAATTTTTTACACAACACCTTGGGGAAGGTTGTGACAATAATATATTAATCAAATAATTAAATTCACATATATATAATATGAAAGTTACTGAAACGTGTCCTAAAAATCAATACTGATCTACTTACATTGACTATTTTACCACTATACAATAACAACGCTTGCATGCCACTTCCAGAAGTACGTGCTCTAAGTATAACTAACGATTGCTCCCTCCATACATAATTACTCAATGTTTTGAGTTTTGACCGTCTGGCGGCAGCGGCACTGTCATTTGTTTAGCGTTGACAGTATGGGCGTAAATAATGAATTTTTATTATATTTTATTTAATGAATGAACCAATATTATAAATTAATATTAGAAATCTGCACTGAAGGTCGTCAGTAGCTACGAAGCAAAACCAAAATGAAAAAAATCGGTTTAGAGGCAGAGGAGAAAATGGTACCTAATCGTTTTGTCTTTGCCTATTTATATATAGATTCCTAAAAATAACTTTGCAATCTTTTTCAAGATAATACATTTCGTATAAAGTGTAATAAAATGCATTGATGCTAATTGTGGTCAATTTCAACATTTGATGAAGTGAATTTATTTGTTTTCTTAATTAAGTTGAATGTGTTTGAAACCGTTAATGTTTTATTTAAATGACTAAGCGTCTTAAAATGGCAATATCTGGAAAACCCCTTGAAATATGGAGATTCAACGAGTATACGTTTTTTGTATTGAAATTATGCCAGTTTCATTATTTATCGTCAAAAGGCAAGGGATGTTAAAAAAATAACATGGATTTGCCTAATTCGACCTTCGTAACACACACCCTATAAGAGTACCATGAAAAATGATAACAAATTCTGCAGTTATCGTATTGTACATATTAAATTTAATCAATATTTATTTTAAGAAAATGTATGTGATGTAGCTTTGGTTTTTATGGATTGTTACATTTTCCATCCTTTACAGGTTAAATGATTACAAATTTTGAAGTTTGTCTGTCTGTTAGAAGCACCTTAGAATTTTGATGTGGTATCATTGCCGCAATTTAAGAACTTCGACTTGCAATATTTTATAAACTATGAATGTAAATTCGTAATTTGGGATTGTAGGTAATTTCATTTTGGTTCTTGACAATTCAGGCTTGTAGCTTATCCACAACGAAGATAGTTTGACGAAAAGGATGGTAGGGCTGTTCCCAGATGTTAGGTTATATCGTTTGTTATGCAAGACATATTTTTAAAATTGACCTTTCGGATAGATATTTTCACAGATCATACAATAGAGAATAGATAGGAAACTATGTGTTAAAAATTGTGTTCAAAAAATGACAGTCTTCGCCATCTATCATTTTCAACAAATAGTAAAAATGTACATTTGTGTATTTCGAGATAGTTATCTGTATGAATTTAACTGCCGATAAAAAAGGAATCTGCACACTATCTAATCGGTGTGTTTCTCTGCTAGTTCTTATCGTTCCAAAAAATACTATGGCGAAATAAAAATAATTTTGATTTTATTTATAAAATATATTACAAATACAATTAAATATTAAACTATTCACACCTAACAATAATAGCAAAAAGGGTACAAACATAACAGTTTACAAATATTTGTTTCCCTGTTGTTACCAATATACATTTGTGTTTTTAGTTTAAGGTCTGTATGAAAAGTTAACTTGTCGCTTCGGTAAACTCGCATTTAACATTTTTAAAGGTAACATTTTGATATTAACTTTCAATATTACCTTCAAAAAATGCAAATCCAAGTTCACTCAAATTTTAGGTTAACTGTTACATCGACAACTTAAACTAAACAAAAACCTGGATGAACCACAACAACAATGAGGAACCTATATATATTGAAAGCAACTTGTGATGATTGCTTCTTTATGCAATATTCTGTATATTTGAATTTTTATTTTCTACCTCTTTTGCATTTAGAGGTAGTATACAATACAATACAATATAAATGATACCCAAAATAGTAAATATACATACAATTCGCACAAAAACTAACAAATATTAGGGAGATAGTACATATTAAAAAACTCATATAATAAATCATATCAAAATACATAATACTCACAAAAAATAGTAACATGCTTTGAAAAATAAACATTAGATCTAAAAAAAACAAGAGACTTTTTTTCAGTTTTGTAAAATATGCTCATTGTACCAACAATTAAAAATAATGCTATTTACAAGATTACTTAAGAGTTTTTAGTAAGGTAGTAAACAAAAACCTTTTAAGAAATATTTATAACTTTTGCCACTTTGTTTACATATTGATAAGTAAAGCAAAATTTTATCATTTATGAAAAGCATCTGCCCTTTGGCTTTAACTGTTGTTTTCTCATTTGACTTCTACTGTTTACATTTTTAAATACCTTAGTTTGCATTTTTTCTTCTTCAAGTGCTGTAACCACTGTGACGTGTTCAAATTTGTGGCTCACCTTGCTGTTCTCTTCCATTTTGATAGTTCACTCCTCAAAAAAAAACAAAGAAATTATGAATAATTTAAAAACCAATATTAAATTGCTTACCTTGGAATGCTTGTATAATTTGACATTCTGAACTGGTGGACTCTGAAGCATGATTTCTAAAAATTTTCTGACAAGCCTCTTCTTACCTCCGTACACTTTTTCATGAATTTTCACTAACAATTGGGGGCTGCAAGTGGTAACCGGATCTTTTTCTGGTGAAAACCATGCAAAATTGTCTCCCACACTTCTCTCATTACTTAAAAAGAAATAATATATGAACTACAAGGATATATGAGAAACGTGAACATACCAGTAAAAATTTGAATCCTCTCGTGCACCCTCCTTAAAATGAGCTTCACAAATTACCAAAAGCAATACAGTTTTTGATTGTTGATTCGCTGAAGTCATATTTTTTTTTGCTATTAAATTGTAATATGTTGTCTAAAAAATATATAATTAATAAGTTATCTTGTAAGTACTGTAATGTATTACCTTTTAGAAGCTTGATTGAAACATTCAGAAATCTAAGAAAGAAATGCTCCAATATTAGAATAATAAGGCATTTTTTTGTATGATACAATGCCACAATAAATCTTACAAAAAATGGACGACAACGACGGTAACCGATAACAACCGAAAAACTTCAAACGAGTGCGAGCAACCGTCTTATTTAGGGCCGCTTGAAAATGATAGAGGGCGCATTCAACTGTGGTACAATCTCGCCTATATGAGTTCCCACCCCCTGGATATTTTTATCACCTCTTGAAAAACTCCTTATATTGTTAAATTAAAAGACTCAAAATGCAAATGAATTCAAATTTTCAGTTAAGCCTTTGATGACAGACCAAACTCATTTTTCAATTGAAAGTTTTGGTGCTCAGCAAATGCCCATTGGACATCTCGTTTTACGGAATTTATATTGAAAAACGTATATACATTTCTCCTAAAAATAGAAAAAAATGTACTTACTAGGTTTAACCAACTGATTTCTATACCTTATTTAATCTAATCTAATACTATAATACGAGCAATGTTTGTATAGATATATATGTAAGTAATTGAGTTCTGGAAAACGGCTCTAACGATTTTAAGAAAATGTTCCCATTTGGAAGTTTTACGGAGAAATTAAATTATTAAAAAATTTATTGACAGTTTATGACAATCAAGGCGGCGACTTTGTAATTTTAAGGCGTTCAAAACAGGGTGATTTGGTGACCTACGTTAAAGTGACTCCTGTTGTAAAAATTCTTTTAATACAGGATGATTTGGTGACCTATTTGAGAGTGAAACTTTTTTTAAACATTCTTTCAATAAAAATTGTGTTTGTATGTTTCGAACATGTAACTATTTTATGCCTCTGTCATATTTTCCTAGCATTATATTTTTATATCTAGACATTTCAAGTTTTCAAGGTCAAAAAATTAGCACGGTAGGCAATTTTTGGATGAGTAAGATCTAATAATTTCGCATGTTATTTGATGCATATGATATGAATTGGTGATGTAAAATTATAATTATACAGGGTCTATGAAAATATGTTAGATGGTCCATAAGAGTTGCTATGCAGGATGGTTAAAATATAGCCTCAAATGGAATATAGTATAGTTAGAAAAAAATCGAGAAAAAATTATTTTATTGGGTACCCCATAAGCAGTTGGAAATTAATGATAGCTGACATAGAGGGAGGTGTAAAAGTATTGTTATGCAGAGTCGCTTAAAAAATGTTAATAGAATGTTATACCTATAGGGTAGCTTATTAGCATTTGAATTTACAGGGTGGTGGCATTATAGGATGTACTGGAATTATAATATTGTATTTGTATGTTCCGAACATGTAACTATTTTATGCCTCCGTCATATGTATTTCCCTAGCATTATATTTTTATACCTAGATATTTCAAGTTTTCAAGGTGAAAAAATTGGCACGTTAGCCAATTTTTGGATGAGTAAGATTTCATGATTTCGCATGTTATTTGATGCATATGATATGAATTGGTGATGTAAAATTATAGTTATACAGGGTATATGAAAATATGTTAGATGGTCCATAAGAATGGCTATGCAGGATGCTTAAAATATAGCGTCAAATGGAATTATAGTATGGCTAGAAAAAAGCGAGAAAAAATAGTTGTGTAGAGTACATACAGGGCGGAGTAAAAGTATTGTTGTGGGTAGCTTATTAGCATTTGCAGGGTGGTTGCAATATAGGATGTACTGAAATTATAATTAAAAAAAATACTATAGGTGACCATAAACAAATGCATATACAGGGTAATTAAAAAATATGGTGGTGTGAAATTATAATGTGATCTAAAATATGTTATATTTGGTAGCCTGTAAAAAGTTGCATATATAGGGTGGAGCGGAATTATAGTTATACAAAGTGTTTAAAAAATGTTAGATTATAAATAAAAGAATTTGGAAACAAAAGTTTTTGTAGATTGACCAAAAGCGGTCGCATATACAGGGTTGTTGGAATATGGAATCTAGTGGAATTGTAGCGTGATTAAAAAAATGTTAGACAAAAATGTTTGGATGGGTTTTTCACAAGAAGTTGCATATATAGGGTGGTTGAAATATAGGGGGGAGTAGAATCGTAGTAACACCATGTAAATAAGAAATGTAAGAAAAAAATATTACGTTAGGGAGTTCAAATTAGTTTACATAGCAAATGTCCTATTATTTGGATATATGTACGTTTATGATAAAACCTTGAATTTACGAGTGAAGCTCGGATTACCCAGGTACTGGTATATTAACGAGACTATTTCCAGTAGATAACAAAATAATGGAGTTTAAAAATGAAATATGAAAATGCGGTTAGATAATAAATCTCCATTTAAAAGATACAGGTAATCCGACTGAAAAGAATTATTCTAACAATTGTTGAAAATTTAATCCTTAACAATGTACTAAACCCAAAAAAGTAGTCGTCACGGACACAACAACACTCCAGCTCTACTCTTCCCACATAATCCTATTTTATCCTAATCCCGGCATAATGAAACAGAATGTGCCCCGTTTCATTCCCAGCATCCAGCAAATTTTATACCCATCACCCTCAGACATGAGAGCTTAAGGTTCTTTTATAAAAAGTTTTTAAATCACATCGCGTGGATAATTTTCTGTTTACTTTTTTTTATGGAAACTTCTGGGAAAGTACACGAACGTCAGATCATTCTTTGATTAAAGCAATTTTTTTTCATATATATTTGATGCAAAAAACAGAGATTAAAAATTGAGATGAGTTTGCTGTTGCTGAAGGGCAAATTATCTCATATCTGGCTGATAAGATTTCGTTATTTCTGGTTGGCAACGCAAAGAGCTTTTGATGGAATTTTTCGATAACGCGCCCGGTGTTTCTCATTTCCGGGAAATGTTCTCTAATTTTAATTATTCTGCTGTAATGGGCACGTGAGAAGGATATTATTACATTATTTCACTAGTACATATTTGTAATCCAAAATAATGAATACTCACTGACAAAGAAATCGCAACATCCAGACAGAAGGAGATGTTTAAATTTAATATTGTTTTGGAAAAACGTACAGTGTGGAACTGCTAAATGGAATAAATTCGATAACGAATAAAGGAGGGTATGTTGGGAAAAGCGCTTGAACACATCGATTTGTATTTTTTAAATGCGTATTTTTTCAACAAAAAATATATATAGCGCGTGTCATGTGACATTGGCCAATACTAACTTTCTTATTTTAAATGCAAGCCCCTGTATATTGTTTTTCTTTTGGATTCTTCAGAAAATAATAGACATAATTCATGTACAATGTCCTAACCTATCTTCAACTGTTTCGGAAACATTACGTGTTTTGAGATTTATTACAAAAATTAATATTAAAGAAAGAAAATTATTTTATTTCACAAATTCGCTACATTACACTAAAAATGTAATAAGTAATACTAAATATTTCTTTATAATAAAAAAAACAAAAAAACATTATCAATGTAAGAAATGTTCAAAATGCTCGTCGCGAACCTCTTGGCAACATGCTAATCTTGTAGAGAAATGTCTTCTAACGCTACTCAACATCTCAAGCATGCTGATCTAATCGCAAACATGATTTGTCTTTTTAGTTCATCTAAGTTGAGGGGTTTAGTTTTGTATACACTACTTTTGATAAATTTCCACAAAAAGTAGTCCAATGGCGTCAAATCAGGAGATCGTGCTGGCCATTCTATCGATACACGCCTCCCAATTCACCGATTTGGAAAAATTTGGTTGAGGTACTGGAGGACATTGATTTCGTAATGTGCTCCATCTTGGCTGAAATCATATTGTATTGGCAGGAACTTGTGCTTTACTAGATCAGGATATAACTTTGTCAAAGTTGGCACGACATTATTTTGGAGCAGTTCTAAATATTTATCTCCAATCAAGTTGCAATCAATGAATAAGGGACCTACAATATGATTTCCAACAATTTCTGTCCAAACATTAACTTTTTTATTAAATTGATGTGTGGCTAACATTGAAGAGTGGAGCTGCTTTTCGACCAGCTACCAGCTACTTTTTTTATCTGTCTTACATCACAAAGCTCACCAAACAGCTTTCCTATTCTTCTAATTGTTTCTTGAGATACAGGCGGCAGATTTGGAAAATTTTCGTGAAATAGGCTAGAAACTTCCATTTGGGTCCGTATGTTATCTCCATAACCATCATTTGTAGAATGGTTGTTTTGTCCATTTCTGTTAAATGAACCATTTTTCTGATATTATTACGTAGTTAACGAAACTCAAACGACAATAGGGGGCCTATTCTCGAAAAGATTTGACTGCTCTACCACTCGACTTTCGACGTAAGTCGCATGAAAATTGACATAAATGAAGTTTAACCCATATATTAAACTTCCTTTTTGTCAGTTTTTATACGACATACGTTCTTCGTCGAGCGGTAGAACTGTCGAATGGTCTCAAGAATCAGGGCCATACAGACAGACAACAAGATGCTAAGGCTATGAATGATAATTGTGGCATCCCTGGTTCTTTGGGAAAGTCTGTATATACCAAAAGTCCAAACGTTTCAAGGTCTAAATGAGACCCCGTTTTCAACGGTATTACACAAAATGAACAAGAAATTAAAAAAATAAAGGGATTCGCAACAACAAATATCTTAATCACAATTTGACATTTGAATGCCAAATTTCATAGATGGTGCGAAATAAGTTATGAACGCGTTGTGTATTACTGAGATGCTTCAGATTTGACGTTAAAACAACTCGATCTGTTCGCCAACAAATGGACAATTTGGCAGTTAAACGCCAGTTCCGCGACATTCTGCAAGCAAAATTTGAAGAAGAATATTCATCCGACAAAAACGTGACGACTGAAAGAAAACAAATACTGCATAAAAACAGCCCTTAGTTGATTCAAAAACTATTTACTTGGTGACATTCGAGATTTTTTGTGGTAAACAGTCCTTACCTTACCTGGTCTCAAACGGGTATAGTGATATAGTAAAAGGTCTTGTCGCTTTGACTGAAAGGAAGTTGCCCAAATGTTACTACAGATAATTGGTATACGAGAAAACTAAAAATCTTATATCCCTCATTCTTTTACGGCAAACAGGACCAGAAATCCAGTCAGCTCGCTGTTTCGTTTTCATAAATATCCCAGATCATTTCCGAAAATACGTGGCACAATTTGTCGATGCGTTTTTGTTTTTTAACAAAAAAACCTCAAAAAATCGGTAACAATTTAGTTTTTCCCCCTTTGCACAAAATCTACTCGAGAAATCGTGCTTGTTACTCCTACCCATGTTGTAGAGAACTAAAAAACCTACTAAATGAGCTGCTTCTATACGCTCAATTTAGTTAATGCTTTATATTTTTTTTAATTGATAGTTAAAACATTCTTATTAACTGAAAGGGTAGATCTTGTTAAACCCAATTTATGTTATAAAAATAATTAATTAATTAATTTTTGCAAAATTTAAGTCAAATCTATGGAATAATGTATTTTAAAGGGCTATATTACCTAACCAGATGACCCTATCATTATGAATAAACCATCGCTGAAAAGTGGAAGAGTTGATTTAGAGAACCCTTATCTCAGTTTTCTAAAATGTAAAGTATAAATTGATAAGTTTATTATAAGGATAAAGTTTCACAGGCACCCCTTAGCAATATGTATTGAAAATTTTGGAAAACTGAGATGAGGGGTTTCTAGATCAACTCTTCTACTTTCCAACGTTGGTTTATTCATAATTATACGGTCATTTGAAGAGGTAATATGGCCCTTTAAAAATAGGTTTGGCTACATTTGTGTCAAAACTACGGGGGCTACATTATTTATTTTTAGAACGTAAATATGTTAACAATTAATCTGTTTTTAGTAATTTCGAGTAAAGTTTCCATTATATAAGGTACCGATTACCTAAGTTGGGCGTATTCTAGCATATTTTGTAGGTTTTTTATTTTTTTACAATATTGTCCATACTAGTAAACACGGTTTCACCGATTGATTTTGTGTGAAAGTTAAACAACTAAATTTTTACCTATTTTTGAGGTTCTTTTGTTGAAAACAAAAACGCATCCATAAAAATTGTTGAATATTATGTCAATTAGTCATGTTTTATCTTTAAAACACGTTGATGTTAGTTTAATTCTACTATTAATTTTCTCAGTAAAATATCTACCCTGTAAATGACTTGAGCTACAAACAATAGCCATGGTTGTTTTCTGAAGGATACTTGTGGCATCTTTTTCAATGTCTAAGTGTTTATTGGGAAATAATACCACACATTAAAGGAAATTGCTGTATATTCCATGGGACTGCAGTAACCAAAGCGTTTAGGGACTTAGAGGACTTGTATAAGAAGCTTGCACGAACCAAGAATAGCTTGACATTCTCGTGCAGGATTAAGATTTCGTCAACAGTACGTAGGCAGAAGAATTCATAGCATATTGGAACGAGCAAGCTTCGCTGCTATTAGAGACCGCATACAATTTCATCGTTACAATAAGTTTAAATTAGAAAAAATATTGGGTATGTACAGAACTTTCTTGCTTATCGAATACCAGAGAATGAATTTAACAGAATTAAAAATATTACTCTTATAAGTTACAACAGTGAATTCAGGTCTCAAAAACAAACACATTTACGTAAATTTAATCAACTGCTTTCCGATAAAAATATGCCGAAATATTATGTAAAAAAAACAACATTTTGTTCTGTCAAAAACTGTCATTAATTTTTCAGACAAACAGTTAAACGCTTCTGAAACCTCAATTCTACAAAAGGGCCTTAATTTTGCAATTTCCTTTGGTTTGGTGGCGTTATGTTGATGACATATTCATTATTTGGGAACATAATCTTGAGGATTTAGATGCATTACTTAACGACATAAACAAACAGAACCAACTATTCAGTTTACACTCGAGCTTGAACAGAATAACAAATTACCATTCTTAGACATTTTAATAACCAAAACACAATCGACATTTGAAACAGAAGTTTACAGAAAACCAACTCATACTAACAGGTATCTCAACTAAGTCTAATCATCCAAGTTCAGTAAAAAGAGGTATCATTAAATCTCTATATGACAGAGCAAAAACCAACTGTTCTAATATCAATAATTTCAATGAAGAAAAAACGTTTATAAAAAATATACTTTCTGCCAATCATTACCCAAATAAATTTATTAATAACGAGTTAAACAAAATGGAATACCAAACAATCCCTAACAACCAACATCAAACTTCACCAAGCAACACTGACTCCCAAGATAATCACATTAATACAATAACTATACCATACATACAGGATCTATCAGAAAGACTAAAAAGAGTGGGAAACAGATATAATATCAAAACATCATTTAAAACAAGAAATACACTAAAATCAATTATATCAAAAACCAAACCAAATAACACAACTCAAAATACAAAAAATTGCATTTATAAAATCCGGTGTGAATGTAATAAATTCTATATTGGAGAAACCTCTAGACCTCTGAATGTTCGAATAAACGAATACAAAAATTACATAAAAAAACGACAATTTGAAAAATCCAAAATTTGTGAACATGCTTGGGACCTTGGTCATAAAATACAGTTTCAAAATTCAGTTATATTACACAAAGAAGAACACAACACCAAAAGAAAACTAAAAGAGACTGCTTTAATTTTGTTAAATGAAAACGATTGTATCGCTAATGGTCATGCCCTTGTGAACAACCCAATACCGGGATAGTTCATAAGGTTTTTCCTAGGTTTTCCCTTATGATTTTAATGGGATCACTGAATCAATAAAGTTCTTTGGTCGCATTTTTGGCGAATGCACTATCTTATAAGAAAGTCGCACCTAGGAGCGCCACATAAAGTTCTGAAGATCTCCTTTTCAAATTCTTCCAATTTGAAAGGAACTTTATGATTATATGATCTTTAGAAATTTCTGTGCTACCCTGTATATTACAAATAAAATTCTCTTAGTTACGTCAAAAATCAAATAATAAACATTGTCAAATATTTAAATTTACATCTTGGAATTGTACCTTTTTAATCCGTAGTTTCTTAGCCATTGACAACGGGGTCTGATCTAGACCCCGAAACGTTTGGAATATACAGCAATTTCCTTTAAAGTGTGGTGTTATTTCCCAATAAACACTTAGACATTAAAATAGCCATGGTTTTGTATGTTCTGAGAACATATTATTTGCTTGGTGCGAATAATGGGATAAAATTCCTAAATATTTAATATTCAATTGGATGTTTATTTACAGTATGGTAATATTTTTAGGTGTAATTTCAAATTTAAAATGCAGTTTTATAATTCAGATCATTCACCACAAATAACAAAAAAAAATTAATTTCGCATCCAAAGCAATGTCGAAAATTTCTTATGAATTCTCTTTGTTGTACGGGAAATTTAATAATATTAGAAAACATAATAAGACATAAGAGTCAAACAAAATTAGATTAAATGTCAGAATTCACAGATACATTTCATTTTTTGTAAAATTAAAAAAATCTTAAGATCATCTCCGGCTTTTTCCTGATTATAAAAATGTTATTATAACAAGATATATTACCTTATGACAATTTAATTAAAACAAATGGTTGAACCTACATAAGAAATCCAATTTCAGGCAAATTTGTCAGCATCACATCACCCCTCTATCTTCACGTTATCTTTCCGACTCGGCTCACACCAAACAATCATTCAAATGATGGATTTAATTTCCACCGACAAGTGAACGGAGTGCCGGTAAGCGGAAAGAAAAGCAGTCGCACACTCCTTATTAGGTCTTGAGAGGGCCCGCTTTTTTATTCAATACTTTTTCCAACAAAGGGCCACGTCTTTGTCGATCCATCAAGCTTCTTGGCAGAGTGTGCGAGGCTTATGAAGACGATCCAGAGGAAATTTTAACAATGGCTCCTTTCAAATTTGATAGATTGCTGTATCAACATGTTGCTCGCGTAATGTAGTTTGTTTCCTTTCGAATTTGAGGCTAAGATATTATGACTTTATCTGCCCCTGAAAGTGTTTTGTTAACGAGCGACTTTCAACATAATTTTATAATCTTTTGAAATGACATTTTCAATTACCTTTATGTTTTTTGGGCAATAACACCACAATAGAAATAAAACGACGTATATTGCAGGAATACCAAACGTTTCAAAGTCTATTCTGACTTCGTTGTCAATGGCTTTATATTTATTTATGTAGATTGTAAAATAAAAATTTGATTTATGACATTTAAAATTGACATTAGAAAATTTGTTGTTTTTAGATATACAGGTAGCAAAAAAATTCTAAAGATCATTAATTATAGTTAACCAGCTTTCAAATTAGAAGAATTTGAAAGAGTTTTCTTTAGAATTTATAAGTGGCGTTCCTAGGTACGACTTTGTTATAAGATAGCGCATTCGCCAAAAATGCGATCAAAGAATTCTATTGTTTCACTGATCCCATTAACGTCATAAGGGAAAACCTAGGAAAAACCTTATGAACTATCCCGATATTGGGTTGTTCAAAAGGAGGTGACCATTAATAATTTCTTCCTTAATTGTCGGTAACCAGATACGATTGAATTCTACAGAAGTAGAAGCGATACAATCGTCTTCATTCAAAAAAATTAAGGCAGACTCTTTAATTTTTCGTTTTGTGTTATGTTGTTCGTTGTGAAGTATAGTTGAATTGTCAAATTGTATTTTATGGCCTAGGTTCCAAGCATGTTCACAAATTTTTGGTTTTTCAAATTGTCGTTTCCTTATGTAATTCTTGTGTTCATTTATTCGCCCGTTTAATGGTCTCGATGTTTCTCCAATATAAAATTTATTGCATTCGCAAGGAATCTTATATATGCGAATTTTAGATTGGAGAAACCCGGCCCGAGCAATGATGAAATTAACTAATTAACATTCAAAAGAACTTAATGTTACAAATGCGCTCAATAGTAGTTTTGAGTTCTGGATTTTGTTTGTTGGTTTTGTTTTCGATATTAAAGATTTCAGTGTATTTTTTGTTTGGAATGCTGTTTTAACATTAAATCTGTTGCCCACTCTTTTGAATCTTTCTGACAGAGCCTGTATATATGGTATAGTTGTAACTGTAATGTTGTGTCTTGAGTAGTAGTAGTGTTAAGGGAAGTTCTGGGTTGAGACGGAAGGTTTGTTTTCTGTTCAAGTCTGTTTAACTGTTTGTTGATAAATTTTGTGGGGTAATTGTTTCCAGTGAGAACATTCTTTATAATTATTATTTCTTTGTTGAGTTTATTATCATCACAACAGTTGGTCTTTGCTCTATCATATAATCACTTAATGACACCTTTCTTTAATGTATTCGGATGATTTGAATTGAAATTTAGGTATCTGTTTGTATGAGTTGGTTTTCTATAAACTTCTGTTTCAAATGAAGATTCTGTTTTTGTTATTAATATGTCTAGGAAAGACAGTTTGTTATTTTCTTCAATTTCTAGGGTAAATTTGATAGTTGGCTCTTTGTTATTTATGTCATTTAATAATTTATCTAGTTCTTCAAGATTGTGTTCCCAAATTATGAAAATGTCGTCAACGTAACGCCACCAAATTAAAGGTTTATTTTCTTTTGATAAAATTACTTGTTGTTCAAAGTTTTCCATAAATATGTTACTTAATGCTGGTGAGAGACAAGAACCCATGGCCATGCCAAAATCCTGTTGGTAAAAGTCATCGTTTAATTGAAAGTATGTAGTTTTGGTACAATATGTTAGTAGTTCGTTCGTTGATTTAATGAAAATTCCCGTTCTAGTAGTTGTTTTACTATTGGAAGTGTTTTGGAAGGAGGAACATTGTTATAAAGATTTACTATATCAAAACTTGCTATTGTAAAATTATTTTTGTATTCTATATGAGACAGTTTTTCCAAGAAATGTGCACTGTTTTTTAGATGAGAAACAGAACATCCTGTAAGAGGACGAATAATGTTTAAAAGAAATTTTAAAAGTTCACTACACGGAGAATTTATATATTTATTTTGAGTAACATGACCTTATCTACTTCAGATTCATAATGGCTCATTCTTACATGTTAAGATATACTAGCGGTCGCCCAGTGGTCGAAATTATAAGATAATATACCTATATAAATTTGTATATTTCCAATTTGTTTTTCTATTATACAGTTTTTTGTGTACTTACACAGAATAGTTCACTACCATTATAATTAAGTAAACAGTTATATCGCAAAGTATATTAAGTACAGTTTTTTTGGTTACGGTTCCAGTTAATATACATCAACGACCCTAAGGCATATTCAATAAGCAAAATCAAATAACGTTCTGTTCCTGAATAAAAAAGAATATACAAATGTTCATGCCATCATAATATTATTAAATAAATTAAAAATACAAATACCCTTCGAGAGTTCAAAACGTCAATAAAAATAAAAAAATTATAAAAAGCCTTGATTTGAATTTTTAGAACATATATGAAATAATTTTGTCTTCTAGCGGTGGAAAGTTTAATGGCGCTAGTTCAGCTATTATGGAATAGATGGGGCAATAACTGTTAATAACGGAATATTTTGGCAGTTTGATCCCATTTTTTTAATAATAACACTAAAGGCCGTCAATTAGCAATTAAAAAACTCAAGAAAATTTGTTTACAAACAGAAGGAAATGGTACCGAACTCTTTTGCATTTGCGTATTTATATATAGATTTTTAAGAAAATACAAATTTAAAATGTCAATATGTTCAATTTAGGTAAAACTCATTCACCCTGTATTAAGAGACATGATTATGAAGAAGTGGTTAAACATGATATTTTTAAACTTTAGTTTTTCCAAAATGCTTGACGGGTCTTCTGATAATTCACAATTACGATTTCCAAGAAGAAAATGCAAGAAACCTACTCAGAAGTAACAGTGAAGATGCAGTATAAATAACTACGATACATAAGCACTTAAATAATAGTACACCTTAAACGGCAATGTATGTATAATCTCACTAATTTCAATTTATCACACAAAGTTAGCGAAGATTATTTCTGTATAAAAAAATATAAAAATATAAAGAAATCCAATGCACCCGTTGTTATTTTATGTTAAATAATTTTTTTTTGGTGACAAGTTTTGTGAGTGTATTTAAATTGAAATTTTTAAAATGATATATTAATAATTTTCACATTGAATTGAAAAGGTACCTACATTAACCTAATGGCTAACAATGTTATGATATGTCAAACGGAAATCAAAATAATCAGATTCGCTAAAACGAAGATGGCTGTGAACATTAGAACTATTGCCAAGATGTCAGATCTAACTATTTATCTTAAATCTCACTATTTGTATTCATATCATGAGCTTTGTAATCTTAGTTAAGTTAGTGAAACTATTAGCGTTTTAAATAGAAACAATATAAATTAAAACAATATGTTAAAATAACAAAATATTATCGGAAACACATTGATCAGTTACCACACAAGACACAATTCTAATTTTAGTTGACAAACCATATTTAGAAAGCAATGAAAGTTTCAAACTTGCGAGTACCAAATAAATGGTTATTATCATATATAAAAATTTTTATGCCTGAGATCTGAATAACGTGATAAATTGGAATAACTTTCGGAACCGATCAAAATTTGTTAGTATTTTTATTTAATTTAGTTTGTTTTTCGAGTCAATCCAGTTTACGATTTTTTCTGCAAGCAATCTGGCGGTACTGTTTGGCATTGACATTGTGGGCGTAAATTATGAATTTGTTATTTTCTTTTATTATAAAAAAATTAAGCATTTTGCACTGAAGGTCGTCAATAGCTACTAAACAAAACAAAAAATAAAAAAATCAGTTAACGGATAGAGAAAATGGTACCGAACTGTTTTGTCTTTGCTTATTTATATATGGGTAAAACCGTTGTCGCTATAAAATTGAACACAAAAAAAAAACAGTAGTAAGATCCTATTTATGTAAACCGGGTAGCAACTATATTAGTTTTTGTATTAAAGCAATCCATTGTAGACATAAAATATTTTATTTTTATAACGACATACCCATATATAACAAGAACTGTTCCATACAAAGCATGAAGGTACTTGTACCCACCAAGAAAGCTTGGAATATTCAATAAGTTAACCAATACTATTTGTACAGAATGTCTACAAAAACAGCTCTAGCTATAAAGCTTTTCTAAAGGTTATCGTTTAGTAAGTAGTGACTATTTTACTAATATAGTCAGTAACAATTTTTACATGCTCAACATTTCTCATCAATGTATCAGTTATTCGGGTATTATGTATTGAATCGTACAACTATTTTCATAGCAACTAAAAAAGCACAACCACACATTTTCAGGAAAATCTGTAGGGTGTCGATTATTAATTTTTTAATTTATAATTATTGATTTACTCTACAATTTTTAAATACTGATAAGCTAATCGGAACCGAATGAAACGATAACTTTGGTCTTCATTATATAAATTGAGTTCTTATCCAGTTTTTATTCATCTTTGTATCTCTCTTCATTTCTCAAGCAATACTGTCTTAATTTATAGTTTTTTGTAGCTGAATCTCATAAATTTCTCGAATCAGACAGTTTTAAGGAAATAAATTTACGCTGTGCATTATACCACTGCAGCGTACAACAACCAAGGCTTGCATTACAGAATATTGTCGACCTCTAAAAGTTATAACGTCCGAAGAGGATAACACAAATCGTAACTTCACAACAAGGACTGTAAATAGCGAAGGATATCGTTGTGTAAGCAAGTTATCTTAATTTGAGATTAGAGTTAATAGTTAAGAGAAAATTACACAGTTTAATGTGTAAAGTAAAACAAAAACTGAAGTCTAGTTCGTATGTATCTATTTATTTTTAAGAAAAATTTAATATGAAAATCTGTAATAATTTTAAGTTGCATTTTTTTTTTCTTCTGCAAATAATTACATATTTTACAGTTTAATGTGATTAAGGAAATATTGTTTGTTTATGAACAATTATAAATTGTTTTACATAATATTTATTGTTATAACAATCCTTTTACGCCCCCCATGGAAAAATTAACAAACCTTCGAAATTAATCATTCCGACAGAAACAAAACGGAAACTTACTATTGGTTAAGAAAATAAAAAGAGACTATCTTGAAATTTCGATAGGTATACAGTGGTGGTCTCCAGAAATATATATTAGGGTGGTCCAAAAAGTGATATTTTTTAATTTTGAGTTTCTTATATTTGTAGACCCCTCTTCAAATATCAGCTTGAATTTTTTTTTATATTTTCGAACGACGTCTACACATGAACCTTGAAGTTGACTTACCAAAGGATAGAGTCAAAACAAGAGAGATGAAAAAGTTTAGGGACGGCTTTTGCTACTTATAATCGATAAATATTCAGTGAATATAAAAAGTACTCTCCTTGGAAAATTAAAAAAATATATCGACTTAAATGAGAAAAATTAAAAAGAAAAAAGCGATTAACCACGATTTGGGAATTTTAAAAAGTACTTTTTAAAAATTTGTATATGTTTGATTGCTGTCCTTGATGGACAGAACAATGGGGTTCCTGTGTTGTATCCGACGTCCATTAGTTTCTTAGTTTGTGTACTGAACAAAAACACTTAACCTGACGTTTGGTCAAGTTCGTATTTGAAATTTTCAATGTACGGGTCAGCTAGTATCATATAAAAAATATTTGAGACACAAACAATTACCCCGGATTATTCTCAAAGTTTTTAGACTAGTTATTTTCATTAAATCAGGTTGCCTAGAAAAACATAAATTTGCAGACATTAGTCGTTTAGAGGTTGATATAGTTTAGGATCAGGACATTAGAAATGAATAGATAATTATTGGGTACATTTTAAACAGCAAAACGATATTTTAATTGATTTGTAAATTAAGTTAGAATATAAACATATTCTTATTTTTTAATTTAACTTTAATTTTAAGTTATTAAATTGATTATCTGTGCCTAAACAATTTAGATACAGAAGGTAAGTATTTGATACTAGATGAAAGCTAATACTCATTTCAAGTATAGTTCATATTAAATTACTTAATACTTTGCTACTTAAGGACGTTGCATTACTTTTTTGTCATACATATTTTGTAGTAGTGTGACTATTTTCTATATGGATTTCCAAAAACTGTGTTTAAATTGTCTTGCTAGATGTTAGTATATTATAATTTGAAAGAGATCATCACAAATGAGGAGTTCACAGAATTGAAGACAAGAAAGGAAGTAATGTCTTCCAATAATAAATTATTTCCACCTCTTTGGAATAAATGCGATATCCTAGAAATAAAAAAAGGACTTTAAATGCTTATAATGTCATTCAGATAGAGAACTTAGAGTGTCCCATCAAAGAAACATCAATCATTTCCGGCCTGTGATGAATATTGATCGATGACTGATCTCAAATTAATAGTGGCGCGATTTTCTAAATTAAAGGATGATCCAGAAGAAAATGTAGTTTTAATGATTTTGATAATATATATGATAATGATAATAATTATAATGTAAAATTAGAATAGCTCTGTAATCAGATAACTTTTATTTCAATGGATATCAAATTATAAATATCTGGGTATTAGGAAATAATTTTCACGAACCTGGTCAATAACGTTGCTGTAGTTAAAAAATATAACATAATATTTGTTTGTGCAAGAACTGTTTAAATGAAATAACTTATAAATTGTTTCTCATTAACATTTTCTGCCTTTTATACATTGTAACACAAATAAATTTGCAAAGTAAAATTTATGGGATTTTCTAAATCATAAATTATTAGTCCGAATTAATAAAATCAAATCACTCAAGAAAACGTGTACAGACAAAATATCGAATGAGCCTTTTTCTTACTTTTTAGATAAAAAAGGAAAATAAGATGTTTTCGCGCAATTATATAAGATGATAAATACAATTTAGAGGTTATATTCACTACTGTTAAATACCCTATTCTTTGACGTTTTCGATTTATTGTGTTTGTTGTATATGTACATCCGATTTTCTGTATTTATGTTATAGAATACAGTTTAAATCTGAAGATTTGGTCCAAGAAAAAGATCTAGTTTGCTTGGGGAACTCATAAAAAGAGGTCGTTTTATCAATATACTGAACAAGGGGCCTGTTATGAAAATTAAAAAATATGTGTGCTCATAATTTGTTCGAATAATGCAAACTCCATGAGTTACCAACCCTGAGCCATGGTGCAAAACTAGCTGTTTTAAATAATTCCGGTGCTTTTAAACATCTTGTGACGGAGCTCCATTAATTACAAACTACATATTCTGCCTAGTCAGCTCTTAATATGCCTGGTAGATATTTCTGAAGAAGGTCTAAATAATTTTCACCTCTCAGTCGATTTGAAAAAAAAAACAATAAGAATGTTATTTACTATGTTAGCCGAAATATTTAATTACTTGTGCTTAAAATGGATTCTTCGTACGGTATGTTGATGAATATACCATTCTGAAATTATTTACTCCATTTCAGGTAAACGTGGCGTTCTCATCAAGTAAAGTAAAATTGGTATAATATTTAAGTCTTCGTATTGTAACGCTTCCAACCGTTGAAAATTTTATTTTTCTAGTTGTATAGTTTTCCACATTTTAATTGAATCAACACCTACTTGAGCTGCTATATAGCTACTGCTAGTCTCCGATAGTCTCTAAAATTTCTTCCTCGAACTCCACCATTTCGCATGAGGTACGTTTTCCAGCGTGACTTCCTGTGTCCCGAAGTCTTATAGTTTTGGCAAACATTTCGTTAAAATCTTTTCGCGTATAAACGGCATACTGTGACTACGTTTGGTTAGCACTCATCTTAAATTAAATTTGTAGTTACTAATTCTTTATTTTCATAAACGTGTTAAATTTTTAATGGACACATCCCCCACAGAAATTCACGCAGGAATTATTTAGTTCTGATGAAATCATAAATCGTACTGGAAATCGTGCAACAATACAGGGTGTAACCGGTTTGAGTGAGGAGATTTTGTGGATCAATACTTTGGGTTAAAACAAATCAACAAGCTTTATAATATTTTCAGAAATATACTATAGTTTCGCCAAAAAAATAATAAAAAACTTAGAAGTAAGTTAGCCTTTATTACAATGAATAACAGACTATTTCCGGCTTCAAAATGCTTGTAAAGCTAAATATGTAAATACTCAATAGCTTATACACCTTTAGTAACTTTGGTATTAACAAAGAAAATTATCATATAAGCTTTAAATATTCTGTTATGATTTGCCGAACGTTTCTCCGAACAGATGTGGCAACGTGGCATATAAGCACGCCTAGCTTAGTACATGTTTATTTTAACTACAGTTGACTGCCGCCACGATTGCTTTTTCTGTATCGGTTTTTGTCAGAAAATTTATATCTAAGTGAAAGTGATTTGCGTAATTTTCGATGTAGACTTTGTGATTTGATTTTCATTAAAAAAAAATAAATTGGAAAAACAAATAAAATCGGTTGTGGATTGTCAGTTCGCGTGCGAGAGTATTAGTTTGTGCAAAATAATGGCAAATTATACAATTAGGGAAAGACCTGACATGTTCTTAATTTGTGAGGAAAGCAGATGTAATAGCAATAATGCTGAATGTTGAATATTTACAGTGACGAATCCGTTTGTTCCATTATGAAATATCCTGCAAGTGCATGGGTATTTATTTTTGTCTAACATAAATAATATTAATTTAATGAGTTATAATTATTTTTCGAAAAATTTAACAGATAAAATAACTACATACAAGAAATGTTTTGTTCAATTACTTCTATATCATATGTAAACAACATTGTATCGTTCCTTCTTCAACTTGATCAAAATAAATCGCAAAATATAAATATTCATTTCAATACATATTTATTAAAAGCGTACATTTTGAAATTAATATTTCATAAACTTTGATTTACCTATATAAATGTAACGACAATCCAAACAAAATAATTATTCAAGGCACAAAAATCACAGGTATCATGTTTTTGTGGCCAGTAATTTCTTTATTAATCGCGCTAAAATTGAATATGGTTTTACCGTGACGTTGCCGGATTTACTTAACATGTATTTGTAATTTTCTTGCTTATTAAGGCTTATAGACCCTAGTGTTATGTTAGATTTTTTTGTTATATTTTGTGTATACTATCTCCAACCATGCACTCAAACTGTTTACAGCCTGCATATAGTGAGAATACCGGTCAAAAAAATTATTTTATAATTTAATAAATCAGATTTGTATTCAGGTTTATAATATTCGAATTAAAAAAAAATAAACATTTGAAACAGTAAATATAACGATACAGAATAAAACATTTTTCTTTTGTTTTTATTTCAAAATTATACATTGTTCTCTTTTACAAACATATTTTTATCAGTTAAAAAATTCCAAAGTTGAAAACTTAAATCCTAAAAACAAATCTATATTCAAGGCATTTGAGGCAATGCATTTAAGCCAAGGCAATTCACGGCTTTTTAATGAAAAGGGTTTGTGGCCTATTCTTTCAGATTTACTGTTTAGAAGAAAGAAAATTCACGAAGATGGTACTCTTAAAATTAAAATTAACTTTGACGATTTTTTTGTTTTTCTAAATAATTGTTTCGATATCTCATTTAAAAAATACTCCAGTCTCATATGTAAAGAACTATTGAGAAACATCTAATTTTATTACAATGATTCGAGAAACTATTGTTGGCAAGCACCTTTAAAGAAAATTTACAATATCTCTTTCAAATAATTATAAGAATTGAAAAAATGGATTGTATCGTAGATCCCAAAATCAGTTTTCAAAATAGTGCTTTCCCATTTCCTATATTTATAGACATTTTTTGAATTTACAGCCTGTCATTCTTACTGCGCGAGGCTACCACTTCCAAGCCCTAAGTCACAAAACGAGTGAAAGAGATTGGAAAATTTAAATATATTGGAATTTCTCGAAGACATAAGAGAATTTTTAGGGCGAAACAGAATTTTTCAAGGGAGACGACGTTCATTTATATGGATCAAAGGAGATCATTCACTTCGTTTCGACGGTAGCTTGGAATTTTTTCGATCGTCTCGAGTATCGGCGGAGAAAAAATTGTTCTCGTTCAGGCGTAAAAAGAATGCAGTGAAACAATTAGGAAAATGAAGAAGGGAGATGAAAACAAGGCGAAACCAAAGCTGAAATACTACACAGTTCATTATTTCCGTTCACAAGAATGATAAGGTATCAAAAATCAAAGAAATCATTTCTTGACTACATCATTGTAACCATTTTGTTCATAATTGCTAATTGTACATTGTACACCAGCCTGTTCATTAGAGTGTTAACTCCTCACGTCGTTATTACTTGTTTAGAGCAAATTTATTTTTAATTTAACAGTTTCATATTATCGAATAAGTTACTGGCGAATCCACCAAATATCACGATGGTATTAAGCCACATCGGACAATTCACATAGTCCAATCCAGTGAATAATTTATTGCAAATTTATTACACTAATATAATATTTATTGCAGCATTAAAGACTTAGACTACATCGAAGACTGTTTCTCAGGAGGGGTTGGAGCAATAAAATTATATTATGGGGAATAAACGAGTAATTAAATCCAACACCAATAACACACTGAAATCTTTTTTAGTTTCTGAGATATGGCTATGACCGATGTGACTTAATTAAGTCTTAAACCGTGCCCGGCAGAGGGTTATAATTATAAAACTTTCTTGGGGACAGTAAGTGAGCAAATAATTAGAAAAAAAATTCTGATACCAAGAACAGTCCAAAATTCTTTTAGTTTCGGAGGTATACTATGTCTTGGCTGGTTTCATTCGAGAAGTGCCCGGGAATCGGATGATTTAAAGCGAAATTTTGACTAATTGGCTGCAGAAGTCAGTTTTGTGGACGTTTGGTAGATAAACTGAATAAGTATGCTTGTTCTAAGCTGGTAAATTGCATAGCAATTAGTGTAGTGCAAGTAAGTCAGTGTAACGCGCATGTGCTTAAATCTTAAGGAAAGGAACTAACAAACTGTTCTTCGAAGACCGTTCGCAGCGTAAGAAACGGGAAGTCAACCAAGCTGAATCAGCGGAGTTAGCTACGACTCAGATATGCTGATAGCACACTCTCATCCATTACGTGTATACTCAGATAACTCCAGACTGACAAAGTTCTTATGGCGAAGGCCACATACCAACCAACCAAGCAACCAAAGGATTACCAATAATTTCTGTTTCATGTGAAGGTTGCTCTTTAGGTTAGGCGGAATATCAAAAGAAGAATTGCTTAAAAATTATAACAGAGATATGGCAAATTTAAAGGAAAATATCAAAGTACAAGGCCTCTCAGATGAAGAAATTAACAAAATTTCGAGCGTTCACGTAAAGAAAATTGGTCTAAGCCAACCAAAGAAGTAACCAAACCTCAAATTATTTGCCAAACTTTGGCTTATCTTTTATAATAACTATATTGTTTTTAAACATATGTTATACTAAATGTTCATATACCAACTTCCAGTATTATTCTTAACTAGCTTTCGCCCAGTGGTCTAAATTCGACCAATTGTGTCAATATCTCTGGCAGGTTAAGTAAGCTGAAAATTTTATCGTGACATTCTATCCTAGGATTTTAGGGAGGACCGCAATTACACTGAACGGATCCAGATTGGGAACCTCTTTGTGATAGTTTCCTCGAAAATCCTAGATGTCGGTCTTACATCACGCTTCTACAAATAAGTAAGGAAATTCAAGTTTTTTTCAGATATAATTCATAACACTTTATTTGTGTTTAAATTCGTAATTCTTAATTTAATATGACAACAATTCAATCGCTATAATTGCACTCAATTTTCTAACATTTATTAAAATACTCATTATAATAATTCCATCTCATTATATATTTCCACCAACCTGTATATGCAACTGCTCATGGACCACGCATACTATTTTTTAACATTTTTGAACCACCCGGTAAACCAATCTGTATATGCCACTGCCTATGAGCCACCGTATTTACTCTTTTTGTTTATGAAATTTTTAACTATCTTCTGTAACTATCATTCTACTCCGACCTATATTTCAATCATCATATATATGGAACTCTTCGTGGGCTACTCTATAAATCATTTCCTTTTCTAACATTGTTTATCACATTCCTGTATATCTGTAATTCCTCTCACCCTATATTTCATCTTCCCTATATATACAACTGCTTATGGGTTACGAATTGTTGCATTTCCATTTTCGCCACCCTGTATATGCTTCTCTGCATAATCTTTTTTCACCACCCTGTGTAACTGTAATTCTACTGCACCTTCTAATCCAAGAACCCTGTAAATTCAATGAGCTTCCCTATATAATTATTTTATTAGTTATAATTGCACTCTATATTTTAAACACCTTATATATGCAACTGCTTATGTGCCACCTACGAAAAAAATGATTTCTAACATATCTGGAATCGCCCTATATAATCATAACATACAACGATTAGTTTACCACTAAACACTAACAACGCTTGCATGCCACTTCCAGAAGTACATGCTCTAAGTATATAACAGCACTGGTCTCTGGTTTGGCGTTGACATTATGGACGTAAATAATGAATTTTTATTATATTTTATTTAATGAATGAACGAATATTTTAAATTAATATTAGCATTCTGCTATGAAAGTCGTCAGTAGCTACTTAACAAAATAAAAATGAAGAAAATCGGTTAAGAGACAGAGGAGAAAATGGTACCTAATCATTTTGTCTTTGCCTAGTTATATATAGATACCTTAAGTAAGTCTTAAGCCATCCCAGACCAGTTTCTCCGATAGGATTTGAACTATACGAGTAGAATTTTCTTTTGGCAATATATGAGCAACTAATTAGCAATAAAATTCGACCACAAGTAGATTTTTATAAAAAAATGTTATGTTTTACGGTATAACAAAATGTAAGGAATCAAGTCGGCATATATCTTTGTAGAAAGCAACTTAAAATATTCCAATTGATTGAACTGTTTTGGAGAAATAAGATTCACTGTGCTGCACGCAGTTAATAACAGTTTTTTTCCAACTTTCTGAAAAATGGTAAATCTCAGATTATAGAAAATTGTATGGTACCTTTCTGCAATATTCCTTTATGCAGTAGTTTAAATCAATAAAATTGCTTAAGCCATTTGTCAGCAATCCGATAACTTCCTTCTTCTTGGTAATCGGACAAAAAAGAGATACTTTGGATTATTGTCAACTGGTTTCTACGAACAACATTTTGTGACATTTGAAATTTGTATTATATACTTTTTTTTTTTAATTTAGAAATTTATTTGATGAAGCTACAACAAACGTAATGGAATTGTCAGACAGATGTCCACCCATGTACAAATATATGTAATTATAATAGTTTGCATCATAAATTCCAATTTCATAATTTTGATTAATTTAGTGCACACCAAATTTCAAAAGTTTTAGAAATTGTTGTTTTAAACTCCGGTTGTATCTTCTTTAGTAAATTTATTACATCACAACCTTGAATTATGTATAACAGTTAAACCAAGAAAATAAATTTTAAGTGCATGCCATGCATCAACTTCACAAATTTAAATGTATGGAGGCCGTAGATCCATTAATTGATAATCGAAGTCAAAAGCTGTCACAAAAAATCAGATCTGTCATATTTTGCAATTTATTGGACAGATCATTCTTGTAATTTATAATATGTCAAATATTAGTAATTACATAAAATCTCTCATCTCATGTCATGTTTTGCTTCCAATAACTGACTGTGTATCAATATCATCTTATCAAATTCGACTGTTTTCTTAACAAGCATTGATCGATTTTTGTGATAAATACCACATAAAAATTGGCGGACACAGACTTATACAACGAACATGAGTGAAGCCAAGCATGTAACGAGGAATATTACATTTTTCTTCGAAAAGTCAGTCGACAATCAATAGCTTCATTTATCTTTCAAACCCCTAGTAATATGTTACCCAGTAGTGTGTGTGTGTATATGGATAGTGATGGAATACGGGGAGGGTGCGTGCTTTTGTGTGATATACTGCTGCTGTGACTTGGAACTTTATAGGCACAAGGGATTTCACTTTTTTCTTATAAATAACGAAGTCCTTTGAATCAGAATATTTAGAATGGCTCCCTAAATTTTCATTTCATATATTTTACTAGAGTGTGTAAGTCGCTAAATATTTTTCGAGAAATTACTGATACATGCAGTTTATTAGTAATTAATAATTTTATAACAAAGGGTTAGTTTAATAGATTTGTTTATGTCAACTCGACACTACTTGCTGCTTTTTCCGTAATTGTAATGTTACTGCATATTTTATTTCAGATATGGTTCTCAACGGTGGTTTAGTAGCAAATTTGTAAGTTGTATCATTGAAATTTAAAATACAGGCTGTCTCTAAAATAGGTTTCTGTAGGGTACAGAGCTCATTAAAATTAGCCAAAAATCCCGTATTAACATATCGAAAATATGGGTAATATACATAACTTTTTACTTTAAATAACATATGTCACTCCGTTTTTCGACATGGAAATCCAAAGCGTACTATTTAATTCTTAATTTAAATTTATGTGCAAAGAAATTTAAGTTTAGATATTGAGTAAGTGTTTGTAAATAGTTGTTAAATAAGTACTAGAAGACAAAAAGAAAAGTTCGTTTTGTTCATTACCAACATAACATTTATTCAAAACAAGAATTGTATCCCATATTATTCTACGGTAGTAACGATTTAAAATTTTTAAGTTCTTATTCTATGTAATATTAAAATGAGATTTATTTATTTTATGTGAATTGAAAATAAAACATAAAATTAATTAATTAGTGGTAAACGTACTTTGTTTATTACGATAACAAAAAAAATGTAACCAAAGGGCATGTTCTGCTTAATGTGTATCGTTCTATGAGTCTATATTCGTTGATAATATAAAAAATTAATGCCAAGTTGTATTTTTGTGTGGTATTCTTTTTAATTTCTGATGAATGTCAAGTCTCCAATTTAATATATCACAAAGAGTGAATTGAAGTGTTTATTAGAATAAAAAGCAAATTTTGTGCAGGTATTTTATATGATGTTATATTGGTTTATTTCCTATTTATTACTGATTTTCTATAAAAGAAGACACTCTTAATATACTATCTGGTCCCTGTTTTCTACACAGAGGACTGAATTGGATGAGTATTTCAAGACTGAAGCAGTGTTTTTCGGATTTCTGGTGGTATTTCGTCACGTATTTGTCAGTTAAACCTGATAGTGACAAATTCAAAAATTGTACATGTCAGAAAAGAATTCACGGTTTTAATAAAACCTTTTGCGTTGAGTTCCGTGTAGCTCCATGGAGATCTTTATTGCATTGATATTTTACCTTGGACTTGAATTTGCCTTCATGTTACGTGATGTAGTTATAACATGATTTATTTTAAGACTAATTCCGTCTTAATAGCCTACAGTGGTGCGATTAAATTCTAAAGAACGTATTCCAAAAGACCATGATTTCACATTTATGACCCTGCAACCTGCTTATTTCTATGATTACATTTACACCGGCGCATCCACCAAACTTCACACCAGCGAAATATATTAATTATTTTACAAGCACGATATATTCATATTTCCCTGCGATCTGCTGAATTAAACTACCATACACGCACCAAAAAGCTCTCAGCTGTAACCAAGTTTTATACTTTGGTATATAAGTGGTGTGTATGTCTCAATGTACAAACAAATCTATATATATATATATCCTGAAAAAGTGTTTGTTCCCATGCGAATAAACTGCAAGTGACGGCAAATATGATTGCCCTCAATAAGAAGAGACCCAAAGAGCATTGTATCTTTTTCAAATGTTTTTGTGTAAAGATCACTTTGATCGAAGTAATATTAGTATTTCATTTAATTATAATTGTCGTCAAGTAGCCATTCATAATTGCAGAACGTTGAACATCATATTTTTAATATCTTAAACCAACTATTAATAAGTTGTATATTTTCTCTATCCCAATAAAAAAATTGAAATACGTACACAAAAGACTACATGAATTGCAAAATAAAACTCAGTCGGAGAAATACTTTTTACGGATGAACCTGTGCCTTCAAATCGCAAAAACGACTATTTGATTAATCAACAATAAGATTTTTCAGCAATTTTTTATTTAATATGAACCTACAAATAAAAGTAATTTCTAACATATACATTTTTGAGTACGGTAGCATAAAAATCTGAGTTTCTTATGCTAGAATAGAGGAACCAGAAGAGTGTCTATTAGAAAGGTTTGTGTTATCAGCTGGTACGAACATTTTGTTCATTTTGGGGTCGAGTATTGGGAAACTAAATTATTCTACACTCTCCTCTAGGTGTCATTCTTTTGTATGCAAGACAATATATATAATATATTGTTTCTGGTCAAGGAACGTCATCAGTTGCGTTTCCCACAAGAAAATGCCCTTTCGAACACTTCTTTATATTTATGTATGTATTTGATACATACCGGTAAATTTGAACACACGAGAGGTAAAAACGACATCTAGAATGTAAACTAGCATACAGAGTTTCTGACTCTGGAGTCGCTCTATGTAATTGCTGTTATCCCGTAACTCCAATTCGAAACCTCTGTGTGTTAGTTACCCTGAAAATCTTAGATGTCGTCGTTACCTCTAGCGTTTACAAATATACCGATATGATACAAATATATAAATAAATGCTCGAGAGGATATTTTCGTTCTGATGAAGATTTCCTGACCAGAAACAATATATTATATATTGTTTCTTGCGTACAACAGATTGACACCTCGAAGAAAGTTTTCGCATTCGGGTGAAGTTAAGCTGCAAATATTATCGAGACATTATAGTCTAGTTAACCTGTATAACAGCAATTACATGTTACTGTTATCCAGTAACTCCAGATTCGGAACCTCTGTCTGCTAGTTTTCCCAAAAATCCTAGAGGTCGTCGTTACATCTCGCACCTTCAGATTAACCGATATGTATCAAAAACATAAATATGTGATAACAGCAGTTATATGGAACGGCTCCAGCTTCGAAACTTCTGTGTGCCGACATTCTGAGAAAGCTGTAAAATTGAAAATCACTAGTTTTGATGTATTTTTACAACTAATAATGCTAAATTATTGACGTGCTGTGAAAGTACTAGCTTACAGTTATTTAATATTCTCAAATATTTAGACCAGTCGCAAAATGAGACGCAGGTTCGTGACGTGACTTGAGTATCATATAAAACTTGACGAATTCACACCATCAAGATTAATTATTCTTCCATTTTTTAAACGCTTAGAACACACTCACGATGACAAACTGCGGAATAAACATTTCCCAGATCACCGTGAGCATTATATACACCACGTCAGGTCGCATGGCCAGGTATCGAAGTCGCATATATTTATGTCGATTACAAATTCTCGATATGACAGACGTCACGTCACGTCACGAAGCTTCGTCTCATTTTGCGGCTGGCCTTAAAGAAATTAAAGCTTACTCTTAAGAAATTGTGTTTAATTTCTCAAAAATCAAAACAGAGGATATTGATGTAACAGGACTATTGTCCTTACTAGTATTAATTTTTAACCGACTTCCAAAAAGAAAGAGGTTATCAAATCGTCGCGTATTTTTTCGGTTTTTTTTTGTATGTATGTTACCTGATTTCTTCTCCTGTTATGCACCGTTTTGAATGAATATAGTCTTGTTTAATAGAGTATATATCCGGATTGGTGAAACTTCAAATTTTGGAAAAGAATTTTATTGATAAAGTGATAAAATATTTTAGTCAATTTTTCGATAACCCCTTATGGATGTGTATAGTTTTTTAACGTTTAATCTATTAAGGAAAATCCTTAGGTGATCTCATATACTTTTCTGCGACGTGCAACTTGCAGTTTTGCAGAAAATCGCCGAAAATTCCAAAATTCTTATCAAAAATTTCATCGAAATGACGCACATTTCTTCATAAATATTTTAATTCCAATGTAATAGTGCAGGAATTTTAGGCACTTGAAGTTTTATTGTGAATTTGAAAATTTTCAATGTACATCTCAAGCATATAGGTAGTAAGGCATAGTATTTTCGGCTTCTTAAATCAATGAGTACCAAGTTCGTTTTGTTTGTATACCAGGCAAATACCTATTTAAATGAAAATTTTTCCATTTTGCGAAGACGGTAGTTTTGGTTGTCACATTCTCCCGGCCTAATAGAAAATTCAGTGACAACACATGTCAAACTTTAAACTGCTATTTGATACATTTATAGACAGGGTGTTTAGTTATAGCAAACAAAATCACAAAGTAAAGTGGTAGAAGGAGTTGTATTTATATGAAGATTGAAATATAGAACGGACTATAATGATAGTGGTCCGTAGGCAACCGTATATACAGGATGGTTGGAATATAGGGTGGATTGGACGTTTGGTGGTATAAAAATGTTGGAAAATATGTGAAATTAAAATTATATAGGGTGATTAAAAAACTGTTATATGATATGGACATAAGGAAATCATATACAGGATGGTTGAAATATATGCTGGAGTTGAATTATATTTATACAGTGTGACTAAAAAATATTTTTTATAGCCCATAAGAAGTTGCATAAAGTGTGGAGAGGAATTCATGTCACACAAAGCGATAATATAAAATGTTAAAAATGAAATAATTTATGGGGTAGCTCACAAGGAGTTATTATGGTTGAAATATAGGACGGATTTGACTCCGTAAATATGGGATGGATTCTACTCCGTCCTATACTTTACAGAAGGCAGCTAACAAATTTATGCTTGTCCGTGGGCAGTCGTATGTACAGGATGGTTGGTACATACATACGCGTACTAGTACATTTTGTTAGTAAAGATTTACCTGCCAATTTAAATGAGAAAGTATCGTTGTGTAATGTTGAGGCTTTCAATGTTACCTGGTTCTGTCTATTAAGGTTGTACATACAAAATAAAAAATAAAAAATGAAAACTACCTGAGTTCAAAAAAACTAAAAAGTTGAAAATAAAACATTTAAAAAAATATATAACTGACTTCTACCTATAACTAAAAAGCTGAAAATAATTATAACAAAATACAACTCTAGCAAATAAATAACACATTCAATGTTGTTAGGTACCTACCCAGGAAGTAAACAATGTAAACCTTAAAAGGTGCTCATTCTGTACAAACTAATTACCTAACAATCTAGTATATTTTTGAAGTCGGTGCCAAGCAACAATCAAGTTTGATGAATTAGTAGATAAGTACGCAATGAAGGATTTTAGATTTGCTTGGCACCGGCTTCAAAATATAGTAGATTGGTAGGTAATTAATTTGTACAGAATGAGCACCTTTTAATGTTTACATTTTTTACTTCCCGGGTAGGCATCTAACAACGTTGAATGTGTTATTTATTTGCTAGAGTTTTATTTTGTTATAATTATTTTCAGCTTTTTAGTTATAGGTAGAAGTCGGTTATATATTTTTTTAATATTTTATGTTATACTTTTAACGCGATGAGTCTTGTAAAATCTAGGTATTGAATTTTTGTTTTGTAACATATGTTTAACAAAAATATAACCCTGGCCTTGAAAAATTAAAACTTACCCTTATGAAAGTGTGTTTAATCCCTCAAAACTTAAAACAGGAAATATTGATGTAACAGGACTATTGTCCTTACTAGTATTAATTTTGTTATACTTTTAACGCAATGAGTCTTGTAATTTATAGGTATTGAATTTTTGTTTTGTCACATATGTTTAACAAAAATATAACCCCGGCCTTAAAGAAATTAAACTTACCCTTATGAAAGTGTGTTTAATCCCTCAAAAATCAAAACAGGGAATATTGATGTAACAGGATTATTGTCCTTACTAGTATTAATATTCTTATACTTTTAACGCAATATGAGTCTTCTAATTTATAGGTATTGAATTTTTGTTTTGTAACATATGTTTCAGAAAAACACAACCTTTTTGATTTTATATAAGAGAAAGATTAGATCTTGTGCTTTTAAAGTATCGGCATGCAAATTCCCCTCTGAAAATTCTGCCTTCAAAAACAGTATTCTCATCACCCACTGTCGCCTGCACGCAGCGTACCACTGGCATGTGTATCAAACATCAACATCGAACGTCGTCGGTCCCCCCAAAGCGAGCCGGCTGACGCCCCGAACTTCACATATTTTATCGTCGCTTTTTCATTTCGAAATTTCGCTGAAGTTTTCGGCAATTGGCTCCGACGTCGCACAACTTATACGAAGAGAACGGACGGATCCTATCTCGTAACGTTCGGGATCTCCTCCCGCTTGTTTTTCTTTATCTTATATCTATCGTTTTCTTTTAGTCTTTTGTGCCAACTCAACTGGGAGTCTCCTGTGAAAAGAAGTGCTCTCCGAACTTCTTTATAGTAATGCGACACCATTAATTGAGTCAACAGAATTAAAGGCAATTCGGAGCTGATAAGTTGAGACAATAGATTGTGAAAAGCGCCAAAGCTAGAGTACACGAAGTTATTTTAGAAAACAGTTCGTTCTTCGTTAACTTCACATACTGACCGGATTATTTGTTGTGTGGATAAAAATTTAATTTCTCTAACAAATTGAACCGAGTAGTCTGCTCCGCTGTTGGATAAACCCGAATGCCTGGATGTCATTCACTGATACAAGATTCTTAAATCAGGTGGTAGTTTAGGGAAAACCCAATATGGTTATCAAATGTGCTATTTTAGCTAAAATATTTTCACACAACCGTCGCTTATTCCAGTTATACCCGAAGTTGATTCTAACTTTGCTATTTTAAATTGAATGATATATTTATTAAGACGAGTTCCTATAAAGCTTAAAAATTTAAGATTCAAAACCATTTTAATTGTCTACGACACCCAGTTTGTGAGATAATTGAAGCGAAAACTTCTTAACGGAGGCCCATATGAAAATAGATGAGCAAGAGAATGAAATGCCTAACTTTAATTTCATTTGTTTCGACACGACACGACACGACCGACCGAACGACCGACCGACCGATCTTGAGATACCCATGGAATTCAGTGTGTAAAAAACATGGACCGGGTAATATATTGAGAGTCTCTACGTTTATAGAACATCAATAATAAAGGCAGTAAAAACATTCTAAATTAAAAAAATGTTATTCAATTCAATTAAATTTATTAGCAAAAAATACAATATTACTTGTTACAATAAGATTGTCACTAAAATAATTATCAAGGTAACAATAATAAGTAAAAATAACAAATATTAATGTTCGATTGGTAAATAAAAGTGAAAATGGACACCTAAGCTTAAGCTTATGTTGTGTCCAAGAGAACATTTAAGAATATTTAAGTTATTTCATTACAATTATAAAACATTACAAAAATATATAACCGACTTCTACCTATAACTAAAAAACTAAAAATAATTATAACAAAATACAACTCTAGCAAATAAATAACACATTCAATGTTGTTAGGTACCTACCCAGGAAGTAAAAAATGTAAACATTAAAAGGTGCTCATTCTGAACAAATCAATTACCTACCAATCTAGTATATTTTTGAAGTCGGTGCCAAGCACCAATAAAGTTTGATGAAGTAGTAAATGAGTACGCAATAAAGGATTTTAGATTTTGTTGGCTCCGACTTCAAAATTAATGTTAACATTTTTTACTTCCTGGGTAGGTACCTAACAACATTGAATGTGTTATTTATTTGCTAGAGTTGTATTTTGTTATAATTATTTTTAGCTTTTTAGTTATAGGTGGAAGTGTTTTATTTTCAACTTTTTAGTTTTTTTGAACTCAGGTAGTTTTCATTCTTTATGTTTTATTTTATATGTATAACCTTAATAGACAGGACCAGGTAACATCGAAAGCTTCAACATTACACAATGAGACATTTTCATTTAAATTGACTGGTAAATGTTTACGCACAAAATGTACTAGTACGCGTTGACTTAATAAGCCCAAAATATATTTATGCCTTATGGACCACGCCATGTAACCTTTTTTCAACTTTTTTTGACAATTCTGTATAACTATAGATAATTCCACTCCACCCTATGTACCAACCATCCTGTACATACCACTGCCCACGGACAAGCATACATTTGTTTGCTGCCTTGTGTAAACTATAGGACGGAGTAGAATCCATCCCATATTTACAGAGTCAAATCCGTCCTATATTTCAACCATAGTATATAAGTTCTTGTGGGATACCCCATTAATTATTTCTTTTTTATCATTTTATATTATCGCCCTGTGTAACATTAATTCCTCTCCACACTTTATGCAACTTCTTATGGGCTATAAAATAAATATATTTTAATCACACTGTGTAAATATAATTCAACTCCAGCATATATTTCAATCATCCTGTATATTATTTGTTTTCGTCCACATCATATAACAGTTTTTTAATCACCATATGTAATTTTAATTTCACATTTTTTCCAACATATACCACCAAACATCCACTCCACCCTACTCCACTCTACTCCGTCCTATATTCCAATCATCATATAAATGCAACTCTTTCTATCACTTTACTTTATGATTTTGTTTGCTATAACTAAACACCCTATGTATAAACGCACCAAATAGCAGTTTAGAGTTTGACATATGTGTTGTCTTTGAATTTTCTATTAGGTCGGGAAAATGTGAAAACCAAAACCACCGTCCTCGCAAAATGGAAAAATTTTCATTTAAATAGGTATTTGCCTGGTATACAAACAAAACGAGCTTGGTACTCATTGATTTAAGGAGCCGAAAATACTGTGCCTTAATACCTATATGCTTGAGATGTACACAAAAAATTTTCAAATTCGCAATTAAAACTTTCAGTGCCTAAAATTCCTGCACTATTACGTTGGAATTAAAATATTTCGATGAAATTTTTTATAAGAATTTTGGAATTTTCGGCGATTTTCTACAAAGCTGCAAGTTGCACCTCGCAGAAAAGTATATGAGATCACCTAGGGATCTTCCTTAATAGATTAAACGTTAAAAAACTATACACATCCATAAGGAGTTTTCGAAAATCGTCCAATATGTTAGGGATATTGGTCGATTTCCATGCACCCATGTGTTCATTCACAAATTTCATCACTTTACCAATATAATTCTGTTCCCAAATTTGAAGTTTCACCAAACCGGATATATACTCTATGAAACAAGACCATATTTTCATTCTAAACGGTTCACCACAGGAGAAGAAATCAGGTAACGTACATAAAAAAAATACGGGACGAATTGATAACCTCCTCCTTTTTGAAAGTCTGTTAAAAATCTACTAAAGAAAACATTCATACATACCTATATACATAAACATATACACATATTATACATACACATAGATATACTGATTTTTACCCATATATACCCTTAATTAACATATATTTGTAACATTCCATTTTAATAGTCAGTGAGAAAAAAATAATTACAATAATTCAAATCAACATTATAAAACTACATAAAGTATAACTAAACATGAATTAGAAATAGATCAGTAAATAGGGGATATTATTCTTTAAATAAAGTAATTTATTTTTAGCGTTTTAATTATACCAGAAGGGTACTGTTTCCTGGTTAGTTGTTTGTAAATTAATGGAGTCCCATTGTATAATTTATTATAGTATGAATTTTTGACATCCAATTTTATTTATTCGATCATATATGAGCAATTGTTTATCCTTTTGTCTGGTGGATGATCTATTTTAATGAGGTTATTCCCTGAACATATCGTCTTTAACAATTTATTAATGTAAGACCTCGCACGTTCAATATTGCCTGGGTAATATAAATATGCATGACACTTTGATGATTATTTAACCAAAAGATTATTCTAAATATGTATTTTTGACTTACCTCTATTTTTTTAACTGTGTTTTATATGATGTACCCCAAACGCATATACCATACCTTATTATGGAATCGACTAGACTATTATGCACTATAAGTAAAACCTTTTTATTCAGTAAATTAGGGAGAGTGTAGAATTTATAGTTAAGCTTTTTAATTCTTTTGACAAGGTGTTCGATATGTGTTTTCAAATTTAAGTTTTCATCAATCAACATACCCAAATATTTTATTGATGATACTTCTTTCACGCTTTCCAGGGCTTTATTAATTGTTAGAGGTGATAGAGCAGCACTTCCTGCCTTTGTTGGTGTAAATCTTACATATTTAGTTACGTATAGATTCAGACTGTTTTCATCTAACCAATTTTTGACATCTGAGATTGCGCTTTATTCCAGGCATCTCCCATGTCCCTTTACGTATTTGTACAGTATCAGCGGCATAAGAAACTACACTACATCCTTCATAAGATAGCAGGTTTTCACAAATCTATTATTACTAATGCCATCTCCTATTAGTACTTGTTGCGATCTTTCTGACAAATATTATTAAAAAGTTGCAGAATGGGTCCCCGCATGGCAATCTTATTTAGTTTGCTTAATAAAATTAAAATTTTATGTGATACCCTATAGAAGGCTTTTTGGAGATAAAGAAATATTGTAATTGTTTTTTTATTTTCATTAAAATTCCACATTATGTTTGTCGTTAGTTTTTGTAAAGGTTGCTCTATCCCTACACTTTTTAAAACCCATATTGATTTGGTAATATTAATTTATTTTTGTCTAGAAAGGACCATATTCATTTGTTCAGGTATTTTTCAAAAATGTTTACAAAGTTATTAATTAGTGAAATGTGTCGGTAATTTGTCATTAGATCTTTTCTGTATTACTACTATTTAATTTTATCTTCTATTGGACAAACAAATATGACAACACTTCCTTCCTCCCTTTCTCAGCGGGTTCTGATCCTTGATCCGTTGTAGGATAAGATAATTCTACGGCGTATTGAATGTTTTTCATATAATCAGCGCTGAAATACCTACCAGTCATATGTACTGATTTGAAAAAATGCAATAGTTAGTATTTGTTTGATTTGTTATATGCTTTTATTGCCTATATCATTTCTTTACTATAATCTATTGTAGACAAGAAAATAACTACAGTGTTCCTCTTTGTTACAAATTTATATTCTCGGATTTCAGTTGATTGAAAAATTGCAGGCTAACAATCCTTAAATGTAAAAGAGTAATGTTTGTGTCACTTCGGTAGCAGGTTTCATATAACTAGTTAACTACATTGTACACCAAGATATGATAACCAAATATGATATGATATGATAAATGTACCTATATAAAGAAACAACGAACCTGCACATTTCAATCAAACAAAATATTATTGTCCCTATGGGACGTTTGTGGGTTCTTGAATTACTATGGTGCATTATTGGTAATACATTTTAAATTCGTGCTAAAATATTCATATTGCACATTTGGATTCGTAAAACTTGGGGGTTGATTAGAAATAAGTAAGGCTTTAAGTAAAAATGTTCCACATACTTTAGCTTTTATGGGTAGCAGAACGTAAAATAATGTCTGCTAGGCACTGGTGGGTTGTTAAAGGTTTTAACAAAGGAAGGAATTGGAAGGAAACTCAAGAAACACAAAATACAATATCTAACAGGTTCACTAATTGATATATTATAATAACAATAATTGCTTAAACTCTCGTTGAATATTAATAAACAGAGACTCTATGTAAACAATCTTTCTGGTTGGTTCCTTAGTTGTTTTTATACTAAACCTATATTGTTCATAATTTCGTACAAAAGTGTACTTAATAATTTGCTTGTTTTGTATTAATTCTACTTTCCTCTACTGTCTTGAAATATTGAAAGATATATAAAGCTTGAGAAATTTATAACAGTGTAATTACTTTATACAAAAAGCGATATCCGAGGAAAAACACCCCCAATTAATTCTGTTAGGGCTGAAGACGTAATAAATAAAGTGAGTGTCTGTTTTGTGCCTTTCAGACGTTCATCACAGATGCTGATTGATGTTTTTCTTTTTATTAGTTCCTAATGCCAAGTTGAATAGAAAGAATGGGTCTGAGGGGGCTCCAGAATGCAAGGGAGGTTGGATAATGCGTGCATGTTGCTGAATTTCAATTCAGTACTTCTGAGGTGGCGTGAATTGTTAGGGGGGGAATGTAATCAAAACCGGGTGTCGAGAAGAATGTGCCAAAGCAGACAAGAAGTTAAGGAAAATCGACGCCGAGGGTTAATATGAATTTCAAGTTGATTTATAATTTATGAGTTGCTTATTTAGAATATCCATTGCTTCTTTAGAATATTTACAGGAAAACGGTTAAAACATCTCTTTACTCAAAACAACCAAAAGACGTATAGATAAAAATTATCAGGTTTTCGAAAAAGTTTCAATTTTCTATGAAAATAATGTCTCCATATGCTTTACCTTATAATATTGTTACGATATTCACCAAAGCCGAGCCTGTTTCATTTCAGTACGACAACAATCGCTTGAAGATAAAAAACGGTTCTCGAAAAGACTCGGCAGTGGAAGGAGTGATGATTGATTTTGCGAGAATTTTCTATGCTGGTCTTGTAAAGGAAGCAGCCACGATGGAAAGTGAATATTTGTTTTATAATTTTAAATTGAACCCACGGACTATGTTGGGTGTTCCTAATGCTGCCATCTATTTTAACCTGGACCTTCGAATGGCCTTGAAGGCTAAAGTAAAGATTTTTAAGTAGGAAATTAGCCATGTAAAAGGCCACTTGTTACCTTACAAATTATTGACCTTCGCCATGAATGTCAAGATCATTCCATGGTCATGCATTTTTTTTAATTGAGTCCATATATTTGACTATAAAGGGGCGGAATATTTTACATTTCGTTTTGATCTTGGCAATGTCTAAATATTTATAAAGTTATGTACAGCTTCGCTTGAATCAATATTAAACAAGGGGTATTATGAAATTATTACTATGAAATGGATGTAATAAATTACAATACGTTTATATTTGACCTTAACCATGAGTATCAAAGTTAATTCAAGATAGCCCGTAACTAAAGATATATTCAGTCAATTTATTTACAAGCCAGCAATACGACACCACAGTTCCTAAACGTAGTTTTACCGAGTAATCGCTTTAATGCAAGTCTTAGAGCATTTACTTCCTAAAGACAGCATACAGTGCATAAATTTCGTGCCAAGGCTAGAAAGAGAGGACAATAGAGACGGTAAGAGGCAATTTCCTTCGATTGGCAACTTCATCCAATGGATCTCGTTGACTTCACCTACCAATCGAGTGAAATATCCTCTTGGTCTCACTATTGCCCTCTCTTTTTATCCTTGGCTGGACATTTCTTCATTGCAGGCTACCTCCAGAAGGTTTATGCTTTGAGTTGAAAATTGTTTTTCAAAGTCATGTTTCTATCAAAGTCTTGATAAATCATTGACACTATTCTCGGCACTTGCATTTTGACTAACAGTAAGCTATAAGTATTTATAGGATAAAAGCTGTGAACGAAAGGATATTGGGATTTCTTACTATATTGAGATTTCTTACTATTGATTGATATTTGTCTTTAAGAGTTATTTTGATTGGCGTTGTATTCTATGTATTTTACTTGACTTTATCAACATACTCAAAAAAATAATACTGTTTTTTTTTCGCTGACTGTAACTAGTACTTCAAGAGCAACTCTAAAATCAAATTTTTCATCTAGATAAGTTAATAACATAATTACCACCTTCAGAAGGTGCATGACGTCTTTAAAAAGTCTGCAATTAATGCAATACTACACATAACACTGTTAATTACATAATTCATTACTTTTAAAAGCAAAACTATTTGAATTCTTTTTGTAAGCTTGACTCTTGTTGCCTTCACGGTTTGGGCCACTCATATATTGTCTTCACAGGAGTCGCTTTAAAAAACCATTTGTATTCAACTGACATTGAGAGTCGTGGTCGAAGTCACAAATAATATATATGAAAGGAAATATAGAAAATATTGGATTTATTGAAATACTGTCACCTTCGGGCTCTTAGACTGACTTAAAAAATTACGTGATCTTTAAATGAACTCATATGTTAAGATAATCACTATATAGCCAAGGAAAAATGTTTTTTCCTAGCCATTTTCTTCTTCAGTCAGCGTAATTATCTGACACCCTGTTCAATAATGTTTGAACATCATGTATAGGTTAATAGTAGATAAGACAGTTTATTTTTCTCTTGCAAGTTACTAATATTTTTCACAATCGTCTTTTTATTATTAATTAGTTTTATATTTGTAGCTAGTTCTAAGTCGACCAGTATTAATATTTGCCGAAGTGAGCTTAAATAATATGCCAATAAAGGAAATATTTTTAGGGCAAAATTAATTCTATACTTCTCCATACTAAATTGAAAGACCAACAACGTATTTTTAAATTTATTATGTAAAACAAATAAACACATATATTGATTATGGACAAATAACTGACAGAAGCAATCGTAACGTGACATTTACTTCTCTTGCTGACAAATACGTAATCAGCAAATATTTGGGTTATACTGACTATCCTTATGGCCAACATCAACGACAGCTATTTAATTAACAAAGGATAACAAGCCTAGAATTAGCGTTAAAGCATCAAATTTGACATGAAGCACCTGTTTATGTGTATGTGCAGTCTATACTCGTATTATGCGTCAAGTTGCGGAAAATGATCACTGAGTGGTATGTGATCGCAATATTAATCACTTTCCTGAAGGCAGAGGGCAGTGGAAAGTTTAAATCAAATATTTATTTGAAATATTTCAGTTGTTCAGGATTCTGTGTAGGCTTATTTGTTGACTATACTTTTTTGCATTCACTTTGTATTAGTATAATAAAACTGAAGAGTTTGTTTGAACGTTCGCTGAAATTAACAAAAGTCTTTACGGATTTGTTAAGAAATTTCAGAGGCCTGACAAATCCTATAGATGAATCTGTGGTCTAGTTATCTGGAATGTTTTAGTAATCGTGTAACTTCTAAACGACTTGATCGATTGCGGTCATTTTCTTACAACATGTTTGATTCGTAGAGAAATGGTTTATCTAGTATCAGATAGAAGGAATTGTACGAATGTGAGTGCCCGTTTGGCCGACAGAAGTTATATTCAAATAATTTAATTATTTTGTCGAGGTGCTGGTATATAGTTAACCAAGGCTCCGGCAGGTGACGCTGTGACTATAATCTTTTGTACGAGTGTTATATCAAAGAGTGTTTTTTTTTTGAGACGATGCTTTGATCCATTAGGTGTCAAATTATTTGCTGGTATAAGAACAAAACTTCATTTTCAGTAATATACATAAAAAAATATCGGTCAGATTAATCATCGAGATTTCAAATTGGCAATTGTCACATGAATCCGTAGATTAATCAAATTTGTTAATATAATTTGTTTTCATCGGAACCTGGGTTATAATATTACACAAGTAACTACCCCTGAATCGATATTTGTAGTTGATAGTTTGTATAAATTATCGCTATTTTTTCGTAGAAATATGTAAAAAGTGGAAGCAAAAAGGTAATACAGCTTCGTGCTTATAGTCCTTAAGCTTGTGCAAAAGTGAACTGGATGCAGTTACCAAATCTTATTTGCTGAAAAATAATCATATTGGGGGAATGAAAAATTATTGAATATATTAAAATGACCTAATCTACGTTTACTTGCATTAAAAGCTGTTGAAAGTAAATGCCATAAATATTAAGTGCATTTAAGTTTTCATGTTTTGAAAACTGCTCAAAAATCAAAATATCTTGTTCACATTTGAAAAATATCGTACATCGCATATGAAATCGTACGACTTGTTAGCTACTTTAACCGTGGCCTTGATAGCCTGTTTCCAATAAAATTGTAATCAAAGACTAAGGAACAATAATAACTTCAATAGCCTATATTTGTGCTAGAGAGACTAATGTAAAATTACGATGAGCTTTTCGTTATACGTGGGCCAATTTCCTTCGGGGGTTCAATACAGAGTGTAAAACAAGCATATTGTAAGAACCAAAAAGCCAACATGCATGTTCACGCGAAAAATCTTAAAATGAAAAGGGAACTACATGCATTAACAGTGTGTTCAGTGTTTTTGATTTTGTGATAATTTCATCACAAAAAATAGCATAACCATAATATCACTTAAAAATTAAAAACATGTTCGATTTAGTATTAAAATGATTTTTTTTTGATATGCTAGATCACTACGCAGTGATTACACATTTACTACAAATCGAGTTTAACAAATATTTCATTGTTTTTTGTTTGTTAGAAATGTTCAAATAAGCATGTCTTAAACGTGTATTTTGTTGATAGGAATAGTTTTTTTATTGTTCTGATTAGTTGATAAATTTGTTGCTCTTTTTCAAATAAATGATTAAGTGCTTACTTTAGTTGACAAATTTGAAAAGTTTTTCTCAAAAACCAGAATTTTTTATTTATACTGATCAGTCCTTTCAGCTACCTATATATCTGCATTGTTACACCCTATATTAGTAATTAAATAATGCCTACTTTCTTTATGATGCTAACTAGATTTGTTCATAAAAACAACATAGAGTAATCAGTAGGTGTTTTAATATAAAAAAACATATTTAGCAATGCCTGCTTTAATAGTAGTAATATCAATTGATGCATTATGACAACTATGCATGAAATGTCGCCATTTTGAATAAAAGTTTTTTTTTCTAAATAAAAAAACTTGTACAAGCAAATGTGCTTTTCTTCCAACACATGTTTTGACCAAATTTCAATTATTTTAGTACAAAAACAATATTCATTGTTTTCTGTTTCATTAAGATAACCGAAAAAAAGATGACTGGTTTATTAAATCCTATAATATAGATTAATAGCTGTAATTTTTACCAGTTCTCTTTTGCTCTTATTCTTTCATTCCCTTTCCAGTGTTTTCAAGGAATTTCTATATAATACTAAAACGTTTCTTGTCTAACGACTTCAATACTAGAATTGATTTATGCTAGATAACATTATTTAGTAGATAATTGTTAAAAATTTATACGCAATGAAAGTAAATTTAAATGACTGTTGAGTCAAGGTTGATGTCGAATTTTAAAAAACATATATTGTTGTATTATTCAAATACTGGGACGATTTTATTTGTTATTATAATTTGGCATTACGTGTAGTAGACAACAAACTATTCCATACAAATATTTGATGTAATCTCTTTATTTAACAACACATCATGTTAAAACTCTAAAACCGCCAACTGTTTGTATGTAATTAATATATAAAAACGAGAAATTATTATTTGATCATTCGTGTTAATCTGTCACTAAATCCTAAAAAATTTACATATATAGAAACAGATTATCAAACACAATTTAACTTCAGCTCTGGACTTCTTTAAACCAGACATTTTTTTTATGACAATTACCCTAATCACGACATTAGGATTAAGTTATCAAATTATTTTACTGGCACCTGTCTTTAATACGTGTAAAAATTCTGAAATTAATCAAACATCTTGAAGTTGAAAATTATTTTGAAAAATTCAGTTACATTGATAGAAACTAGTATTTTTAGGGTTCTGTATTTACAATATGCCAATAAAGGAAATATTTTTAGGGCAAAATTAATTCTATACTTCTCCATACTAAATTGGAAGACCAACAACGTATTTTTAAATTTATTATGTAAAACAAATAAACACATGATATATATTGATTATGGATAAGTAACTGGCACAAGCAATCGTAACGTGACATTTACTTCTCTTGCTGACAAATACGTGATCAGCAATCACCTTTCTTTAATACGTGTAAAAATTCTGAAATTAATCAAACATCTTGAAGTTGAAAATTATTTTGAAAAATTCAGTTACATTGATAGAAATTAGTATTTTTAGGGTTCTGTGTATACAATATAGGAATACCGGATTTCTACGTCTTTCACTTTACACAAATTTTCTGCTAAACTACTGGACAGAAAAAGTAAAAATTTTGTGTCAGTGTCTACTTTGACAACCCGATCAGGAGTACATATTGTAAATGGAGAAATTTTGTTTTTAGGGGTACTTCCGGTGGGAAAACTTAAAAAATCGACGGTCCCCCTCTTATCTTCGAAACTAGTGAGCCTAAAATTTTGAACAACATAGGGAAGATAAAAACATTGCCCCAAGCTTACAGGAAAAGTAAGGAAAAAACATTAACTTTAATTTTAGGGGGCAAATTATAGAATTAAACGAAAAATTAAAAATTACAAAATTTTCAAACGCATCATATAATAGATACATCAAATGAAAGGTCCTATTATGAAGATTTCAACTGTATTGTTTTTATAATTTTAAAATAAATTGTTTGAAAGATATTAACAAAAATATTTAAAAAATTACACATTCCCCCTTTTATTATCGGTCTATAAGACTTAACTTACAGAACATTTTGGAATAAATTAGTTTACGGGAAAAATTAGGGAATACCCCTTATATTAAATTTGAGGGGTAAATTACATCAAATGATAGGGCTCATGAGGAATACAAATACATTCTTTCATATTTTTTAAATGAATTGTTTACAAGATTTTAACAAAAATATGAAAATTCTCATTTCTCCCTTTATTTCCGGTACCATACTACCTAAGATTTTGTAAATAGTTAGAGGTACAGGGCCTTACTTCAATTTTACAAGAAAAATTAGTAGTAAACCACAAAATTAATTTTGGGACATATTATAGCATTAAATGGAAAATAATAAGTTTTTTTTCCTGTGATATATCAAATAAAGGGGCTCATTATGAGAAATACAAATATATTAATTTCATATTTTTAAAATCATATTAACAAAAATATTTAACATCGACTTATTCCCCCATCTTTTCAGAAACTACACTATGTAAAATTTTCAACAATATATTTTATTGGTATTTTTCAAAAAATTTGTCTAAAAAGATTTAATAGTTTACTATTTAAAACTTGAACCATTTCCCCTTATCTGCCAATCTACTAAGCCTAAAATTTAGACAATAGATTATTTAAGTCTTTACTGAAAATTTATTAGTAAAATAAAACCATAATGTTAATTTAGGGGCCCAAATTAAAAATTTAAATAAATATTTTTAAAATAATCAAACAAATCAACTAGTAGATAAAATAAATAGTCCCGGTGTGAGAAATAAATGTATATATTTTTTATAAATTTAAAAGGCTTAGTTTAAAAGATATTAGGGTAAATATAATAAAAAATGCTCATTCCCTGTTTGTCTGAAATTGGAATATTAGAAAAAGATATAGTTTGATTCACCTACATTGTATCAAATCTTAAAGGTGGTACGGAACCCTTAGTATGCGCACATTACCAAATTATTTTATTATTCAGGTGACATTGGTAAGAACAATGGAATATAGTTATTCAAGTATTGTATTGTGATCGGTTTTTAATAAGTGGACAAATTAAGTCTTTCTTTAAGTCGGTGAAAAGTACGATGAAAAGTTCCTTTACATTCATATACACATACATATATCAATACATATAGGACAATCTAAAATAAGCATGTTAAAAAAGGGACATATTGATTATAAACTGCCTTCGAATAGAACACACTCTCCTCACATACAGTCATCTACTAAACAAAGGATCAGACCAGGATGTACGAACTATAACGCACCATTCACAGCGAAACACATCATTATGGAATGTAATAAATATGAAACTCAATTTAACCGTGAGCCTCAGAGGCGCACTAAACAAAGATACGAACAGGACTATTAACTACCTTAAGCAAAACAACCTATACAATAAAATCTGAATTGTAAAAAAATTAAATGATGTAACACTTCTTATCTGTGTATGTCATCTCGATAATAACTCACAGTAGGTGATGCTGGATTATTTGTGCTAAATAAAAAAAAACCTTTTTGTTATTAAATGTCGGAAACATGCAAACGATGCGTTTTGCTGTAAACTAAGGCGTGAGTTAAAATAAATGTTCTGATATCATACTTGGTGTAACCATATTCCATTACATTATTAACCATCTATTAATAATTACTATAATAAATAATTTTCTTTATACTTCTAGGACATGGAATTACTACTTACCGTGTAAAGCTTTCAGATACGCCTTGCCGGCATTTATCATTTGTCGAGCTCCCGGGTTGAACTTATCCAGGATATTCTGAAACGGAAAATAAAAGGTGTTTATAATAAAGTAATGATCTCTAAAAAGTCGATAACTGAAGCAATTCATTGGTATGTTGTTGCGTATTAGTGTCACATAGTTCCCAATCACAAAACTGGTAAATATTCTTATGAGCTTTTTCGGTAAATATACTTAGTTATTTAAGATTATTTTTGTAAACAAATGTTGCATGTTGCATAACACATATAAAAACAATATAGGTAAATTTGTGTATGTGAGATGTAAAGACCGACATCTAGAATTTTCGGGGAAACTAGCACACAGAGGTCCGAATCTCGAGTTATGGGGTAACAGTAATTACATTGAACGGCTCCAGATGGAACCTCTGTGTGCTAGTTTCCCCGAAAATCCTAAGTGTCGCTCTTTTCATCTCGCGTACACAAATTTACCGATATGAATCAAATACATAAATACGTGATTGAGAGGGCATTCTCTTGGGGGAAGTGCAACTAGTGAAGGTTTCCTGACCAGATACAATAAACAATATATATTCTATACATTGTCTTGCGAACAAAAGAATGACACCTCGAAGAGAGTATGTAAAAACAAATTACATCGGGTGTTAAAGTTGCAAAAATCGCAATGTAGGCAGGTTCTGTAAGTTTACTTACAGCTACAGTAAAAAAAGTTTGGTTTATGCGAGTTTTTAATAGCTATTATATTATTGATTTTGCCGATAGGATAATTAATTATTGAAACATTTACAAAAAATATAATTACCCATTGTTCAAAAAACGTTAGAACCCTTGACAAAAGTTTCATTTTTATGAATCATAAGTTCATGGAATTGAAGGGTTTCTGGCAAATGTGATTTTTTTCGAGGGCATTTTCTTTTACGCCAAGATTACAATGTTTCCACTGTGAAAGAAATGAATTTTAACTATCTAAAAAGGAACATATTAATTATCAAATCTGAGGACATTTTTTTCGGGTAAAGCTTGTATCGAACTTAGTTTATTTTCAAATGTTTTTCGCATAGAAAAAGAAGTTTTTTTAGGTTTTGATGTACACATAGTTTATAATTAGGTGATTGTGATAAAGAATTGACCGTAATAACTCATATACAACTATAAAAATGTTGAAATTCTTATAAGATTTTATTGATGTGCTTATGTATTTCATTACAAAAAAGAAATAGCATTACATGTTATGAATTCATTGTTTCTTTGATATAATATAGGTAGTTGCACAAGGTAGAACTTATTTTTTGTTCTGTTCCATGCTTTCATAATTTTAATAATATAATGCTGGGCATTTAATTTTCACTTTTCTCCTTTTACTGTATCATTTTTTATATATTAATAAATTTAACACTGTTTGTACGACCATAAAATTATTTTGTTTGTTTCAACAAGGACAAGTGTGTAAATTTCCTTCATAGTCTCAAAAACAATGTTCAACCCCTAGAAATTCTCAGAGCTCAATGGATAAAAAAACGGAGTTTAGAAAACAGCATCGTTAAATATTAAACAAACTATAATACAAAAATCAACTGAATAACTCTATAAAAATATATTTACGTAACACGAAAAAACAGGTGATCAGCTGATGAGATTCGAACTTGGGTCCAAACGATTACAATATTACGATAGCCATCGCTTTTCATCCTTGAGCTGTCACCCCCCGTTGTTTGCCCGGCATTAATATTAGAAGAGTGATGCAATCATAAAAACATTTATATAATTAGTTATTAATTATTAATATCAATTGGGGTCAATTTTAGAGATCCTGGTCGCCAACCATTTGGTCCACGACTACGAATCAATATTCTATAAACTACAATGCGAGGGTTCCCCATCTTCTTAGATATAAATATCGTTCAGCTATTAAATTGTGATCATGAAATGAAGGTCCTAACAATCTGTTGTTTACTATGCCCTTCCAAACATTGATTTTTTATGGCTCCTGGGTGAGGATATACCTTTTGTACCCAGTCAGGATTTTCCTCAAAACAGGATCGGCAATTGTGACGATTTATTACACCATTTAAAAAAAAATTAGCCTCATCGGAATACACAACGTGATTCTTGTTACATACCTGCATCTTTTTTCACATCACGAAGGAAATGTTTCTTGTAAGGCTTAAATTTGACTTTCATTAGAAGTTTTGCAATAAAGGATTTACTTATATTTTCTTGACAAACATTTTCCGTTGTAGTTATGTGAGGAGCATCGTTCATTTTACGTTTACCACATCTAAGTAAATCATTGACATACCCGTTTCCAGGTAGCTTGAGACAACTCTACGTACAGTACTTATAGGCCTCGAGCCATAAACTTTATTAAATAAGGCACATACTTGTTCATGGCTTTGAAACTTATCTACCAACACACGATTACCAATATTCTGTTCTCTCTCTGATAGATAGTTAGAAATAATTTGTATGTAGTTATTAATCAAGAAGTTGTCAATAGTATATTACTTAATAAATCAAAAAAAAAGATTTAAAACAAATTCTTGAATTAAATGAAATAATCCAATTACTAGGTACGAACTGAAAATACTTGCATTCTCTTTAATTTTATGTCTCACTTAAAATTATTATAAGTCTGTTGTCATTTGTAGAAAAATGTCCTCTATCTAATGACTCAAAGTGATGTATAGCCCTAGAAGTAGTATTTAATGTAGATTGCGTGAAGTATGGGAGCGTCTACAGGTGTAATAGTAACGCTGGATGAGGTAGAAAGGCAACGGCAAAGGCAAGTTATTTAGTCATGTCTTTATTGTCACAGTTAAATTGTTTTTACAAATTTCTTACTGCTAGTCCATATTTTGATACTTATTTCCTTAATTTGTTTTCTATGTTACATTCAATTTTTCTCTGAGCTGTTACAATAATTTTCCTTTCGCTAATTCTTTAGACACTTCATTCACTAAGATATTTCATTCTTTAAGATATTTATGTTATACTACGTCTTCTTCTATTTGCAGCAGCGCCATCCTGGGTCTCTGAGTCCTGTGTTTCTTATTTTCGTCGTGGTTTGTGGCCTCTCGTAGTAGTGGATTCCTGTGGTTTTCCATTCTCGCTATCGCCTTCTTCGTCCTTCTTATTATTTCTTCTTTTATGGTGCGTATCCCTAGGTCTCTTCTCAGATGCTCGTTTCTCATATATCATGGTGCATCCGTCATTCTCCTCCGGGCGTTGTGTTGAATCCTTTCTAATTTGTTGGTGTGTGTGCCCGCTGCTTGTCCTCATACGCTGGCTCCGTACATCATCAATGGTTTTACTGCTGCTTCGTAGATCGTCTTCTTTGTCCTCAGGTGTAGCTTGGTCTTGCGCTGGTTGATTCTCTTTGCTGTTACTTCTATGTGTTTCCTTCTTGTTAACGTCCTGTCGATGTGGATCTCTAGGTACTTTACGTCTTCCTGTCAGTTGATGTGCGTTACTTCTACAGTAAGTTGCTTGGTTAGATTGTCCGAATTTCTTTGTTCTATTGCTATTGCTTGAGTCTTTTCTGTGTTGATACTGATCTTTCATTTCTTATTGGCCTATTGTTTCATTTCATCGATGCCCTTTTGTGAAGGAAACGGACTGAACGAATTATGGCCCTTTATAGTGCTGCATGCAATAGCTATACGTCACTTGACTGAAGTAAACAAACACCAATCAGAAGCAAGCGTAGGCAGAAATATATACGTCCAATGTTCAATGATTTCTCTCTCACTCATCCTCCGTTACGAGGTCATATGAACTCTAAGTTAAGTATTATCTCTATGATTACTTTGACAAAGATACTTTTGTATTTTTTTGAAAATTAATCAGTACACGTGTTTCGGAGTTTACCGAAAAATCAAAATTGCCTGATGTACGAATTTTATGTAGTCCTTCAGACCAAGATGGCGAAGCAGCCACACGTATACCTACATAATTAGCTATAATATATTTCAGAAATTTACATGTCATACTGAGTTGAGATAGACTAAATTTTAAATGTTCCCAGTTTTAAGCGATAATAATTAGTGATCTACAAGATTAGTTATTGGTGTTCGATAAATACAATAAATGGAAGAAAAACTATTAATAGACGCTCAAAAAGTGATTAGTGAATAAAATTTAGTTTAAGCCGGAAGGCCAACATTAGGCTGCCCTGTTCTGTATATATTGATTATAACTTCGAAAAACACTTGTAAATGGTAGGGATTTGCAAGAAGAAAAAGAATACTGTAAAACATTTCTCTTTGTTTGAAATTTCTTTAGTAATCCATTGATTTCATATTCTCAAATATTTACTATATTTACGTTTTAAATTAATAATTTAAGAAGACATTTATCACCTACGCGTCAGAGAAATTATAGCGCGTTTCTCAAAAATTAAAAACGGTAGCAATATTTAAGGCGACAGGCTAAATGCTATTCTCTCACATTCCCTCGTTCACACCCAGACACATATTAATGATATCAATGTTTCATCTAGTAATATTCCAAACGTCCGGAAAAATTGTTTCCACTCCGTCAAGATTTGTAACTATTTAAACCACTACAAAATTAATTTAAGAAATATAATAAGCAGCGAACAAAACTTTTCTTATCTTCCTATTTTCTGAGCTCCGAGGTGGTGTCGTGCAGTTGGCTAGTTCACTGGGTTGTCAACGGAAGTTTGGAAAGTTGTGAGTGAGATATTACTCTGTCTAACTCCTATCTATAAAAAGGCAAGTTGCTCACACTTGAAAGTTGTAAAATGAAGTTGTTAACTTTTTAAAATAATGCTAGACATGATGGATTACATTTTATACTACTTGTGATATGGATAAAGTTACGCTGTTTCTTGACTTTTGTTTTGAAGTTTCCACTATGTACTGGGAATGTTGAAGAACATTTGGTATGGACAATCACGAGACTATTTTATGTACTCTGATAGGGTAAATAAAGATTACATGTAGATTGTAGTATGCAATATTATGATTTTGACTGTGTTTTCGAAATTTTTATTTCCACTGAGACTGAATGTTAGGAGTTCGTGTTTCGATGACAGATTTTAAACGACGTTAGAAAATTAGTTTTGCCATACCGTTTTTGACAAGAATATTATTCCACCTGTTTTTTTTTTCATTAATTATTTACAACCCTATTAATTTCTCACCTTAAAAGTACTCTTAAGGGAATCGATTCAGCTAGGTTAACAAATATATTTTTAAAAAACCAAAACAGATTTAAAAAATATGAAATAAGTTTTTGCTAAAACAATTAATTACTTTTTCTGAAGTCGGTGCCAATTTGAACAGCGAAGTTGCAAATTACAACTTATAAATGTACTTCCCAATTTGTTTTTATTTTCGCTTGGCAGGACTTCAGAAAAATTATTTAATTGTTGTAGCAAAAACTTATTTCATGGTTTTTAGTTATTTTTTTAAAGACGGTTTTTGACTTTTTTTAAATGTATTTATTTTACAATTTTTAGTGATGTAATGGATTAATTTGATGCAGTTTTCAAGTTTAATTAACTTTTTGGATATTGCCTAAAATAAGGTATCATTTAGTAATTTGAACAACTTCGTTTACTGTTGAATAGAGTACCTTTTTTTCTCATATATGTATATGGATTAACAAAATGTTGTATATGATTTTGACTTAGGTAGATCTACTGTATTGCAGACGTTGTGATATTTATGCAAAATGAGTCAAAATTAACCGTGCACTGCACGTACTTATAACGTCTGACACGTTTAACAGTTGATTAAAGAGATTAAACATCTATAAAATATCTCATAAATACATTAAAAAAGCAAAAACAGACTTCAACAAATGTAACTTAACTAAAAAGCATGAAAGGGTTATTATTAAAAATAAAGGTACCTAACTTAAACAAAACTTGACATGACGATTTATTACAGAATTTTTAGTGATGTGGTTTAATTAGATGCATTTTATAATTCTTATTACTCCTGTTTGATAAGAATTTTATACATTATGAAAAATAAAGATATACCTCGTATCCCGTTGAAACAGTAACATGTAATGATTACAGTATTTGTTTCTGATAATGCAAATATTTTTATGAGGAATAAGTTTTTCTCTAAATAATATTCATACGAATGTTTTCCGTTTGAATCCAACTTTTGAAGACACACTGTATATAGAGACCAACTGCGAATCTCCATCTTGAAGTTGATTAACTGACATTTATTTCTATTAATTTCCAATTAACTTTCGATTTATTACAATTTTTAGTATTACATCACAATTGGATACAGTTTTCAACTCTAATAAGAAGTTTTCCCGATTTTCTAAAAAATGGTACAAGCTATGTTATTGAATAAAATATGGGACTACTTCGGGATCCACCGGTACTAATCCAGTTTCTTTTTAATTTATTATACCCCATGTTCAGAACATAAAAATTTCCATATTTTTAACACCAGCGACTCCACCAAAGCTTACTGTATAAGAAGTCGCTACAAGAGTTTTTCCCGATTTTCTAAGAAATGGTACAAGCTATGTTATTGAAAAAAATATGGAACCACTTCACGATCCTTCTTAACAGGATACAGATGAACTGAGAACCTCCTTCTTTTTGAAGTCGGTTAAAAATTAATCTAACGGAATTTAAAAAATTTATTCTAGCCATGCCAACTTTTTTCAACACCAATTCACGAATTTTTATTATGTTTATAAAATTTCAGAATTTGAAAAAAAAATGCTATACATATTTTAGAAATGAATAGTCACCTCACAGACTTTCACCCCTAAAAAACCTAACAACAGCAACCCTCCTAGGTTAAAAACGGATTACGAAAAAAATCAATTATTGCTATATCATACGTTTATAGCCTCATTATAACAAAGAAAGAAAGATTCTCTTATTTTCCACACCATAATGAATAATTTTATGACATATGTTGAAAAAAATAGCTATTTTAATGACCGGAAGACAATATCTTGTTTCTAGTCGAGAGCCATCATCAAGTAACATTCTTGTATATCTACAAAGTCTACCTCTAAACCATTTTTAGTATTCCAGAGCTTATGTTTAACCTAGCAGACATACTAAATAAAGGACCGGAAGAGATGCTAAAGATAATAGAGAAAGAATTGTAGAATCGATCAAACTAGGAGGAAGAAAGTTACTCAAAGCAATAACCAAACTTTTCAATAAATGCTTAGATGACGAAAGAATTCCAAAAAATATGTAATATTCTCTTCATTGCCATCAAGCACAAGAAACTCAGCATCGCAAACCTACAGAACTACAGACAGATAAGTCTGCTGAAGATAGAAATGGAACTTAAAAACCGTGGCTATCAAAATTTCGTTAAATTAAAACAAGGTGGCACAATTTAAGAGATGCCTACAGTATTAAAAAAACAATCCAGTGTTTATATCATCTTTTGAGTAAATTCCCAGGTCATTATAATTTCAGATGACATATTTTATGTTAAAAATAATAAGAAATTGCAGACAAACTTGACTATTCTATTGTATAACTATGATATTGTAAGTTCTGGTTTGATGAGTTAAAATCATAGCTATTAAATTGATAACAGGATGTCAAGATTAGGTATATATAAAATGGAAGAAGTAAACTTCATCATTCGGAAACTTCATAGATAAATACCAACGGTGTTTTATCGTAAGCATTGTGCTCACTATATCACATCGATTTTGTAGGTTACCTATATGTTGTAAAAATATTATCTTTACAAACGATTTGTCTGATTTGTCTGAAGATGAAAAAAAAAACTATCAATCATTATCGAAATTTACGCTCTGATTCACGAAAAGGTTAGAAAACATAAAAAATAATTCAGAATCTTGATTTATTATAATTTAGTAAGTGAATAAATTAAAGCACTGCTGTTATACTTAATGGCACACGTATCACAAATATACTTAGAATTAAGCACCCATTTTGTATATCAAAACATGATCACAGGAACGCCATATATATAAAAAACGAATGAACGAAACTGCAGACTCTATGCGACTTTTTTGATGCTGTACGAGAACTAAGTTTGTTGGTATTAGCATAAAAATGTAAAGTACCCCTGTTTTACAAATATACAGAGTGTAGCACAAGTACCGGTAGGACTCGAAAGCTCCTGGGAGTACATTTTTGCATTTTTGAACCCGCCCCTCCTCCTTCATCACGCTGCGTCATACTTTCTGGGACACCACTATAAATATTACAAAAGCTAGACCCAAATATTAATATAATGAAAAATATCTATAATAATGATCCTGCAGTATCTTCTTCTTTGTGTTCTACTCTAGCATTTACTTCAGATTCATCTATCCATTTTGCTTTCATCCCCTCGAGCTCAACGAGGAACCATCTTATCTTTTTTTTTCCGTTTTGGATATAAATTTTTTAATTGTTTTTTCTGGATAACCTTTCTTTTGTTTAAATAACTTTTGGTAAGTGTAGTAGTTGTATATGTAATAACGAGCTTAAAATTAAGAAATGTCGGTAATTGTTCACTGCTAAGTGACGAATGAAATAATATATAACAATAAATGTAGTAAACCATCTAAAATATGTCCTTTTGTAAGATACAATTAATTAATACAAACTTGTATATCTAGAAATACTCGTTACACCAATTAAATTTTTTAGCATTTTATTTTATTTTATTGTATTTTACCCTAGGTAGTGTCTTCGTGCTATTCTGTAGTGACCTTGGACTTGAACTAGAGTATAAATTTGAAGGTCACCTGAAGATAAAGCCAATTTTTAAAACAGGAAACCCCACTTTTGGACACAATCGGACATGACCTTCTCCATGACGTTCCAGGTTATATCAAGGTCAAAGTAAGTTTTACTAGGTAAATAAAAGTTAACCTAGAGAAAACCTTCAAAGTCATGATAAATTCACAATAGTATAGCTAGGGAAATAAACACTTTACATTTAAAGTTTCTGCTTCTCCACAAAATCGCGATAGTAAAATATTAGAACATAATATTTTTTACGTAAATTCTTGATTTTATAAAGCTGTAGAAAAAATTGTAAAAAATTGAAATAAAAAAAAACGTAACGAAAACCTCCTTCACCAACCTAAATAGGACGCTTATGATTTGCACGTCGAAAACAGTAACACATGCTATTTAACGTAAACAGTTATGTAAGGCCTATAAATTTTAATACGCTTTTATTAGGTCGAGATGTACGTCTGTATCTATCTGTATAATGGAAACTTTCAACGTAATTTTCACCAACTTAAAGAAGTCCAATTAAGTTGAAAATTGACACACGTGTCAAGGACCGATGGCAATACAATTCTTTAAGTTGAATTTTCCCCGTTTGTTGTCTTTTTGTCACTGTTCTTGCCTAAATACAAATTCGTCTATAACTTAGAAAATAAATTATGTATATTTATCTTGGACCGTTTCGTCAATAACAAAGAAACCAGTTTTGTAATCCTTTTAAGGGCATACAACGTCCTAAAGGTACGTTTTAGGCCACATGTTGTTAACAATTTTTGACTAATTTTAATGAGTTCTATACACATGAGAAGTTTGTGAACACCATGTATATTAATAATCAACAGCTAGATTAATAAACAATCGGTTTTCCAATTTCTGTAAAATTCTGTTATACTTTAGTCATGTCTTTTTCGTTTCTCTAATTGTCCAAAACTGCCCCTAATTTCAACTAAATTGTTTTCCAAAATACTTCCCAACACTGATCAACTATTTTAATTTGCAACAGACTGCATGAGATCATTCCGTTCCATTAATCTGACCGAAGGTTTAACGAATCAAACGAGAACAAAACGGCAGTGGCAGGAACACTCTGTGATTCTCTGACTGACCAGAACTAATTTAAAATTGTATTAAACTTTACGGAACAATCAAGATAAATCTTCGGGATTAGAGATAATGTATCTGTGGAATCCAACGTTATATAGCTCGTTTAATTCATGGCGATAACACTGTGCGCAGACTTGTATCTGTTGGAGTTAATGGTAAAAACAGTGTAGGTGGTGCCGTACAGAAACAAATACAAAACATTTTTCACGTTAATGATTGATGATACACATCCGCGTGTTAAGTAACATTACGTTCTTATTGGAATGGCGAATGTGTATTCTGTTAAAAATTAGGACAATTGTAGTTAATTAGGATATTGTAGTAGAATAAAGCTGTTTATCAAGTGAACATACAATTTCTAAATTTTTTAGTCCTGTACAACTAGTATGTTAATATCAAAAATATTTATTAGCCACCATGACTTAAGTACTTAAGAAAAGAAACTTTTGATGACATTAGGCAACCAAGCTATTACTTGTAGTTCGCAGTTTATATTATTAGTGTATCTGAACAAATACTCGTTACTTGTTTAATTAGGCGGTATTAAACTGGGCAATGACTTTTGTCTTAAGTATTTGTCCTTCTTCTCTTTGTTCATAGCCTACATGAACGTTTTCATCGATTTCAGTGATAAATGTGAAAAATTCACTCATTTTGGGTGAAATTTTCATTACTCGATGAACAATGTGTAATGAAAAAATAATAACAAAGATGACAAAGCTTTTTAACAATATCTATGATACTGAGCATTTTCCTGAAGACTGGCTTTGCTCTACTGTTATCAGAATACCAAAAACGATTATTGCAACACCAGTAAAGACTATACTCTCATTATCTTAATGAGTCATTTCCTAAAGCTCTGTTTTCGTGTTTTACATACAAGAATATATAATGCAATGAGAAGAAGTGAGCGGAACTAATCCATCAGGTTTCGAAAGCGGGTTCGTAACCAGAGAAGTTATGAAAACGTTTGTACAGAACTGCCCTGACTAGAGAAAGTAGATCCTTATATGCTTCATCAACTACGAGAAAGAATTCAACTTCCTTTAATGTCTCTCAACGATATATCACTGGATGGGAAGGATATAAGATTTATATGTAACCTATGCTGGAACCAAAAGGCAGAGATTCGACTAAACAAGTCGGCAACAACACAAGTGTTTCAAATGCTGTTTAACCTAAATGTAGAAAGAGTATTTATGAAAGCAGTTTCGAATATCCCAATTAGCATTAAAGTAAATGAAATTCCCATCAACAACATCAGGTATGCAGATGACACCGCTATAATAACAAATAATGCAGATCATTTCCAGACCCTACCAAATCAGATTATTTATACTATTAGAAATTTATACTTAAAAATTAACATTAGGCGAACCAATAGAAATATCTAGCATGCATGGTAAATAAACATGGTTCCCAGACTAAATGCAGGATTGAAACGCATAATCTTGCTTAAACTAAAAAACAATAAACAAAATCGAAGCGTTCGAAATCTGGACCCTACAAGCAATGCTCAAAATGTGTTGATCACATATAGAATGAAGAAGTTCTCCAAAGAGCTGAACTAATAGATTGACAACTTTTCGATATAATAAAAAAATTGCTTACCAGGGACATATAAAATACGTGGAGAGTGGTATCAATTTCAACGCCTTATTCATCAAGGTAAAATCGAAGGGAAAAACAGGGGCATGTTAGGAATATTCACCCAAGGAGTGGGATAAGAAACCTCGGAGAACTACAAAACACAGCTATAAATCGAGAAATCTGATAAGAAGACGATGAACGCCCAAGAAGTATAATTAAAATATCCTTACGATCACTAGGAGTCGGGATTTTTATGTAATTTCGTATATATCTCAGGTAACTTAAATTCCTATCTTTAAAAAAACATTAACCATGAAGGGATGCTATGTAAAATATTATATCCATAAATAATACAAGCAAATCTTACCAAAAACGTATTTTAGGTTACCCACCGCAGAATATTTTACTGCTAGTTTAGAAAAAAATATCTTATAAAACATACTTTTTTATTTTTCAAGCAAATTGGTTTACCGAACAAATTTTAAATAATCGAGAAACTTTCTTGCTGGAAAATAAAATCGTCTTGTTTTTGCGATTGAAAACTTCACCTCAAAGGCTAAATCGACATCTTTATAAGGCAAAAAGCTCAAAGTTGCAGAAGAAAACTTGACTTGACTCGAGTAAAGAGAAAAACTTGGCAATATCATCACTGATATCGTTTCTCTCGTTATACATCGATAAGTCTAACAAAAAGTTTGGAATCGCTTCAACTACTCGAAAACTTGGCAGACGATCGAGATGCTGATGCCGATGTGCTGCGCTAGATTTGCCTTCCAGGGGAAATGATGAGGTCGTGTAAATTTTTAATGGAATATCGTAAACTTCGAGAGGAATGAATTCTGACGAAAATCAAAACAACGGAACAAGCTAAAAATCAACATCTTGACTTGATTTGTTTTCGTTTTAAAATAAACTTTTCAATTTTGAAGGGAAGTTTGTAGAAATAATCACGGGAAATAGTCTTGGAATTTACAGTTTACTAATAAATATACTGATTTTCAAGAAAGTTCGAACAGATCACTTTGTAAATTACAGTTGTTTTTAATGAGAGCGTCAGCAGCGGTTTCTTACGCATTTGGTACCTCTCAAGAGCTAGCTACTCATAACCCTTGGTGAGTAACATGGTAATGGAAATAGTGTCACGTTATTTTCTTTTAAGAACCTTGAAGTTACCCTTGTACTGTATGGAGATAAATCATTCGTCTTAGGGTTGTCAGTGCCACAGATTGCAAAACTTTCAGTATGTAATTATTTGTAATCAGCTTTTTGTCTGTAAGAACCAAACGTCCCCGGTTACAGTTTTTTCCAGCACCACGTAGTATTCGAAGGTAAAAGAGCCGTAGGCAATTCCACACCAAGTTTAAATTACTGTCTTCTCCACATAATTGCCTTACACCGAAGAGTACAAGATTTCATTAATATCCCAAATTGATCTGAAGTTACACCTTTCTAATGGAACTAAGTGGACGAGGACCATACGTGCGAATTCTATGAGAGACATTACATTGTTGTAAAATCTCCAATCAACCCTTTCCAATCGGTCATGATATAGAAATTATGTTTTGTAAAGCCGTAATCCTCAAATGACGATATTATATGTGAGGTTCTCTCACTTATACGCCTCCCGGGTCAAAACTTATCATTTCCAACTACGTGCTGGATGTCCTACTTTCCTTTTCCCTTGCGGCTCCACTCTAGGGCGATACTGACTTATGGTTTTCGGTGGCTTTCTTAGGATATGGCCAATCCAATACTATTTTGTGTGATTTCTACTAATCCGTAATCAAATGATTACAGAAACCTCGAATGAAAATAACCTGTGCCGTAATTGATTGAGATCGTGTTGTATTTCGAATCATCTGACACACTATGTGACATACATTACTAAATTTGTCTTGTAAAACGGGCTTCCGAGATTCCAACAATGGGAATTCATTAACATAATTATAACTGTTCCTTAAACACACCTAGATATAGTAGAGTACATTAACAACAAATCTCTCCGAAATATCCTCTAAGACAGAAAATAACCCTAGATTAAAAACACATTTTTTTAAAGTGTATGTACCTCTGTTAATATAAAAACTGTTGGTTCTGATTATAATATATTATTGCAGACAAAACAGTGTAGGAGTATAGAAAAGTTCATTAGATTTGGTTGACTTGAGCTGGATTTTCGATATATAATAAAATATATTTTATTAAGCAGTGTTATTGTTAATGTTAAAAAATTATAAATATTTGGAATTTGGTCAATTTTTTTTACTATTTGGTTAATTTTAAAGCATTTTTGCAAATATTATAAAATAATAGATTTGTTCCTAATATAAACTATCATTGCTAATTTGAGTATTGTGGATGAAGGTCTTGCAAAAAAAACACTTAAGTAAATGGTTAATTAAATAGATCGGAAAATACTTAACTGGAACATTTGAAACTCATTACAAAAGTAAACAAAGGTTCACTATATCATAAAGCTACAGTATTTCACCAATTTTTCAATTAATTTAAGTATAAATAATTTTAAACATAGACAAGTCATAAAAAACAAGAACAAGAAATTGTTCAATAATAAAATATGTTTCCAGAACATTTATAGCCGAATTCAATAGAGACCTATAAACTTCATAAAAAATAGTCATTGAAAATATTAAGGTGTATACAAAAATATCACCCTTTTTAGCTGTGACAATATTAGTAGGTTGGCAGAAGCTTTCAAAGCAAGTATATCACTAATTATGAAAGACTTCATGTGTAACCGGCGAATCATAGGCAATTCAATAGACAGAAAAATTAATTAAAGCTATATAACTGAAAATGCAAATCCTCAGAAAAATGTACACTGCGCAAGTCAAAGGGCGCACGTATCTAGTTAAGTGAGTATAAAGAAAGAACTCTGATATTTCATTAGTCACATATCACATAACCGAACTGCATGGATCGAATCAGACAAGAGTATTCAAGTGATGTCCAAATGTAATTATGATAATAAAAGATGAAGATGAGAGTCCAGTAGCAACTATTTGAGAAAATGAGGAACATAATAGAAAGTTTATTTTAGATTTTCTTGGGAATAATACCACATCAGAGTTCAAACTTGTGTATATTTTAAAACCAAACGTTTCAAAATCCTGTCGGATTTCGTTTTCAATGGATCAAATCTTCAATGCTCATTGTAGTTTTTTTTTGATACCCTGCTATTGGTCTAAATGATATTTTAATATTCAGCCCTTACCACCATTGATTTTATGCATATATAAAAATTTTAATATTTAAGAGTTTATTGAAAAACTTATAAATTTCTATCATTTTTAGCGAAAGATATATCCATTTTTATAATTATAGTTGAACGTTAACGGTCAATCAAAATATAAAACTTGAAAATGCAGTGAATCTTTTGATATATTATACAGGGTGTAAACGGTTTGAGTGCAAATATTTTGAGGACTGGCAGTTTAGGTAAAAACAAATTATAAAGTGTTATAGCATTTTTACAAAAACGTTTTGTTAAATAAAAAGAAAAAATATAAATTATGCCCCCATTTTTACAGTCACCTGCACATAATTATATTTGCAAAATGCTTCTAAAGCTTGGTAAATACATTGTAAAGAGTTTCTATACCTTCACTAATCACAATTTCATTAAGAAACCATTTTTTCAGTTTTCAAATTAAATGAAATCTCGACCTAGATCTACCGAGAAGATATGGCAACTTGGTTCATCGCGAGCTTATTCATACAATGGTATTGTATGATTAAGCTCCATCGGACGCGAAACAATTGTCAAAATTTTTTTAATAAAGTGTAAGTTTGTAATAAGTGTATTACTCAAATCATCATGAATAATTTACTTAACATATATGTTGTCATAATTTGGTTATTAAAGCCCATAGACCATTGATGTATAAGAGTTTTTTGTTTGATTTAATGTGCACTATCGCCACCTAAAATATATGCACTCATACTATTTACACCCTGTATATAGTGTCAAATAAATAATATGTGTTAATATAATATAAAGCAAACGAATCACGAAACAAAATAAGGCGTCTATTACACTCATGATAAAGAAATTTATCAGTCCAATCTGCTAACCGATAGAAATCGTATGGCCTTAACACAATGAGATTCTGCACAATTTCATTTCGGGTGTTTCAATAAATTTGAATAAGATGCGAAAAGAAAGTTAGTAACTCCATTTCGAAAGATGCAACCAGAGAAAATACCGCCGAGCATATCTTGGGGATCTCCTTTTTTCGCCCTGAATATAATTTAAATGCAAATAAGGATTCGGTTACTGTTTTCCTGTAACGGCTCTGACTACTCACCAAATTATCTGGATAAAAATGTCACAGGGGAACTGTACACAAAGAAAAGAATTATAGTGGGCCAACTAATTGAAGCAAGAAATTTAGTGAACCAAATTGTATCTTGGCAGACAATAGGCAACTATTAGGTAGACAGAAAAATATTTAAAACAGTAATTTATGTGCTATGATAATGAAATAATACGAAAACTGGTGCTAGTTAAAACTAGTAAAGATTGTTCATAAAGAATATGGGGGTTAAAATTTTTTAAAATATCTTATTCCAATGAAATATATTTCAATTCTAACTTAGCGACTCAATCAGCCTACTCCCTAAGTCCAATAGAATAATAATAGAAATGTTTCAGATATTTTATGGCGAAATGAATACCGACATCCAGGAGTTTCTATCCTAGGAATCACAGCGAAACGGCGTTACACACAGCACAACTAATTGTGTGGAGTCCCTGTGAGCTACATTTTCCTGAAACTCCTGGATGTCGGAATTCATTTGGCGATAAAATATTAAATTCAGTTATATGTACTGTATACTTAAATAATTATTCGAAAATTCAATCAGTTGAGGGGAGCGCAACTGATGAAGGTTCTCGACTAGAAACAGTATATTGTCTTAGGTTCAGTGTATTGAAAAAAATCTCGAAAAATTAGTACCGTAAATATTTCAGAGTTTAGATCAACTGTTTCTCCAATTTAGACGTGGTTTTCACCCGAAACTTAGCTGACTTCATGAATATAGTTCAATTTCTGTTATTCGTGCATATTCCAGGATGACTATTCTTGTCCATTTTGTTTGTTTATGTGAGCAAAGCGTATTAGTTGTTTTGTCCTATTTTGTGTACATTATTTTCCTTTATGTTTTCTCGTTCTTTATTTTTTTTGAGTGTTTCGTTGGTTCTAGATGTCGTTTGCCTTTTTTCTTTCTATCCATATATGGGATAAGTTCATATACGTTCTTATTGTGGGTTCTTTCTAGACCACATAATAAAGTTTAGATAATTACTGTAATGTCTTTTGCCTCTTCTATGAATAACTTCCTTGTTACATAGGAGTAGGTACACTTTCTGCAACCGCTAGGTATTCTTCTATTAATATCCTTGTTTTATTTTCCGTTTCATCATTTTAGTAATAAAACAACTGTTCGCGGTCTCAGTCCACTTTTAGTAAAAAAGAAAAATCACCAATGTACAATTTCGCAAGAGACAAAAATATTTGTTTAATGGAAAATGTGCATAAATGAGAACAAATATTATAGGTAAAATGGCAAAAGAACATAATTTATTAATTACGCCTAGCTGACTAGACTATGAAATGTCAAAAACTAAAATGTGATTCTTACTTTATCACAAAATAGTCAAAATATCTTTTAGAGATTTTACAACACATTGAACACAACACAATGTATGGTTTTTGTTCGAGAACCTTCATCTGTTGCTCTTCCCTCAAATGAATGAAATCCCTGAAACTCCCAGATGTCGATTCGTTTTGCGATAAAATAACAAATGGTCAAGGTTAATTCTGTGACTTAGTTTACCCAATAAGAAGGAACCCGGAACAAAGTACTCAAGTATGCTGCTCCCCTTGAGATCCACTTATGGATATACAAGTCTTTGGTCCGAAACTCTCTTTGGTTTAGCTTGCTTCGACTTCTGTTTGCCATCTTCAGTCAGGGGGAGATCCTGAGTCAAGTTTTCTTTCTATTAGAAGGAAATCTACACAAAGTTTTGTGAATGATTGCAGATCTTAGCAAATGTCAGCACTGACACAGGTTTTGTGCGGATCGGCAATTTTGGGCAAACTTTGCACATTGCAAATGAGAACTACTTCTGAACCAATTGGATTAATCAATATCAACTTAGCTCTTAGGCTACGTGGCCTAACTGACGAGAGTTAGAAAGGTCGAAAGCTAAAATGGTATTCTTATTTTATCGCAAACGGTTAAGGTGAAACCCGTTACCTCGTCAATCATGAATAACCTGAAATAAAGCATGCAAGTATGGTTTTCATTTTGGCATCCACAAACTGTTCAATTCGCAGCGCGGACGAACTTTTTGGATATACAAGCAAGTGCAGTCTTCACGAAACGGAGGGAAAATGGTATTAGGTCAAGAAACTTGTTTAGTTCAGTTCGTTTCGACTAATAGAAGTAAATCTACAGAAAAGTTTGTGGATTCAGCTATCCATCAAATGTTGATGTCTGTCGACCACAGACACATTCTTAGCGCGGTTTGACAATTTTGGGCAAACTTTGCTCTTATCAAATGAGAAGTACATCTAGAGAAACTAATATCAAATTAGCTCTTTGGCTACGTAGCTGTGATTTTTATTTTGTTACCAATGGTTAAGGGGAATCCAGTTGCCTTATCAATCAATCGGCCAATCCGAAAACCTGATTGGCCGAAACAAGCTTCACCAAAAACGTCAGGGCCGCCATTTGCCCGATATAAGGTACCATAAATAATTGTCATAAATTTAAAGTAAAAATTGTAATAAAAGATTAATGGATTGCAGTAAAAAATATATTTTATAAATAATTTAATATAGAAGCACAAATTGAATCTCCCGCTGAAATCAGTTAAACTTTTTAACCGACTTCAAAAAGAAGGAGGGTTCTCAATTCCTCTGTATGTTGGTTTTTGTGTGTTCAGGCTCAAGAAATTTGGATCGCTTAAACTGGATTCTGTTAAAGGGGATCCCGAAATAGTTTATTATCTTTTTCAGGAACATAGCTCATACTGTTTTTTAGAATATCGGCAAAAACTTCTTAACTGACTTTCTTATGTAGTAACTTTTTGTGTCTCTGTTCGGAACTTGTGATGTAATATATTGGAATTAAATCAAAATAAATATCAGTTAATCAATTTCTACATGGGGGTTCTCAGTTGGTCTCTACATATAGAGTGTGTCCTTAAGTTGGAATCAAACGGACAACTTTCTTATTAATAATACTTAATGAAAACTTTATGCTTTCTAAAAGGATTTGCATGTTCGGAAAAGTATACTGTAATCATTACATTAAACTTTTTCAATTGTATGCGAGGTTTGCCAGCAAATATGAACTTTGTTTGAAAGTTGTATCTTGCAACTTTGCTGTTCAACATGGCACCGACTTCAGAAAAATATTTAATTATTTCAAAAAAAATATTATCCTTTTTAGTTAAGTGTATTTTTGATGTCAGTTTTTGTTTTTTTAAATGTATTTATTTTATAGGAATATGAGTAAGCTATCATGTTTTTCAAATGATATCAGTATTTAATAAAATACATCCTCAAATTATTGTTCCTAACTAAATGAATGTGGAAAATACAACTCCGTTCAGAACACTTTAAAGATAAAAGTATATGTTTTTCAGTGTAGAATAAAATCCTATTTTAATTACAAACGCTCTACTTAGGGGTCGAGTTGTATGGTTTTTATATTTTAATTACGGAGAGGAATTGACCAATTTATAAGGATTTACATTTAGCGGCACAGTAAATGGGTCGTGTTGAGATGGACGGAATTATTTAGTTCACAATGAATTGGAGTGGGTTAAAGCTCATGCGGAGTGTACACAGCTTTTAAGTTTTTATACATAAAGTGTTAGAAATGAAGAATTCACGACAGTACTTATAACGGTTATGAGCGATATTCAGGCTCTAGTTTCTTGATTCAAGTCATTTTTTGTCAGCTTAATCGATTTTATGCTTACTCGAATAAACAGTTACGACAATGAATTTTCAAAAAAAAACGAAAAGCTCTCGCTATAATGGCTTTATATTAGATTACTAAGTTAAATGAATGAGGAGATATTCTAAAAAATATAATGTAATGTTCCGTGGATTTTAAAATAAATTCAAAATACTGTTACAGAAATATATTCCTTTATTTATTTTCCATAATTTTCCAGTAGAGAGAAACGCGAAAGTATAAATACAAAATTTAGTATTAAAACGAGAATATGAATGATATACTTAATATATATGGAGTATAAGCAAATTAACGGTGTTAATCTAATAGCCTAAGCCTAAAAAACTCATCTGCCAAAGTATTAAACATCTTTGAAGTCTATTCAAAACAGCGAATTGATTTATTAATGGATCATTTCTTAGTTTTTTATTAATTTTTTTTGAAAAATATCGTAATTGATTTCTGAAGAATATTTATGATTTTTTGTAAGTTCTTAGTCATTAGTCATTCTTTTGAACTCGGACAAAAGAATGACTAATGACTAATGCCTAAGAGAGTATTCAATATCTCTTACAAGTAAAGTTATCCTAAAAAAATCATCACGACATTCTAATCTAGGAGTTACGGGATAACAGCTATTACATGGAACGGTTCCAGATTCGGGACCTCTTTGTGCTTGTTTCCCCGAAAATCCTAGATGTCGGTCTTTACATCTCGCGTCTGCATATTTTTACAATATCATATAGAAATAAGTAATATTGGTTTTTGGATATACAGAGTGTCATAAAATTTTTATGTGCAATTATTCGTATATTTAGAGCTCTAGATGTTTGTCCTATATAAAATTTATTACATTCGCAAAATGATTTATTTTCGATATTTCCTTTTTCGATTTTTCCTATGTTAGTGTATTTCTTCTTTTTATTCGTATAGTTCTTTTTGTTATATTTGTCGTTAATGCAACTACTACTTTCTCCAGTGAAAATGATTATATAATAATTTAAGTTTCTTGAAGTTATCCACTCCATTTGACTCCAGGTCCCAGACAAACTCAATAATTATGCAGACAAGAATATTTTTGTATAATGTTTAGAGCACATAACACTTCTTACTCAATCAGATCGCTAAAATTAAAGTTGCTTATCCGAAATGTTATTATTTTCACTAAGAACCTTATGAAGGGATAGCGCGAAGAAATCTGTGCAATTTAGTTTATGTCGAATGCATGTGCCACTAATAATTTCTGAAATGTCAATGTACATACATTGGACATTTTTACCATATATTCAGAAATTATACTAGGAAGTTTTTGTAAAAAAAATCGAATAAATTAGAGGAATGGAAACGAATAACAGTCTCTCGAATAATTCAGAAAATTCGAAAAAAATACCCAAGAATTCTGAGAGTACCGTAGAAAATCGTTAATACAAAAACTCACAAAATTATTTTATAAGATACGGTACGACGTTAAATTACCTGAAAGGTAAATAGAAAATATAACGTTACCTTTTACCTTTATTCTAAATGGCTAATAAAAAACCTTGAAAATCACCGTGGGATCACCCTACTAAATACGTTTCAATAGATGCTATCCAAAATTATATAATACAGAATTTAAATAGAAATAAGCCAAGTTTTTCGCACCAACACATCCTCTGTTTGTAGACCTAAAGAAGGCATTGGATGGGGCGCAACTATCTGATTTTTCTTTAATAGAAGAAAGAAAAGTACCAAGGAATCTAAAGGGTTATAGAATAGGAAATCAGAATCTGCCAATACTCTGTTATGCGGACAACTCCTTACTTCTAACAGACACAGAGCACAATCTACAATGGCAACTGCAACATTTCAACCACAGCAAAACAACACACCATAGCTGTAGTAATTGAAAAAACAAGTGTTTGGTTGTATTCAGGGGACCCGTGAGGTGCAAACTAGAAACTAAGGGATGAATAAGTAATGAACTTGAAATATATACCTATGTATAGACATATCTAATGCTTGCAACATGTGCCAGGACGTACAATCTCAAGTCGTCAAATATATTCAAGTATCAAGATTTCTGCGGGACATAACATGGAAAAATAAATATGTGAATGTTCATAGCAGAGTAAAAATATTTAAGACATGGAAAAAACCAACAATGACATATGGAGCAGAAACTCGAGCCGAAACAAGTAGAACAAAACAATTTCTTCGTACAGGTGAAATGAAGAAAAATAATGAAGAAAAATAGGGTATTACCATATAATAAAAAAAGAAGAAGAATAAAAATACTTTCATTTGTTATTTTACTACGAAGTATTTGTAGAAAATTCAAAATATTAGAGGGCTGAATCATTTAGAGTGGTTGAAAGACTTTTATTTTAACTTCATTTAGTAAAAATTTTAACTTTCCAAAAATAATAATATACTTTTCTTATTATATGAGTACACATCTTCATACTTCTGTATCGTAGTCACATTTTATTCTTTGCTTAGCATCCAAACTCTTTATTACTTACAGCAATTAAGCAAAAATATTTTAATTAAGGAAAAGTGCAAAATTTTATTATTAATAACAAAACTTTCGTGTTGCATATCTGACCCTGTTTCCAGCAGAATAGGAATGAATTGCAAATTTGTTAATTTCATACATCAATTTCTGAAACACACTTAACCAGAAATGCAAGTAATACTACAATAATTTGAATCTCTCGACTTTAATATGACAGATGGTTTTCATTACTAAAAGCTTCATGAAGATAGTTGCATAACATAAACGGTTTATTTAAATTCCACAATCTCCAGGAAATGAACTCATCAATTTAAACTGCCCTTTGCCGCTGCCAAAAGCGACATTATTTCCAGAGAATGTATTAAACTTTACGCATTACGTCCCTTTCATACCACATTTACTCAAATTACGTTGTAATAATTCCTTCCAAAGAAATGCCTTTTAGAGAAAGCTGCACAAAGAAAACGCTGAACGTGCCCTGATGGATATAACTGTATATTTCTGAATATGTGTATATTTTATATGGAAATCATTTTTCATATTTTGAAAATTAAACAACAACAAATGGATAGTAACGAAACAAACACAACGTGCGATTAAGAATGTGCAGAGTCAGTCACAATTCAGGGAACATTATTTATTTCATTCATTTATTGTCAATTTCTTTATCGGTCAAATGAATTCATTAAATTAAGGGAGATTAATTGAACGATAGTCTCTTAACAACTGTTTTTTTCTTCGATTTTCTGCAAAACCATAAACCTCAAGTTATAAAATGTTATATGATACACTTTCGTGATATTCCTAGTCTTAATAATGTTTAAATTATCGAAATTGTTTAGCCATGTTTAGAGAAATTGATTAGCATTTTAAAAATTTAGAAACATACACCACCAATTGTACAAAATTACATGTATCTTTGTTAGTAGGTTGTACATACATAGAGAGTGTCCCATTTTAAATTTAGGAATTCGATCGCTAAGAGCATGACATATCGCGTTGATCTGATATTATACAGTGCTGGGCAAATGTGTGGAACCAAGAAAATATCTCTGGAATTATTAGAGATATCAAAATGAAATTTGGAAGGTGGATACTGCAGTAGATTGCCTATTTGTTTCCAAATTTTTTTACAATTTTGAACTTCCAGTTTTACCGGAAGTAATGTCAATTTTAAAATTTGCAATGAAACACCCTATATAGTATTTTAGCTTCTGAAGAATCATTTTATTGCGAATACAAAAATATCGGTTTGATATTGTTTACTTCAATACCTACCGAGATATTAACACAAAAGTAATTAAGGAAAGGAAAAATCTAATATCCATTACAGAAATACATAATCATAATTATTAACTAAATCTAAGTGATTTTCAAAATATTGAAACTTAACTTAACTAAACTTAATGTTTTAGATGTTCAAACTGAGCACCGTTTACTTCTTGAAAATAAGCAAGTCGGTTTTTAAATTCTCTAGTAACATTAGCTATTACTTTTGGTGTAATTCTCTGGAGGTCTTGAGTTATTCTTGCAGCTAATTCTTGCAAATTATTTGGTCTATCAACATAAACCTTAGACTTTAAGTAACCCCACAGAAAATAGTCTAGTGGATTAAGGTCGGGACTTCGTGCAGGCCATTCATAAGTACCCCTTCTTCCAACCCATCTGTGATGCAATATCCTATCTAAATGATCTCTAACAATGCGAGCGTAATGGGGTGGTGCTCCATTCTGCTGAAAACAGATATTATGTGGTAATTGTCCATTTACCTCCAATGCCGGAATAACTTGTGTCTCCATGAGCTGTAAATACCTATCTCCGTTTAAAGTTTCTTGTAGGAAGAAGGGTCCCACGATTCTGTTGCTATAAATGCCGGCCCAAACGTTCAATTTTTGGGGATGTTGTGTATGAGCCTCTTGTACCCAATTAGGATTACTTTGCGACCAGTGGCGGCAGTTATGTCGATTAACCGTACCATTTAAACAAAATGTAGCCTCGTCTGAAAACACCACATTTCTTATAAAATTATTATCACGGTTACAAATATCCATCATCGTTGCACAAAATTGCAAACGTCTGTCGAAATCGTCTTCGGAGAGTTCTTGAACGAGGCGAATTTTGTATGGATGATATTTTTCTCGCCTTAATATCCTTCCTATTGAACGACGGCTAATTCTATGCATATTGGCGAGGTCGGTAGTGGATAAGTGAGGATTTTCTTCCAAAGATATAGCAACATTTTGAGCCACACCTTCATTACTTGCACTTTTTAACAGGCCACTTTTTGGTAAATTGTTAACTGTTCCACTTGTGTCGTACCTTCGCAAAGTTTTCGTCACTACGTCCTTTTCCTCTCCTCATACCCAATCATCATTAATATTTCTTTCCATTCTTTCTGTCTCACTTAGTTCGGCCAATTTACGATCAAATTAAAACAATACAATCTTTTTACGTTCAAATAAAAAAAAACTAATAACTTATTTTGACAACTACTGTCACTTCTGAATGAATTTCATGGACTACTAAACTTGATTCAGACTTAATTTGGGTCTGATTTAAACAAACGCACGTGTATTCGACTATGAAACAAGCAGTGCTGTTGGTTGTGACGGTATAATGCCACCGATTGGCCAATAGAAATACAAATCCTTACTGAGCGGTTTGTTTATATCGGGCGTAAATGAAATATGAACCGAGTTTAGCTACCATCGAATTTTTCCTTTCCTTAGTTACTTTTCTGTTAATATCTCGGTAGGTATTGAAGTAAACAATATCAAACCCGATATTTTTGTATTCGCAATAAAATGTTTCATCAGAAACTAAAATACTATACAGGGTGTTTCATTGCAAATTTTAAAATCAACATTACTTCCGGTAAAACTGGAAGTTCAAAATTGTAAAAAAATTTGGAAAAACATAAGCAATCTACTGCAGTATCCACCTTCCAAATTTCATTTTGATATCTCTAATAATTCCAGAGATATTTACTTGGTTCCACACATTTGGCCATCACTGTATATTGATTACATTTTCTCTTTGCACATTATCACAATCTAGACCAGGGATTACCAAACTTGTTCATCTTACTGGTATAATATTTTGTCAGAGTGCCCTAGTCGTGTTCAAGGAGGAGGAGAACGGTGTTGTCAGTTTCTTTTACGCAATTTGAATTTAGATTCCGGACGATTCCGAAAGGAAATAGGGGTTCCGCGAACACACACTTTGGAAACTCCTGGACTAGCCCGTAATTAGTTTGAAAGTTACTGAGGTTATTTTTGTCGAAATAAATGGTGATTGGAAGCTTTACACATGTAGTGCTGTTAAAAAGATGGTGCCTATGTCAGTATCGGATACAAAAATTCCTTAATATTAATTAATATCTACTAACTCGCCAGTAGCTATTTAATAAAAAGATCCGTTCTAGTTACTCAAATACTAAGATATAGTCGCGATTCGGCGTTTATCGCTGGGTCTCGTGAACGGCTAGTGATTGACCCTTGGCTCTGGGTGGCCATGCCCACCGCTTGCTGATTGGTCATTTGCGGTTGAGTTCTTATAGTTAAAGGGTATGGTGTTTAATAGAATTTTCAATGAACTAGATAATTTCTCGATTTCATTGCGGGCGTTTAGACTGTGAGGCCCCTTCTTGTTCTCAATTGCCCCTCTTCTGGGTCTTGATTTCGGGTGTTCTATATTTGCCAGTACTTCCGTATTCTCAATGACTGTATAAATTCGAGTAACTAGAAGCGAAAGCAGAAGGCTACGAGAATTATGCGAACCGACCTGAAGAGGGCAGATGTGATTCTGCCGTAACCTCCTCATTTCACCATCGGTTTCGGCACAGATCAGTTATCAACAAGGCGGATGAACTCCCGAAAACCACCTAACACATTTTTATTTTTACCTTTGTTCGAAGGCTAAGTATTAATGTTCCAGTAGGAATTTAATTAGCAGTTTGATTAAAATACTATTAAATCTTATATTATTATTCAAATATTTGTTTGCTAAATGTTGACATTACTTATAAGAACAATACGTATCTATATAATTCGTGTTCATGATGAAAACACTTTTATTATCTAGTGATTCATTTCTCAATTATAGGAGGGCGGCCTTTTACATTGACAGCACTTTTTTGACATTTCTGATGTACTCAGAACGTTTTGACATACGAGCGCTATGTGTTGTTTACAGTAACTTAAAGGATTCATCTCGGCCAAAAAATGAAATTAAATCGTGAATCATTATTTTTTACAACTTTCGACGGGGATTAAAGTCAGCAAGAGTGATGGATGAACTTAATTTAATTTTTGGCGATGAAACTCCATCAAGGACCACTGTTTATCGATGGTATGGTGAAAATTATGCGAATTTCGTGCAGGTCGTCGAAAAACAGTCCGGAATTGATTTAACTGATATTGGCATGTGATGATGTTTAATTAGTCCAGCATACATTCATAAACATTTGAATGTCAAAAAAATTTGTTCACAGAATCGTTCAAAAAAAGGCTCTGTCGATTTATTACGATCGCGGTGCTCTACATAGTGATCCTATGAGCCCGAAAGTAAACAAATGTATGGGTGTTTCAGTTACAAAAGTTTTCGCGTACGAAGCACTTCCACTTTATGGACATTTACCACTTTCAAACAAAAGTTGGCTTCCAAGAAATGAGGAAAACCAACCGCCGAAGACGATCACTCTTCACCACGATTCTCAATTGTATACCACAAAACATCGATTTGTCACTGAGTTCTTTTTATTCCCCTTGTATTGTAAGGTAGATTCCATATAATTTTCTGTAATTTAAAACATAACACTTTTGTGAAAATCGAAAAACAAAGTGCAGATGCTTCAAATAACATATATCAAGACTCTATTATCTGTATTCTCCTCATATATATTCTTGAAGTGTCTCAGAAATTTTCTACAATTTGTTGCATAGAATTTCTAATTTTAAATGTCAAGATCTATGAAAAAATAATATCAATTTAGTACTTATACAAACGTAAGTACTAATTACCACCATTTGTTATCAATGAGTAACTGACCAATTAATTTTTCAATGAATTTCAACCAAACAAACTTACACAGGCAAATACGGAAGTGTCCATTCATGGAGTTGATGATGTTCCACTGATTAGGGGCAGCAGGAAAGCGGAGCTGTGGTTATCAAGACGTATCTATCTGTTGGTTTAACCTTCTTTCACTTGACAAGGGATCGACATGAGTTCTTGCATATAAAAAACTATATATACTAGATCTGCAGTGTACTTCTTTAACTACGTTTTCGTGCTAAGACAGCTGAAGGTATTGAAGGTCTTGGAATGACATTTGAGGAACTTTTTATGCATAACTCCAGTAGGAAAACCTAGCCCCAATTTCAATCCCATGTATGAGTGTGTGTATTATATTTATAGGTAGTATGTAAAAAATGATATCGTACATGCTAAGTATTAAACCTGCACTGTCGGTCAGTATTCGCATAAGTTATGCAATATTTCTTGTGTACATGAGCTAAAATGCAACAAATATAGCGTGGCTGATATGAATAATGGTTAAACAAAGAGCTACGACCTGGAGCTGAAACGCCTTCAAAACAGATAAAGGAGTGAGGGTAGAAAATTTTAAGTAGCATGCAGAATTAGCTAAGTAAGAAAACTAACATTATGTTTAATTATTTATTTTGGTGGCATGATAACAAATTATTACTTCTACTTTTTTGCTTTGGATAAACCGAGAATAATATATAGTATAATGAATTTTATACGTCATTGAAATGTTTCTGGGGCATTAATATTGTGTAATATTTTCTGAACAGGATACCGTTTGAGAGCTGAATTTTGTGACCACATTCTTGAAATTATTAAACCAGTTGAATGCTACTGAACACCCAAGTAAAAGTGTTCCTAGGAATTTAATTAGTTATTCAACTTATACAATATTCTAAATTTGACATTACTTTATTACTTGTGATTGAAAACACATTATTTATATAGGTATCTTTTAATCATGTTATATCTGACATAGTACGATACAATCAGGTATTGAAAATTATAAATCTTAGGTTAAATTATGCTTACATCCAATATTTAGGCATGGATGATGTTTAATGTCAATTCCACACAGAATTTTCAGTTTTATTTCTCTACGATCCTCAAATTACAGTTACAAAATTTACTTTATATTTACCACTTTCAAAAAAAAAAGGACGAGATTCTCAATTGATAACAGTTACTGAATTCCCCTTGTATTGTAAGGTAGATTCCATATAATTTTCTGTAATTTAAAACATAACACTTTTGTGAAAATCGAAAAACAAAGTGCAGAAAATAACATATATCAAGGAAGTGTCTCAGAAATTTTCTACAAAATTTCTATTTTTAAATGTCAAGATCTATGAAAAAATAATAATTTTCAATTATAAAGGGTGATTGTAACAGTTTCTCTTTGTACCGTACATTCAACGAAACAAAACTCTTAAAGAATGCAGTCAGCGGGAAGGCTTGAAATTTGGTCTCAATAAACAGTTTGTGAGGCGATTATGAGTATATAGCGAAAAAAACTAATATTTATAGGAAAAATAAAACGAACCTCCTGATGTTAATTCGGGGGGGTTCTGGAAAATATAAAATTAGATGAGTAATAAAACGTTTAACTTATTTTAAGAGCATCAGGTAAATTTTAAAAATGAAAGGGCTCGTTATGAGGTATACAAATTTTTTGATATTGGTATTATAAGGAAACTATACAAAATCTAACTCGCACTTGACCAAACTATTATGAACTCGGTTCTTTTTCTCCATTTTAGGTCTTAGACTTCTGCTTGTTAGGGTTCCTATCTTATTCTTGGTCTACCAATACTTCTTCTAAATATACATTTATAGTTCGGTTCTGTTATAAAAATAACTTTTTTAAAACCAAATATTATTATAACATAAATAGTTTCCATATATTGATATTTCTTAGTTAAATGTATAATCAATAACATCAACATTAGTTCCATCTTTGGAGAAACTGTTGATTAAACTTTGTCTCTCTCTGTCACTGTAATGATAAATGATTCTGGTGATGACTCGTATCTTTAGTTGTACCTTAATATGGTAAGAGTAATAACCTTTATCGCAATTCAACAAATAAGATGAAATTAATCGTCTTTGAAGGACTAAAGTGAACGTATCTGCCACTAAATCAGGACTTAGTAGAAAGTTAAATTATGTCACTTATTTAATAATAACTTTTATAAGATTACTGTTTGCTTCAGTGCTTAATAAAGCAATTATATTTTCTAAAGATTTTATGAAGCAATTTTGTAACAATGGGTTTATGTAAAATGGATTCTTCTGTTTGGTGACAAACTATAGTTATCTTCAATTAATTTACAATGGATATCATTTTCGCAATTAGATAAAATTCGATATAGAAACGGTTTGTTCACATTTTTATCGATTTTTATAGGATCTTACATTAAGATTAGCTAATAATTGTTCTAGATGCAATTTGATATTTTACGTAATAAAAAGCATCGAAAAGCAACTATTGTAAAAAAATTCAAGAACCCGATGGTACTGCCACTAAAACACACAAAAAGCTACATCAAAATCTGCCCAACCGTTTAGAAAGAGTTAAAAAAATTTCTACAATTAGACCTGATCGCCATCCACCTAATTAATTTGTAAATTTTTCCTATAAAGCGGTCACAGCGCCACCTACCGACTCCAAGTGTGAATCTAAATCTTCTAGGGACCAACTCAAATACAGACAAAAAATTCAATAAATCATGAAAAATAATTTAGGTATAAAATAATGTGACTTCTCTGAGGATTGAACCCGAGACCTTCGCATTATTAGCAGGACGCATTATCCAACTCAGTGATGAGCTCTCTTATGTAAGGGTTGCCGAGCGAGTCTTGTAGCGCCACGTTGATTGAACAATTGTGGTCATATTTAAACAAATTAACAGAAAATAACATAAAATTATACCTACAAACTTTTCTCTTAAGATTTTAGGGGATACTAGCACACAGAGGTTCCGAATCTAGAGCCGTTCCATGTAATTGCTGTTATCTAGTCCTAGGTTAGAATGTGACGATAAAATTTTCAGATCAACTTCACCTGTCAGAGATATAGAATACTCTCTTCGAGGTGTCATTCCTTTGTACGCAAGACAATAATTCAAAATTTTCTTCATTGGAGAGATAGTACAATATAGATAGTTTTTTTGGGTTTTGCTCTAATAAAATTATCAGGTTACTTTAGAATCAAATATATTTTGTTTTAGGACGTTCGAGTAACCAGGTTCTTCAGATCAACAAATTATCAAATAAAGGACATACATTAGAAACAAGTTTTACAGGAAAAGCTACGTAGAATTAAGACAGAAAACGTTTTACTATTTATTCGCAGAACAAGAAAATACTCAAAGAACTGCTAGAGGTCTTAATATATTTAATATATACACTTATATATATATATATATATATATATATTATATATATATAAACCACATATATACATGCACACATAGGCGGAAGTACATATGTACCCATATACAGATATCACTACATGTCAGATGAAAATAATACGCCTCAGAAAAAAACAATGTAAAACCTAAAAAATAAGTGGAAAACAGAGAAGTCCTTAAATCCTGAAATCCATCGATCCCGCGTAGTTGATAACGATCCCTGCCGGGATCGATGATAAAATGACGACGTTTCGGCAGAGTCACATCTGCCCTCTTCAGGTCGGTTCGCGTAATTCTTGAATTCCCGAGTAACTAGAAGGAAAGCAACCACGAACCGACCTGAAGAGGGCAGATGTGACTCCTGCCGAAAACATTTAGTGCCCGCGAAAACTTAAAAACATATATATATATATATATATATATATATATATATATATACATATACATATATACATATATATGCAGGGTGAGTTTTTTTGATGATCAGTATGGGGATCTCGGAAACTAGCGGAGATAGAGCAGTTGGGAAAGATTTGCAGTTTTACTGGCCCAATTTAACGACAGTTTCGGATTTTTGTAAAAGTCATGGCTTACAAGATATTTTGAAAAAACAAAATTCTGTCGATTTAGTCAAATCCCTCTAGCTCCTTTGTTTTTGATTTTATAAAAAAGTGTAAATATCAAAATTGAAGGGAATTGTATCCCGAATATGATTGTCATGTCCTCGTTTGCGTGACAGCTCTCGTTTTCGAGATATGACACAAACTTATCTTTTTTGAATGGAAACCATAGTTGGCTATGACCTCAAAAAACGGACATTTTTAGAGCTTTTCAACAATATAATACTGGATATAGTTATTCATAAAAATAATGGAGTTATGGATGCTTTTCTCTCTTATTTTCACTTTTAACGTAGTTAGCCATGAAATAGATTGATTAATTAATAACTATTCCAAAAAACACTGAACGATTTTTTTATTAGGTATATCAGATATAACGAAAAAACTAAATAAGTAGGTACTTACTTAAAACTTAAGAAATAAAAGTACATAATAATGGTTACAATTTATGTTCGAAAAGTCGACCATTGTTATTTAGACAAAAATTGCATCTTTTTAAGATTGACATTACCGCTTTCCTCACAGACCGCCTATCAATTTCTTCAATTGCTTGTAATACCGCCTCCCTTAGGTCACCAACTGTCTCATACTTTCTTTTGTATACTTTGTTTTTTAGCGCACCCCATAAATAGAAGTCTGTAACTGCCAAATCGGGAGACCGGGGTGGCCATTCGCGTGGGCCATTTCTTCCTATCCAAGAGTTTGGATAGATATTATCTAAGTGTTATCTTACTAATAACGAGTTATGAGCAGGTGCTCCATCATGTTGGAACCACTCAATTTCTAAACGAGTTCTCAAATTCAAATTATGCAACATGTTTTGAAAAGTGTATTGCAAGAAATGCAAGTAGCGCTCCCCAGTAAGTGATTCGTCATAGATAAAAGGCCCCAGAATAGAAAACCCAATGATATCACACCAAACATTAAAACTAAATTTTATCTTTTTTTTCTTTAGCCCAAATATGCTCATTTTTCTATTGAACATACCGCAGTTAAATCAAGTTTCATCTGACCATAACACCTTTAATGGAAACTGTGGATTGTCAAGGCACATGTCTCTAAACCATGTACAAAACAAAATACGTCGATGTTCGTCACCAGCATGCAAAGTTTGAGAAACAGAAAGTTTATACGGGTGGAACTTGTGCGCTTTCGGTACCATAACTACAATTCCTTGAGATGTGCCAGCTTCTGCCGCAATCTCACGAGTTGAAGTAGATGGATTTTGATTTACCATTGCCAAAATATTTATTTGTACTGCTTCGTTAATTTGATTACGTTCCTTTGGTGGTTTAGTAAAAGATCTATATCTGCGTAAACTATCGTAAACCCTCTTAAATGTACATAGAGCAGGTAGACGACGATTAAAATATCTATGAAAGTATTCCTCAGCTGCACGAACTGAATTTTTAGGGCATATGATATAACATTCCACCATATTCAGTTTTTCTTCGTTCGAAAACTTGTCAATAGTATTTCAGCACTACTAATTGAATTACTCTCAAATGAGGAAACGTCAAAGTGAAAACAATATTTTTCATGGCTACCTACCTTAAAAGTGAAACTAAGACAGAAAAGCACTGCGTTATTTTTATGAAGAACTATATCGAGTATTTTATCGTCGAAAAGCTCTAAAAATATCCCATTTTTTGAGGTCATAGCCAACTATGGTTTCCATTCAAGAAAAGATAAGTTTGTGTCATATCTCGAAAACGAGAGCTGTCACGCAAACGAGGACATGACATATTCATATTCGGGATACAATTCCCTTCAATTTTGATATTTACACTTTTTTTATAAAATCAAAAACAAAGGAGTTAGAGGGATTTGACTAAATCGACAGAATTTCGTTTTTTCAAAGTATCTAGTAAGCCATGAATTTTTACAAAAATCCGAAAGTGTCATTAAATTGAGCCAGTAAAACTGCTAATCTTTCCCAATTTAACCATTGCTCTATTCTCCGCTAGTTTCCGAGATCCCCATAAAAAAACTCACCCTGTATATATACATATATATATATATATATATATATATATATATATATAACATGTGGTCTCTTTATAGTGACTTTCTAACCTAGGACTCACGAGATAACAGAAATTACATGGAACGGTATGAAATATATTAGCTTCAGGAAACGGTCCAGGACAACGAATTACAATATTGTAGTTCTTTAAATTTGAAACATGTGGTGTGTATTAAATTGATACCACACAGGTTCTATATCTTGAACAATCTAAATCACTTCTGCGAATTGTTGGCGTCAAAAATTAATTGTGTTTTATTCACAAAATTGTTGCGGAATTATCGATATGTTTTATGCAAGTATTTATTTGTCAGTGAATCTGTCAAGGGACACTCCAGTCAGATTATCTTTACCAGAGAATGAATATATATATATATATATATATATATATATATATATATATATATGTATATATATATATATATACTTATTTTGCCTTATCAGGTTTATACTTCATGCTGTCTATCTAATGCAAGTATATAATTTGACGAAGGACTATGGAGTGAATAATAAACATTGCCGTCAATAATCATCAGTATTTACCGTGTTTCGTCGAAGTCTGGTGCTTGGAATCTTCTGTTTGAGTAGGGTTTCTAATAGTTCTGGACAACACGTTATAGCCGTAAAATATTCATTGAAATTTTGAGTCATACATCCTTTAACTGTACAATTAGAATTGCCTCGTAAGTATTAGTCGTTACATTCGCGGACTGATATAAGGTCTACTTCCGTAGAATTCAATTGTATTTGGTTGCCGATAGTTAAGGAGAAAATGAATAAGTTTGAAAAACTCTATATTGGGATAATTTATAAGGTTTATTTAGGTTTTATTTTATGACGTTAATGGGGTAACTGAATCACCAGAGTTCTTTGACAACATTTTTGGGGAATGCACATCATTAGAACAAAGTCGTCTCTACGGACGCCACATCTAAGACAACTATTTCAAGTTCTTTCACCTTAAAAGCGCCTTGATTATTATGTATGAGTTTTGGGATTTATTTACTTAATGTAAAATTGTCAAATCGATAGCTTTCAAAATTTAATGTTGCTTCCCAAAAAAACCGAAATCATGCAGTTCTAAATCCCAAGTGTGATGGTATTTCCAAAAAATCTGAGTAAATAAACTGAAAAGATGTCACAAATAAACTGCACAACGAATTGCCAGTACGCATATTTTCCTAATACGTTGTACTTGAAATATTATGCATTGGCCACAAGATCACATATATTAGTTTTAATAGCTTAATTGCTGAGGCTAAATGTTCGCCAGTATTTTCTTGCAGTGACATATGTTCTGTAGATAAATCATTCGGTTAATCTCGACAAATATTTTCTTAAGAATCTTTAACTCATATGAAGACACAAAACAGAAAGGCCATAAATATGAAAATTTGCGGTTTGCTCAACATTAATAGTAATTGCGATTTTAAGATACGACAGGAATTTAAAAGATACCTTGTTTGTATTAGTTAAATTAAATAGTCAACGTTTTGTTGGATATTTTGATGGTTTGCAGTAACATATAGATTTCAATTTATCAAAACTAGATAATTTTGTTGACTGCTGCATCAGCTTCAGACAAGCTTGTGCCTATAATTTTTATTCTTGTGGAGAGGGTTTAGCTAATTCTTCACTTGAAAAGACCTCAAAATTAATAGTTTTATTAATGTATTAGCCGTACCAGTAATGTATAAAATATATAATTTTTGTATAGAATAAATCTGTTAATTTGTCTAAATTGAGTATATAAATCAACAAAATTTGGGAGGTTTGACCTATATATGCTGTAAATTTCTTTATATGTCATCATTTTAAGTCCTCTGATAAAAACTATCGTAAGGTTGTAGAGTAAACCTGTTTATCTAGTTTACCTAATAACTGTAGATTTAAACTGCAGGCAAACTAGTGTCTTTAGATGCTACAATAAACATCTCTCAAATAAATAGTTGAGCAACTAGCATTATACATGTAGTTGATGTCAGACTGTTGCATCTACGACATTAGCCTCTTTATTGTTCTTCTGTTCTTTTCTTTAGAGATATAGCTCTTCTTGTTCTTCTTCTAATTTTATTGTAGGTAATTTCCTGTTCTTCTTCACGCACCGAACTTTTGGCATGGTCTATCCTCTTCCGCAGATACGAACTTTAAGCCTATCTGTGGTCTTCCTAAGCTTTTTTTTATCAGTCTGATATCATCTATCTGGAATGAAAATGTTCATTCCAGTGCCGACTTCTTTGTTATAAATTTCGCTTTGTCAGTTACGGTAGATTGCTGTGTTATATCTGATTTTTTTATTCTGTCCAGTTTGGTCTTTCCTGTTGTGGTTCATAAAGTTTTCGTTTTAATTGTACGAAGTGATTGTTTTGTTCTACTTGATTCGACTCGGGTCTGCTCCATTTGTCATTGCTCGTCTTAACATTGTTTTATATATTTTTACTCTGCAGTGTAATTCATATAGTTATTATTCCATATTATGCCCCGCATAAATCCTGATACTTGAGCTCCGTTGACTGCTTGAGATTGTACCACCCTGTATGTGTTATGAGCCTTAGATATGTCTATACCTATGTAATTAAGACTCATTTTTCTATTATTTCCCCCGAGGTTTCTAATTTGTATGTTACCGGATTCTTGGATGCAACCATTCTAATATCACGTTAGATTCTTTACTCTAGTTATTATTTACTCCATTACAACCGAATTGTTCTGTCTTATGCCATAGTTACTTCTGACGACTTCAGAAAGTTTATTTCCTGTTGGTGTTACATATATATCCTCTATGATTCTCATCAATTTTGTTAGTAATTTTCTTTCTTCTAATAAATAGATAGTGCCAGATACTTTCATCCGATCGAATGCCTTTTTCAGGTTTACAAAACACAAGAAAGCAGGTCTATTGATTTTTTTCCGCAATCTGTCCAATTGTAAAAACTAGCTGTCACCCAGTGGTCGAAATTCGACCAATTGTATCAATATCTCTGGCAGGTTAAGTAACATGAAAATTTTATCGTGACCTTCTGTCCTAGGAGTTAAGGGAGAACAGCAATTACACAGAACGGATCCAGATTCGGAACCTCTGTGTGATAGTTTTCTCGAAAATTCTAGATGTCGGTCTTACATCTCGCTTCTACAAATAAGTAACGAAATTCAAGTTTTTTTCAGATATAATTCATAGAACTTTATTTGTGTTCAAATTCGTAATTCTTAATTTAATATGACAACAATTCAACTGCTAATGGGCTACCCTACATATTTATTTTTTCTAACCCCCCTGTATAGCTATAATTGCACTCAATTCTCTAACATTTATTAAAATCCTCATTATAATAATTCCATCTCATTATATATTTCCACCACCCTGTATATGCAACTGCTTATGGACCACGCATTTTTCAACCATTGGGTAAACCATTCTGTATATGCCACTGCCTATGACCCACTATATTTCCTCTTTTTGTTTATGAAATTTTTAATTATCTTCTGTAACTATAATTCTACTCCGACCTATATTTCAATCATTATATATATGGAACTCTTCGTGGTCTACTCTATAAATCATTTCCTATTCTAACATTTTTTATCACCATCCTGTATATCTATAATTCCTCTTACCCTATATTTCATCTTAACTATATATATAACTGCTTATGGGTTACGAAATGTTGCATTTCCATTTCCGCCACCCTGTATATGTATATCTATGTATAACATTTTTTGCACCACCCTGTATAACTGTAATTTTACTGCACCTTCTATTCCAAGAACCCTGTAAATTCAACCGCTACTGGGCTACCCTATATAATTATTTTATTAGTTATAATTGCACTCTACTCTATATTTTAAACACCCTAAATATGCTACTGCTTATGTGCCACCCATTAAAAAAATGATTTATAACATATCTGGAATCGCCCTGTATATTCATAATATACAACGATTACTTTACCAATAAACAATAACAACGTTTGCATGCCACTTCCAGAAGTACATGCTCTAAGTATATAACAGCATTGGTCTGTCTATATATAATTACTCAATGGTTTGAGTCTGGTGGCGGCGGCACGCGGCACATTCATTTGTTTGGCGTTGACATTATTGACGTAAATAATGAATTTTTATTATATTTTATTTAATGAATGAACCAATATTGTAAATTAAGATTAGCATTCTGCACTGAAGGTCGTCAGTAGCTACTAAACAAAACAAAAATGAAGAAAATCCGTTGAGAGACAGAGGAGAAAATGGTACCTAATCGTTTTGTCTTAGCCTATTTATGTATAGATAGTACGATAATTAAGCGCCACGTAAGGACATTATTTACTTGTAGTTGCTTAATGTTTATACTATATTTTACCCTAAGATAACTAATAAAATATAAAAAAAAATCCTGATTACAGCATTATAGGATTTAAAGATATTTGATTAATTTTCGATACTATTATGACGTTTTCAACTTTCGTTGTATCTATTCAGGTTAAAACAACTAATTCTCTTTACACACATATATGTGTGCATTTTAAACATATACAATACCTGCAAATTCTTATGCAACTGTATTATTCAGAGAACATTTAATAATAACCAAACCCAAAGGACATGTTGACCTAAATTTGTCTCTGATAATTTATTCTCCTCATCATGCGCCTCTTGTCATAAATTCATCACGAAAGTGAATGTTGTTTCGGGACATACAAATATACTGTTTGCATCCCAAATAATAAATCTAAAACTTCGTCATCAGCATACAAACGAGAAGTCGATCTGGGCCATATGAATATAAATATAGTCACCCACAATCCAAACAAAATGAACAGAATAGGGGGGCGAAGCTTCCAAATTCTGACATTCGAAATTAATGAATAAAAAAGACGAAACAATCGAGAAAAATGACGGAAATCTCTTAAAATGGATAGTGAGATGCATAAAAATGTCATATCGGATGTTTGACGCCTACACAACTACAGACTACTGAGTCGGTTGTTGTCCCATTGACCAACTTCTCCATTGGCTTCTTCCCTCTTCTTGGTTCATCCAGTAGCGTAACAGAATAGCAATCACGAAAATTAAAAAGATATGGTTTAAATTCTCATAATCAATTAGTTTTATCATATTACGATTAGTTTTCTTTGATATTTCAGTGATTGTCTTCTAAACGTTGTTTGTGGCATATTCTTGATTACTTTTATGTTTTTTTTTGGGCAATAACACCACAATCGAAATAAAACGACGTATATTGTAGGAAAACCAAATGTTTCAAAGTCTATTCTGACTTCGTTGTCAATGGCTTTATATTTATAAATATTTATAAAACCATAAAACTAATATATTTCACAGTACAAAATATTAAAACTGAAGAAGTGAAACTAACTATCAGAAGTGGCAAATAGTGAATTCAGTTAGGAATCAATAAATTTTTAGAAAAGTATAGCACTCCAAATGTATCTTTAGTTAATTATTCAGTACAGTTGTTTATATATGTATGTTTGTGGTTTATTAGAGACTGACAAAGATAAGAAGGAACAGTATAATAACAAGCCATAGATAACTATAAATAATTTGGTCAAGTACGAGTTGGACTCGCATACTAAGGGTTCCATAGTTCCTTCAAGATTCTAATTGTCCAGTATGAGACAAGCAGGGAATAAATGTATTTTCTTATATTTACCCTAATATCTTTTAAAGGAAGCGTTTTAAATTTATAAAAAAATATACAATTTTATTTTCCATACATAGATTTTTCTATTTTATCTGCTTCATGATTCGCTTGATTTTTATAAAAATATGTATTTAATTTTTTAATTTGGCCCCCAAAATTAACATTAGCCTTTTATAATCTACTGTCTGAATTTTAGGCTCTGTAGATTGAAAGATAAAGGGGAAATGGGTCAAGTTTTAAATAATAAATTATAAAATCTGTGAAACAAATTATTTAATAATACAAATACAATATATTTCTTCAAAATTTTAGATAGTGTAGTTTCTAAAGTGGGAATTACATCGATGTTTAATATTTTTGCTAATATCTGTTAAACAAAAGATTTAAAATTATGATATATTTGTAATTTACATAATGACAATTCTATTTGATATATTACATGATGCGTTTCAAAATTGAATTTTTATTTTCCATTTAATTCTATAATTTGTCACTAAAATTAATATAGGGGTTTTCCACTAATTTTTCTTATAAATTTCAAGTGAGCCCCAGTACCCCAATTATTTTCTAAATTCTAGGTAGTATAGTTTCGGAAATAAGAATTTTTTTATATCTTTTGGTTAATATATTGTAAACATTTAATTTTGAAAATTTATATATATATATATATATATATATATATATATATATATGTATTCCTCATAAAGAGCCCTTTCATTTAAGAATTTTTTTTTAATTTCCGTTTAATTCTATAATTTCGCAAAATTAATATTAGGGATTTCTTCGTATTTTTAAAATATTGTTGTTAATATATTTTAAAATATTTATTTTCAAAATATGAAGTATTTGTATTCGTCATAATAAGTCCTTTGATTTGATATTTTACATGATGCGCTAGAAATAATTTTAATTTTATGTTTTCCACTTAATGCTGTAATTTGCCCCCTAAAATTAATGTTAGGGGTTTCTCCTTATTATTTCAGTAAAATGCCGGTGAAGCCCTATATCTCTATTTTTTATCAAAATTTTACGGCTTATAGTTTCAGAGATAAGACAGAAGGAATAGGTAAAAAAATTATATATGTCTTAATATTTTTCAAATCATTTATTTTAAAAATATGAAAAAAAAACATATTTGTTTTCGCTACAATGAGCCCATTCATTTGATATATTACATGATGTGTTAGAAACAATTTTATATTTTTCATTTAATTTTGTAATTTGCCCCCCAAAATTAATATTAGAGGTTTCTTCTTATTTTTTCGATAAAATTCAGGTAAGGCCCTACATGTCCAATATTTTTTCAAAATTTTACGGTTTATAGTTTTGGAGATAAGGTAGGAGGAATGGGTAAAAAATTTTATATTTTTGTTAATATCTTTAAAATAATTGTTTCCGAATTATGAAAAAAATATATTGGTTTTCGCCATATTGAGCCCTTTCATTTGATATATTACCTGATGTGTTAGAAACAATTTTAATTTTATATTTTCCATTTAATTCTGTAATGTGCCACCCAAAATTAATAGTAGAGATTTCTCCTAATTTTTCTTTCTCTATTTTTTTTTAATTTTACTTTTTGTAGTTTCGGAGATTTTTTAGTTTTTTCCCTCAGAAGTATCCCTAAAATCAAAATTTCTTCATTTACGATATATACTCCTCATCGGGTCACTAAACAATACAGTGATACCAAATTTCAACCTTATCCGTCCAGTAGTTTAGGAGGAAATTGCTGAGATGTGAGAGTGCTATTATAAAAAGTTTTGAACACTCTCATAAATAATACTCGGCTGTATTCCCAAGCCTTTTTAACCTATTTATTGCATAACAAATAAAATTATTCTGGCTAGAGATATGAGACAGTGATCTATGTTGAAACATTTCATGGAGTTCGTGGCTATTTCTGTAACCCTGTCTTACAAAAATAATAATATTGTAAGGCCTACTAGTTTAGGTAACTTTTAAGACATATATCTTAAACTCCCAAGTTTTTCAAGTAGCCTGATGAAAATGGGTCCATATTTGAGAACGGTGGTTAACTTAACTTAGGTTAAGAGACGAATTTTTTAGAGGTAAAACTTTGAGTCAATATTTCTAAATTCTGGTGTAGTTCTTATAACAAAACCAAGAAATTTAAGAAAGTGACCGAATATGGTCAACTCTATTCACTAAAGTTTTGTACATATAATTGTAATTTTTAAATTCGTTTACTTGAACGAAAGTACTGCCAGTGCATTTTATAACAATAAATAAATATAAGGTAGGTATAAGCAAAACTTAAGGGAAACTGGTGGCAATAGTCAGAACGAATTTAAGTTTTCGTTTCTCGTGCGAACTTGTGAGACTCGGAATTTTGGTGATAATATTAGAATTAAAAAATGTAAAAACTTTTCGTAATTTAGCTATTTGTCATTTAAATAGAATAGTTTCAGCACGATAAACTTGTAAGAAAAAAATTCAAATACCCAAATCTCTATTTATTAAAAAACAAACATATGTAGAGTGAGTACAGTAACCATAGAGAATAATAACAAATATGTTTAACTGAAACTCTTCTGAATAAAATTTTCCTCAATAACGGCAAGCAATAATCTTCCACACCTTATATAAAAGTTAACATATCGCTTTTTTAATTAAGTGTCAAAACTCATTTATTACAAACAGTGAGTTCAAATTTGTAAATGAAAAGACGAAAAAAGGTTACCTGTTTAAACGCAGTATTTGCAGATTATCGTTTTTTAACGTTTTACTTATTGTACCTTGTGAATTTCTTAAAATTCAACAACGCCACTGTCGCTCTTGATCGAAATCTCACTTTCATCTCAGTGACCCACATCATAGCCATATGAACTGCTCTTTCGATTCTTCTACACATGAACCATTTTGAATCTTTAGCCATTGAGATCATTATATCGAGTGGGTATTCTGTTAATGGACCTAAACATGTCTACAGAAATTGTCAGCAATAATATGCATGCCACAAGGTTATTAAAACTATAAATCACGTTTTGTGCTGTTGAGTTTGATCTTGAACTAGAATATAAATCGATTGTCTATTTGGTAGGTTGCACGGGTAAACGGTACATAAAAAGTTAACAATTGTTATGGTTATATTGTAGGATGATAGGGCGTTTTTGATCAATACTGTACATAAGGAGGGCGTAGTTCTGAATTAAATAGAAGGTGTAGCAATATTACGTCGTTACTAATCAAAGAAATACGTCAGATAGTGCTTAAATTTGATTGTGTTTTTAAAAATCTAATGCATTTGTTAATTCGAAAGTACCGTTTTTAAGTCATTTAAATACTCTCAATTGTTATAACAAACAATATGAATTATCTTAGAAATTGATTATTACTAATGTGCCTAATGGAATTGATAATATGTGAACCAATCACTTTTTCCTTGTTACTACCATTTGTTCAGTTAGAAATTCATAAATTGATAAGCTAACTTGATACTAAATAACTGGAAAAGTTATTTATTGTATTTATTTACATGGCCTGTGGAGATATAACATCGGTTCCAATAGAGGTTAATTAGTATTTGTAGTCGTATGTAGTTAATTGGTTATAGTTGTAGTAAGGACATTAAGAATTCGTTTAGCATGGGAATTAAGAGCATTTTCATTGTGTCACTGTCTGACGAATGGAATGTTGCGATTTTTATGTAGTGTGTAGTTTGAAGTGCATCAAAATGCATTTACCCCATTGAGACGTAAGAAGAATATTTGATTGACATCTTTGAAGGATTGCCGCATTGGATCTGCTCCAAATTTCGAGTCGATAGGTCCATATAGGTTTAATAAATGTCTTGTAAATTAATATATTTTTTGAAAGGTGATACCTTTGATTTCCGGCATTCCAGTCAATTAACTTCCTATTTGTTTTATTGGCTCTTTCTTTTTCAAGGAATGATATTTTTAGTTTAATTTATAGTAACGGTGGAGTCCATGGTATTTAACTATTTCTTGTAGATGTACAAAAACTTGATTTATATAAAGGTTACATGAGTTGATTTTGATTCGTTTTCTTTGATCGTTGATTATTTAGCCATTTACCAAATTGATCTAGAAGTTGAAGATTAGAAAATCGCCGTATCATCCCTGAAAGTTCCTATAGGCATTGTTCTTAGAAGTGTGTATGTACAACAACTGAAGAAAGGGCCTATAATACTGCCTTGTGGTACACTTTACAGAATGATTCACTGTTTACTGTAATTGCTACTACTAGCTGATTCAAGTAAGATTTCAATAAACTGTAATTTACTTTGTATAGTAGTCCTAGAAGAACCAAATGATTGTCTTACCCATGTTGAAGCTGTTTTACAGTATCATAATAATATCGTTAGAAATTACCCCAGGAAGGTTGAACAGTTTTTAATTAAACCATGTTCCAATTACTCTGGGTCAAAGTAAGTAGCAGGTTTAGCTAAGATAGGACTTTTAATACTATTTAACACATCACAACACAATAACTACTTATGTAAGTAGATACCTGCAGAGTATCTTCATAGAGAATCATTACAAGAACTAATCACGCATTCAGCGTTATTAGACGAATAAGAGATACCAAGTAACACATACCAATATTAAGAGGCACTTATTAATGTATGACCTATGCATGTTTTATTGCAGGTTGTATACACCTTGATTATCTAGCTTGACACTTAGTTTGTGATTTGTCAGATTAGCTTCTATAGTCTGATGTGGTTTACACGCAGTAGATGCTATGCCGGAGAATTCAACCAATTTTCACCACTGTTATGTTGATGCATGACATGTATGTAAACTCTTCCTGTTGTTTGGGAATAACACCACATGAACTTGAAAGTCTGTATATTTCAAAAGTCCAAACGTTTTGAAGGTTTAAATCAGACCCCGTTTTCAATGGTATTACACAAAATGAACAAGAAATTAAAAAATTAAAAGGATACGCAATGACAAATATCGTAATCACAATTTGACATTAATGTTTTTTTTAAACGTTTGGACTTCTGAAATATACATGCTTTCAAGTTATGTTTGGTGTTATTCCCAAAGAACTCAGAAAAAAATAAAAGATGCCACAATTATCATTCAGAAAACAATCTTCCTGTTACAGTTCTAGGTTCAGCTCAATCTCATATTGTTGTAGAGCAGCGGTAATCATACATTATGTGTTTTGTTGTCACTATCTATAGCTAGTAGCTACCTGAAATAAATGTAATAACAACTCCCTATATCTAAGAATGGTGATGAGTAGAACTAAAATATATTAATAAAACATTTCTGAGTGTACTGTGACCACGCTTAGATAATTTCAATTGAGACCCTTGAAGAAACGTCTGCGAGATTCAAACTTGGATCATACTAACAAATGGATGAATTCCAGCTTAATTATTTTGTCATATTTTTCCATTCGTTAAAATGAATAACCTAAAAATCTGGAACGAAGAACTTGATAAAATTATTACAGACAAACCAAGGGAATATCTCAATAGTTCAAACAAACCCATAGGGACAAATACAGAATTTTACACACAGAACTGAAACCAGGCCCAACGAATGGTGAGACAAGCACAAGTTTCCTGAATGGACACCACACTTGTAGAAAATTTTGTATATTTCAACCAACTGCAATCGTTTCGAGGTTAGACCCGGTTCTAAATAGTAAAAAGAAAGGGTGACATTCAGGACTATAATAATTCATTGCATTTGAGGCAATGAAAACAATAAACAAAGATGAAAAGGATAAAACCTAAAAAGATTACTGAAAACGCTGAATCGGTCGATGAGACCTCACTTATAACCGGATATATCTCCGGACTTAAAACCTTGACTTATTTGCTATGGCCATGTTAAATCATTAGTTTACACTACTCTAATGGATAGAACTCAATTAGATATTTGCCCAGGTTTCTTTGAAATAGTTCGGCTATAGTCAATATGGGGAATACTGGAGCCTTGTATCCTAGCTGAAGACGTTTTTCTTACGTTTCTTGTTAATTCAATGTTGCTAATGTTAGAAATTTGTTCGCATTTTATCTTGAAAAGTCTGTTTTTACAAAAATCATTCAAGGACAAAAATATCCTTAGAATACGCTTGTAAAGTATCTTTGACAATAGATATTTGCGCCATCCCGTGTTTTATTTCTGGAATGCTGGTTCTGTCAAGGCCGTAATTTATGTTTGCTGTGTTATAGATTGAAATTTAGTTATCCCATAAAATGGAAAGAAAAACATCAAACCGAAAGTGCGGTGTAGTTGATTGTTAAAATACACCAAGAACAAAGCCAAAAATACAATTATACCACTTTCATGGATTTCCATATCAATTAGAGATGAAGAAAAAGCTGCTGCACAGTTCGACATAATGGGTAAATAAATTTGATTTCCACGTTGTTAATCTTTATTGTATGTATAAAATTAATCATAATTGTTGTTCTATTAACAAAACTGAGATTTTTTAATTACAGCAGTGGGGCATTCCATATCAACCATAAACAAATTCAATGATTTGCGGTGTTCAAATTGTTTGGGAAAAAGTAAACAATGCACATAACAAAAGTTACAATCCAACTATAATTCCTGCAATATGTATATAAAAAAGCAAAATCTTCATGCTGGTTTGTGGGCTGAAAGATTACGAGTACCTATGACAAGAAAAAATTGCATCTTCAGGAGTCCATGAAGCTCAAATTGAGATTAACAACAGTAAGTAAATATATATGACAAACAAACAAATTAACTTTATTCATTATATATAATTTATTTTAGATTTCACTTACGTGAAGTTTTAATGGATCAAGATGAAAATTTTGAAGTTGGAAAAGGATAATAAAGCCAACAACAGATGCAAATATACCCATGTTAATTCACAAAGAAATGAATATTGTTTATTTATTATTTATAGCTTTTGTAATGACTAATAAATTTATAAGAAACATCGACTCATTAAAAAAAACAAAAATACGAATAAATGATTTACAAAGAATTATATATTACAGCAAAGATAGATTTGAAAAACAAATTTGTGAACATTGCTTGATTTTTCCTGTTCCATAAATGTGCACAGCAAATCCTTGACCTGGTTGCCATGGCTCATCCCTCCTGTAACTGAAGTTACTTTTTTTCCTTATTCCTAAACGAAAAGATATTACATTAACGAAAAATAAAAATATGCCTTAAATTTAAATTTATTTTGGATTGAAAAGACGATTAATTTTTCTAATTACAACAGTTATTGAATCTTATTTTTGTTAACAGAGCAACAATTGTGATTAATTTTATGTATTTAGTAATGACTAAAAACATTATTTAATTGCCCTTGACGACGAACTGCTGTAATCCATTTGTTCCTTCCTCTCCGATTGCTATACAAATTCATGAAATCAGGAAAACGGTAGAATTGTAATTTTTGATTTTTCCTTGATTTGTTTTCAAAATCAACTACACTGCACTTGCGGTTTGATGTTTTTCTTTCCATTTTATGGGATAACTAAGCAAACATAAATTACGGGACTAAAATCACTTTGAATTGCACTTTCCACTCTATTTGGTTTTTTAAAAAACCTTTTCTGAGGCGTTTCGATATTAACTATCTTTGTCAAAGAACTAACTGGTATTTCGTGAAGTCCGTACATTTATAGTTTATTTAGGTTGTCAATATTAATCCGATAATTAAAAAATTAGCATAAAGGTATCGGCAATTATCCTTTGACGTAATAATCTGTGGTATACGTAGAATTACTATAGGTATTAAAACAAATTACTGGTTAAATAAATTTAATAAAGGAGACCGATAATTGCCGATACATTTATGCTAATTTTTCAATTATCGGATTATTATTGACAACCTAAATAAACTATAAATGTACGGACTTCACGAAATACCAGTTAGTACTTTGACAAAGATAGTTAATGAAACGCGTCAGAAAAGGTTTTTTAAAAACCAAATAGAGTGGAAAGTGCAATTCAAGGTGATTTTAGTTCAGTGAAATGAATTTCCAACAAGTATCGGCTGAATCAATCCAATAAATTACGGGCTTGACAGAACCAGCGTTCCACAAATAAAACACGAGATGGCGCAAATGTCTATTGTCAAAGATACTTTACTAGCGTATAACCAAAGAAATAATCTTTTGAATTGCCCGATGTTAATGAAACACCTTGTATCAACAATGTGCGAGAGAGAAATGTCAACCAAATTGAAAGATAATGGTTCAATTTTAACAAGAAAATTAAGTGCAAGACCATTAATTAAAAAAATAATTTTTATGTACAGATGTTACCTAGAACGTTACGTAACGACACTTTACAGACAAACCCTTTGCATAAGTTCAATTATCTCTATCTAAAACATAATTATGCTCTATTAAAGTTCAAAGGATTATTTCAAATTAGCATTAATGCCAAAACAATAATTTAAATAATTACACCAAAAACGAGTATCTTATATAACAACAATAATAACTCCTCACCTTTAGATAAATGGTTCTCAACAAAGGGTTAAATTTAATTGCGTCATATTCTGAATAGATGGAAACGCGTAACTCGGTAGATCAAGATCGGCCTATCCCACTGACAGATGTTTGATGAGTGCGTTAAGTCTTTTTGAAATTAACATGTAGATCGATTACATTCTTATGTCGAGTGTAATTGTCTATAATTACATAAGAATGTAATGGTCGCGCGTGTCTTTACTCTTCTTCCTCGACAATGAGATCGTTATGCCAGCAATGGCATTTCGTTTAATTCTTAGGGACATTAAAGAGCTTCGAAAGCATTCGGTTCATTCTTCCGTGGTGAAGTAAGATGTCGTAATCCGCACCTGAAGAGGTTGGATAGTTTTCATCTAACAGAAAGTGAAAACAACAGATGTTGGTTTGAACTAGTACTTAATGAAAAATCAGAACTCGCTGTTTCTTGCAGTTATCGTAATAAATTCAATACTAAAAGCTTAAACGTTTGTTTCAGAGAAAGGAATAGTGTTTTTTGCAATCGTTTGAACATAAAATGATTAATAGCGTTTTGGTAAAAAACTTTTGTCATCTTTAAATACCAATAAATAATTTACAAAACATTCTTAAAGATAGAAAATCTACAACCAAAAGTTTCCAATTTTCCGAAAGAGCATAAATGGGAATTTTAAACTGTAAAATAAAATTTAAAATAATTGCGTTTAATACAACACACGTTATGTTGTACTCAAAAATTTGTAGGCTTAATAGAATTATTCCAAAATAATGTACTCAACATGTACATGTACATCATATTAATGTTTATTATTTATTAATCTTGTGATCTGAAGTATACCTTACTTATAAGTTTGAAATGTAAAAGTTGTCACAAGACTTTTTGTCTTCTAAATGTTATTTGTTGCATATTCTTGATTATTTTTATGTTTTCTTGGGAATAACCCCATAATTGAAATAAAAAGCTGCAAATTGAAAGAAAAAGCCAAAAGTTGTTCTTTGTGAAGTATAGTTGAATTGTCAAATTGCTACTTGTATACAGGGTGAGTTTTTTTTTTATGATCAGTATGGGGATCTCGGAAACTAGCGGAGATAGAGCAATGGTTAAATTGAGAATGATTTGCAGTTTTACTGGCCCAATTTAACTTTCGGATTTTTATCGTGGCTTACTAGATATTTTGAAAAAAGCGAAATTCTGTCGATTTAGTGAAATCTCTCTAGCTCCTTTGTTTTTGATTTTATAAAAAAAGTGTAAATATCATAATTAAAGGGAAATGTATCCCGAATATGATTGTCATGTCCTCGCTTGTGCGACAGCTCTTGTTTTCGAGATATGACACAAACTTATCTTTTTTTGAATGGAACCCATAGTTGGCTATGACCTCAAAAAATCGGACATTTTTAGAGCTTTTCAACGATATAACACTCGATACAATTATTCATAAAAATGACGGAGTTATGGATGCTTTTCTCTCTTATTTTCACTTTTAACGTAGGTAGCCTTGAAAAAGATATTGGCAAGTTTTCGTGATAAAATGGAACATTCTAACGAAGAAAAACTGAATATCGTGGAATGTTATATCATATGCCATAAAACTTCAGTTCGTGCAGCTGAGGAATACTTTTATAGATATTTTATTCGTCGTCAACCTGCTCTATGTACACTTAAGAGGCTTTACGATAGATTACGCCGATATGGATCTTTTACTAAACCACCAAAGGAACGTAATCAAATTAACGAAGCAGCACAAATAAATGTTTTGGCAATGGTAAATCAAAATCCATCTACATAAACTCGTGAGATTGCGGCAGAAGCTGGCAAATCTCAACGAACTAAGGTACTGAAAGCGCACAAGTTCCACCCTTACAAACTTTCAGTTTCTCAAACTTTTCATGCTGGTGACGAACATCGACGTATTTTGTTTTGTACATTGGTTAGAGACATGTGCCTTGACAATCCACAGTTTCCATTAAAGGTGTTATGGTCAGATGAAACGAGATTTACTAACAGCGGTATGTTCAATAGACACAATGAGCATATCTGGGCTAAAGAAAACCCTTTCCATGTAGAACAATGACGATCCCAGATAAAATTTGGTTTTAATGTTTGGTGTGGTATCATAGGGTCTACTATTCTGGGGCCTTTTATCTATGACGAATTACTTACTGGGGAGCGCTACTTGCATTTCTTGCAATACACTTTTCAAGACATGCTGCAAAATTGGAATTTGGGAACTCATTTAGAAATTGAGTAGTTCCAACATGCTGGAGCACCTGCTCATAACTCGTTATTAGTAAGATAGCACATAGATAATATCTATCCAAACTTTTGGATAGGAAGAAATGGCCCACGCGAATGGCCACACGGTCTCCCGATTTGGCAGTTATAAACTTCTATTTATGGTTGTTTTCTGAATGATACTTGTGGCATATTTTTCAATGTCTAAGTGCTTCTTGGGAAATAACACCACAGTTTAAAGACGTACGTCAAAAATCAAATAATACACATTGTCAAATATTTTAATTTACATCGTAGAATTGTGCCTTTTTAATCCGTAGTTTCTTAACCATTGACAACGGTGTCTGATCTAGACCCCGAAACGTTTGGAATATACAGAAATTTTCTATAAACTGTGGTGTTATTTATCAAGAAACACTTAGACATTCTATTTATGGGGTGCGCTAAAAAACAAAGTATACAAAAGGAAGTATGAGACAGTTGGTGACCTAAGGGAGACGGTATTACAAGCAATTGAAGAAATGAAGAAATTGATAGGCGTTCTGTGGGGAAAGCGGTAATGTCAATCTTAAAAAGACGCAAGTTTTTAATAAGTACCTACTTATTTAGTTTTTTCGTTATATCTGATATACCTAATAAAAAAATCGTTCAATGGTTTTTGGAATAGTTATTATTAAATCAATCAATTTCATGGCTAACTACGTTAAAAGTGAAAATAAGAGAGAAAAGCATCCATAGCTCCGTTATTTTTATGAATAACTATATCGAGTATTATATCGTTGAAAAGATTTAAAATTGTCCGATTTTTTGAGGCCATAGCCAATTATGGTTTCCATTCAAAAAAAGATAAGTTTGTGTCATATCTCGAAAACGAGAGCTGTCGCGCAAACGGGACATGACAATCATATTCGGGATACAATTCCCTTCAATTTTGATATTTACACTTTTTTATATAAAATCAAAAACAAAGGAGCTAGAGAAATTTGACTAAGTTGACAGAATTTCGTATTTTCAAAATATCTAGTAAGACATGACATTTTACAAAAATCCGAAAGTGTCATTAAATTGGGCCAGAAAAACTGCAAATCTTTCCCAATTTAACCATTGCTCTATCTCCGCTAGTTTCCGAGGTAGCAATTTGACAATTCAACTATACTTCACAAAGAACAACAACACAAAACGAAATATAAAAGAGTCTGCCTTAATTTTTTTGAATTAAGTCGATTTTATCGCTTCTACTTCTGTAGAATTCAATCGTATCTGGTTACCGACAACTAAGGAAGAAATTACCAGTGGTCATCTCCTTTCGAACAACACAGTATCGGGATAATTCATAAGGTTTTTCCTAGGTTTTCCTTTATGACGTTAATGGGATCACTGGAACAGCAAATTCTTTGATCGCATTTTTGGCGAATGCGCTATCTTATAACAAAGTTGTACCTAGGAACGCGACTTATAAATTCTAAAAACAACTATTTCAAATTATTGAAAGCTGTTTAACCATAATATCTTTAGATTTTTTGTGCTACCTATACATATAAAAACAACAATTTTTTTCTTATGTCAACTTAAATGTCAGAAATCAAACTTTCATTTTGCAATTTACATTTTCAATACATATAAAGCCATTGACAACGAAGTCAGAATCGACTTTGAAACGTTTGGTTTATTCTTTCAATATACAGCTTTTTATTTCAATTGTGGTGTTATTCCCAAGAAAACATAAAAATAAACAAAACTCTTTCTTATAAATTTATAACATAGATTAGTACTATATAACTGGCATTTATTTATATTATAAACTAAATTATTAACTGATTTTATATTTATAGTTAAAAAAAGTTATATGTTTTCAATTCAATTCAATTATGAGCTTTAAAATCTACTGAAGGATATTGACACTTTAACAAATATAGTAAACAAAATATTACAAATAACGTGCGATGTAATATCAAATTTTCCTAATTATTATGTGAATTTCTAAACCAGTTATTTCTTGTATAAACATAATATATGCAAAAATTGCGTATAAAAAACAACATAAAAATGGACGTAAACTGTAAAATCAAGTTAAGAACGTTAATCTTTGTAATAATAGGTAAAGCATAAGCCATAAGGATTACTGTGTTGTTCTTAACAAAAGCTCTGATTTATGGGTAAACATTACCTTAATTTAAAAATGCTGAAATTGGTCATACCTGAAACAAAAGAAAACATTTAGAACACCAAGTCATAAAGTTCAAATGTAGTAGATATTACTTACTGTAAGTAATTTTTAATCTTATTAATACTATACTGTAATTCTTAATTCATATTTGATAAGGTCTTAGTTCCAGCAAACACCCAGGACCTTAAATGGCCAAAAGAAATCCGGTGATCTACGAATAACACAAGCGTGTATATCAGAAATCTAGCTATATCGTAAATGAAGGGTTGTGGTATAAATAATGCAGCTATGAATACTCTCTTTACTACTATACTAACAAACAGACTGATGCATCTTGTACATTAAGGAAACAAATAATATATTGCAAAGTGGTCAAACTGACTAGAACGATAACAGAAACTTTACTTGCAAAGATGTCCAAGACAATATATCAGCCAAAACCTCCTCTATTTAATTAACCAAATGACAATAACGAAAAAAAATTCGGTTATTTCAAATGTCTATTGCAAACTGTTGTAGCTATTACCACAATCAGCAATCAATCAAAAAGATTCTGAATATTTATTCACCCTTAGGGTACAGCACTAACACGCTGATATTAATATGCGTTGTAATATTTAATCCAGCTTTCTATCAGTTTATTAAGGAAAGTTATTACCTATAGGCATCATATTTACTCCTATTTTTAATTTTACAATGTTATAGAAATCGTAATCCATCAAGAATTTAATGATATTTTTATGAATTTTATGTTAATTCTAATGCTAATGCTATTCATATTTAACTCGAGTCTACTAGTAAGAAGATATTTTCTTATTTGAACTGCTTATAATTTATACGTATGAATCTGTGTTTTATAATGTGATAATTAATGTTTAGGGAAAACAAAAACCTGATACAAAAGTAACTGAAAATAATTTGGATTGAATGGAGTTCTTTGTAAATTCAAATTATTTGAATCATAATACTATGAACAGATATGTAAGAAACTGTACATAAAAACTCGAAAAACATGATTCATGTTAACAGCCTTCATCTTATTTTGTGAAAGAAGACAAAGCCAAACCTAAAATATTATTATGGAAATTTCGCTGAAAGTTCCAACATGCGAGAATGGCTGATTTATTTATGACTGAAATGTCAAGTTTCTATCAGCTTTAACATATTTTTCGGATCAATGTGATAATGAATGTGTAACAGTAGTTACAAAACGATTACTACAACGCTCATTATGGATTAATAACGTCAAATATTTTAAACAAAAAGCGTGGCAAACCTTTAAGACTGAACGATGGAAGCGATATACACATCCCGTGTCTCTTATCCCTGTTTGTCTTTCGTTCCTTGGTAATGGATAAAATATCCGGAGAATTAAGATAATTGTCACTATTTTGATACGACTCAAGTAGTAATCCTAATGTGTAATTTGGTTCTTAATGTAAATATATCTGCAAAGGAACATATGACGTGTAAGTAAATTTTTAATTAAAATATAAAATTTGTTGAATCCAAAACTATTTCATCTAGTTAATATTCTGGCAATATATAACGAGGTTAGTTTAATTATAACAGATTTAATTATGGGAACATTATTTATGTAGATATTTTTTAAATATCAAAGGATCTCCAGACTATATTGTTGTTATTGTAATATTATTTTATTTAATAAATATTAAAAAAGTGTTTGTCAAAATGCATTAAATTAGGGTGGCGCTGAGGTACCAAGAAATATTCTAAAAGTACGCCAAAAGGATTTTGGAATATCTCAAGGATATTTAAGATAATTTATATTTAAAAAAGAACCGACTTCAACTGTCTTAAAATAAGAACAGTTTAGAAACGTGTGCAATCAGTAACTATTTTCTGACATATTTTTATTATCTAATTTGAGGTACAATTCAATTGATTATTTTAGCGTATTCTTATCTCTCCTTCTTTATTTTGTTTTTTTTTTCAATATTATCCACATATTTTTTAACTTTTTTATTTGTTTTATTATTTGGACAACTTTCTATAGGTGTAACTCTAATGCACCATTTATTGCAACCACCCTGTATATGTTTCTGTGTATTGGTCAACCAATATATTGCATCACCCCGTATAACTATAATTATAAGTATTAATCCTCTCTACGCTATTGACGGTTTCTATTTTTCTTTTGATTAAATCACCCTGTATACCTATAATTTTATTTCGCCCAATATGCCAAGTGTAAGCAAATACTTATGTTCCACACTATATAAGATTCTTTTAACCACCCGGTATAATTATAATTCCACTCCACCTTACATTTCAATCATCCTGTAGATATAATCAACTGCTTCTAAAAATTTTTGAATCCTCCGCCCTATAACTTTCCTTACTGCATATGCTAATTTAACCATTTTTTAAAGTTTTTTTATCCACACTGTATAACTATAGTTTTACTTTAGTCTTATTTTAACCACCCAGTATATGCAACTGCTTCTAAAATTTTTTGAACCCATGTCTATAAACTCCGTCCTACGTTCTATAATTCAAATATCCGAACTGCTTATTCAACTTGATAAATAACGTTACTTCAAACAGTTTGTAATCTTAGCCCTGCTGTAATTTCTACTACTACTTTACTTTTTTTTTAAACCGTATAACTCCGCAAATATCCGCTCTGTATAACTCTAGAAAACCGCAACTAGCTCATGTTATAGAATTCCAATTATATGGGCTTACCACTTTCTGCACACAAGCACACACCTACAAACCGTAATGTTCCTTCTAATATAAGCTTCAGTATATCTTCGTCTCTAAAGAAACTGACTTTCATCAAAATTGCCCAAATATTCTTTCATGCCACGACATTTAAACTGTTTTTGAATAATCGCAGGTCATATGGTATGTTTTGCATAAAAAATGTAAGTTGCATTTACAAATTGATAACCTTCTCCTTTTTGAAAACCGAAGTCATGGTTAAAAGTTCCTTAATATAATGCAGTCAGTTTAAATCATCAAAATTGGTACCTATTAGGCATTTTTAAACAGCAAAGGTTTTTATTACACAATTTACGGGCTGTGAACCGGCTCAACGATAAAAAATCTTAAAAGCCGATTTTTGCTCTATTTCAAGGTTTTAAATTTTTCTCGTAACCCACTTCTTTTAATTCAAGCCAGGGTGTCCAGGAAATGGCCTCTGAGAGTACCTACCATTTTTCAAAATTTGCAGTGGCATAAGTAGTTGCAGTTACATTTTTCTCTCAAAATAGATTAGTTGCGTCTAAAGCAAATTAGCGTTTGTGGGTATTCGGAATTTACAACAAATACTGTTTAAATTTAAAAAAAACCTTACCGGCTTCTATACATATTTTCAAAAAATTTGTAATTACGTTTTTTTAATTTCATGAATGTTCCATCTGATGAATTTGAATATTTGTTACGAAATAACAATAAAGTTCTAAAACTTCAACTATAAATACAAGAAAACATAACATAATCGTTAAATTTGTATAAACAATTTTAGGAACTATCACAAACAAAACAAAATTATGTATCTTTTTGTTCGAAATAAGGAAGTAATAGTGTTCCAACTTTTCAAGTTAAATATCATAGATATTTTATGATCATCCTCAACCTAAACCTTTCTAGTTTATGATAGTTATGTGAAATATAATTCCTTGCATTACCTGAAACTTTTTCGATAAAGAAAACTATTAGATTTTGCAGGCATTCCACAAGCTCTGCTAAAACACACATTTTTCAACAAAATGCGTTTCAATATCGCCGATATTGCCGTAATCCTCAACTTGCCCGTATATATTTATTCTTCATAGCGATCAGTTTTTTCCATAGTCATAATGCTCGGTCGTAAGCGATATCGTCATGTTGTTGCGGTTTACCTGCAGCGAACTATCAGAAGCAATTCTGATAAGCAAACACTGTAACAAATTCCAGCGACTCCGAGAAAACTGATATTACACGTCGAATACACAAACATCTACTTGTTATTTAATGAGGCTTTTAAATCTGCAACATTCTTCGGTGTCTTCGTGATAGGGCTCCATCGATTATCCGCGAACGGGAAGCATGTTTTAATGTTTCAACTAATGGAATGAAGTCGTAGCCTCGTCGCTCTAGCGAGAAATGACGTAAAGGTCAAGCAAGGAAATTGTCTTATAGGCCAACTAAAATTGTAGTAAACTTTGAAAGTGTTAATTATTTGTAAGATACACAACATTATAACTATTATCTATATATAAATAAGCAACGAAAAAACTGTTCATCTGTCTCTTAACCGATTATCTAAATTTTTGTTTTATTTAGTAGCTATTAACGATCTTTAATGCATAAAGATAAATTTCAATAATAAATATGGGTTCATGCATTAAATAAGATGCAATAGAAAAATCAATATTTGCATCCATATTGCCAGTGTTAAGAATATAACAGTCACATTACTGCCAGATTGCTAGGACAGAAAATCGTATAGATGGATTGACTCCAATGTGAAAGACAAAGCAAATAAAACTTTGATTCTTCCCTAAAGTGTCTCCAACTAGTATATTACATAATAATGGCTATTTATTGCGTTCATTGCATTGAAAATATGGTTTGTCAACTAAAATCAGATTTATGTTACAACTAATCAATTTATTTCTGTTAATATTTTATTAATCTGAACCTTATACTTTCAATTTAGATTGTTTTTAATTTGTCCGCATAAGTTTCATAACATTTGACTACGATACAATAATCCCGAAAGTTATGCACGGATCGTAGAGTTCAAGATAAAGAGTTAGTAAGTACTCTCTTCGAGGTATCATTCTTTTGTACGCAAGACAATTTATTTATATTTCTCGCGTCATCAAATAAATAGTTAGATCAGGCAACCCCTGATATTCATGGTCATAGCGAATTTTATTTGAATTCAGTCAGAAAAGTTGTTAATGTTTTATTTTTTAGGTTTCCATTTCAGTTTACTGGAAAGAATTGTCAACAAAAATAGGTGTATTTAAAATTAATACATAAATACATCAGTAAATGGTTCGTATATCTTTATGTGCTCGATATAAAACAGAAATTAATGAAATTATATTGAATCTTAAGGTATACTGAAACTTAAGCTTTGTTAATATCTACCTATGTATTATCATTATTTCATATGTAATAATACTTCATATTCATACTAACTTTTGAGTTTCGTGAATTTTCTTTATAGAAGTTGAAATCGTAACTGGAAAATGTCGATATAAAGAATCTAATTTCGTTCTATTACTCACTTACATACGGCAGATAATCTGAATTTCCTATCATTCACCTGATGACGATAGCAGATCCAAAGCTATTGAAACGTTGTGAGATCAACCACTTCAAGACGATGGAAGTCCAAGAAATCTTCGAGGAACGAGTTACATTGTCTACCCACTTCAGACTATCACTTACATACACTTGGACTATTGGACTTTTTAGGTCACAAATGCTATTTGAAATTTTTTATATTGAAGATCATATTGAACATTATAGCTATATGTGTAAATACATTTAAACACAGAGATTTTAATTATTTTTAGGTATGTATCTACCAGTCAGTTACTGTTTTCTGGCAGTTTTATTTATGACATATGTCATAAATCAAATTTTCAATTTGCAATTTCCATTTTCAGTACGTATTTTAACGCCATTGAGAACGACGTCAGAATCGACTTTGGAGCATTTGGTATTTTTAGGGTTCCGTATATACAATATACCACATCACAGCAATTTTCTCCTAAACTACTGGACGGAAGAGGTTGAAATTTGGTATGAAGGTATAGTTTGGAGACCCGATCAGGAGTACATATCACAAAAAAATAAATTTTGATTTTAGAGTACTTCTGGGGGGAAAAACTAAAAAAAATCGACCGTTCCCCCCTGTTTTCCGAAACTACTGAACCTAAAATTTTGAAAAAAATAGAAAATATAGAACGTTGCCCGAACTTTACAGGAAAAATAAGGAGAAACCGTTAATATAAATTTTGGGGGGCAAATTATAGAATTAAATAAAAATTTAAAAATTAAAATTTTTTAAAACGCATCATGTAATATATCATATGAAAGGTCTCATTCTGAGGAATACAAATATATTTTTTTCATATTTAAAAAAAATAATTCAAAAGATATTAACGGAAATACACCAAAAATTACCCATTCCCCCACCCTTATCTCCGAAACTATAAAACGTAAAGTTTAAAAAAAATGAAGTATAGAGACTGACCTGAAGTTTACTAGAAAAATAAGGGGAAACCTCTACTTTTAATTTTGGGGCCAAATTACAGAATTAAATGAAAAATATAAAATTAAAATTGTTTCTAACGCATCATGTTATATATCAAATGAAAGGGCTCATTATGAAGAAAACAACTATTTTTTTTTCATATTAAGACAAATATACTTTTTTTCCCATTCCCCCCCCTTATCTCCGAAACCATAAGCTGCAAAATTTTGAAAAAAAATAGAGGTATATCGCCTCACCTGAAGTTTACTGGAAAAATAAGGAGAAACCCCTAATATTCATTTTGGGGGGCAACTTATAGAATTAAATGGAAAATAAAAAATTAAACTTGATTCTACCGTATCATGTAATATATCAAATGACAGGGCTCATTATGACTAATACAAATATATTTTTTTAATTTTTTTAAAATAAATATTTTAAAATATATTAAAAACATTATTAAAAAAATACTCATTCTCCCCTTTATTACCCAAACTATAAGACCTCATTTTTTTATTTACAGGAAAAATACGAAGAAATCTTTAATATTAATATTGGGAAATTATTGAAATAAACGGAAAATAAAAAATATGTTTTTAACGTGTCATGCAATATATCAAATGAAGGGGCTCATTATAAGGAATAGAAATATATTTTTTTTCGTATTTTTAATATTAATTGCTTACAAGATATTAACATAATTATATAAAAAATTCTCATTTCTCGCTTTATTTCCGAAACCATACTACCTAAAGTTTTGAAAATAATTAGGGGTACTGGGGCTCACTTGAAATTTATAAGAATAATTATTAGAAAACCTCCATAGTAATTTTAGGGACAAATTATACGATTAAATGGAAAATAAAAATTCAATTTTCAATCGCATCAGATAATATATCAAATAAAAGGCTCATTATGTGAATTACAAATATATCATATTTTTAAATCATTTTTTTTTAAATATATTAGCAAAGATATTAAACATCGACTTAATTCCCATTTTAAAAACTACACTATTTAAATTTTGCAAAAATATGTTTTATTTGTATTTTTAAATAGTTTTAATACCAGATTTAATAATTTATAATTTAAAACTTGACCTATTTTGCAGTTTATCTTCCAATCTATAGAGCCTCAAAATTCAGCCAGTAGATTATAAAAGGCTTCCCTGAAAGTTTATTAGTAAAATAAAACTCCAATGTTAATTTTTGGGGGCCAAATTAGAAAACTAAATACTGCGAATCTTGAAGGTGGTACGGAACCCTTAGTATGCGAGTCCAACTCGCACTTGACCAAATTATCTTTCAATATACAGCTTTTTATTTTAACTGTGGTGTTATTCCCAAGAAAACACAAAATTAACAGTATTTATTTGAATCTGTACTGCGGGAATTTTTAGAATAATAAAAGAAATGTTTTGATCTAATAGTCATAGTTGTACAGACAATTTAATCGATGATTAGTGGCACAAAATTTGATCAGGCTATCACTAATGCAATATACGCATTAAGTAATTATACTCAATGAATGCAGGCCATGTACTCGTATTTCTTAGTCCCTTATTTCAGTCATTTTAATATTTCCAATACATATATTCTATCAGTCCGCAGAAACATATTTAATCTGTAATAATCTGATAATATGCAAACAAACAGCTTATTTTAATTGAAGGTTAACAATTGTTTTTGGTGCTGGAACGATCGCCCGTTAGTTAAGGAAGCAAAAGTACCACCCCCTAAAACAATAACTAAAGCAAATTATGGAACATATAACCTGCTAATAGGCAAATTTGTTGAAGGAAACCCTGATTCATTGAAAACTTACAAATTCTCGTACAACTTCTCTTAGCGAACGCATTTTAGGTCAAGGAAGACGTACAATTCCTATTCTGTCTCTTAAAGCTACGTTTTCGATAAGAATAGTTGTTAACACTATATATATTTAATGTTTTTCTCTCATGGGTTAATTTATTGAACAAATTTATAACAATAATATTAATCCGCATTTTTTATTTTATTAAATCATTATAACTACAAAGTTTGCTACAGGTTCATTTTAAGGGGTGGTCAATCCATTGTCCTATGCAGATTTTTTTCAAGAATGCTCATAAGTGTTCCCAATAATCGTTTTTAACCTCTGCAATATAAATAAATTCGTTCAAAGTACTAAATATTTTATAGAATTATACGAAAACTAATGAGTCACAATGTTTATATATATAACAGCTAATGTATTATAGTAATTGTTATTACCTTTCTTATAACGATAGTCAGTAAATTAGCAGAAAAATACGATTTCTAAGAACATATACTCTCGAGAAAGTTTATCGTGACTTTAGGTATTAAATAATTATAGTGTCGTTTTTTAAAGGTTAGTCTAACCTGAAAAACTAGTTGATTGATTCTCAAATATGTCTAGTGAAAGTTGTGAACTGGGAATTAATATGCTGATTTGGTCGTATAAATTCGAATCATTTTATAAAAACCTTTCTGTCCAGTTTTTTCTTAGGAGGCAATAGTGATTTGTGGTCGAATTCACATTCTATTGAAATTCTATTGGTATCATTTAGCATAATTAGATATTTAAATAATCCAGACGTTTTATGTTTTGTATACATATAGCCAAAAATCAGAATGTAGATGTGATTGTAGATGATAATAATAAACAAAAACAACTTATTGTATTTTCTTCTAGTGGAATGGGTTATTTTCAAATGAGAATACATAAGTTAATGAACATATTGTGTACATTTCGATTTATTAATGTTTAATATCCTCGAAGTTTCCCTAGTATAAGGGTATAATATAAATACGACCGATACTCTGAATTTCCTATCGTTCACCTGATGACGATAGCAGATACACAGCTATTGAAACGTTGTGAAATCAACCACTTCAAGACGATTGAAGTCCAAGGAAACTTCGAGGAACGAGTTAAATTCTCTGCCAACTTCATACTATCAATGCTGAATATGTTAGATACTTGATTTAAGTCACAGCTATCGAATCTTAACATAGGTAAGATTCTTCATCTATACAAAACGAATATACATTATGAGTTCAGAAATGATGCGATAAGTAACAAACGACTATACATTTAAAAATACCAAATGCTTCAAGGTTGAAGTCTGACCTTATTCTGAATGGAATGATAATAAAATGCAAATTTTAACAATGACATAATTGGAATGAAAGTGCCCAATTCTTTGTACAATCCTTTAAGATGACACGGTTTCTCCTTCTAGTCTTGCGTATGTGTTGCATTTGTTAATTAAGTGCCTTATAAATTACAAATCCTTATTTACTAGATCTCCGCTGGTGCTGTAATTTCAGAAATTATTAGTAATATATTAGATAAAAGTACCTAGTACCTAATAATATAGGTAGCAGTTACTTCCACAATTAGTTTTAAAAAATTGTTCATAGTATTTTGATATTAAATATCTAAGTCAGTTAGTTAATAACTAAGATACTGTGAATATAATAGTCGAATATAAAAGTGAATTCATAAGAACAGTTAACTAAAACAGTTCACTGTACTTATTACCAGATTTTAATTTGATACAGATTACGATAGCGAAATTAACCAGAAACTGTTTACCTAAGGATGATCTAGAATCTTGCAAATAAGAGTTAGATATAATTTAAGAAGTCAATATTTGGTCTGGCAAAAAATCAAAATTATTGTCAATGCTAACCATGGAAACAGTGTTAACAATGTTAACAACTTATGTACCGTTATTTTTTTCAATGGAATTATAGTAATGTTTCTGTATTTTATTATCTATTATTGAAATTATTTGTTAACTTTACTACTTAGAATCTATTGTTACCTTGAAATGTTAACGCTTAAAGAGGGTTACAAAATCAATACAAACGAAAATTACCAACAACAGTTTCAGAGAGTTATATTGTTATTTTTAACAAAACGGCGATTTCATAGTTTGATTTAATGCTGAATGTTCATTCTATTAGTACTTTTGAAGATTTTGGAATACATTGCTTGTAGCAGATTATGAGAAATAAGTTTAGTTGGAACAAAATAGCAAGATTTCATGCAAAATGAAGACTAAGATCTTTTTTGTATAAATTGTTTTTAGACAGTTTGTGGACAATTATTTCTAAACAAATTAAAGTTGACAAATAGGTTTTTTTCATTTTTCCTGTATAACATCGGTGCTAAATGCTGTATAGAAAAGTTTCAATAGGTAAGCTGCATAGACTGAAAATTTCCAAAAATTTGATAAACAATAATTTTAGGAAATTTATTTAAAAAATAAATAAAAGTTACAAGTTTAAAATTTGATATAGAAGATTTATTCCAACTGCATCTAAACCAAAAAAGACAGAGTTTTAATAGTAGCCAATCATCCTTCGATCATCCAGGGGCGGATCCAGAATTCTCGTTTGGGTGGGGCTAGATCTCGTTGGGGGGGCGGCTTGACGTCCCAACTCAGATAATTTGGGGGGGGTTCAGCCCCTTAGCTCACTCCGGCTCGAAACATTTGTGTCGGTGCACTACGAGAGACAAAATTTATTTGTGATTAAAAAAGATGACAATATTTAAAATTTTTGTGCAAATAAGTGGACTATACCTTCTCGCTGGTGCAACTGTTAAAATGAAATATTTTTTACATTTTTGTACAGTTTTAAGGCGATCTTCTTTTCATTTTCCCTTAAGAATCTTATAAACCACTTAAAACATCGCGGAAAATTTTTAATAATTCTATAAAATCAGAAAGAAATTTCTGTCCCATATACGTTTCTAGAAAATGTTTTACTACGGAAAGCAAAAAAAGTTTTATGACTGACAAAGGATGACATGAACGTTTACATTTAGAATTTTGTCAAATTAGTAACCGAAAATTTAGGATATATTTTTTAATGGATCAGATCACAAAAAAATATATATGAAACGATATCGTTGATATTGTGTTGAATGCACACATTTTGCTAGCGTGTCATGTCACTAGGGTAAATTTAATATATATTCTAATTCCTTACTACTATATAAAGCTACTGTTAACTTCCAACCCGCATTGGGATCTTACATTGTCTCGCTTCAAATTCATTCTTAAGTTAATTAGCCCTTATTTTCGGTTAATATTTTTACAATAATGTAATCGCAACCTGTAGTAAGATTAAAAATCTGTAACAAAGTACAGAGGAAAACAAAAAAAGGGTATGTGCCATGACATGGCGCACATAAATATACTTACTATACGCATACAATTGACATAATCTAAATTTTGCAAAGAAATCAATTACGTCGACCGAATCCGCTGGGATTTTATAAGTTAACTAATCTTCCTGTTCGAACATTGGTAAATATTTATCCGTCAGTCGGAAAATTTCGTAGGTTTCCTAATTCATCACTGAAAACATATCCGTCCCAAAGTAAGGCAATGAACTTTATTCTCTAAGTGAAACTCTCTTCATCACTTGAGGATATGAGCACCTTATTTTCGTCTTCACATTTAGTTAAACTTCAAGTCAAATTTACCGTATTCCTCCGGATTATTAAACTTGAAATGAAAGTCTCTTTCCGACGACTTTGAATATGTATATCATTATGTAATTTATCACTTCATCTGTGTAAATTTCAGTAGTTTCGAAATTAATATCGTTTTAGGAATAAGTAATCAAGTATTTGACATTATACCGGTTTGTAAGCGGCATATTTTGATCTTTACTACAAAGTTTATTAACCTAAAAGCGACGATATAAAATGGTTCTCAGAGAATATTATTTCCTACAATGAACCCTAACATTGAAAATAATAGCTTTGCGTAATCAATAATTTTTTTTTCAAGTTTAGTGATAACTAAAAGCATATTTTTTTAGTTTAAATTTTGAACAAAATAAGAATTAAAATTAATTTTCCATTTTTGGAAAACTTTTACGATGAGTAATATAATTGTACATTCTTTTCGAATTATTACAAACCATTGTACGCAAGACAACATAACGTTTTTAGTTAACAACTTTCAGCAGTTGCGCCTCTCTTAACTCACTGATTTCTAAGATAGATTATTTGACATTTTATTAATATTTATGATTTGTTTTTCAGATTCTCTGATAAAAACGGTTTTTTTACTTCATAGAAAATTATATGGGGTCACCTTGAGATCTTTAATAATAGAATACAGTTTGAACTATACATCTTAGTTAAACTATTTGTGATAAATTAGTAAACATAAATCACAAATATAAGGTTCATATGTTGTCCTACGTTTTTTAAAGCTGCTGAAAATTAAAGGATTAATTTTAAAAATACAATTAGCTCCGGAACGAAAACGACAGGAAATCATATAGAGAGTTTATCAGTTACTTGGGCACTGAAACTGTTTCTGATACAAGTAGATCTTGCAAAATCTGCAATAATATGCAACTTCTATGTTGACAGTAGACACAGAGAACACTATAACTGCATTGACGCTTACCTTAAACAAAAATATCCAGTTATTTTAAAACTACTTAGTAAATTCTATTCCCGGATCTGAAGTATAAAAGTCTGAGCGACTGATTTTACACAGAAAACACCTTGTTGAGAACGTAAATAATTTATATTTAAAAGAGAAGACTTCAACTGAATCAAAATTAAAACAGTTTAAACACCCTGCGTAGGTAATCAATAACTATTTTCTGACATATCTCGACACTTAAGTTTGGACTTATATTTATGTCATATGTGATATTTATTTTGATGTTTACGGCCTTTTGCCTTTATTTTTTCTTTTGCTGAAAAATATGTTTTTCGTTATAAAAAAACATATCTGCTCTGAAGCCAGTTGAATATACTATAATTTATAATTTATTTTTAAAAAAAGACTGACTTCAAATGAATCAAAATGAAAAACGTTAAATAACCCTGTACGATCTCTATAGAAAAATATATGGAATCAATTTGGAATATATCTTAATAGAATACAATTTAAAATAGTTAAATTGATTGAGCCATTATAATCTTGTTTCCGAATTTTTGGAAAAAGATAAATCTCACATTATAGAAAATTATATGGAATCTTTGCTTAGTTTTACTGATTACATACATGAAAATAATGCCGATGAATTGGTAATTTCAATGTTTGGAAAAGGAAACTATATTTTACATTACTTTTTTATGATAATTGAAACTACAATCATTAACATTTCATTATATAACTTTTTTTATTTGTTTATTTTTTTTGTTTTGTAATTATTACTGTGTTTTTTGACAAAATTGATTCATTGTTCACATTTTTCTAATCTTCTATCTAAGTGATCCTAACTGCAATGATTTTTAAGAAGTACTGCAGTAAATGTTGCCACAAAATAATGAATTATAGAAGTAGTTGCTACATACCTTTGACACAACAGCTGTCAATTTAATTTATTTTCTTATAATTAGTTAAATAACTAATCTCATAGAGAGTTAACACCTGATTAACACCGTATCTGTAGTCTAATAGTTATGAATATTATAACAGTTAAAATTGCTCTATAGAATCCTAGTGTAGCCAAAAATGGGTGATGAACTATGATATTAGAAACAGAATTAACAGTGTCTGAGTGTTTATTGGGAAATAGCACCACACTTTAAAGGAAATTGCTGTATATTCCAAACGTTTCGGGGTCTAGATCAGACCCCGTTGTCAATGGCTAAGAAACAACGGATTAAAAAGGTACAAGATGTAAATTTAAATATTTGACAATGTTTATTTAAATTTACATCTTGGAATTGTACCTTTTTAATACGTAGTTTCTTAGCCATTGACAACGGGGTCTGAATTAGACCCCGAAACGTTTGGAATATACAGCAATTTCATTTAAAGTGTGGTGTTATTTCCCAATAAACACTTAGACATTGAAAAAGATGCCACAAGTATCCTTCAGAAAATAACTAACAGTGATAGTGATGTAAAGTATGATTTCCACTTTTTTGAACAGAAAACCTGTCCAAAATATTTTTCATGTTCACGCAAATGTTTTTCTGAAAAAAAACATGTACATATAATTAAATTATTAAATCCATATATGTACTTTTACTTTCTAAGTAGGTAATTAACTGTTGAGCAATGCAGAAATATAAGTAAACAACATTTCTTTTCTAATTGAAATTGTAACTACATTCCTTATACCTACTGATGTTTATTTGGTTTAAGATGAACAGAAATTATTTTAGAATACTGGTTTAAATAATGACTAGATGCTTGAGGAGAATATCGTATTTGGAATTGCTCTAATATTTTACCCGACTTAATGAGAAAATAAAACACAAACGACCAGAGTAATTCAAGAAATATATTTTTTTCTTAATGCCTTCGAAGGAATTGTTTATTCCACGTTTGCTTTAACTTAAATGCCTTTCATATTAATAGCTTTGGTATAGTTCTGAGAAAATCCGTGTAAAGAACATTATATACAGTATATATAATATGAAAGATTACCATTGATTTTAGTATGAAAATTCTGCAATAATTTGAAAGTTGATTCTTGTATCTTTAAATTTTGTTTTATCGAAAACTTTATCATTATTAATGGGATTAAACGACGTGGTCATATTTTAGCCTTTCTGGAATCTTTCATTCCCTTCATGTAGCCTAACGTAGCGTTACTGATGACACCCTCCCCACCTGATGACACGTAGTTTTTTTAATATCAAATCCAGTGGATAAACTTTAGACCCCTCCTCTTGTATAGCTCAGCGTATCATTAGAGCTTATGCCCCCCATTGACCGACCTACGTGGTTTACGGACGTCGCTTTATCTAAACTATTCTAAATGATGGGATGTAATTTTCCGCCGTCTAAGCTACCCAGTCCCTAATACTTGCACATTACTTTTTTATTGCTCTTGTGGTTTCATATTTTTCGTGTTCCTAATTTCTTGCTGTTAGTTATATGGTTTCAGTTTCCTACCAATATTTCACCACTTTAGTTATAGTATTTTTTTTTCATATTAATTAACTAAATCCAGTTACATTGCAGTTTTACTCAAAAATTACAATTTGCTAGTATTTGAATAATATTTCCATTGCCAACTAAGAACTTTGGGACAAATTCGCCATGTCCAAACTAAAAATTAGTCATTTGTTATTCGTAAATTTTACTAACTTTGCTTATTTATGCATTTTATACAATCTAATTACAATCTGTAACTACTATCATTGTTGCTTTCAACAATTTTTATAAATCCATTCGTAACTACATTTTGATATTATAAGTATTTAAAGCTATTTAGTATTGATTCTTGAGGAAGCAATTGAGACTTTTGACAGCTTATTGGGATTTACTTGCGTATGTTATCTGTGTTAAGATCCAATAACACGCAGCCCAATACGAGGCCATCCGAATAGTAACGAAGCCCAGTGAAATATAAAGCATAAGTGGCAAGATGTAGAATGATCAGTAATATAAGTGACTTTTAGGCCCACTTAAAAGCGATATGAGCGGTGCGGGCGGTGCCAGACGTCAATCTGGCAACTATAAACTTCAGCTAAAGGCTAAAACAAACCCAATGAACGATGGAACAACACAAAATCGCTACAATCGCACACATTTGATTTTCAGTCAGGACAAAATGAGTTCCTTTATGTTATGTTTGACAGTTTTTGGCTGTCACTTAGACGCAACGCACCGCCCGCAACGCACAAATCGCGTTTTCGTGAGGTGCGATACGTCCAAATGACAATTATAAACTTCAATTAAAAGTTAAAACAATCCAACTAAATGATGTGACAACACAAAATTGCTACAATCTCACGAATTCATTTCCCAGTAAGAACAAAATAAATTCTTTTTATGTTTTTGATAGTTTCCAGCTGTCACTTTGACGCAAGGCACAGCAAGCACCACGCAAATCCCGTTTACGTGTGTCATGGGGTAAGACTGTGTCCCACGTTAACGAGATATGCGCGGTGCGGGCGGTGCGATACATCAATGTGACAATTATAATTTTCAAGTAAAATCTAAAACAAACCAAATGAATGATGCGACAACACAAAATCAATGAGTCACAAGATTTAGTTTTCCTGTAAGGACAAAATTAATTCTTTATATGTGTTTAATAGTTTGTCGCTGTCACGTTGACACAACACACCGCCCGCATCGCGCAAATTACGTGGGACACAGCCTTACGAAGAAAATGTACGTAATGCCACTTTGTCAGTTGTAAAACAACACTCAGACATTTCTTTACTACTGAACCAATCTATAATGTCAAAGAATCTTCATTAACAACAAACATTTCAGTTTACACCAGCCTAACCAGCAAAATTATTCCCAAGATATTTATAAATATTCAGAAATGTATTTTTCAAGTTAAGATATGAAAACTCAAAATATACTTGACTTGTGGGTATTTATGTTTATTTGTATTAAATGGCAATTTCTTATAAATTTTAATCATTCTCAAGGAATCTTTAAGTAAAAGTGCAATCATACGATAACTTTTACTTTTCTTTTCTACATTTGAGTTAAATGTTGATCGTGATCAGCAATAAGATCACTGAATGGTTACGTAATTACTATGATATATTAAAATGATTTATGGGGATTCTTAAAAAGCAAATCTACGATTAATAACGTTTTCTCATCTATTGTATCAATTTGAAGTTTGGATAGTAACAGCTGGATTTATTGAAGGCTATGCATCCATCATTAGGAATAAATTTAATGCAGAATGGAGTGAAGAACAAGGAAACTTACTCGGTGTGATTAGCGTTACTGACATCATTCATTTAATTATACAATTATTTCTAAGGTGACTCAAACAATTCCGGATTTTGCGTTCATCCAATAATATATTGAAGGAATGTCGTAGATTACAGATTGTAATAATAGCCTGGAATATATGATCGTTCTCGGAATAGTATGTTCGTTTTGACTTTAAACAGATATACTTTGAAAAATTATTAATAATAGGACTGGGTTGCCGCTGTTGGGCATAATTGGATGTGGCTAATAAAATGGAGTAAAATCGATTTTGTTGAGGCTAGATGTTATTGTCCTAGGTTCTAGTTAACATATTAAATGATATAAATCGTATGTAATGTTTCAAGATATCATTCGTTAATTGTAACCACAACTGAAAACTGTTTTCCGAACTACAAATAAAGGGTGTTCCAATTTGAGGTTCATTTTCAAATTTTTAATAAAATACACAAATTATTTGAGAATGATCAAAAAATATGGGAATAATCCTATAAAATTATTAAAAATAATTATTCAAAACAGACTAATAAAAATTAATGTTCTCCCTTTTATAGACTTAGATGAGATTAAAATCATAGTACAATTGTTTCGGTTTAGTAATGGAAAACAGTATCTTATAAGTGACCACCTGCTGCTGTACGACAAACTTCTAATCTTTTGCCAAAATTTTCGATAACTTTCTGGTATAACTGCCGTTCAATTGCTTGAAAACAGTCAATAATGTTCGCTTTTAGGACATCAATTGTTTGTGGATCGTTTGCATAGAACTTTTCTTTCAAATAGCTCCATAGGAAAAAATCTAGAGGTGTTAGATCGCAAGATCTAGAGGGCCAATTAATGTTTCCTCTTCGAGCAATTATTTGATTACCAAATTTCTTTTTCAAAAGATTAATTGTTTCTGCTGCTGAATGACATGTTGCACCGTCCTGTTGGAACCACATATGTTGCACATCAATATGCTTCAATTCATCCTACAAAGTAACAGCATTTCCATTGTCATCTTCAGAAAAGTAAGGACCAATCACTCAACCAGCTCGAAAACCACACCAAATAGTTACTTTTTGTGAATGCATCAGTCTTTCCATTATTTCTCGTGGATTTGGTTCACACCAGATTCGACAATTTTGGTTAACAAATCCACCCAATTCAAAATGTGCTTCATCCGTGGTTGTTACATTTTTAAAATTAATAAAATTAAAAAAAAATACAAGACACAAGAGAAGGTGATTTTGTTAAAAAAATTTACATTTTCAACTTTCTGTTGTATGGCTCAATTAACGAGTTGACGACGTAAACCAAAGTCTGTTGGCTTTATTTCTTGCGTTATCTCAATCTTGTAAGCCTTTAAATGAAGATCTTTGTGCAAAATTCTGAATAAAGTGGTGTTTGGAATGTTCAATTGCTGTGCACGATGACGAATTGATGTTTTTGGTTGTTCAACAACACTAACAGTAACAGCTGTAATATTTTCTTCTGAACGTCCACTACGATGATATTTTTTGCTTTTTTCATCTTTTACTGAATCATTTTCCAAAAATTTTTGAACAATTTTTCCAATGGTAGCATTTGACGGACAATTTTCTCCTCCATATTCTGTACGAATTTTTCTTCCAACTTTCACCAAATTTAAAATAATTTTTAATAATAAACACGCGTTGCTTAGTCTTATATCTTTCCATTTTAATAAACGATATATTCCTACTTGTCATCTGTCAAATAACATATGATATTCGAGTACAAAACATATAAATGGCGGCAAATTTAAAAATTAACCCCAAAATGGAACACCCATTAGCATACATATTGTAATGTTTTTATTTTCACACACGGGTTCTGTTCAGTTCTTGGATTTATTTAAAAACACAGTCCAACTCACTCTAATTTATTTCCACTACTTTTACACAAATTTATATTCACAGAAACTACTATTTACATTTTATCTTAACTGTACAATATGACCGACCAAAACTGAATGCCTCCTATCGCCAGCTGCTTTATATTTATACATTTGTCTTGGAATTATCTGGTACGTCCGCGAACCATCGGGAAATTCCATCACGTTCGGGAAGCTTTAAAGGAATTCCCAGTAACGGCAGCGGTCCGCCGGTTGAGAGACAAACATTTCGGGTTCCACGAATTTATCGGAATAATGTCCCTTCCATGAATTGGTTGAGGGCCGATTGCACCAGCTGTCTGATGAATTCTCGTAACAATATTGTCATGCGTGCACGCAAAATGACAAAGTTCATTGGTTTCCAATGGAGATAAGAATCACCTTTCATTTGAGGCATTTGATAAAGTAGATCAGAGCGACATAGTATTATATTCTTCTTTCGAACATGGCACAGGAATTACAAACCTCATACAAATCAGTCAACTTTTTGTATGCTAAAGCTGATGACGAGTTGAGAAAAGAGACAATATTATTAATAATTTTAAAGACTTCCTTCACGGAGTCCTCGACAAAGTTTTTGCCCCGTCGATTTTATCAGAAATAACATATCCACAAACTCATGATGCCAGACTCAGGATCGAAAGCACTGATAAATCTGAGAATGCTTAAGTACAATCAGGAGAATCTTCTACTGAATCGTCAGAAAGAGGTGCTCCGTGCAGTGTTCCATGAGCGCGGTTATTGAGCAGTTATTCAGTTTTACAACAAGAAAGCAGAGTATTGAGCCCTGTTCCTCTAGTATTGAAGTATTTCTAGTGAGTCGGGCAAATTTAAGATACAGTTATTCAACATTTGAAGAAGAAAATAAAAGTTAGTATTTCTTTAATAGGAGACTAGTAAACTATAGATCCCTTTAAACAGTCATGTACATTTCACTACTTTTATGCTTAAACGCTATTATACATATGGCCGAAATTAATCATCAAAAGTCTCCATTTCTCTAAAAATCGACCACCTTAATGAAATAATTCTTTCAACGAAGAAAAAAAAATGCATCCTTGTAGAAAACTTCTGCGAATTTCAAAAATTGAATTACGCGAAGTAATATTAGTTACAGACGTACCAAATTGACACATTTAACAAATTAAAATTCCATCAAAAATCTAACATTCAAATGCTGGTCATATTTTTGGTTCCGTAATAAGCGCAAAGAATATTATATAAAATCCTATTGCTTAACAAGTATACCAAAAATATAGTAGTTATATCTAAGTAAAGAAGCTCTATCTATAAATAAGAAAGGACTGCCGATTTTCACACCTTTAACCTGATGACGATAGAGGATCCAAAACTATATGTTGTGAAATCAACCCAATTGAATACGATGGAAATACAAGGAAACTCCAAACGATTGAGGCATTGTTGTCCAGTACTTCCAACTCAATTCCCAACGGTTGTGAAACTTGGGGAGGCTGTTAAAGTCTGCATAATTTCATTTATATTTCGATCCAAACTCCAAGTTTGAATTCCTATAATATATTATGAACTCTGTCTCCTATTTCACCATTATTGGCACCATAACCCTGAGTATACTGCAGATACAGGTGTTATATAGCACTTCCAAGTACGACTTAAATACTTTCTGACTTATGAAATCATATGGCTATCTCTTCTTTAGGCAGATCTAAATGCCTAAAGCACTATTATTTAATTTTTGCTGCTTCTAACCATCCTTAAGGCATAATTATTAATTCACAATAGTTGTATTGCTGGTAACAACAGTCAAAGACATTTTATTTTTTTAGGAATCAGGATTATCCTTGTTTTCCTCAGTTGTGTTCTATTTAATTCATTTCACACAGTAGTACACACCGTAGTTTTGTAAATAGTCAAAACGATTTGCTAAATTTCATGTTTCTCAACTCAACTTTTTTTATTAGAGCCGCTTAAATTTAAGAATTTTATTAAATAATAAATCCTCACCGTTTATGTGGGTAAATGGAGATTCTTTAAGAAGAAAAGCCGTTTTAAAAATTTACATACCGAATTGAGCCAATATCGTTGCCAGAATGAAGCTATTAATACAAGTTTGTAATTAAAAAATTCTTTGAAGGTTTATTTTGCCTGAAGGTGCATTTTAGGAATTATCTCAGAAATATCGATCAGCAATTCAAGTTTTTTTCGTTTTTCATTTGAAAGTTGCCTTTTGTCGGAAGAATTTTTAAATTACATAACGTTGTGAAACTGAATTTCGTACAAATTCAGTGTGCAAGATTGTTATAAAATAATTGTTATCGTAGTTATAAAACAAAAACTGTGATAATAATAATAGTAATTACAATGTTGTGAAAGAACACATGGCACCTAAATAAATAAATGAAAACCAAACTCGGCCGATATTTCATATACTGTTCGTTTTAAGAATTGCCCCAACCTGTGAATTTTTATATCTTAATGTAAGGGTCAGCAAAATCAACGTATCTAGGTTTTGCAAATTTTAGGTAGCCTTTCGAATCTTCGGGTTACCAGAAGCCTCAGCAGACGGATAGGGCAAAAATGCGTACCAAACTGAAGAGGGCAGTTTTCAATCTACCAAAACGCCATTTTTTTCATCATCAATCTCGGGATAAATTTTCGGAAACTACATTTGGTACCTTCTAATACTTAAGAACAAATATATAGTAAAATATGTAGTCACAATTAGCTTGACCTATAAAAGATCAATACCCTAGTAATTTTATGCCATGACCCATTGAAAATCTAAATAATACGCATTTATGTACACTTTCTCTTCATTTACAAGATTTCTCAACAAATAAATGTCTCTCGTACCTATGCACGACATATTCAGAAGATGCACCTACTTATTTAAAATTACTCCTACAGCAAGCGTATGAGAGAGCTAATTAGTTACGGAACGTTTATGAACATCGCAATAACGAGTTTTATATTCTAAAATTACATATCGACCCTGAAGTGTTAGACAAAATAAGGCAAATGATTCCGCAAGTTATTTTTGTTGAATGTCAATGTTTCTTGATTACATTCGACCAATGTTTTTCAGTGAAATAGTTGCTTTTCTTATTTTGTTAATATTTTACTACGGCAATTTTAAATGCCGGCTCCACACTATTACCGTGAGAGAGAGAGAGAGGGGCGTGAACGTAAATGTGTACGGTTTTCGCCGACTTCACGGGTCTTCAGGCCTGGCGCCTCGTTTCCATTCGGAGTCGGTATTTTGTCCCGTGACAAAGGTCCAGGTTTTGCTCACGTATTGTTTACGCCAATGTATCCACATTCTCAAGGTCCTTTCACTTGTCAATGTCATCAAGTAAAATGACAGCCCAGTCTACTCGTTAGAGTAATGATGTAGTTCTCTCTACGAGGTGTCATTCTTTTCTACGCAATATATATGTTATATATTGTTTCTGGTCGGGAACCTTCATCATTTGCGCTTCCCATAATAGAATGGCCTCTCGAACACTTTTTATTTATTTGATAGATATCGGTAAATTTGACGCTAGATAAAGACCGACATCTAGGATTTTCGGGGAAACTAGCACACAGCAGTTCCGAATCTGGAGCTAGTTACCAGAAAATCCTATATGTCGGTCTTACATCTCGCGTCTACACATTTACTGTTATGTATCAAATTCATAAATAAGTGTTCAAGTGTGAGAAGCGCAACTGATGAAGGTTCCCCACCAGAAACAATATATATCATATAATGGCTTGCATACAAAAGAATGACACCTCGAAGAGAGTATTCAAGATCTCTGACAGTGGAACTAACCTGAACATTTTATCGTGACATTCTGCCCTAGGAGTTACGGGAGAACAGTAATTACACGGAACGGGCCCAGATTCGAAACCTCTCTGTGCTAGTTTTTCGGAAAACCCTAGATGTCGGTCTTACATCTCGCGTCTACTAATGATGTTGTGTTAGCATTTTTGGAACAATATAACTTTGAAGGGATTTTTTGGAATGCAAAACATCCATTATATAAAAATAAGCAAAAAAATATGGTTCGACGAGAATTAGCAGTCCGATGAACATTGAAATTGTTGAATGAAAAAAGAAAAATGATTCGTTACTATCCAGTTACCGATTATACAAATAAAAGTTCAAGACTTGATTCGGTCTAGGAGCTGAAGCTGAAGAAGTTTAGAATTCTATCTGGTTTGCATGTATGGATTTCTTCTTTGGTAAGTGTTGACAGTAAGAAAAACTACAGATACTTTATTGGTTACCTCTAGAAGTATATGCTCTAAGATTTCACGGCAGATTTCCCGTGTAAAGAGAGTGAATCCATGAATGTGGAGGGGCCCTTTGTGCAAATTGGTTCAAGGCACGAATTTTTACCGTAATTTTGCGGTAATACTGTGGAACCGGCAAACGATTAACTTGAGAGCTAACTTGGGACTGAACTCTCAGTAAATATAAAGGAAGTTTCAGGTTATAAATGACATTATCTTTTTAACATATGGCTCGTATGAAATTGACAATAAGAGACAAATATTTAGTTAAAAGACCTTAAGTTCAGTTACCAAGTTTGAAATATTTCCCGCTGTTTTTGTCTAAAATTTAACAAAAAAACTCACAAGGTATATACAGAGGGCTATCGAAAATTGATAGTAAAACGAAAATTGTAAAATATTCTAAAACATTTCTTTCTAAGAGAAGGCAACTTTCCACCCAAAAACATATAGTCTAAAATTTTCCTTCCAAAACGCAACTGTCATCTGAATATCTGAAACGGTAATGGTGATTTCTCACTAAAACGGGAAATATGCGAAACGATTCGAGGTCTCTGGAAGGAATGAAGAGGTACAAGTGAGTGGCCTCCTTAGTCACCTGATTTAAGCCTTTTGGAAATCTTTTTCTGGAACACGCAAAAAAAGAGTTTATAGTACTCCACCCGCTACAGTGCTTTGGCAGGACGTGTTTGATCGCAGCGCTGAAAACCAATGGAAATCATTGTAATGTGTTACGTTTTGTCAAAAGTTGTTCCCCTTTAAAAAAATATGGTTCCTATAAATCAGGGAATCCATGTTGCATGTGAGAAACCCTTGGGAGATTTATCAATTATAATGTAGTGTTATATTATGATTTAAAAAAAAAATTTTTCAAAATTGTGGCGTTCGTTGTTTCACAGATAAAGAAGAGAAGTGCTTAATTTTCTTTTATACTCTTAAATATTTTTTAAACCTTTATATACATTGGTGAAATATAAAATATATATTTCTATATATTATACCGAAAAATAAATATGTTTGTTCAAATTATGAACGGTTGTTTCACAGATAAAGAAGATTTTATTTTATATTCAAATATACTCTTAAATATATTTTTAAATATTTACATGCATTTGAAATGTATAAAATATTTCAATATTTTGAATCGAAAACTAAGTATATATATTTTTTCCATTTTGAGGTTAGTTGTTTAGGTTTGTTTAAGGGATGGTGACAGTCATTTTTGCAGTTTTTCGTCCCATTAAATTAAAATATCATTTAAATTTTTATTTGCCACCTAAAATGAAGTAATAAAAACTTTGCTAAAATCTAGTTGAATGAATATAGGAGGGAAACGCCCCTAATAGTTTTAAGCTCATTGAATATAAAACTAAGCCCAGAGAACCTCAACTCCAAAAACCTAGAATTCTACGGGTTGAAATCTAGATTGGCTATTCTTAATGTCTACTTGGATAAATTTAATATGAGATTGCACCTGCTCTAAAATCAGAATTCATTTTCATCAGGTGCCTGTGATTAGTCGTTCAAAATCTGTTTATTTAAAAATTTCCCTTTTTTGTAAGGTGATGGGGGATATGGAATCTGACATAATGAAGGACAGAGGAAAAAAATAATTATTCCCCGGTTCATTCAAATAACATTTGTCATTTGACGGGTTCTTTCGAAGATATAGGCTGCCAATGTGTTGGACAATGCTAACATTTCATTAACAGATATTATATATCAAGGTTCTTAGACTACCAGAATTACTGAAAATGCGTGTTACCTCCAAACAGGATTCAATGATCTAATCTTCTCCTTCTTGACTGTGGAGTTCTTTCAAAAGTACCAATTTTGTATTGATTTACATCAAGCTATTTACCGCTCTCTCAAATCATCTCATTTTCCAGTGGAGAAATATCAACAAATGCTTCCGTTGCGAATAATCCCTAGGGGTTTAGTTGCAGAAATTAAGCACACCAGAAGTGATCTCTACCCAGACCAAAACAGTCATCTCCTTATCCTGGCCACAAACTTTTCCCATGAGGCCCAACTCCACTAGGCAATTTGGCAGATTTCAAATCAGATAATATATGTGTGTAACTATATAAAAAACTACCCTGACGTTTTTAAAGAACAAATCAGTCAAATAGGAGAAGTCTAGATGTGTCCATCCTAGCTTGAGGTACTTAATAATAGTTTTGTATGGAGTTTTTGGGAACAATTTTTTTTCAACTTCAGTACATAACAAACACCGTATTAAATAAAATAAGAAACCTTATACCCTCTAGAATTGATACTGAAGGTCTTGTCTTATAATTTTTTTTCTACTAATACCATTAAAGCCGGAGTCAAAACCATTATAGCGTCTACGGATTTTTTTCATTGATATCGGATATAAGCTTTTGATAAGATCACCCAGAATTAACATCTGAATAACGCTATACGTATAATTTTCCATTAAAATGTTTATTGAGGGCATTAAACATGAAAAGTGAGTAAATTCACAGTCTCATGAGTTCTAATTAATAACCCGACCTTCAAAGACTGTTGTGTGTTCTGTTTGTGTTACTCTTTGCTTCATTATAATTTTTACCATCTTTAAATAAAGATTCACCGCCTGATGATCATGGTCGAGCTGACACGACTTCATCCGTTTTTAATAAATTCTCAAGGCTATTGCCGGCATTTTTTATGAGGCAGTGTATTATGTCGTGGTTATGCTAAGAGATCAGGTCGATATACCTAATGAAAATGCGCTCTACGTGAAGTTTAATGGCATAAGATGACTAACGGGCGGATTTTTAAGGACATAATGAATTATGTTATCAGGCCTCTGAAGCCATGAATATTTTTAATAAAAAATATTGAAGTAGCTTACATCCCTGACCACTTTATGTAGGTAATCTGTATTTCTATACACAATTTGCTCAAATATACATCATTTCAGAATCGTATCGATTATTGCAAGTTCAGTCAAAAAAACTAAATTATCTATATTTAACTAAACCATTCTATTCAGGTATATTTTTGGGCGCTGAAACCGAATCCGAGGTCAAAAATACTCGTATCCCCTCCGAAATTTTACTAGAGCCAGAAAACATATTTATATAACATATTTCGTTATAGTATACCTGAAAAACAACAGAATTCCTAAGTTGTAATGTAATTTGAAACTTACATTTTATTCAAATTTCGATGCCGTTGACAATGAAGCCAGAATATTATCTTTAAACGTTTTGGTCTTTCAACATACAGCCATTTTGTAAGAAACCAATAAAAGAAACTAAAAGATAACATAAAATAACCTTAAGAAAAAAATGGATGTAAGAATCACCCCTCGAAATATTAGCATATCAGGAAAGAACAGCCTGTATGCTCGAAAGGATTATTTAGAATAAGGTCACAAACGTTTTTGGAATATAATATAATCATATTGAACCAAATCTAAACTTTTAATAGTCTTCCTTTAGTACTATATTAAAATCAAAACATAGCACTAAGAAATTAAATACAAATCATCATCGAGAGGTTAAGTTTCTGGAAAAAAATGTCTTAAAAGTGCCTGAATATAACGGGTTATTGAGGATTATTAAAAAATATAAATATTAGATGTTAGATATTATCTTAAAATTGAATTTTAAATAAACTGTTCATCTACAGCGTGAAACAGCCAAATGGAATAAATTTGATAACGAATAAAGCAGGGCTTGTAAGGAAAAAAACTTGGGCACGTCGATTTGTATTTTTAAATGGGCATTTTCTCAAAAAATATATATATAGGGCCTGTCATGTGACAGTGGCCAATACCAACTTTCTTATTTTAAATGCAGTCCCCTGTATATTATTTATTTTTCTCTATTATTATTCTCCAGAAAATTCTAGACATAATTCATGTAGATTGTCCTACACCTATCTTCAACTGTTTCCGAAATATTAAGTGTTTTCAGATTCATTACAAAAATTAACATTAAAAAAGAAAATTATTTTATTTCACAAATTCGCAACATTACACTCAATACTTAATTCCCATTTAGCTCTTGATATTGAGATAGTAAGCAAAAACTATTCCTGCGTTCCTTTTTACTGATTTAAAAAAAAATAGTTTTGTTTATTTTCTTTTGAATGTTCATCTGGGATTTTCTCTCCTCTCCATGGTTTCCGAAAAATACAGATAAGTTAAGTACTTGAATATCAAGGTGTAGTATCTAAGGGCAGTTTGTGGAAACTGCCCGGAACACTAGTTGCTCTCTTATAGAAAAAACTCTCCCGCAGGATTAACTGTGAGAAAGTAGGTCTACAGATTTGTCAACTAGTATTCCAGTATAATATGTTGTGTATTTTGTGTTGTACTGTTTTTTTGTGACGTTTGTCGAACAATTGACATTACCAAAAAAGTCAAGCGAATATAGTGCAAAACATTCAAACAAACATTGTTCGACAACGATTCCTGATAAGGAATCGAAACGTTACAAAAAAACAGATAAGTACAACACAAAATACACAACATATTATACTGGAATACTAGTTGACAAATCTGTAGACTTACTTTCTCACAGTTAATCCTGCGGGAGAATTTTTTCTATAAGAGGGCAACTAGTGTTCCGGGCAGTTTCCACAAACCACACTTAGATACTACACCTTGATATTCAAGTACTTAACTTATCTGTATTTTTCAGAAACAATTGCGAAGAGAGAAAATCCCAAATTAACATTCAAAATAATCATTTACCTCCTCAATCATTTAGAAACTACTTGTTTATTTTCGTCAAAACTCATAGCTTTAGCATCTTGTTGTCTGCCTGCATGACAGTGGTGATCATTTCATTAAACAGAAATGCACAAAATAACCATTATACAAATGATTGTCTATAGAGATAACACACGGACACAAATGGAAGTTTCACTCTTATGTCACGAAAATTTTCGAAAATTTCCACCTGTATTCCAAGGAACAATTAGCAAAATAGAAAAGCAGTTTCGCTAGCTTGGTCATAATACAAGGTTTCAAGAAAATCCACATAATTCTGGTTGTAAAGCAGCCCCACTGTTCAACGTTAGCCACATATAATTTTTTCGAGTATTAAAGGAAAGTAAAATGCATCCCTCTAAAGTGATGCCGACATAGGAGCTCATGGAAGACGATTTCGATAGGAGAACATATTTCTGTGAACAAATGATGGTAAGATTAGATAACAATGTGATCCAATTAGAAGATGTTTTGTTTTCTGATGAGAATCCCCACTGGATGACAGAGAAACATACGCAATATCCTGAAAAATTAATGTTTGGGCAGGAAGTTTGGGAAATCATATAGTAGGTCCCTTTTTCAATGGTGGTAACTTGAATGGAGATAAATATTTAGAACTGCTTCAAAATAATGTCGTGTCAACTTTGATATATATATATCCTGATACAGTAAACCCACAAGTTCCTGCCAATTCAATATGGTTTCAGCAAGATGGAGCACCAGCCCATTACGAAATCAATGTCCGGCAGTACCTGAATCAAATCTTTCCAAACCTGTGGATTGGTAGGCGCGGATCAATATAATGACCAGCATGATCTCCTGATTTGACGCCACTGGACAACTTTGTGGGGACATGTCAGAAGTACTGTATACAAAACTAAACCCCCCAACTTAGATGACCTAAAAAGACCAATCACGCTTGCTATTAAATTAGTCACGTCTGAGACTAGACCAGACTAGGATATTGCCAAGACGTTCGCGGTGAGTATTTTAAACCTTTCCTACATTGACATAAATGGTGTTTTGTTTCCTTTTTTTATATTATTAAGAAATACTTATTAGGTTTATAGTGCAATGTAGTTAATTTATGAAATAAAATTATTTTCTTTTTTTTAATGTTAATTTTTGTAATAAAATCTGAAAACACTCAATATTTCCGAAACAGTTGAAGATAGGTGTAGGACATTGTACATTATGTGTAGAATTTTTTGGAGATAGTAATGACACACCCTAAAATTTTTTTTGTTGAAACATGCGCATTTAAAAATACAAGCGTTTTTCCCAGAAGGCCCAACTTTGTTCACACTGTATAATTGTTTGCGTATTTGTATTAGTTTCGAATGTTAACCTATTTTAATAGTATGTTAAATTTGTTACGGTCTTTATTTTTTCTTATTACGAGGTTATTATAAATTGTAATACCTTAAGCAATATGCCTTACATCGCTTGCAACGCCCAAAACATTAATGAATCAAAGAATGAGCTGCACCCATTCGTTAAAATTATAATTCACTACTTGGGAAACGTCAAATTCTTTAAATCTCCATTATGCAATTTAATCTGTTAGTTATCTGTTACATAATACATTCCAACTTTTTGTACTATTCTCTGAACATTCACTTATACTTTTCTGCAAAAACCGAATGTAATAAATTTCACACAGAAAATTATTTTACCAATTACAACTGCTTATGGTAAAATAATTAGTTATTATATTTCTGCCGACATTTCATTTCCTTGTTAAGCTATAAAATTACTACCTCTAAAATAAATTATTGCACAGAGATGAAGAGCGAATTTTGTAGTGCTGTAATTGATGAGCTCTAATTATAGCGCGAATGTCTTTTATTGATTTCCTTGACAAATTGAAAGTTTTATATGCAATATTTTCCTGTAATACGTCTACAAGATCTAAAATTCAATAACGGTATTGCAATAAAAGCCGAAAGAATGGAAGATCTAAAATTAATTCCGTGAAGGAATGTAATTTTGCATAGATATTAAAGAGTTCTTATAAAAACAATTGTGCTGCTTTCTAATAATAATCCATGCAAACAATAAAATTGTCTTCAGAATAGAAGCGAACACTGATGGAAATTAAAAACGGTTTTGTACAATAGTTTATAAAAACTTTATTTAACAAAGTTAAACAATTTCTACTTGTTGTACTGTTACCCAAGACTCAAGAAAGTTCGATATTGAAGTTATGAGAAAACTTAAATATTGTTTTTACTAAGAATATTGTTTTATGTTGTTTGCAGTTTTCTTCAGAATTAAAATCACAATTAAATTGCTTAGAAATACTATAGCTGAGGTTGGAAATTGGAAAAATTACAGCTTTTCAATACATCAATTGAAGATGATATAAGTTATGTTTTACGACAGTTTAAATTTTTTACTGTGTGGATAGGTTGAATAAGAATTCGGCAGTATTAATCGAATATTACTTTTGGGAAAACTGATTTAGGAACTTGAGGAAACTGATTCAAAATCCATAAAAAATACATTCTGGTTTACTCTAATCCTGATAAAGAACAATAGGCCAATAGAAAATATAAAAAATGTAATAATTTAATAACAAGAGGTTGATAGTCACTATAAATACTACAAACTGTTCCATTTTTGACTTACATTTATATACAGGGCTTTCATTTTAAAACTATCCACCCAAGATAACTTTTAAAATATCGTTAAAAGAAAAAAACCGTATATTTATATTTACGGGGGGACACATTTTACACGTACCGGTCACCTTGCAGTTTGAACCTCTAAGCCGGGGTGAATATCACTTCTAAAAGTGGTACCATGTAGTTGATTCTGCTTTTTCCGGATTTGGACCGCGTCATTTTTTCAAGTTAATTTATTTATATATCTGAACCAGCATATAAACAAAGTTTTCCGACGTTTCGCCCACACTTGCAAGGGACATTTTCAAGGATGAGAAAAACAAAACAAATGTTACTTACCTTGCGACAATCCATTCATTTAGTCGTTTTTCTCACAAACACACTTTGAAACTACACTTTATTAAACTTGTAAATTACTAATAGGTAATTTGGATTAGTCAACGAAGAAATAATAATTGGCCCCCCGAAATTTCAGGTAAAAGAATGGTAGGAGGCACTTAATGGGATTATTTGTGATTGTTTTATGGTTGTGATGATATTTTTTGTATACGTTCCTGGAATTTTATTAGTAGATGTAAGTGATTTATTAACCGACTTCCAAAAAGGAGGAGGTTATCAATTCGTGGCGTATTTTTTCGCTTTTTTTGTATGTATGTTACCTGATTTCTTCTCCTGTGGTGCACCTTTTTGAATGAATATGGTCTTGTTTAATAGAGTATATATCCGGATTGGTGAAACTTCAAATTTTGGAAAAGAATTCTATTGGGAAAGTGATAAAGTTCCGTGAATGAACACATGCGTGCATGAAAATCGACCAATATCCCTAATATTTTTGTCGATTTTTCGATAACTCCAAAATTCCAAAATTCTTATCAAAAATTTTATCGAAATGACATAACGGACATTTCCTCATAAATATTTTAATTCCAACGTAATAGTGCGGTAATTTTAGGCACTGGAAGTTTTAATTGCGAATTGGAAAATTTTCTATATACATCTCAAGCATATAGGTAGTAAAGCATAGTATTTTCGGCTCCTTAAATCAATGAGAACCAAGCTCGTTTTGTTTGTATACCAGGCAAATACCTATTTAAATGAAAATTTTTCCATTTTGCGAAGACGGTGCTTTTGGTTGTCACATTCTCTAGGCCTAATAGAAAATTCAGTGAACACATGTCAAATTTTAAACTGCTATTTGGTACGTTTATAGATAGGGTGTTTAGTTATATCAAACAAAATCACAAAGTAAAGTGATAGAAGGAGTTGCATTTATATGAAGATTGAAATATAGGACGGACTAGAATGATAGTGGTCCGTAGGCAGCCGTATATACAGGATGGTTGGAATATAGGGTGGACTGGACGTTTGGTGGTATAAAAATGTTGGAAAGAATGTGAAATTAAAATTATATAGAGTGATTAAAAAACTGTTATATGATGTGGAAATAAGCAAATCATATACAGGATGGTTGAAATATATGCTGCAGTTGAATTATATTTATACAGTGTTATTAAAAAAATATTTCTTTTATAGCCCATAAGAAGTTGCATAAAGTGTGGAGAGGAATTAATGTTACACAGGACGATAATTTAAAATGTAAATAATGCACTAATTTATGGGCTAGCCCACAAGGAGTTATTACAATGGTTAAAATATAGGGATTTGACTCCGTAAATATGAGGTGGATTCTACTCCGTCCTATAGTTTACAGAAGGCAGCTAACAAATTTATGTTTGTCCGTGGGCAGTCGTATGTACAGGCTAGTTGGTACATAGGTTGGAGTGGAATTATCTAGTTATACAGAGTTGTCAAAAAAAGTTGAAAAAAGGTTACATGGCGTAGTCCATTAGGCATAAATATATTTTGGGCTTATTAAGTCAACGCGTATTAGTACATTGTGTTCGTAAAGATTTACCTGTCAGTTTAAATGATACAGTATCATTGTGTAATGGTGAGGCTTTCGATGCTACCTGGTTCTGTCTATTAAGGTTATACATACAAAATCAAAAATAAAGAATAAAAACTACCTGAGTTCAAAAAAAAACTAAAAAGTTGAAAATAAAACATTTATAAAAAAAATATAACCGACTTCTACCTAGAGGTAGTTAGAACTAAAAAGCTAAAAATAATTATAACAAAATACAACTCTAGCAAATAAATAACACATTCAATGTTGTAAGGTACCTACACAGGAAGTAAAAAATGTAAACATTAAAAGGTACTCATTTTGTACAAATTTATTCACCAGATTTGGTTCTCTCTGACTTCTGTTCTTATATGTAAGAAACTTCATGGTCTATGGAAACCTATTTCGAGTTTCTTCCAGACTCCCACTTCTGTCTAAACTTTAGTTCCGTACAAACATATGTTTGCGCTTATGAAAAAATCTTTGCTACTATTCCAATTAACGAGATTTTAGATCCTGTTATACACATTTGTGGTATAGGGCGATTTAATACTTCTCAAATATTTGTTTGTGTTTATACTTCAGGCAAACGTAAAGCCATTAATGCTTTAGTTGCTCTCTATTCGCTATCTGACGAAAACAAATGAACTGGAGCTTTTCTCGATTTCGTTACGCTCAATTTGAAAATGCGTGATTCTATCAATTAGGTGGCTTTAGATTCACTAATTAAAATGGCGGCGATAAGAAGGGACGGCAATCAAGGGGGAAACGGCAGTCAAGCGTTGTAGCAATCCAGTGAAATGGCAAATCAGGCATGCATGCAACGCTACGGTGCTACAATGGCTCCGCTGTTTAAGAGCACTGATGTTTTAATTCACATTCAGGCCTTTTCGACATCGTGATGTATGATTATCGAGATCGTATTCGGTTCGAGGGTTGCGCGTTTTTTGCCATACAAGCTCTATTCAATGAATTTAATACCGTAATTAAGGGTTATTTTAAATTGCATTTGAATGGTTTGGAAAATAGATGGATTTTATCTATACCGATTTAAGTAGATATATTACATTTATTCATACTCTAGAATAGTCACCTAAATCGAGGTGCTTGAATAACAATATTATGCTGTATGGACAATTTGAAAATAAAGTCCCTAAAATCCCATGAGATAGTTCCAGTTATCCAATGTAGTTCAAGAGATGGGAGTAACAACTACATAGAAGGTAATAGACTCACAGGTAAATAGTTAACCGATTTTTCGACATCATCAAACTCACTAGTCCACTGTTGAAATCTATGCCGATCTCAGACAACTAGTAGCCAATGCTTTTAGCACCCATGGTACAGCACTTTTTTCCATCGGTTATCTGTCACATGACCAGCACAATAAGCTCTAAAGGTTTCTTTGTTGCTCTTAGTGGTTGTCAGTGCCTCTGCGTCATATGTTGAGAGAATGAAGACGCATTTCTTTTTAAGCATAATGAAAGACAGGGTTGAAGCACTGGAATAAATTTTCCAAAAGCTCACGCCAATTCTTTTCTAGGTTGGATTCCGTGTGTAAGAAATTAAAATGTAGGTACGTCAAGAGTTTACACAACTTCAGAATCCGATATTAGTATGTATATGTAGCCTTTAGGATGAGATTGAGGATGATGATGTAGATTCGGCCAAATAATGCTGACTGGGATTTTTTGTAATATCGATTATGTTAATTGTCCACCATTTTCCTTACCACTATTAACGAAAATGAAACTCACAATTACATTAATGTTCTAAAAGTTTTAAATTAAAAATCCAAGATATAAAAACAAATAGATTAATGTAATTAAAAAAGTATAAAAAACGTATAAGAACAACGAAAGTAGAATAAAAATAGGAAACCCCTACAGAATACCCATCGTAATAAACTAAGACTTGAAACAAGGAAGTACTTTATCACCGTTGCTCTTCAATATATACATTGAACGATGTCTGGAAACCTGGTACCATCAGTGCTGGATATGGGATTTAAAATAGACAATCATACATTGCTTTCCTTATTATACGCCGATGATCAAGTCGAATTTGCCCAAGATCATGAAAGTATAGATTCTATGTTGAGGAAACTGCGAGAGGAATATCAGGAATGGGGTCTGATGATCAACTTCCAAAAAAACAGAATATATGTGCATAGGAGGGGCTGAAGAAAACTTAGAAATAGACGCCCAACAGCTAAAATCGTGCAATGTTCTTAAATACCTGGGAACAACAATAAGTTCTGCTGGCACCTTCGAGAAAGAGATCTCAACGAGAATAGGTATGGGGAAAATGGCGTCAAAAACTCTACATGGTTTGCTATGGACTGATGTGAATAGCAAATAACTGTAAACATGAAAATTAAAAAGTAATAAAACATTCCACTATAATTTTAAAATTATATTTATTTTATTTTATTATTTATATCCCGACTTGACCATACAATCTATGGTATCACACGCTATGAGTGCCTTTAGGGGAAACTTCACTAAACCCCAGATATCCTAGATATCAAAAGGGTTTAGCTCTGTGGGAGCCCTTGCCAGGTTTTCAGGCCCGTGGTTGGAGTCGTGGCGGCAGTTTCCCATGAATTTCCTGACCGTCCGGGCCGTTCCTTACAGGACGGCTTTTTGCATTTGTAAGGATTTTCGTCCAGACCGAGGTATTTTAAATTATTTAATAGATGTTTTGGGACTAGTCCTGTCGTTGACATAACAATTGGTACAGTTCCTGTGTTGTTCATGTCCCACTGAGTCTTTATTTGAAATTCCAAATCTTTATATTTGGTTATTTTCTCAACTTGCTTGATATTTATATTATTGTTGTTAGGAATTGCTATGTCAATTAAAGTGTTTTCCGAGAGACTTTATCTACCAAAACTATATCTGGTCTATTGTGCGCAACTGTCCGATCGGTCAGTATCGTGCGGTTCCAGTACAGCTTGTAGTTGTTATTTTCTAAAACAGATTCTGGTTTGTATTTATAGTATGGTAATCTTACCGACTGTGATAATTCAAGTTTCAGTGCTAGTTCCTGGTGAAGTATTTTTGCCACAGCATCGTGTCGTTCTTTGTATTCAGTTGCAGCGAACGCTTGACAACCTCCTGTGATATGCTGTATAGATTCAGATGTTTGGCAACAGTATCTGCATCTGTCGTTGTTAATAGAAGGATCTTTAACGATGTACTTTAGGTAGTTCTTAGTTGGAATTACTTGATCTTGGATTGCCAATATAAAGCCTTCCGTTTCAGGAAACATATGACCAGAGATCAACCAGTAGTTCGACGCTGCACTGTCGACATAATCTTGGTTGACGTCATTTATATGTCTTCCATGAAGGTGCTTTTCTTTCCATTTCAGCAGTTTCTGATCTGTGGTCTGGTGGTGTAATTGGACATGTTGTTGTGTCTGTCGCAGTGGTGTTGAGACATCAACCAGGCCCATGACTCTGTGTAGATCAGAAAATTCTGCGAGTTTCTGGAAATGACTACGCAAAATGGAAATTTGTTGATCTAATAGTTTGCTTAGATCTGTCAATCCTCTTCCTCCTTCATACCGTGGCAAAGTTGTACGTTCGACAGAGCTCTTTGGGTGGTGATTTTGAGCTTTTGTTAGTAAAACTTGAACTTTTCGTTGTAATTGTTCAATGTCAGTCTTGCACCAATAACTATACCGAAAGAGTAACTGAGCACTGAACACGCATAGGTGTTAATTATTATATTATTTATTATGACTATATTATAACATCTAGAGACATCAGACCCTCCTATTATTATTATATTATTATTTATTATTATTATTTAGTATTTATATATTAAGAATAATAATAATAGTAGAAATTAATCCCCAATTAATTTTTAACAATTATAGATGTTGAATTGAAATTTTAGGTGTATGCTATACAGTATGCTTAATATTTTTAATTAATTGTGGACACGCCAATATTTGAGGCGAGGCTAATATTTCAAATGGTGCCGCAAAGTGAATCGACGCCATTTGTTGAATAGTGTAATGCAAATTATTTGTTTCTTTGACTATTCCATGTTGCATGTTTCACTTGGATTTCAAACATAACTACAAGGAGAAATTAAGTGGGTATAAATCACCATCTTACTGAGATCATTCCTTTATGAACGTCTTTATCATTGTTTTCTGAATGATAAGTGTGGCATCTCTGGTTTTTGTTTTTCTAAGTTCTTTTTGAATAACTACCACATAAACTAGAAAGTCTGTATAGTTCAAAATTCCAAACGTTTCAAGGTCTAAATCAGGCCTCGTTTCAAAGGTATGAATACAAATTGAACAAAAAATTTAAAAAAATAAAAATTAAGAGGATTCACAATGACAAATATCGAAATCAGAATTTATTATCATTATTTATTCTCTACGAACCTTTAAATTGCATCAGAATTGCAGCCTTTATTTATTTACCGCTCTGTTAAAAAAAAAACTTGTTTTATCAAAAATCACACACAATTTGGAAAAGATCCCATTACAATTGTGACTGCGTAAATTGTTTCCGTGTTTCATCATCATTAATTCATGAATCAATTTTAACTTTTTATGTTCGAACATGTTTTGGGCACTGCAGTTACAAATTTTAATAATTGTTGGCAAATTATTATTTACTACAATTTGATTTAAAATGTTATATCTTTATTTTTAGAATTCGGGTCCTGCTTTAGCGGAAATTGAACTATATCAAAACCTTTGATACCAATTTCTCAATGAACTTTAGTCTAACAAGGATTATGTCCAATTTCAAGTTTCAGGAAAAACTAATAACTATTCGAAAATTCGCTTATTCCAGAGAAGTTCCGCTCCTGATGACAGCTTTTGATGGTATATTGATTTACGTACTTAACATACCTTCCGAATGACCTCGATTTCAGTTGTCTATTTTATTTTAATAAAATGCTGTCGTTTGACTGAAATGACCCTAAAATGTATTAAAAAAAAAACAATAAACTTATTCGGTATCAAATACCTACTCAAATTCTATTTTTTTATTACTCTATGCTTCAATAAATAATGGGGGGAGGTACTTTCTTACTGAATATAAATATCGTTTTATCGGTATGTAATGTTAGCTGTCAACCACCAATAGTCTAATATGTTTTTTTTTACTTTAGACAATTCTCTTAAAATTTGATTGATTGATATCATTTTAATAAATTTATATTGTGTGTGAGAGAGATGAAAACGAAAATAATAATCCGGAAACTAGCATCAATGAAACTGCAAATCGACAAACGAACGATAAAAATACGGAATTAAAAACAAGCGATACAATTTACAACAATTAACTATTTCGTGTTTCGACTGTCGAAACATTTCAGGGAAAACCGTATCAAATCGATTTCAATTTTGTCCAGCGATATTTGATTTGTATGCTTCGAAAAACTATGGTATTTTTATGTAAATTTTACAATGACATTTTTAACACTCGTTTTATTTAATATTAACAAACCTGGCAAAACTTTAAATCGTTTGTTTATGAACATCGAATTGTGCAGAATTAGATCCAAAAATTTTATTTATAATTGGAATTTACACACAATTTATTTTTGTTTTGTCATTGTTATTTTAGTCCACAAAATATCTAAACAACAAAATAGCAGTAATTAAACTAAACTTATAATGCAAGAAGGATCATCATAATCGAACTTGATGTAAAAACAACAATAACAAGGAACTGTGCAAGGCAGTATGTGTCATGAAACAAAATAGCTTTTGCATAAAATCTTCATTAAAGTAATACTCTAGAATGAACTCAACTCAAGTTTTAGCATTTTTATAATCTAAGCACAAAAAAATGCTCATAGCAAGTATTAAATATTGTTAAACATCTCCATTATGCCACATCGCTGTAGAGAAACAAGAAACAAGTATATTTATATATTAATCGAGTTTGAAAATTACATGAGACTTCCAGACAGAGTAGCTAATTGGTGGACATTACTTCCCAAGGTCATTTTGATATTGTATCAATTTACATATTTTGATTATTCTTTATTTCTGAAAAAGTTCTTGGAATAAACCATTACAGGTATAAACATAAAAATGTTTTTTATTTTCAAAAGGATCAAATTGGTACTTAAAGTTTATTTGGGAAACATTTCAAACACAATATTTTTCTGTCGAAAAAGATGCCAATTACCTTTAATCTAAAACGACTATTATGTAAATATGTTTTAATTTTATGATCTCTGTAATATGGATGTTACTTTCACAAAATGAAATAAGACCACCAAAAATTCGATTGTCAAGGTTAGATAATTTCGTTGCTGGTTCCGTAATAAAACAAAGGGATTTACAGTGTATACAGGGTGAACCAAAATTATGGAAACCTTTGAATAACTCTTGAGGAATATATTTTTTTTAATGATAAATACAAAAGTTTTAGCATTTTCCCCAAGCTATCTAACGGATCACCTTGACGGTCATATCGAGGTCAAATGCATTTTTTCAGCAGATTTTCATCAAAATCAGTATAGGGGGTCTGAGAGGTCGCTGATTACGAATCTATTGCCATCTTGGATCCGCCATTTTTAATTTTGTAAATCTGCCCTCAGATTAGTAATCAGCGACCTCAAAAACCCCCCTATACGGATTTTGGTGAAAATATATTGATTTTTAAATAAAAAGGCTTTTGAACTTGATAGCGGTCAAGGTTATGATCAATGTCATTCTGGACGTAAAATTTTCCGCTCTTTCCGAGCACAAGGTCATGCCCACCGTTAGATAGCCAGGGAAAACGGCTAAAACTTTCGTATTTATCGTTTTTTTTTAAATATATACCTGAAGAGTTTTTTAAAGTTTCCTATACTTTTTACAGTGTATAAATTAATATTAGAATATGTAGGGGAAAATATCGCAACTATAATAAAGAACAACAAATTTTTTTTCGATTTCAAGTATATTCAGATAAGAATCTTTACACAATTTTCTACAATACTAACAACTACAAACCTAAGTATCACTCCTATTGAGCTGAGTATACAATTTAGGAGGCTATGTAAAAAATTGATTTGTAAAAACTGAAGTATAAAAGTTTACTGGATTAATCAAATTTCCTTCCTGAATGTAATTTTGAAAAAAATCATGAATGCCGTGAAGGTTTCACAAACTAAAAGCGCAACGAATATAGTGATCAAATATGGTTGAATATTTAACGAGAATATTTTATTAAACAGGAATAACAAATAGTTTGGTCAAGAACTCGCATCTAGGAGTTTTACAACTCATTTTATCTTGTACTATATAGGTAAACTTAGTATGAATTAACACTGATTTTTATTGAAGTTTCTCTGTAAGTTATGAGTGGAACTAAGTTTTATTTATTTTTCAAAATTTCTGGCTTTATGGTAGTTTATTTGTGACATTAATTTTATATCTGCTTTGACTATGAATATGTACATTTTAGTACTACTCATGGAGAAACCTTCCATAGAAAATTTTTTACATTTTCAATTTTTATTTAATGTTTTAATTTGCCCCGAAAATTACAATAACTAAAAATTAGGCCTTTTGTTAGGTTTTCCTGATAACCCTGAATAAGGATTTTTTAGTCAGGATTTTGGTCCAGTCTGTTTAATATCTTTTAAATTTTCAGTTATTAATTATAAATAAATATTAAAGTATTTCCTATAAACTGTCTTTTCAGTTGATATTTTTGATTTTGGGCTTGAACTACTTTTATTTTACGTTTAATTTTCTAATTTACCCCACAAGATTTTCGCGTATTCCTGTAAACTAGATATTATCGATATTTTTGGTTGAGAACGGGGCGATAATCGATTATTTATTGTATATGTTCTTTAAATAGATATAAATTACATTTTTTTAAATAAATTTGTGTCCCTCATAATGTGCATCTTCATTTGAAATATTGCATGGTGAGCTAGAGAAAATTTACAGTTATTTAATTTGCACTGAAATCGTAATTTTTCGCTTCTAATCATTAATATTATAAGATCTATGCAACAAGTAGCAAACGATGTAGAAAACATTTTAAGTTCTTAAACAACCCAGAAAGAAAACTCCATAAGCGACCAGGTCGTATCAGATAGTACAGCTCGAGTTAATTTATTATTTCATAGTAATCGATTACTATATGAACAAATATGCATAATGATTTTCACAATATAAATTAAAAATGAACAGCCCCGCCATGGTTGATTCGACATTCATTAATTCTATTGGGCATTAATAGAATTAGACGCTATATGGTATATTGAGAAATATTCAAGCAAATCTCTCTTATGGCATGCAGGGGTAATCTAACTTCGCTGGAAGATTTGACTAAAGTTGCGGCCTACCATGTTCCATACGTTTTCTCTAGGGAACAAATCAGGTAATCTTCATGGCTGTCCCAGAGTCTCTATATCAGATATTTATATGAAACCAATCGTGACACTAGCAGTTTGAGGTTTGACGTTATCCTGTTGAAAAGTTGCATTGCATGGTCTATATGTATGGAGGTAAAACAGATGATGACACTTAAGTGCCTTGCTATCTGACGGTCAAAGCCAAATCTATACTTTCACCTTTAAATCGTCTGATTCTGATACGTCCTACATGTTCGCCAAAATAGAACCGCCCCCTGGACCTGAAAAACCTGCTGTGAGCTCTTAAACCTTCCTTTAAATTTGCTGACTTGCCCCCCCCCTGGACCAAAAAAATTTCTGAATTGTTCCTCTTTCTAGGTCAATTTTTTTCCGATTTGCCCCCTTCTAAGTATTTTTTTCTAATTTGCCCCTTTCTCAACCAAAAGCTGGGTATGCCCTTGCCATTGGTCATTCCAATGTTGTGGATTCCTCCCAAGCCCCAAGTTCTATGTTGTTGTTTCAAAGGTACAGAAAAATCGGTATGCTCTCAGCCTCTGCGAAGCAATCACCGATTCATTTTCAGCCTAGAGAGTATCCGTCCGGTAGCTGCAATTAGATAATCAATTATTTGAGATACACTCTCCCTTCTATTTCTAGGATATTCAGAACCTACGTGGCGCTGACGAACCTCATGATAGAACCAACTTCTCCAAACTCTTAACGCTTTTGATAAATGAGCATTAATTATTCCTAAAAATAACCTGCAAACCAACATCTTCCTCTCATAAGTCCGCAATGCATCTCGCTGCGAATTATTTTTTTAGTTTCGAAACTAATAGAAAGCAGTCTTTTTACCTTAGTTGGTTTTAATAGAAAAAAGTAAACAACTACCAAAAAGCGGAGAAATCTCAGAACAAAAAATCTGAAGATGGCACTTCACTTGGTGTAGCGTATTCGAATATTTGCTATATTTGTCCAAAAACGGCGAAATGTAGAGAGGCTATTCGCTATTTTTATTTTATTTGAACAAATAAGGCGAATACCGCTAAGAGCAAATACGCCTTACCGTCCACTTGTCGATTTTCACTGCACATCAAAGGAGTCAAATAAGTCAAATATTTGTTTTAACTGCCCACACTTGGTTCACATAGTTGCACGCCGCGCTTCGATCGTAATCAAATAGTGCTGTTTTTCATGACAAATGGTGTTTGTGGCAAAATGGACTGATCGAACCAAAATGTTATAAAGTTCTTGGAGTTGTTCCTACCAAATGCATGCTTGCATTTGGGACCCCAACAACCGTACAATTTAGTTATGTAGATATATCATGTAATGATAAAAAGAAGCATGGTAAAAATAAGCTGCCGTTGCTGTCAACGCATCCATGACTGTAGTGTTCACTTGTTTTCAAACATATTTGGCATTTTTGAGTGTTTGCGATATGTGTGGATGGCACGTTTGGAATATTTGAGAATACATCAAATATTTGGACGAATATAGCAATACAAAACAAAAATACGAAGTGCCGCCTTAATATAAAGACTTAATATGAGACAAAACGAAATATTTTGCCTTTAAATATTGCATTTTTTACTTCTACAGCATAAAATTCGTATTTAGTTAGGGCAAACATTTTATATGCGAAAGGTTTATGCGTTTTTGTGATAAAGAAGAACCAAAAGAACCTCAAATGTTGAACTTTAGGTGTTGCAAACACTTGTTTACACGTAGAAAAAGGATACTCATTGTTCCTATCAGAATTTAACAATATGAAAATTTATTTAACCGTCAATAAAATTATCTAACTTCATTTTTTACACACCGGTGAAGCATTTAGGGACATTTGTCAATAAAACCCGTCCTAGAGTTTATTTTGAAGTTATAATTCTTTTCACTTAATATGCCAACGTATGACGTAAATGAAGTATGTGGAATGGAATTACATCGGATAACATTACAAACGTTTATAAAAAGTTGCTGTGCAAAAAAATAGTCACGTCAATTTCATTTAGTTGTGAACATCAGATAAATTAGTTGTTCTCAAGGAAGTAGTTTGATAGTTCAATTATAGACATGCTACCACAGAACAAAGCTCGAGTCTTGGTCATTTCATCTACTAACAATGTAAGCGTTAGAAAAAATTTGGTTAAACCATTTATCTCGAACCAAGGTGAAATAAAAGTGATCTTAACTGAATTATCTGTCTGTTTAAGTTGAAAAGTATGACACATTGTAGCATTCGTAAATTAATTGTTGTTTTTACGATGGTATCTAATTGAGGAAGTTGAAAATAATTCATTTGTTAGGTACGTGATTTAAATGATCTGATTATTATATTTTCAAGAAAAAAATATCTTTCAAGGTTCATGTCAATTATTCGGTGAGGCATTTATTAATTCACCATAAGCATTCAGCCAAGGCTATTAAAAAAATAAATAACATTAGATTTGAAAGATCAGAAACTAATTGCGGAAGAATGCAGCCAAACAATTGTTTTTTCCTTATTTCAAGATGAAGTATATTATTTCGCTTTCAAACTAAAAAATGTAACTAAAAAATATAGACAAAATTAATTTTACTAACTTTTCCAGATTTTTCAATTCATTTAATGCAAGACAATATATTGTTTCTAGTCGAGAACCTTCATCAGTTGCGCTCCCCTCAACTGATTGAATTCTCGAATAATTATTTATGTATATAGCACCTACATATAACTGAATTTAATATTATCGCAAAATGAGTTTTGACATCCAGGAGTTTCAGAAAAATTTAGCTCACAGAGAGTTCAATGGATTGAACAATCTCGAAAAGTTAGTATCGTAATTTCTTTGAAAAGTTTTAGTAAACATACAAATTTTTTCGTGTGATTTGTATCCTAGGAATCACAGGCAAATGGCATTACACACACATTTCGCTATAAAATATTAAAATTAATGTTAAATAAGTACTGAGGTTGTAATTCTAAATTTGAAATCACTTGCTGCAGCGCAAATTCATTATATATTATTAAATCTTAACTTCATACTATTTATTAAAAGTCAATATTTAAGATAATTTTCATATTGGACTGTTGTACATGAAGTTTTAAGATATGAAGTTATTCCAATGAGCTATGCAATGAATTTTACAAAGTCAAATGAATTGTTCTGTTACCAAACAGCCAGAATAAAGAAAATGTTAAAAACACCTATTACCAATTTTTAATTATATTTTTTAACAACATGAAAGCTTTTGCCAAAATACTTTTTTGAATGTTTTTTTTACTGAGGAGAATTTGGACACTAGTGAAGACAAGCTTAAAATTCAAAAAAAATGCAATTTTCATTATGAAGTTCCTTTGAGAACTGAGACAAATTTAACAAAAATTGGTCGAAGTTATCAAGTGCTTGTCAAATGTAGATTATTAAGACGATTAAGATCAGAGCAAATTTTTCAATAATTAATTAACTTTAATTCAAAATTACACTGTAACAAGGAAAATAAGTGGAAAATTCTTGAACACAATCTGCCTTCTTCTGGAAAAACCCTCTCGCTTGATTAACTAAGGGAAAGCAGATCTATGGATTTATCAACTTATATTCTTGTCCTCTTGTGTAGCTAATATGTGTGAATGTATATTTCATGATACTTATTTGTTTAATGGGTATCGCTGTTTTTGTTAAATATTGAAAATAATTAACTGATGTTTGTGTAGGAAACAGGAAATCAAGGGTTTTTTATACACTCTGGATGAATAATCTCTGGCATTTGACACCACAGTTGCTATGTACGTATGTATGTACTAAAAACTTAACAGATCTCAGTGTGGTACGCTGGATTGGTTGGAGTCTTAAAATTTGGCTTCCAATGATGTGTGGTACTGTAGTTGTTCACCAAGACGTTTTTAATAAAGGAGGCGAAGTCGTTTGCTATATCGTTCATCACAGTCTAAAGAGTTGTAGCAGGTTATAATTTGTCTATTTTTTGCTGATGATTATCTATATAGCTATATATAACGCAATTTACTAATCTTAAAATACGTTAACTACGACTTAGTGCCGAAATTCAAATACTTAATATTATTAAATCAGTAATACAGAAAAAATCCAAAAACAAGGAAGAGAAAATTGCCTTGAGTAATAAGTAATAAGAAGGAAACATACCATGATTACGTCTCTAAAAGTTTTAATAATTGTAACTGTTCAATTGTTTACTAAACGAAACTTACTTATATTTGTCATCCTTGATTTGTTTAATTAACTATATATATATATATATATATATATATAAAGAGAGAACAATAATTTATTTAAGCCCCAGATAAACATATGACAAAGAAACACATTATTTACTAAAACTTAGTGCATTCACTTGTACGAAATTAATTAACGTTACCTAAAATTTGAAAACAAGTTGTGGTAATTCCATTAAATTGTAAAACAATAACATAACATACGAGTCATTAGTAAAGCATAAACCCCAATTTTGATAAGTGATAACTTTCACATTGAGCGAAGATACGCCACTAAAGTTCAGTTAAGTGTACTCACATAAATGGAATAACACAAATTCACGATTTGTGACCGCTTTTTGGTGGTGCATTAGCAGCATCTGTTTCAGCAATCTATAAAAAACCCACTTTTCATGTTTGAATATTATTGGCGTTATGTGCTTGTTGTTATTGAAAGTGTAAGAAACTTCTACATGTTTGTTGAGGATTTCCGTGATTATTTTGCCTGCTCATTGGAATTGTCTTCTTCATTTCTCTCCTCCAATTACTAGTTGTCTGTTATAGAAATTCTCCCTTACAATTCGTCCACCAATTTTTTCTATAAACTATAGATAATAATTTCCTTTAATGCTTTGATTGAGAAAAGTAGGCATTTACTTTTTTTTTGCCATTGTAATAAATTTAGGTTTGAGAAACGTTGAGAATATGCTTGGGATTAATAGAGGCTGGGTTAATTCTGATAAAAGAGGCCGATTGTATCGCTTCTACTTCCATAGAATTCAATCGTATTTGATTGCCGAGAATTAAGAAGGCTGAATTTAATACTGGTCATTTTGAACAAACCTGTATCGGGATAGTTCCTAAGCTTTATTCTAGGTTTCTCTTATGGAGAGAAATTTTAGCGAATGCACTAATCTACAACAGTCGCTCCTAGGAGAGCCGCATATGATTTCTGAAGAAAACTTTTTCAAGTTTTTCCAACCTGAGAGTAGGATAAATATTATTATATATGATTATGTTTCGATATTATTCAGTTTTGTTTTGAAAATAATTGTTTATTTTGGTTGAGTAAAGGCATTTATCGTGAGTGTAAAAATATTTAATTAATTGAACTCAAGGATTTATCCAGTAAACCTCGAGTAAACAAAGAGAAATGCATACAGGATTGTTTGGGTTTGTTTGGCAGCGTGAAATTTTGATCTTAAAGGGAACGAACAAAGCTGGTCTACCTTCCTGACATATATAATTTCACGCCATATATTTAACGACCAACGACATCGTCATACAACTATTTTATTCGTTTAACATAATGACTTTTTACTGTTATTTATTCATTGACTGAAGTTTCCACGTGTCCTAATCTCATGTCCCTATGTCAAAACTAGAGTGTCATAAGTGTCTATTCCTCTCAGTGGTTGAAATCAAGTATTTTCTTTGATCTTCACTTTATCTAGTAATTCCATTGAAATTTTACTTGAATCTGGAAAATGAGGTGGCAGATAATTAACACAAAACATTTATGTTTTTAGCACGCAGATTACGAATCTGTAATTACTTTTTACAACAAGATTGCAGTAAGCGGTAAAATGCCCCAAAAACACCCCCAAACCAGGTTTTTTTGCATTATTCCCAAAAACTACAATAAATACGAAAAATTGAGTAGGTCATCGTGTTCCTTGTAAGATGTCACATCGAAAACATGTATAACTTGTTTAACTTACATACAAAATCAACGAGTTGTGTAATTATTTAAATTTTCAGTTTAGTTCAGTTTTCGTAATACGCTTTCTCAATCGGAATTGCTTTTAATAAGGACAAGGGATCTCTTAAATTTTAAACGTATTTGAGGTGTTGTGGATCATTATCTGTATATTTTATGAACAATATTTTTTTACATTCATTTGGTATTGAAGATAGTTGACGAAATTGTAACTTTACGGTCCAAAAGAAAGTATTTTATTACAATGAAGTATCAAATATTTGAAGATTACTCACATGGAGAATTATTGCTATATAAAAAATTATCAATATTGGCGTTTGATGTTAAAAAATGTTTTAAATAGAATGATAGTAAAGGAGTGGACCATGTCAGTAGTATCATTTGATAGTCAATAGATATATTTCTCTGATAATTAAAATGTACTTCAGATACCTCCTATAAACTATCTTTCTATAATCAGATTTTTTTCCAAATACAAAAAACAATTTCGGAAATATTTCATAAACAGACAGATCTTCTGTCAATCACCGGACGATGCATATTCGCATAATGTGTCTGCGTATTCCAAAAATAAATTATATCGAAAACTTAAGTAATTGCACAACAATTTGTTGATCTTGCTTAACTTACTACATGTTTTCGATGTGAAAGTTTACAAGGAACATTACAGGTTTCGGGAATAATGCAAAAAACACTGTTTTGGGGGTGTTTTTTTAAACCCTTTACTACAAGCTTGCGGTAAAAAGTAATTGCAGATTCGTAATCTGCATCTTCGAAAACATACATGTTCTGTGTTATTTATCTGCCACCACAATTTGCAGATTCAGGACTATGTCCTATTAATAAGAATGTTTACAATCCCATCTTACTAGTCTTAACAGAGTTCTTATTGATACTCTACTTTTCCACGATACTTTATCACTAAATACAATTCAGACAAGAGAACAATAACCAAGTCTAATTGGATCGCCTGAGGCTAACGCATGTATAGTGTTCATGATTATATTTAAGCAACGGAACTCTCACACGTATTGATACAGTTTTTTCCGTTGTTGTGAAAGTGAATATATATGGTGGAAAGTGACAACCTAAGAAAGTGAAACAACTCAAACGAAAGTAAAAACATTAGAGAAAAACAGGAATTTATATTTGTCGCTATAAAGTGGAAACAAGTATGTATGATAATTTATTGCTTTTTATATACAGTAGTTGACAATAATTTTGTAAACAAAAATTTGTTAGTGTTACTGTGTTTACAAAAGCCTAACTCTGTTTCTTATTGATACAATTATATTAAACTAAACGATTAACACAAAATAAGATAAAAACCATTTATATATTTTTTTCATACCCAGGAAGTCAACTCGAAATAATTGAATAAATAGGTTAGTAATGAACAGGCTATCTCTAGATTGTTAAGTAAAGAAAATAACAATAAATTCAAACATTTTTATTCCTAAAACTTTGTCTATAACTCTCAATCAAATGTTGTCATAAGAATATTCTTGGCAACATGTTTGTCAATAATGAATATTTAATAATCAATTAAAGTCAGTGTTTATAATATTAACTAAATATTGTGAAGCTGTTCTGTTAGACAAAATGATAGGAGAATGACATGACGGTATGATATTTTGCACCATGCAAAAAGTATGGGTATCACATCAAATTTTATAGCGAACTTTTCTTTTATTGATATGGAAAATTTCAAATATATTGACCAGAATAATTAAGGCGAAAAAAATTCTAAATACACCCATAATGTTTCCAATAGGTCAGTAATATGTTATTTACAAAATTTCATTTCAATAAGAATCAGATAGTATGTTCATAATTGTTACAATTTATGGTTTATTAACATAAAACTCAGAATATCCAGGGTAATTTAAAAATTGTACCGTGATAGAAAAAACTACTAAGTGTATCTAACAATATTTGATTTTAGTATCATCTTGAAAAAAAAAAGAAAAAAGGCACTAAATGCAATTTTTAGGTAAACTGTTTTATTGATAAAGTACTATGAACTTCAGTAATTTGCTAGAATAACTTAATAAATGCACCCAAATTACTATTTGCTTGATATATGCCGGTGATAAAGAAGATTCTGGTTTGTCTTGTAGATAAAGGTTTGAATGGCATAAATATAGAACAAGAATTGCCTGAAATCGAAACTTCTATTTTTGAAAACCAAGAATTATTTTTTAGTGGTTAAGACCAGCGATACAGGTAGCACATAAACCAAAGTCAAAGCTATATGCTGGACACAATGCTGATAAAAAATGTTACGCGAGCCTCTAGAACTTTTGGTGATATCAAAAAAATTATTTCCAAAAAAATACAGCAGACCATCAAAGGGTCACTGATAAACACCTAATTTGAATCTTAGCTTTCTGGCATATTTTGTATCTACTATGAACGTTAATAATCTAAATTTCACACATTTATGATACTAACTTTTCGAGATTTTTCAATCCATTGAACGCAAGAGAATATATTGTTTCTAGTCGAGAACCCTCATCAGTTGCGCTCACCTCAACTGATTGAATTCTCGAATAATTATTTAAGTATACGTACATATAACTGATTTTAAGATTTTATCGCGAAATGAATTCCGACATCCTGGAGTTTCAGGAAAATCTAGCTCACAGAGACTCCAAATCGGGAGTATTGTGTGTAAAGCCGTTTCCTTGTAATTCCTAGAATAGAAATCACACGAAATAATTCTTAGGTTTACTAAAACCTGTCAAAGAAATTACCATACTAACTTTTCGAGATTTTTCAATTCATTAAAAGCAAGACAATATATTGTTTGTAGTCGAGAAACTTTACCAGTTGCGCTCCCCTCAACTGATTGAATTCGATCGAGTGAATCATGGCGACGAACATCACAAAACAGTACAGTTTCATTGTATCAAAAATAGTGATTTCTGAATGTATTGATTATTTGATTTCAGATTTGGGGTCCTCGGACCTCAGAAAGTCTACATGGCTTGAATAATATAAAAGTTGACAAATTCACACTGCCGCCACTAATTTTTCTTCCAATTTTTTAACACTTTGAACACACTCATAATGACAAATTGGGGTATGCAACATTGCGTTCCGCAGGTCACGGTGAGCTTTGTCGGCGTCATGTCACGCTGCATTGCCAGATATCGAAGTGGCATATGTTTAAGTGGATTACAATTTCTCGTCGGGACTCACGTCACGTCACGAAGCTGCGTCTGATTAAGCGACTGACCTTACACATCAACGATAAGTGCTTGCATTTCATAAAACTTGCAAGATAATTTTAAAATATCATTAAAAAACATTATTCCTTGATTATTGCCAATGAGACTAATGCTTTTTTTTAATGGTTATCAGCAGTCGAAGTGTAATTCTAAAGATGATTTATTAATGAGATTTAGTAACTTTTATAAAATTCTTTTAGAACTCCCTTAACGTAATATCTTTTTGCTGACTGTGGCAAAGGTAGTGCGGAACTAAATGACACAAGAAGCGGGAGAAGAAATTAATGAACTCTGCTCTTTAGGGGAGTCAAATGTACTAAGAAAATCACCAAATTTTTTTACTCACAACATATATTTTTTAAACTAATGTTTACATCAGGACAAAAGCAAAATCTTTTAATTGGATACAAAATATATTTTAGCGAGATATGAAAAATTAATTCATTAATTTTATATATTTAGTGGTGTAATTCCATCGTAATTAGTTTGAACATCATTGTCGTTCTATTGTCATAGTGTATCAACAATGGGATCCCCAAAGATTTAGAATATCATAAAAGATAGTTCAGCTATTATTAAAAAGTTGTTTTTGGTATTATTTAATCAATTAATACTAGGTGTTTCCAAAATGTTTTTATTGGGGACATAACATTGTCCCCCATAGCTACTACATTAAAACAGAAAAACACGTAGCTCCATGAAGAGGAGGGGATAAGTTTGAAAATTACTCTGAACAGCGGGGAAACATTTTTCTGAACCTTATAGTCAGTCATAACATCAGAATTTACGTTTTAATTCGCGCAAATTCCTTAAATGCTGATGGAATACCACCACACACCTGTGTAACCAGGCTTTAAAACGAGGTGTCACCACTGGTAGGGTTCCATTAAAAATAAAATGCGTAGCTAAGGCTGAGATAAAGAGAGTGCAATTTAATTCACGATTAGTATGGCCAACTATATTCCCCTTCGCAAACGTTTGAGTGTTTTTGCGATTTTCACAATAATAAGTATTGTGCGAAATATTCCAGGTGGCTTGCATTTGTTGGGACACCCTGTGATAATTAACGAAATTTACAGTTTTGCTCCTCTAACCACCCCATATATTAACAACAGATTCTGTGTGTTATGAATGTACATTGTATATTCAAACAAATTTTGAAGAAAATACTGGAATAAATAATATTTAAAAAATGTTTATAATGCAAGTCGTAGGTATTAATATTAATAAACAAGAATACAACATATTATTTTTGTAGTCTATTTTTTTTCACTAAATTTAAAACTAGATTTTCCTTAAAACTGGTAGAGCAACTAAATTAGGCAACAATTTTATTGACATAAATGTTATAGTCGACAGACGCTGAAAGTCTCAGCAACACAAGTTTCGAATAGTGCTTGTTATTTAATATAGTAAAGTATTTTTAATGTCGAGCATCTGATCTGACCGGTTTTTAAGATGTGAAAAATATAACTATAAGCTAATTTCCCGTTATAGGAAGATAACATGTTGTGGGTAAGTTATACAGATTGTAAAATCCCAGTAGAAACAAGTCAAGTATTTGAGGTGCAACTTAGTTCTAAAATAGTAAATGTTAAAACTTGAATTATAGTATTCATAATTTCTAATAAAAGAAACGCTTTGTAAAATTATCATTTTAATTTTGTAAATCAGCTAAGTAGGTAGTTTTAGTAAAAATTATGCTTTGAATTAAAAAAATACCCTCAATTAATACATTTTATTATAAGATACATCAGTCATAATTTATTAAACTGATCTTAATTTGTGTCAGTGCTAACTACTTCTACATGAGATTTGAAAGAAAATTTAACAGAATGCTGTTTTTTAGTCTATAAAATTTTAATGAACGTCAATATTCGTGATATTACCCTGTGTTAGATTTCCGTTTGAACATCTTCATGTGTTTTCATCTGATTACATATATATCAGTAGTAACATGCGTAAACATTGTCAAAAAATCCTGCGAATATATTTTTCTAAAGAATAGAGACGAAAGTGGTTCTTGGAACAATATTTATAACATTTTACAACTGATTTTTGCAATAACCAAAACACTACAGAATATAGTCTGGAGAATTTCCAACTATTTCAAGGTCTAGATTACACCCATGCTGGTTGCACCAGGAAAATCCCAAGACATTGATGAGGGAAGATCGTACCATGCTGAAACGTCGTCATTTAGCCAGTTATTCCGAGAGGGGTCCGTTTTGAACTTTGAAGATGAATACTCAGAAATATTAATGATATGGATCAAGCTATTAATAGGAGCGTTTTATACAATGCTCTCGCTCTATGAATAATGTAATTACTAATTATTATTTGAATTTCATTAATTGTCACCGTGTCTGGTCGTTAAGAATATTGCTATAGCCTTTGACAGGATGCGGGTAGGAGCAGCAAAAATGTGATACGAGCTTAGCAGTTTTAGTGTCAAATTGGAACCTAATACGGACGAAAGATCCTGTTTTCAGTCCTTAATTCAACATGGAAACATCATAATTAATTGACGTGAAATGTAAAATTCGTGAAAGATTAAATGATTAATATCATCGAAAGGACAGAATCCTCAGTTTTTCAATAGCACAAACTATATATAGAAGATTTATAAAGTTAAAAACAAGACTAGGGTATTTGACTGTATTGAAAATCTGATTGCGGTTTATGTAATCCTTAAAGTTGATTATTTTTTATGATTAAGTTATGCTAATTTTGTGTTAAAATAAAAAAAAAATTAACCGACGTCCAAAAAGGAGGAGGTTATCCATTCGTCGGCATGTTTTTCTATGTACGCTCAGTGATTATTCAACAACAGCTTGGGCAATTTTGATGATTTAAACGGCATTGTATTAAGGAATATTACAGACTGGTGCCATATAATTTTCCATAACGAGAAATTTAAGGTTTTCCTGAAAATCAGAAAAAAAAAACAGTAATTAAGGGACTACACTTCAGTTATTTTCAATGAATCTATACTATGTTCTCTAAAATTTTCTGAAAATCGAAAAAATATGTGTAAAAAAAGGTAAACATCAATGTAAATGTAATGTAAATTTTCATCATAAATATATAGTTTAAATGTCAAGATATGCCATGAAAATATATCGTACAGGATGTTTGTAACGGTTTTCATTTTATAGGGCTTGCAGTCGAGTGAAATGGCACAAAATATGTTAGTTATGTTAAGGGAGAACAGCAATTACACGGAACGGCTCCAGATTCGGAACCTCTGTGTACTGATTCTCTTGAAAATCCTAGATGTCGGTCTTACATCAAATGCATAAAGAAGTGTTCGAGAGGGCATTCAATTGTGGGAAGCGCAACTGATGAAGGTTCCCGACCAGAAACAATATATATTATATTTATATATAATATATATTGTGCTTGCGTACAAAGGAATGACACCTCGAAATTCAAGCATAATAAAAATTGTTAGGTGAGCGATGTTATCTTTGCTGTACGGTATACGGTGGTAGGTGTGTGTGTGTGTGCGTGCATCGAAATTCAAGCAGAAAACAATGTGAGCAGTTGAAATATAGGACGAAGTAAAATTATAGTTACACAGGTAGGGTTTAAATAACTTACAAATAAATGGGATATTGGGTGGTACATATGCAGTTCCATATAGAGGATGTTTGAAATATAAGGTGGAATAGAAATTAAATAAAGTTGTACAGGGTGGTTCAAAAAATCTTGTATTGGTTGGCACTTATATAAGTATTTGCCTATACAAGGTGGATGAAATAAGAGTGAAGGATAAAACTATAGTTATACAGATTTTAAAAGATGGTTAAATAAGCATATGAAGTAAGGATATTAGAATAAGTTGCTTATATTGAAATATAAGGTGGATTATAGTTATACAGGGTTGTTAAAAAAGTTATATAATGTGGAACATAAGTATTTGCTTATACTTGACATATAGGACGAAGTAAAATTACAGGTATACAGGGTGATTTAAACAATAAAAAAATAGAAATAGTCAATAGGGTGGAGAGGATTTATACTTCTAGAAGGCGGATGCAACATCGCGTGGAGCCGAATTATAATTGTACAGGATGATTCAGAAAATGATTAACAATTAATTTATACTAGGCGTCCAATTCACAAAAAAATATACAGGATGGTTGCAATATAGGGTGAATTTGAGTTACTCTTAGAGAAAGTGGTCCAAACAATAAAACAAATACAAAGTTAAAAAAATATGCGGATAATATAGAAAATAATACAATAGTAATTGTACCTTAAATCAGATGAAAAATGAATATATTATGTCAGAAAATACTTATTGATTGCACAGGGTTTCTAGACGGTTTTTATTTTATGTCAGTTGAAGTCGGTTCTTTTTTTAAATATAAATTATTAGGTAAAAAAGGTTAAGAATTTACACAACATCCATTATTATAATTGAAAAATAATAAAATTACATAATTTAACATTATTAAAATACAAAAATGCTTTAATTTTTGTTGTTTTTCTCTCCTTAACAATAAAACGCTTACCTAGCGCATTTATAACTTTTGAAGTCGGGGATAAGATAAGCCTAATTCCAAATTTTTAGCAAAATTTATTCAGTTATAAAAAACTTAGTATTGAACTGTTTTCCTCCCAAGTGACTGGATTATTAGGAGCTGAAAATTCTACATGAAAAATTGAATGACAGCAGAAAGAACAAACTAGAGAACGTATTAAGCTCGTGGGATAACAACACTAAAACGTGGGAGGATGTACCATTTAATGGAAAATAGAGCTGGCATTAAACTGTAGCCCATAAGACGAATATTCGGGACGAAATTCAGAAGATGATTGAGAAAGAATAGATTTTATTTGTGATTATTCTGTCAAATAGGTGAAAGACATTATCTATAAAACGAGGTAAATTTAATTTTTTAAATACATGTTCTCATTTGCCTCTTGATTTTGTGCATTAAAAAATGCCAGAGCATTACCAATAATGTTTACATATTGTAGAAAACGTCGTCAACTATGTGTATTGCGCTCCTTTCGCTTTCTACTCATGATATGCCATTGTTAAAGTTTCAGATATTATCTGCGACTTTAATCCGACATACTACTATAAAAATATCATATCAAGTGAAGTAAATAATTTTATTTTTTTTATTATTTGACCTAAAACTTGTGGCATTATTACTATTCATTGTTGATCTCGATTAAACAGTAAAGAAAATAATATTAAATTATAAACAAATCACTTTATACATCATTAAAAATGCAAGTTACTTCAATGTGTTTCACAATTTTTAGGAAAGAGTTAGTAATAATAAATTTAGATGACGTTTAATTATTCCACTAAATAAATTATGTAGCTATTTGTTAACAAGTTCAGTATAATAAATAATTAATACTTAGTTTGTTGTGTACACGACGACAAAATTAGTCGATCTGATAAAATCGTGTCCAGAAATAGTTACCATCTCTATTGCATCAGGTCACGCTTGGTTCCATCTTTCAGACCCACGCATCAAACCCACATAGCTGAGTTCATTACAATATATATATATATATATATATAATTTAATATAATGATGAATACGTGGTATAATGAATAATACCTATTATACCGTAACATCATTTATCATGTTCTTGTTATTCTATGGGATTGTACTTACAGAAATTGAGTGTAGAAAAGAAAGCAAAACTGGTTTGACATTTATATACAGAAAAGAGTATTAATGACAGTGTTAAAACTTTAACATAACACAATAAAAATTACATGCATTATTTAATTAATTTTTATTCCATACAGTTGCGTAAATGGTAAGGTAAATCTAACTAAAAGTCTTCTTTAAAATGCAGTTATGCTTGTGGTATACCTTTGTATTTGTTGGTGGTACTGGTACTGTATGGAAAAACAGTGATTATAGGGCATTCTCTATTTTTGAGTCGACACCTTCTTAACGGAGGCCTACACTTACACATATGAAAAAAATTTCTGTGTAACAAACAGGGACCATGTTATACAAGGTGTAAATGAATAAGTGCTAAATATTTCAAAATGTGCTTCTAAAGTTTTCGAGATATTTAGTTCAATGTTGGAGCATTATTGCCTCTATGAAGTCTTCATAATAAGATCACAGAGAAGGCCATGAAAACTACAGAGTGGTACTTTTTCTGAGGTCACGTGTTATTTCTGTCCCTACAACGTTTTTTCAGTACTCCCCTGGCAATTGACAAAAATTGTAAATTAATTTCTTATGAATTTGCAATCTTTTTTATTTCTTGCGTGTTTTTGTGTAAAAAATGATGAGTTTCATGTGTACCACAACAATAAGCAATCCTTCTGTGATGCAATATGATATTATTATTTAAAAATCATTAGAAAAAAAAGAGCGGCTGTCATTTGAGACTGAACGATGGAAGCGAAAGCTTTTTTGAAATATACTTACCTTTTCTAGTTATCTCACTGTTTCTATTTATCTTTATTTGTGTCACGCTTAGTAATGGATATAAATATCAGATGAATTAAAATAATTGTCACTATTTTGATACGAGAATTAGTTTTGAAGACAAGATGTCAAACAAACGTTCGTTTTGTTCTCAGGTAAAATCAGCAACAATTTAAAATTTTTAAAATTCTCAGTCTATGTAATATTAAAATGAGTTTTACTATTCGCATCAAAAACAAGAAACTTTTACTTCAAAAACAAGTTTACCAAACTTTATAAACGGAGAGATCAAAAGAGAAGAGATAGTAATGTTAAATTCAATTTCAATTGGAAAAATCACTAACTGCACCAGCAGAAATCCGACCACTGTTATGAGATGTTGTCAAGCGTGCTTTGATAATATTCAAAATCGGAGAAAAGTAGGCACATGACGTTCGAAGGGGCACAAATGAAGTCAATATCGAACAAACCTATCAGAAAATGGCAAGGGCAGCAATGCGGTACAACAAAATGCTAAGCAAATTTCAAAACATCAAAACCATAATGACAACGTGGAAGAAGAAAATAGCGAAACTAACAGGAATATTGTAAGTAAGTAATTATTTACCTGTAACACGAGTATTAGTGAAAACCAGAAACAATAATCAAGTATAGTATGAAAGAAAATACCCAACTAAACATAATGAAGATATTGTTTTTCGACTTAACGTTGAGAAATATTAGCCAAGGTGATAAAATTGCGATGTTGATTGAAAGAGAAGACGTTGATAGAAATTTTCTCGCCCAACGAGAACAGCTAATATTGTAGAATGTTACGGAAACAATGTGTGAGTCGATAAGATTTTGTAGCAGACAGGCACTGTAATGTTTTCCATGGCACATTACATATAATATCCAAAAAAATGTATGAATTAGGTGTTTTAGTTTAATTCTGATTCAATGCAAGTATGTCATTGACGAAGGACCTTTAGCGGAACAATCAATAAAATACGTGCTGTCGCGTAAATGAATCACCAAATAAAAGTTAATCACTGACCTTTTACGTCGAAGCTCTGCAGGTGGTGTTTTCTTGGTTCTTCTTTCTTCAGAGGCTAGCTCCGCAACAGCAGGAACTGATTTTAGAGCTTCGCCTGGACAACACGTTACACAAAAAATAGCGACGTAATGTTCATTGATTGAGCAAACAAAAATGCGGGTTTAACAACAAATGATGCGCTTTTGTTAACACAAAAGAAACAAAATGAAAGCGGTTTAGCGGTTGTTACGACCGGAACTATAACTCGCGAAATCATAACACAATAACAACAAAAAGCGGCCGTCTTAAGACGGAATCAAAAAGCGTCCAAATAGCTTGGAAGTCAATATACAAAAAACGAATACTGTCTTTATTTTATATGCAAAAAAAGGTGCAGAAGTTTAAAAATCAATGAAGTAATTCAATCAAATTTAAATAATACACTAAACAAATTGCGGGAACGCAACAGGCACAATCTTTATGTTTGCTGTAAATACTAACGATGTTGTAGGTAACGAATTCATAATAGTTTAACAAAAGTTGTGATTTTGACGGGGTTGGTGGAAATTTTCTTGTAAATGTTCCAAGAGTTTACCACCGTATAAGGTCCTTTGGACTGTAGCATTATCGACCACATCTCGTGCTACCACTGACCACTGAACATCGATGGTAACGACTACAGTGGTGCAGAGCACGACAACACTGGAATGTGGAATGACATCAGAATGTCTTCTCTTATGAATATCGATTCTACTGGGGTGGACATGATAGCCGGTCAACCACAATTTGGTCTTTGTTCGAGGCAACATAACGCGTATCGTTGGAAGTAGTGGAGCCTTATGTAATCCCTTACTTTAGCCGGCTCATGGTTCCCATTTCATTAAAATATTGCTCAGCCTCATGTTACTCGAATTAGTTAAAACTTTTTTGAAGAGACCCATGTGAATCTGTTGCCATGGCCGTCCAAATCACCTAATATTTCACTCAATGAACATGTTTGGAATAGGATGAGCAGAAGGCCCAGAAATTTACCCCAGCATCCACGGACTTTTGAGGTTCTTCAACATTAAATACAGGTAACTTGGAATAGTATTCCTCAAGAAGAAATAGACCACCTTATTGAATCAATGCTAAGACGTGTTGGGGAGTGTATAGATAACTGCGATGGACATATACATTCTTAAGAAATTTAATAAAAAAAATTAAGGTCCTTGGTATTTTTTATTAAAATTTTAATCATTTACTCCTTACTAAGGCCTCAATGTTAAACCAAAACAATATTAAATTTAAACATCTCGTTCTGGGTGTTCCGATTTCTTTGTCAAGGAGTATATCATTTGAGAAAAAGGTGACGACACTGAAAGACCGACATCCCAAAAGTGTATTTCGTACAAACTAGTTTGCCCAGCACGGTTATAACAAATTTTGAGATACGATATTTAAATAGCATATCATAAACTCGTATTTTCTAAAAGATCTATACTTCAGTGTCAAAGTTGTTAAAGTTGTGAATATGTTTAAAATGGCGAATATTAACGGTTTTTCCATATTTTCTCGGTAGAAAATACTATCAACTTCACAAAAATTATAAAAATTACTGTTTTTTTTTGTTCAAAAATATGGTAAAAGTTTGATGATTTATGGTTTTTGGTCACTTGCAACCATTCTTTAAAATGGCGCAATGGTAGTTGTTAAAATTACTTTTCAAAAAAGCAACGAATGAGTAGTGTAAATGTCATTTTTGAAAGATTGCTCTTTTACAAAAATACAAGCTTACTATTGAAACAGAGAACCAGTATTTTCCTGTGAAATTAACGTTTAATAATAATGTATGAATTAAAACATGATACTGCAAAAACAATTATAATGGTAAATAAATAAACATAAAAAACTTAAGATATAAGAACTAAATTTATCTAAATTTGTACATTACGCATGAGAAAAATTCAACACATGTTCCATTCAATACAATTATCTCACCTTATAGATTCCATCCACGAGCTTAATGAGTTCCTCTGTTTCCATTGTGACTTCAATTTCCAAAACTTTTGAGCAAAACCAGAATCAGTCAGTGATAACTCGCATAACACAGTTTATAAATATTATCAAAGCACTCCTTATCCTCGAAAGGGCACATTAACGTATATTCCGTATGTTGGTTTGTCCCTTCTAATCGAGTTTGGAATGTAAAGGATACACACTCACGGAAACTTAATTGTTTGCTAACATTTATATTTTATTTACGGAGACGCGCTTAATTGAAATTCGGATCGTTGACGTGTGAGACCTCTTGCGGATCAGACGACCGCTATGCTTGTACGTTTGTGTTGTGGTAAATTCTGGATCTGAAACAAACAGAAATATGTTAGACAGTAATTTCACTGTAAAAAGATGTAATAAAATAAAATATTGATATCGTTAAACTGTTTTGCTCTAAGTTCAGCTATTATGTATAATATGTCAGGTGACTTTTTACAATTGACATAATAACGTTCTATTCCTGAATAAACAATTCAATACAAATACACTTTGAGAATTCAAAATGTCAATAAAAAGCCTTGATTTGAGTTTTTTAAAATATATGAAATAATTTTGTCCTCTATCCCTGGAAAATTTAATGGCGATAGTTCAGCTATTATGGAATAGATGAGCGAACAACTATTTTTAACGGAAAATGTTGGCTGTTTGATCCAATTTGACCCTAAAGGGTTCCGTATATACAATATACGGATACCCTTATAATATCACTCAGGATTTCTGCCTCTGTCACATCACAGCCATTTTCTCCTAAACTACTGGACGGAAGAGGTTGAAATTTGGTATCAATGTATAGTTTGGTGACCCGATTAGGAGTACAAGTAAAGAAAAAATTTTGATTTTAGGGGTACTTCTGGGGGGAAAAACTAAAAAAATCGACCGTCCCCCCCCCCTGATCTCCGAAACTACTAAGCCTTTTTGGAAAAAATAGGAAATATAGAGCTTGCCCGACCTTTACAGGAAAATTAAGGAGAAACCATTAATATTAATTTTGGGGGGCAAATTAAAGAATTAAATAAAAATTAAAAAATAAAAAAAAATTCAAACGCATCATGTAATACATGAATACGGATAAAAGGTCTCATTCTGAGGAACACAATATATTTTTTTTTCATATTAAAAAAATATATATTTAAAAAGATATTAACGAAAATATAACAAAATTTACCCATTCCCCCCCTTATCACCGAAACTATAAAACGTGAACTTTAAAAAAAATAGACTTATAAGTTCTGACCTGAAGTTTACTGGAAAAATAAGGAGAAACCTCTACTTTTAATTTTGGGGGGCCAATTACAGAATTAAATGGAAAATATAAAATTAAAATTGTTTCTAACCCATCATGTTATATATCAAATGAAAGGGCTCATTACGACGAAAACAAATATATTTTTCATATTTTTAAAATAAATTAATTAAAAGCAATATAAAAAAAATTACCCATTCCCCCCCCCTTAATAAGCTGGAAAATTTTGAAAAAAAAATGGAGGTATAGCCCCTCACCTGAACTTTACTGGAAAAATAAGGAGAAACCCCTAATATTTATTTTGGGGGGCAAATTATAGAATTAAATGGAAAATAAAAAATTATAATTGTTTCTAACGGATCATGTAATATATCAAATCCCAGGGATCATTATGAAGAATACAAATATATTTTTTTAATTTTTTTAAAATGAATATTTTAAAATATTAAAAAATATATTTTAAATAAATTACGCATTCTCCCCGTTATTCCCCAAACTCTAAGACCTCATTTTTTTTTGTTTATAGGAAAAATATGAAAAAAAATCCATAATTCTATTATTTGGAGGCCAAATTAGGGAATTAGGGAAACGGAAAATAAATTGTTAGAAAACCCCCGTAGTAATTTTAGGGACAAATTATACAATTAAATGGAAAATAAAGATTCAATTCTCAAACGCATCATGTAATATATCAGATAAAAGGCTCATTATGTGAATTACAAAACTCAGACAGCAGATTATAAAAGGCATCTCTGAAAGTTTATTAGTAAAATAAAACTCGAATGTTAAAATTAGAAAATAAATACATATGTATTGAAAAAATCAAGCGAATCCTAAAGCAGATACTATATGTGGAAAATCAAAGTGTATATTTTTTATAAATCTAAAACGCTTCCTTTAAAAGAAATAAGGGTAAACATAAGAAAATGCACTCATTCCCTGCTTGTCTGAAACTGAAATATTATAATCTTGAAGGTGGTACGGAACCCTATGTATGTGAGTCCAACTCGCACTTGACCAAATTATTTTATTAACAGCATTCAAGGCCGTCAATTAGCAATTAAAGAACTCTAGAAACTTGGTTTACAAACAGAAGGAAATGGTATCGAACTCTTTTACATTTGCGTTTTTATATATAGATTTTTAATATAACACACATATTCAAAATCTCATTATGTTCATTTTAGGTCAAAGTCATTCACCTAGGAATGTTATATCAAACAATAATTAATATTAAATATAATTTTTTAAACTTTAGATATTCCAAAATGCTTTATGGTTATTCTGACAATTACGATTATGAAAACAATTTCTAAAAAGAAAATGCAAGAAAGCAACTCATAAATAATAATGAAGATGCAGTATAAATATAATTACGATACATAAGTACTTACATATAAGTACACCTTAAACTGCAATGTTTATATAATCTCAATCATTTCAACTTAATACACAAAGTTAGCGATGACTATTTCTGTATTATATTAAAAATATAAAGAAATACAATGAACCTCCTGTTAATTTAAGTTAAATAATATTTATTTATGTAGAGAATTTTTGTAAGAGTATTGAAATTTTTCAAATAATTCATTGATACTTTTCACATTGAATTGAAAAAGTACATTAACCTAACGGCTAACAATGTTAGATGTCAAACTGAAATTAAAATAATTAAATTCGCTAAAACGAAGATGGCCGTGAACATGCCATGATGTCAGATCTAACTATTTATGTTAAATGTCACTAATTGTATTCTCATCATGGGCTTTGTAATCTTAGTTAAATTGTATGACACTATTAGCCTTTAAAATAGAAACGATATAAATTAAAAGCATACTGTTAAAATAATAAAATATTGGAAACACATTGATCAGTTTCCAAACAATACACAATTCAAATTTTAGTTGACAAACCATAGAGCTGAATAATGTGATAATGAGGAATAACTTTCGGAACCGATCAAAATCTGTTAGTTTTTTTGTTTAATTTAGTTTGAGGCACTGGTTGGCATTGACAGTGTGGGCGTGAATAATGAATTTTATTTTATTTAATGAATCAAGCAATATTATAAAAAATTAAGCATTTTGCACTGTAGCTTGTTAATAGCTACTAAACAAAACACAAATAAAGAAAATTGGTTGAGGGACAGAAGAGAAAAAGGTACCGAACCGTTTTGTCTTTGCTACAATATTTGAGTGAGAATAAAGATAAAGATATTGCAGAAATGTCAGAGTAATCCCTTCTAAATATTAAATGCCCGCTAGTATTTTATCACAGCGATAGTGTCAAATATATTTCAGCAGTATTGCTACGATATTTGAGAGAGAATAAATATATACTGTAGAAATATCATCGTAATACCTTCTAAAAATTAAATGTCTGCTAGTATTATAGGACAGCGGTATTGCGAATAATATTTCAGCAATAATGATACGATATCTGAGTGAGAATAAAGATATATTGCAAGAATATCACGGTAATACATTCTGTTGTTTAAATGTTTGCTTAAATGTTACATTGACATTGAGAATAATATTTCAGCAATATTGTTGTAATTTCTGAGTAAGATTTACAGAAATATTGCTATTACAAAGTAATATTTATTAAATTTTCGTTATGATTCCAGCAATATTACAGCCACATTGCAACATCGCAGCAATAGTTTTTCTATCCTAACGATAATTACAAATACATATGTTGCAGTAACATCACAGCAATATTTTGTACATGTTTAAATATTACGCTTTCTTAATATTAGATGAATTGCTATTATGTTCAATCAATAAGTCTTTTTTTCTCGTGCAACATTATTATGTGGAGAGCTGAATAACGTGATAATGTGGGATAACTATCGGAACCGATCAAACTTTGTTAGTTTTTTTTTGTTTAATTTGGTTTGTGTTTCGAGTCAATCCATCTTACAATTTTCTCTCCACGTAATCTGGCGGCACTATTTGGCATTGACAGTGTGGACGAAAATTATGATTTTTCATTTTGTTTTATTTAATGAAAAAAGCAGTGTTATAGAAAAATTTAAGCATTCTGCACTGCAGCTTGTCAATAGCTACTAAACAAAACATAAATTAAGAAAATTGGTTGAGGAACAGAAGAGAAAATGGGACAGAATCATTTTTTCTTTGCCTAATTTATATATAGATAAACGAAGAAAATTAAGCCGTTAACGGTAGAATATTATGCAAGCACGGTAATAAAATTGCTTAATTTTATATTCAGGGAACTTATGTAGTGATATTATTCTGAAGCTGGTAGACAATTCAACACGTTTCTCGAAGTTTCCTTGGACTTCCATAGTCTTGAACTGGTTAACTATACAGCGATATCCTAAAGTAAAGGATAAATTCATTTTCTACGTAATTATGAATGTAAATGAAGTCCTGAAAAAACGTCAATTGAAACTATACTTTTCCAATAAAATTATTCACCAGCCTCTTCAACTCCCTAAACATATTTAAATGAAAAGGGGTTGCTTGTTATAAAGGGTCATCAATTCTCTATTCAGTCATATAGTACTCTTTGATTTTTGGACGTAGATATTTAAGAAAAACGCAGTTTTATTTTATACACTTAAGTAGCCCTACAGTCAAATATGTCCATATTTCTATGTAGTAGTCTATTAGTTTTGTTTTTTTCAAAAATCTGATCTTTCTGTGACATTTAAGACGTTTTTAAAATTATCTTTTTGAGACATTGAAGACCTACTTATAATTTATTCTAGTTCCCTAGACGTCGTTAAATATTTTTAGTTATTAATCGTTTATTTAGGAATTTCTAAACATGTATTTACTTCTTTAATGAGCCTTTCTGAGACCCAAAAACTGAGGGTATAAAATTAATTGGAGTGGGTAATAAAAAGAACGCGTTCTGAGCATTCACTGGTATGCAGAATATTCATTGAGAAATATCCTGACCATCACCTTTCTCAGTCTGGGTTGAGTGAAACAGAGTCCTTTATTTAATAAATCGAGTGAAATACCCGGTTACTATCTCTATTGACATCATTTCTAGTTTCGTCACGGTATTTCTGAATTTCAGGCTACCTCGAGACGTCTATGCTCTAGGCACTCCTCACAGACCAATGCAAACAAAATTCGAGTTTACGGTCACGTTAGGTACGTCACAAATAAAGCTTTTACACATTATTTATTTTTATTTGAATTTAATTCCGGATTTTTTTAGAAAATATTATAAATTATTAAGAAAAAAAACATACTTCAAGATTATTACAACATTATTAACAAAAAAAAACAGTCAAATACCCAAGTAAGTGTCCAAATTGGGCCTCAAGCGATTTCTTCTTCTAGGAAATAAGATAGGGTACAACTTTGCAAAAAACGAATGTGTATAAGCAAGAAGAAATAGAAAAGTAAATAACATTTTCAACATCTGCAACTGCAGCTTTTTTGTTCTTTTTAAGGATCTCCTTTTTAATTTTCGAAATATCTTTCTAAATGAACGCCATGTGACGGAATTTGTACAATATTTCTTTAGTTGTCTATAAATTGCTCAATCATAACCCGTGGTTAACTTTGCACTAAAATGACGGAAAGATTTAAATATGGTTCTCATTAAGAAGGCTTTCAAAAAATTCTTTACCTATCGTCCTGACATTTATTAAGCAATATTACCAACGATGATTAATACTAACCACCTCTAAACACCAAAACAATTACTACATTTCAATCTACTCTCGTAAACCTGTCCATATTATCTTGTATTACATACATCTCTTGCAAATGCAAGATCTTTAAGAAGACACCATTAAAAGATCACGATATCGAACAGGGATTACGAAATCACCGAGTCTTGAATTTATACCCAAAGGCTTGACACAATCGAAAGCAAACTGATAAAACATACTTTCACATACATATCTTCAGGCCAAACGACTAAAGTGTTTCGCTAAAGATAAATTGGAAATACTGCTACCGTTGATTAAACATCAAATATGTTACCAATAACGCGATAATTGTTGTGTTTGACCAGATAAAAAGCATTTATGAACAATAAATCCTTGAATGGTCGGCAGGAAATTCCAATAAAATTGAGTTTTGGGTTGGTTAACTAGAACATATTTTAAAATAATGATAATAGCGTATAATTTATGATATGCTCGTATCGATAACATAACTCTCAGTTTTAGGCGGGCATTAGAGAATACTTCTGCAAGGGCAACCATTCCAATAAATTGAGACCGGAAATGAAGAAATCATATATTCCATGATAATGAATAATGATGATAATGATATTATGTAGATAGATAATCGGCAACATTGTTTTGTTGTTTATCTCTTTCTCTCCCATCGGTTTCATGGTGAAACCGCATTTGTTTCTCAAATCCCAGTGGTATTTGAGACAAACCACCTTGCAAACTGCTTGTCTATACCGCTATCTATTGATTTGTCCCTGAAGCAGCGCTCAAAATTTGACAGTCCCATTACAGTCGATACTTATCGACCTGTTAACGATTTTGTTGAATGTGTTTGAAGATTTTCGTGGATTTCTTGCGAATCGCTTCTGCAATGGCTGATAAGTACTTTTTTTCAATATAATAGTTGCATACGTTTTGCGCAATCGCATTTCAATCTATTTATTATCATTACCTTCGATTGTATGAGATTTGTTAGCAGCGCTTTTGCTGTGTAACCTCTGGGATTAATCGAATTTTTTTTTATAAAACAAGCGTTGGTTATACCGCAATCTTGAAAGCATGACCAATGATGAACTTTATAGTTTTATTAAAGAAATACCATCTGCTCCTCAATCGGAAGTAGACCCCAACTCGGAAACGGATGATGATTATGAAACTTCTAATTTGTCTGGCGATTTTCATGATGTAGACCAAAATCTTCCACTAGTTGGAAGTTGTATTGCAATCACAACTGCACCCATGAATTCAAGGTCGGATAGTGATAGTGAAGATGAAATTCCTCTGTCAGACTTGAGAAAAATCTTGCCATTCAATACGAATAATGGTAGTTGAACTAAAACCAATAGCATTAACAACTTTGCAAACTTCACAAAATATTCTTTTCCCAAAAATATTCGCGCGAATTCGAAATACCAATTGATATATTTAACCGACTTCCAAAACGGAGAAGGTTATCAATTCGTCGCGTATTTTTTTTTTGTATGTCTGTTACCTGAATTTTTCTCCTATGGTGAACCGCTTTAAATGAAAATGGTCTTGTTTAATAGAGTATACATCCGGATTGGTGAAACTTCAAATTTTGGAAAAGAATTATATTGGTAAAGTGATGAAATTGGTGAATGAACACATGCGTGCATGGAAATCGACCAATATCCCTAACATATTGGTCCATATTTCAAAAACTCCTTATGGATGTGTATAGTTTTTTAATGTTTAACCCATGAACGAAGATCCCTAGGTGATCTCTAATACTTTTCTGCGACGTGCAACTTGCAGTTTTGCAGAAAATCGCCGAAAATTCCAATATTCTTATCAAAAATTTCATCGAAGTGACGTAACGGACATTTCCTCATAAATATTTTAATTACAACGTAATAGTGCGGGAATTATAGACACTGAAAGTTTTAATTGCGAATTTGAAATTTTATATGTAAATCTCAAGCATATAGGTAGTAAAGCAGAGTATTTTCGGCTTCTTAAATCAATGAGTACCAAGCTCGTTTTGTTTGTATACAAGGCAAATACCTATTTAAATGATTTTTTTTCCATTTTACGAAGACGGTGCTGTTGGTGTTATATTCTCCCGGCCTAATAGAAAATTCAGTTACAACACATGTCAAATTCTAAACTGCTATTTGGTGAGTTTATACACAGGGTGTTTAGTTATAGCAAACCAAATTACAAAGTAAAGTGTTAGAAGGAGTTGCATTTATATGATGATTGATATATAGGAGGGAGTAGAATGATAGTAGTCAATGTGGACGTTTGGTGGTATAAAAATGTTGGAAAAAATGTGGAATTAAAATTATATAGGGTGATTAAAAAACTGCTATGTGATGTGGACGTAAACAAATCATATTCAATATGGTTGAAATATATGCTGGAGTTGAATTATATTTATACAGTGTGATTAAAAATTATTTATTTCATAGCCCATAAGAAGTTGGATAAAGTGTGGAGATGAATTAATGTTACACAAGGCGATAATATAAAATGTTAAAAAAATGAAATAATTTATGAGGTAGCCCACAAGGATTTATATACAATGGTTGAAATATAGGACGGATTTAATAATTTAATAATTTACAGAAGGCAGCGAACAAATTTATGCTTGTCCCTAGGCAGTCGTATGTACAGGATGGTTGGTACATAGGGTGGAGTGGAATTATCTATAGTTATACAGGGTTGTCGAAAAAAGTTGAAAAAAGCTTACGTGGCGTTGTCCAATAGGCATAAATATATTCTGGGCTTATTAAGTCAACGCGAACTAGTAAATTTTGTTCGTAAACATTTACCTGTCAATTTAAATGAAAATGTATCATTGTGTAATGTTGGGGCTTTCGATGTTACATGTTCCTGTCTATTAAGGTTACACATACACAATAATAAATAAAGAATGGAAACTACCTGAGTTCAAAAAAACTAAAAAGTTGAAAATAAAACATTAAAAAAAATATAAGCGACCTATAACTAAAAAGCTGAAAATAATTATAACAAAATACAACTCTAGCAAATAAATAACACATTCAATGTCGTTAGGTACCTATCCAGAAAGTAAAAAACGTAAACATTAAAAGGTGCTCATTCTGTACAAATTAATTACTTAACAATCTAGTATATTTTTGAAGTCGGTGGCAAGGGAAGAATATTCTTTTTCATGAAATGGATGTACCAGAAAGATATATATTTTCTTTCTAATTTTCACATCCTAGATAAAAAACTGTTGTCAGTAGGCGGGCAAAGGTGGAAACGAAGAATGATGTAACCGGTACTATTGTACTATTGTCTTAAGGGATTATAACAATCATATGGGGTATGGCGACAAATCCGATGCTAAAATCCCTTTACCAAGTAAATAGAAAAAGCACATGCTGATGGCTCCGTAGATTTTGGCACTTTCTTGACGACACTGTTGTGAACTCCTTCATTCTATTAGTGAAGGGAAAGCGCTAAAATTGAAAGAATTTCGAATTGCTAGCTCAAGGGTACCTATAGGAGGGCAGAAACGAGAAAAACGAGGACGGAAAAGCGAAGATATGTACATGCTTCAAACCAAATACAAACGCGTTGTTAAAGCCAGAAGTACCTTTAGAAGGTGTAGCACATATATCGAAATATGGAACTTCCCTGCGTTGTGCTGTATGCAGCACAACAGCTGAACCATACCATACAAAGTGGCATTGTACAATATATAATGTAAGTAAGTCTATGTTTGAATGACAAAAAAATTGTTTTGTAAAATATTACAAAAAATAATTGACTAAATTTGATTTACACTTACTTGGTGAAACCATCAACATTTTTCAAAATCAAATAATTTTCCATTAAAAATAAGGTTCCTATTATTATTATTTATTCATTGTTAGCTTATATTAGGATAATCATATAAAAATTCGCAAAAAATAAAAAATAATTTTGGTAGTCAAAGGGTTATTTTGTTCTAAACTGGCATAATTTTGATATTAGGGGGTTAACCCGTTTCCTCAAGAATACATGTGGACAATAATAATAATAAAATAACACCAAACTGTTCTTAGTTGGAATTACTGAATAACACCAAGCTGACTCCATCATGACTTAAAGAGTGTGATTAGAAGTTTAAATTATTCATTTAATTTCAGAGCAGGTAGACACTCAGTCGAGGTAGAATGGGAGAAGTTGAAATTCACGTTCAATATGCCAACAACGGAATCTATATATAAATAGGCAAAGACAAAACGATTAGGTACCATTTTCTCCTGTGTCTCTCAACCAATTTTCTTCATTTTTGTTTTGTTTAGTAGCTACTAACGACCTTCAGTGCAGAACGCTAATATTAATTTATAATATTGGTTCACTCATTAAATAAAATATAATAAAAATCCATTATTTACGTCCATATTGTCAACGCCAAACAATTGATATATATAGAGGGACCAATGCTGTTATATACTTAGAGCATGTACTTCTGTGAGTGGCATGTAAGCGTTGTTATTGTTATTGGTACAGGGCGATTCTAGATATGTTAGAAATCATTTTTTTCGTTGGTGGCACATAAGCAGTTACATATATAGGGTGTTCAAAAAATATAGAGTAGAGTGCAATTATAACTAATAAAATAATTATATAGGGAAGACCATTAGCGGTTGAATTTAAAGGGTTCTTGGAATAGAAGGCGCAGTAGAATTACATTTATACAGGGTGGTGCAAAAAATATTATACAGAGATGTATATACAGGGTGGCTGAAATAGAAATGCAACATTTCGTAACCCATAAGCAGTTGTATAAATAGGGAAGATGAAATATAGGGTGAGAGGAATTATTGATATACAGGATGAAGATAAAAAATGTTAGAAAAGGAAATGATTTATAGAGTAGCCCACGAAGAGTTCCATATATATGATGATTGAGATATAGGTCGGAGTAGAATTATAGTTACAGAAGATAGTTAAAACATTCATAAACAAAAAGAGTAAATACGGTGCCTCATAGGCAGTGGCATATACAGAATGGTTTAATTTTTAAATGATTTTTATAAATGTTAGAGAATTGAGTGCAATTATAGCTATATAGGGAGGTTAGAAAAAATAAATATGTAGGGTAGCGCATTAGCGGTTGAATTGTTGTCATATTAAATTAAGAATTACGAATTTGAACACAAATAAAGTCCTATGAATTATATCTGAAAAACTTGAATTTCGTTACTTATTTGTAGAAGCGACCGACATCTAGGATTTTCGAGGAAACTATCACACAGATGTTCCGAATCTGGATCCGATCCGTGTAATTGCTGTTATCCCTAAAGTCCTAGGATAGAATGTCACGTTAAAACTTTCAGGTTACTTAACCTGCCAGAGATATTGACCAAATTATTCGAATTTTGACCACTGGGCAACAGCTAGTATTTATAAAGAGAGAATAGAATTGTGGAAAACTAACCTGTACAATGGAGCTATTAAAGGTGTCGTTCAAATACTTGGGAGTCACCCGATTATCCTAGTAAGATTATGGAGAATATCAACAACAAGGCCGGTTAAGGTAAAAGAGCAATTAGATAACTAAATCTGGTCCAATCGAACAACAACCAAACATGGAAAACAAAGCACTTAATCTATCGCTCAATTGTAAACGGATTTAAAATGGGCTTCTGAACAATAATCTGTTTTAATTATATATGCAGAAAAAAATCATCGACAGAATAGGCACAAAACATTGATATAGTATAGCTAATTAGAAAGAATGAACCGGAACAAAACGTATATGGCAATGGATATTTTTAGGAAGAATAAAACGCGGTCGACCACCAAGAGCCTAAAGCACCTCTTTAAGGAGCACCATGGCTGCAAGTGACCTGTAAGATGAGACTGTCAACAAAGAGAAAAATTGAAATCTAGAGTTCAGAAACGGAGGCTTTCGTAAAACAATCTGAAAATAACTGGGGCGGGCAACCCCAAACCATAGACCCAAAAGATTTTTAATTTTCTACATACGACGTTTTCAATATTTTTATGTTTACAAATATTTTTCAATTGGAGGTAATTAATTAGTAAACTATGAACAATTATTTAAGTAATGGACCGGTAGTGTACTGTTAAATTTAATTGCATGAGCTTTCCAAAAACAAAAATTCTACAAGAAAAGTTATTGATCAATTTTGGTCATGAAGCCGATGATTTTCTCTTCGGAAAACATATATACAAATATATAAATTTTTTTCATAGATTAAATGGTTAATAATACTAGGAATATACGTTTTTTATTCAAACATTGACATCTTTAGCAAAAACAGAAGCGATTATGGCCATTTTCTTAGAAGAACGTGGCAGACCAACAGCCATTCAAAATTCTAAGGATATCTATAAAATGCCCTAATTTAGATATCTAATAACAAACTTCTAGTTTTTCGCAGCCATAGACAGTAGACACTTTTACAGCTAATTGTTTTCTTCTTGCAGCGAACCAGCGCATTTTTAGTTTTATTACAAGTTGGTTTCCGCTGGTACACCTAGTATCAGTGCACATAAAATCAAACATCTTAATTCAATCAAAACCCGTTAAACTATTAAATAACAGTACATGCTAGACTTGCAAGCTTTAATAAACAGCACCTTGCATGTACTAACAATAATTTAACCGATTACGTACGTACTTGTTAACTCACTTAAACTTCCTTAGTTCACTCATTTATGACTAATATTACTAGTGCTGTTATTATGTTCTGAAATAATTGATAATACCGTGAAGAACAGGAAATAGAATTGAAACGCACGCTAACTAACGCTCCGTTTTCGCAGGAGACATTTTTATCTTTAATAACGACTTAGATATACAGATTTCCCTTCAAAGGCACACCTCAAGTTCCTTTTAATGGAAAATGGACTAAAATTATTAATTGGTCAATAGTCATTTTAAAATTTTTAGTTAGTAAAAAATCTAAATTACAAAGTATAGTCATGAAATTGACTCTATGTTCATGTGGAACAATTTTAAGATGCAGTACTTGAATTTGATATGATGATTTACTGACTTTTGCCCTAATATACATGAACGTTTCCTCTCTTGTTTCTTTTTTACTAATGTTCTTCTTTAAAATACACATTTTCCCTAAATTAGAAAATTAGTTTAGAAAAGGGGATTTCAATTCCAATAATACAAAAGGTATCATTATTCTTTACTAATCCTACTAGTTTAATTGCAAGTTTGTCCCTATTTTAATAATTATTCTTAGTTCTTCTCCTGAATTGTTATTTTATTCTTGTACAAAGGTTTTAAATCTATTTGTGTCCTTTTGTCGAGCAACATTGTAGGTTGTTTCACACCTAATAATTAAACAGACAAGTCTCCTTGCACAGTAATGTGAATCTATCATTCTTTGAATTTATATTATTTTCACATTTGCTATTTTATAGTGTTTACTCCTGCCACCTATTTCAAATGTTTGCATCAGCAAAACTGTTTACGTTATTTCTTTTACATTGCACTGTCTTCCAAACTTCTTTGCAATTTTTTTTTGCAATCTAACATATTCTAATGGTTTGATTTGACACAGGATGTAACAACTGTTTTACTGTCTCAATCCGAAAATTATTTCAATCTGATCGTCAGGATTATCTATTGATATTTCTTCTATATATTTCAGAAGACAATAATCAAATTCATCGTCTCTTCTCTATCTTTGAGTTTCATCCCATATATAACAGCAACATTCATCTCCCTATCCTTTCTGTCTAGTTTCTCATGGGTACTGTAAAATTTTAAAAATCTTTTTGACTCTTAGAACCTTGATGCATCTTCTGTGTGATGGTATGTTCGGGGTTAAATTGTTTTCTGTCCGATTTGTAAAGCACTTAAACTCCATAGCGATCTTTCCTTGCTTTGAAATATGAAATTTTGAATTTTAGAGTAATAAACTTGATAAGATAAATTCTTATCATTACTTCTATATTCTTGAACATAATTACTGTGCATTTCGAGTAAAGTCCTGCCACTTTAGATATGTTTATGAGAATAATGAGCTCTTGAATAACGATTTTCTAGTCTGAATATGGAGTTTATAGGCTTTTGGACTATTTCCTTTATACTGGGACTCGGTTTATACAGATTTCCTCAAGTACCATTCCTTTCGTGATCACAGTTCTCATAAACACATCTTCGATATTTCGAGTAGCATTTCGTGTACACGAATCTTAACATTAATTATAAAATGGAGTGCACTGTTATCACGTCGTTTAGATTCATTTCTATGACACTGGGATATGGCGCTAATCATTGTCAGTGATGATAAATAGTATCTTTGTGAATCACCAACAGCCCAACAATATTCAAAAATCTGTTAGTCGAAGTCCCTCAGTGAACACTTGAGCTATACTCGCAGACGGTTTTCCCCTATCTTGCCTAAATTCTACTCTGAACATGGAACATACTGTTTCCACACTTTTTAGTCAAGTTTTATAATTTATTCCACATACCTTGACCGGACCTAACTCAGAAGAAGAGCTATTTCTAATGCAAAAATATTGTGATATTGTCAAATAGTAAAACAGGAAATATTGAACTAATACTAATTTTCAAAATGGCAACTATTTACGGTTGTTATCCTTGTTGTCCTGATAAAAACAAAATACGCGGTAACACAAACTGAAAAAATAATCAATTTAATGATATCTTTACAGAACCCATGATGGATAATGGAGAAATATTGATAAACAGTTTGATTAACAAAATACACAAAAACATTAACTAGCAATCAATAACAAAGTAGAGCAAAAACAAAATTACCTAATATTTCAGGATAGTTTGCTTCCAAAAAGGAGGAGGTTATAAATCGCCGTATCTCCTGAATTATTCAAAAACGGCTTGGGCAATTTTGATGATTAAATCGCATTATATTAAGGAACAATACAGCTATGTCTATAACATGAGATTTAAGGTTTTTAGAAAACAACTAGATGTCAGAGATTTTAAATGAATCTTCACTGTTTTCTCTAAAAGGACGCAATTTGAATATTATAAATTGTATATACAAAGATATGTTTTAGCTTGATTCCGTACATTGTTCTATAACACAAAACGTACCATTTTCTGAAAATCGGAAAATATATGCAAAAAATGGTAAATGTCATTTGATGCATTTGAAAGTCAGTGTCTGTTAGAGACGAAGTTTATTCGCCTGAAATGGCAGACCCTTAGTTTATTGAAACCCTCTCCTATATGGTATACGGTTGTATACATAGGATGGTGAAATATAAGTTCGAATTGTTATACAGGGTTTTCTAAATATTGTATTGGCACATAAGTAGTTGCGTATACTCTCAACAAATAATTAGTTATACAAAGGGTTTAAAAATTGTCAGAAGTGCAGTTATATACGGAGGTTCAAAAAAATTATATAGTTTGGAATAAAAGTAGTTGCTTATAGAAGTGTTTAAAGTAAGGGAGCAATTATTGTTATTCAGGGTGTATCAAAAATTTGTTATATAAGCATAAGCAGTTAGGATATTTAAATTATAGAATGAGTATACTTATAGACATGGGTTCAAAAAATTGTAGAAGCAGTTGCATTTACCGGGTGATTGAAACAAATGGTAGAGTAAAATTATAGTCATAAAGTGTGGCTCAATAAAGTGCATTTTGTTATATAGGGTAGACTATGAGCAGTTGCATAAATGGCATAGTAGATATATGGGCGAAAAATCATTGATATAGAGCAATAATTAAACAATAGAAAAATAGAAAGAAAGAATAGTGTGGAGAGGATTTATAATACAGGGTGGTTTTAAAGATTTCAGGACTGTTGTGATATTGTTTTGAGTTGAATTATAGTTGTACATATTAAAACAAATAAAAAACTTAAAATACATTTGAAAATATAGACAAAGATTACAAATTAGAGAGAGAAAAGAGAAAGGAAGAAAAGAGAGAGATAAGAATACTAACAGATTGTTTGAAAATAATGATTAATTGCGGTAAACGGTTGTTATTTTCACAGCTGATCGGTTCTTTTTAAATATAAATTATATACTCTATCAACAAAATATGCCGTTTATTTTAAGAAATATTCTTGACACAAAAAGCAAGGAAAAGTTTAGATATAATCATTCGTTGCAAAGTACAACTAAAAAACAAACAATGATCTAAGGAAGTTAATCCAAAATAACAAATTAAATACTTGTCAAGAAAATATATCTGTAGTATATAAATTATCATTTGGATTATGTTAAAATTTTATTTCCATGAAAGCGGAAGAGCATCTGAAAATCGCATTTCAAATCAAAAATAATATTCAAATTACCCCAAACATCTACCACTTAAAAAAAATAATTCAAATTAATTATATTCAGAAAATAAAGCTTAAAAAATCTAGCAAATTGTTAAATAATAGAAATAAATTTAAATAATTCTGTTATTAAATAATCTCAGTATTCACAACTATTTACTCTACACATAGTCAATTTTTAGTTTAGTACCTATCCCTCAAAAATCACGTTTATGATATTTATGATAATTATCCACAAAAAAATCACAGCTAGATTATGAATGTATTAGTTTCTTGAAATACGTTTGTCAGTCTTAATTTAAAATATAGAAACGAGTTGAACAGTTCTTTAAAGACTAAAGCAATACTTCTGCTCTCTGGTGGCCAAGCTGTAAACCTACAATCTAAAGTCTTTTCGCATTCAAGTATCAGCTGCTTGAATTGACCACAATCAATTCTCGCAAAAACTATAAAATATAATTGTTTTGAATATTCTGGAAAGAAATATGGTTTCCTATAGATGATTTATTATAAATTATTATGTAAAAACAATTAGTTGCTTTACCAGATTTCAGGCAATCGCGATGTCATGACTGTTTTGACGTTAGTAGATACAAATATCAAAAGAACAATGTGATCTCGATCTCTGATATCGCACCTTTGGCCGTTTGTGACTAGAATTGTAAGTGTTTCGAAGGGTCATCCAAGACCAAGAAAGACAACCTGAAAGTTAAACTAAAGGAATCGGATGATTCCGCGTATTCTAGCGACAGAGAATGCACGATACAGGCGATAAAGAACTATGGGGTAACGTGATGAATGTACAAATGGTACCCTTTTCTTATATAATAGGATTAGCTCTTTTCATACGCAATCTGCTTATTCCAATTTGGAGTTTGCGTAATAAGACGAACAAAATCCCAAATAAATGAAAATATTTCGTTTCGAAAATATAAGAGTTGGTTGCTTAATTAAATAGCAGGAATCGTAAACTTAAAAGCAGATTATATTGGAAAAACTTCAAAATTAAATTGTCAATTATTTCCCAACTTAGTATTAATAGTATTAAATAAAATATACTTAAAAACTACTGACAACAAACATTTGAAACAAAATACCCAATTTATAAAAAATCTTAGGAATGTAATTTCCATTTTAAACTAAATAGTATTTATTACAAACCAACTACTAACGGAAGTCCATATACATTGTTAACAATAATAAATTTATTGTGTAGTAGTAGTTAAAAACTGGTTAAAATAAATAATACATATATATTAAAAATTACTTATACATAAGAAGAAAATAGATTTATAAACAGGAAAAATATATTACAGGTAATATAGATACAATGATAAAAATCAGTGAATATTACTGTGCAAGGTTTGCTAAAGGCGTTAAATTCAGTTAATTTTAAATTCAATGGAAATGGAAAGTTCAGTATATAAAAATTCGCTTAGTAAGAAAACAAAAGATTTTGAAAATATGTAGTAAAATAGAACGTGAACCCAGGTAGTTCTAAAATACTCATTTGGGACATATAATCGTATAAAATGTGGTAATAAAAAAATGTATTTACTAAACAAATATGAATACATTTAAAGGCAGAAAAAAGAAAAAATATTTAATTAGATTTGTAGAAAGGTACAAAAGTTTTGACAAGAAAGGGAAAGTGGCAGCATGTGGAAACAGAAAAAGAATAATATACAGATGAATATAATGGCTCTAAGTTTCTGAAATTTTGTGATACAGATGATATAAAGAAAGAAAAATGGGACATACTGTTGGAAAAAAATGTAGTCAGCGGTCAAGAACATGTAAAATGGTAATGATTGAGTAACGGCTGAACCACTATTGGAATAAAATAAAATTTACAGTAGCGATCCCATATTTCCCTCAACCACGCGAGTCAACCGGATTTGCCAGTGGTTGCAAGCATAAAAGATCAACTGCATCCTCGAACTTATCAATGGAATCAAGGCATATCTAAACGATTTGCCTTGATTTTTATAAGAGGAAGCAGTCAACATCATAAATACGAATGCAGTAATTAAGCACCGTGATGACTGAATCAATGATAATTAGAAAACATTTATTATTAACTCAAACTACAAAACAAAGGTCTTAATTAAGAGATAATATCAGCAATCCGAATTTTGCTGGTAATATCGTAAATAAATTTATTGGGTACAAAATTAATTTAACACCTATATTCACGTTTACTTTCGATGACTTTATTTACACAAAAACAAATCCACTATTTATTTACAAAGGCTGAATTCTATCGAAACAATTTACACGACATGTAAACTAATATAACCTGACCTAACTGAAATGTACAACTGTCTTTTTTATAATTAGCAAGAAATTTTCCCGTATTTTTCGATTATTATTTCGTTGTTATCGGAGCGTTCTTTAAAAAGTTTCTCGAGGTCGATGCTTTTTGTCCCATCGAAGATTCCGGATAGCCAGTTGTGTGTTTATGTTTTTTTTTGTCGGAATGATTAATTTGGAAGGATTGATAATTTTTCTATGGGTGGCGTAGAAATGAATTTTATAACAGTATTAATTACCAAGAAGTCATAGAAAATGTAACACAAATAACGAAAGTCAATTCATTAAGCAATAAAATATGCTTCGATTAAATATCATCAAAATGGAAATAATGTACAATTAAGTAAAATAAGAAATTGTAAATAGTATAAGAGTTTGTGTCACTAGGTTAGTCGTGATACATTCAAATTCGCGAAGGGATCAAACTTTCGTGGATGTCATTCGCAAGAATCTCAATGGTTTTCCATTCTAGATTTAGACCAGAGGCCACTTCAAGGAAGAAGTATTTGACCAATGGCTCATCTCTGAAGCCTGTATTAAGAAAACCGAAATTGCTGGAAAATTTTAAGTAAAACATAGGTCTATGGGTAAAATGCATTATTGAAAAAATATGACAAATACGAAAGAGTTTAAAATTAAGACTTTAGTAGTATTCCTTTCATATTAAAAGGTAAGGCGCTAAAATAAGAAGCTAACAGGCATAATCTAATAACAAAAAATTAACAAGGGAAGCATAAGGATAAGCAAGTATGTAAATAATGGTAGAAGAAATTTGAATACCATAAGTTCATAATTTGCAAATTCATGGAATTTCAAATATGTTGTTAGAGCATAAACACTACAAGAACATACAAAGTAAAGCTATGATCATGAGTGTGTGAGAGAATCAGAATAAAAAAGATTTTAATATAAAATTTTGTTGGCAAGGCATGAAACAAACTTGCAAAATTCCATTACTCTTGACCAAGGGGGTCAAAATTCTTACTTACATATATATTGCAAAGAAATAACTGACCAAATGTATTGAGTTAAGTTGAGCCATATCGAATATTATAAAAAAACGTAGCAAGTAGAACAACTGAAAAATAAAATGAAGAGATTACAGCAAAGTTTTAATGTTCAAGCAAAATATAATGAAGCATTTCGAATGACATCAATATTGCGTTGGTCAAATATAAATATTCCAAGTTCAAAAAGGTTGAATCTAGAAATTACATATGACAAGATCTTATATATATTTATATACTAAAAATAGCATCATAATAAAGTAAAAAGTAAGTAATTGAAAAACAACTAACAGCTGAGAAAGACAGAATAGAGATAAAGAATATACAATTAGTGGCTATATTTAGTTCAAGTTAACTAACTAGACATAATCAGCAAACAATTTGCGATAAAAAATACTATTTATTCTAAAAATGTATTCCACTTAACTACAACAAAAGAATGTTATCCCACACTATCAATTCACATACCAGAAATTGGATTTAAATTTAATATAATAAAAAATGGCTGAGTTATTTACGGTTGTTATCCTAACAAACGATCTATTCCCTGATCTCAAAAAGGACGAAAACAAACGTTGGTGATATAAATCGATAAAGACCAAGAACTGATTCAACATTTTGCAGTAGATTAGCTTATCGATAAAGCTAACTGCAATTTAAATACTTGTTAAAGGATAAATTTACCTACAACTGTTATTACTTTCGCATTATATATTAAACCTTATGATATATCGATATGAAAATGACGACATTAGAAATTTGATCAGTGTGAACACTAGGGAACAAAAAATTCTTATAGACAGGGCCTATAAACGGGACTCTTTATAAGTTAACAGCTAGCCAAAAAACGCAAGTGACCGAAAATAAATTTAACTGGAAAACTAGAATAACAGAAAAAAGTTATATGTTAAAAAATTAAAATTAACTTTTCTGTCAGTGCACACAGGAGCCGCATAGAAACACTAGGCACATGTAATTATCTCTGAAAAACATTTACAGTCACATCTAGGTTATAATAATCAGTGGTGCACACATTATCTTTATGAGTGCGGCTACATCTAAGAGTTATTCAGACAGTCAGTTAAACTAAAGTTAACGCTTGTGAACTTATTATTTGTTGCTAGATGTAACAACAACTGATTTTCAAATTGTTTGAGAATTTCTGACGACACAAAAATGGCCTGATGAGCGGTAGAAAACAAAAATACTTATAAACAAATTTTATAAAGATCGAGTTAAAAAGCAAAATATTCTGATTGAGGGTTTGGCAAAAAATACGAAGAAAATTGATAATTTAAGGAACTATTTTAACAGTGAATTGAAAAATTGGATTGGCACTTCCAAATCAATTCAAAAAGTATTACCTTAAACATTTTGAGCTAATAATTCATTTGTTACCTTTTTTAATTTAAAGGAGATAATTAATTTTATCGCGGTGTGATTGTGTGTTCGTGATTAACTAAAGAAGTACATGATGTACTATAAAAATATATAATAGTAGTAGTTATAAATCGCTGTTATCACTAATGTATAAATTTATTCCTAAGTTATCACGATGAAACTAGAAATAAAGATATTAAGTACTTATAGAAATATCAAGTAATTTATATCATAACTTTATTGTATCGGAACTTTAGGAAAAGGCTACAACTACTCTCTCGTTGGACGATATTCTTCTCTAAAGAATAAAAATCATTTTTGTAGAATCATATTTAACTGAAGAAAAAAATGTTTTGTGATTAACTATATTTTTTTGTGTGGTGCTCAGTTTTATTGAAAATAATTGTGCTGTTGTAAAAGGAATTTGATTTAAATTTTCAGGCCATACAGATAATATTGTAAACTGTAATCATATCTAGTGGAACAAATTTTTGAAACTTTTTGCAAAACTTTTCAGGCAAAAAATAGAAAAATATTTATTTGACAAATAAAGGACAGGAGCCTTCCAATTTGGGGATAAATCAATGTGGGCACCAAGAAGCTTAAGTAAGTTAGTCTTCTTGTATTAGGATCCTGTGTATTTTAAGAAGAAAACTTTATCTATGATTTGAAAGAAATTTACGATATTGACATAAAGTGTTTGTGCTTAAGGTATTCTAATATGTCTATGAAAGCATCCTTAAGACCTGAAAATAGGATTGATGTATACTGTTTTAATTGATGTACAAATAAGGGTAGAAGAGGCTAACAAAGGATACGGTTCAGTAGGTCGAAAAACTCAGCAATCGACGAAATGTTTTTCTGTCGGTCAAGCAAGACCTTAAAAAATCATTGCAATTACCATGCATACCGTCATTTTAAATTTAATAAAATCTCATGTATTTGTCATAGTGGTCTTGGTTTAAAATATACGTGTTTAAATTCTTACGCAAATTATAGTTAGCTAAAAAAACTGGCAATGACGTTAGCGTTTCTACAAAGATATTGGATGTACAAACTGAGAAAGTACTAGACAATAAAGCGAAGATTAGCCCTTGTGACGAAACGCCGATTGATTAGCTTGATTCTTTTGTAAAAAATAAGACAAAATCTTCAGAAAAATGTAGGAGAATACCAAATAAGTTTAATGTTCTATTGGCTAAGGTAAATACCAAATATCAAAAAGGACTAATATAGACAAACAAGAAAATTACGTAATGAAAAAAAACAAAACAAATCAATAGAATATATAGTATTTTGAGAATCTTGATTGATCAAGGAGCAAACAAGTAGTAAACACAAAGGATAATTTGCGTGATGTGAAATTATGACACAGAAAATAAAAATAACATACGGAAAATTCTTATGTAAACAATAAGTAGATGCACATTTAAATATAGTAATTTGAACAGTTTGAAAACTTTTATAAACAAGTGCTAGGACAAAACAAAACTATTACAAATGCAGATAAGTGCAATATTGTAAACGTTTTGAGGGCACACCAACATTTCCTCTATTCCAAATATTGTTAGATTTGATTTACTTATGCGTTATATATAAAAAAGAAGTTTGTGATCATCTTGATAGTGCCGATATGTTTAAATCACAATGACATACCAGTTTATATAAGCTGATCCATTCACTGTAGGTAAATAATGTACAAGACGCAAAACTTAGGCACTTTTAATCCAAAACAAGAACACTTCAGGAAGTTAAAGCCGCTTTTCACACTCCGTTCCTCACTTCCACTATCAAAAACGTCACTTACGTCGAAATTGTATTCTTATTCCAATATATCTAAGGTTTCATGTACATCGCGTGAACCGTATAACCAGCGAGCGCAGACCGTCAGTCTGAGTTTTGTCGTGTTGCACAAGAAGACGAGAGACCAAGTAAAACCACTTTCAAACCATAATTTCAGCTCTCACTACACTATACAGCAAAATCATACTTGTTGGTTATCCCACTACCGCGCTATTATAGATGCGAAATACACGTTTTGTGAATTATTACATTTTGATCGATTGTTGTCTATGATACGCTAGGCAGCGCTAGGCAGCGCATGGTCTACTTCACGAAATCAGGAATCAGCATTGGTGCATAGTTGTGGCATCGTCATTGAAAGTGCAAAAGGTCGTCTGTCGAAAATTTAACTTATTTTTTTCTTAATATATATTTGCTAAATGTCATGTTTATGATTCCTATTTGGTGGTTATCCGCAGATCCATATAAATTGTAAAACCATAAAATTCTAAAAAATGTTGCTTAGATAACTATTTAATATTATTTATATTTATAAAAAAGGATCGACTTCAGCAAACTTAAAATAAAAACCGTGTGCAATCAATCACTATTTTCTCAGACATATCTATTTTATGTCTCTCTTTCTCCCTCTCTAATGTGTATTATTTTTCTATTTTTTCCAATTAATTTTTAACTTTTTTTATTTGTTTTATTATTGAGACCACTATCTATAAGTGTAATTGTAATTTACTCTATATTGCATCCACACCATAAATGCTTCTGTGTATTAGTCACTTATTTGTATATCATTTACTGAACCGCCATGTACAACTATAATTCAACTCTACACAATATTGCAACGCTCCTGATATCTTTAAAACCAGCCTGTATAAGTATAAATCCTCTCTACACTATTGACTGTTTCTTTTTTTCTATTGTTAAAATAATTCCTGTACACCTATCATTTTATTTCGCCTCATATGTCTAATATGCAACTGCTCATGGTCTACCATATATAACAAAATTCACATTTTTGAACCACACTTTATGACTATAATTTTACTGAACCATTTAATTCAACAACTGCGTATATGCACCTGCTTATAAATTTTTTTGAACCAATGTATATATTTATATTATACCTCGTCCTAAAATTCAGATATTCTGACTGCTTATGCTTATATAACAAATTTTTAATACACCCTGAATAATATAATTTTACTCCACCCTTACTTCAAACACATTGCATGAGCAACTACTTATGTTCCACACTATATAACTTTTTTTAACAGCCCTATATAACTGTAATTTTATTCCATCTTATACTTCAACCATACTGTATATCCAACTGCTTCTAAGATTTTTTGCCATCATCTGTATAACTGTAATTATACTCCGTCCTGTAACGAAAATCTCCACTCTATATTACTATATAGTGTTGCTCCACTCTTATTTCAACCACCTTGTACACGAAACTATTTATGTGACACCCAATACAATAAACAGTAAACTCCGTGGGTTCAAATTAAAACTTTTAAATTACTGATATTCACTTCACTTTCTAGAACTTTATTTATACACAAAAATTAAATATTTACAACAGCTAATTAAAAAAAAACAATTCACACGGAATATAAACTCAACTATCTAAGCTCTACTAACAATATCATGAAATCTATATTGCCTTATATATCCTACATCGAATTTTCCAGTCGTTCTGAATGGGTATTACATTTGTTCGCCAAGCGTCGAGATAAATAGTTTTTGCCCCATTCCAAGATTCCAGTTCTTTTTTTATTATACCAGCGATTGATGTTTTATCGGGTTGAATACTGCTTTACGTCGCTTTAGTCAGGGACGGCGTGGATAAATTTTAGAACAATATTTTTTCAACTACTCTGTATAACTAACTCAATTCTACCTTATATTTCAACCATCATATGTATGTAACTGCTTATGTACCATCTAATATCACATGCACGCACGCACACACCTACAAGCGTATACCATATAGAAGAGATCGCCGGCATAACAAATTTCATTTCGATAAACTAATGGAATATTTTCTGCCATTTCACGCCCCGTAACTTAACTTGGTCTCTAAAAGAAACTGAGTTCAAATGAATAAAAATGAAAACCATTACAAACAACCTGTACGATAAACTTTCATGGCATATCTTGACATTTAAACTAGTTGCCGATGAATTGACGGTTAAAAAGTCAAAAGGTTTGTTGTTTGTTGTTTGTTTTCCCTATTAGAACCTGTATTCTGAAAAACAAACAAGTAACAAACTGGTTAAATTTTGGTAGTACTTGTTCGATTAAATGCACTTTTAAAGACATACTTTAATTTAGTTAGTTTCTTCTTTGATAGCTTCAAATTGGAGAAATTTTTGTTCTATCTGCACACCGTAAACTGGGAAATGTGACGGTCAGAATAATTCTCATTAAATATTTTGCATATCTCCGCCAATTAATATTCATATCTCAATTCTTTGAGAAAGGCTCACTTTAAAAGAATCACAATTAATATTTAGAAAATCCTAACTAATAATTAAAATTTTAATTTAGTTCACTAGAGAACTAAATTAAATTTTAAATACGTCTTAAATATCACAATTGGTCCGATATTACTTTTTCGGCAAAAAGATAACAACTAGACTAGTAAATCATGACAAGTATTTGACTCTAGGGCTACTTGTTTGCACAAAATAAAATTATTTTTTAATTGAGTATAACGTCAAAAAATGTCCTATATTGCTAAATAGAGAATCGAAAACCTGTTTAAAAGCGATATCAAACGCTACCCCTTTTGATTTAAATTTTTGTACTGGTAGTTTATTACCCCTAGCAGGTGAATAATTTTATTCAAAAAGTGTAGTTTCATGTGTAAAAATCTCAGGATTTTTCATGTAGAATTATTTCTTTATAAATATCTATGCTGTAAGACACGGTTTAAAAAAAATAGGAAATTGTACAGGGTATGTAACATTGTGGGCCAAACACCAGGCCAGTCATATTCTCGCTCTCTATTTTGAGATACATCTATTGGTGCAATCAGAAACTTACTGTCGGCTTTTGTTTTAAGTTTAGAATACCGTGCGTAACAAATCGCATTTTTTGCATAAAGAATTGTTTTTTAGATAAATATTATTGTTGACCAAGCCTTAACTGAAAATATGTTTTACAAACTATATAAGCAGGTTGTTTTTAAAGGTTAACATAATAGCTAATAATAACAAAGAACAATTATTATCTGACAAAAAAATGTTCCATTTATTTTATTGTACCGTAGGGCACGCTATAAATACTTGATGTTATATTGTTCACGTAATAAAAATAGATATCACACCTTCTGGACAACAATTTTCGTCGGATTACACAATGAGAGTTTTTGGATGTTCACACATAACTAATGAATCGCTAAAAAATAATCTGCGCCCTCAAGGTCTGTGAGTTTGACACTAAATAGAGAAAATCTTGCACCCAAGAGCACGAAATAATGTAATTTCTGTAGGTTGAAATCAAAAGTCTACTATTTGCAATCCAATGGGCCAGAATACACAATAAATCCAAAGCCTAGAGAGGTCCCCTTCGATACTTAACTAAATTTGTCAAAAGATCGCCTCCTTTGCGGCACAAGATCTCTCCCTCTGAACCTGGACTCTGAATCCGCTCCTGGAGTGTTTTAACTGTTGGAGAAATAAACACTATGGTGCTAGCTAAGACTCAGCTGACAGATATTACATGCTTCCAGCAGCTGTATTCTGCAACTCGTTATATTTATAATGTTATGTGATTTGTGACTATTTAGGCGTTATAACGACATATGGTTTCTTGGTAAAGACCAACTGCCAATAACTCCAACTGTTTGAAAACTTTTTCGTAAATTAGTAATCCCGATAGTTGGCTCTGCTAACACTCGGTTGGCGGAGAATTTTTCAAACCGTGGGAATTACTGGGAAATGATCTCTACGTACAAACCTATTATGTCCCTTTCTTATATTTAACGAGTTCCAGAATCTTTTTGCAGCGCTGAAAAATGCAAATTTGAATTCCATGTCTCTTTTCAGGGTCCTTTAACTTAGTACAGATAATTTCACTATGATTTGCATAGCAACACATGCCCACTAGATTTCTTGCTTCTTTTCTGACTTGCCTATCTTGAACGTAATAGATCTAATGATAAGGGCTTATATGAAGTATTTTAGTGGATTTCTTTACAGTATGAAATGAATCTTGAGTAAACTTGTTGACATTAATTCGAACTGCTTATTACAAATCTCTACTAGTAGTTATATTACTGCAGATAAACTAACCTAAATCCTGGTCGGAAGGAAAATTGATTTTATCGCATTGCCTCGTTTATCCTAAGCTCGAGCAAAACTCGAAAACAAGCTATCTTACATCTTTATAGCTGACATGAACACCAATAAAATTTGACAATACCGTGACATTTAAATCCTGTCCGTAGAAAGAAACCCCATAATCCATAACTTCTGTGTCATTAAGTACATTAACTTTACAATATGCTTTTCCATAATATTTTTTGACTTTTTCGGATAACAACGTATCATTATTTATATTATCGTTCAGTACATTTACTCTAGTGTACGAGGAAATGAATAAAGAACGTTTTCGACAGAAAGGCATTTAAAATTCAGTGAACGTTTGGGTTGAAATGTGATCGTATATGAAAGTTCCTTAATCATCATTTGAATAATGTCAGTTAAATATCATATGATGCTCCCGAAATTGTTATCTCCATTGCGGCGAACATTCTGTGAATAAGTAAGCGATTTCTGTTGCAGATTATGCAGGGAAAAAACGTGTTTTACTGTGGTTTAATACCGGAACTTGCACGCTGCTTAAAAATTCTCAAATGTAACGCCAACCCGTCGACATGTTTTGTTTATGAAAAAATGAGTAGATTACTTTGAAGGTGAAAGAATTTAAAAGCTTTCAATTACTTTCATTAAAATATTGGTTACCTCCAGACACTGCCGAAAACTATTTGAAAGATAGGTCAAGTGCGAGTTGGATTTGCTACTAAGAGTTGGGTACCACTTTGAACATTTCCTACAATATAGTAATCTATAACACATACTTTTTAGTTTTCGTCCAAAATTCTCTTGGGATCTCGTTCAAATTTTTCAAAATTATGTGGATTGTTTTGGAGATAAACAGGGAATGGGCCGATTTTTAATTAAAAAGTCTGCATATACTTTCATTTTTCATAACGACCTAATTTATTTGATCTGTTAAATGACTGGCTTAATTTTTTATTACTTAAGTATAATTATTTTAATTTGATTTACCCCGCAAAATTAACATTAAGATTTTCTCTAGCATTGGGACCAGATTGCCACTAAAAAGATTTCTTATTGTTACGAGAATTCATCCGACAGCTGGTGCAATCGGCCATGAACCAATTCGTGAAGGGGATATTATTTCGATAAATTCTGAGAATCCGAAATATTTGTTTCTCAACAGGCAGACCGCTGCCGTTACTGGGAATTCCCTTAAAGCTTCCAGAACAAGAAAGAGTTTCCCGATGGTTCGTGGACGTACCAGACAATTCCATGATAAATATATAAATAAGAAGAGCTGGTGATAGGAGGCATTCAGTTTTCGACGGTCGTATTGAACAGTTAAGATAAAATGTAAATAGTTGTTTCTGTGAATATAATTTGTGTAAAGTAGTGGAAATAAATTAGAGTTGGACTGTGTTTTTAAATAAATCCAAGAACTGAACTGAACCCGAGTGTGAAAATAAAAACATTACATTATAGTACATTTTAAACTATAGATTTTATTTCATAAAAATATGTATAATGCTCTTTTTGCTATTTTTTTAATTTTCAAATTAGCTCTCTAAACGAAAAATAAGGATATTCGCTGTGTGGAAACATTGCCCAAGGACCGTTTCCTTTTTTTAATGTACCGTCTGGAAGTGTGGACAACAAATTAGACGTTATTTATCTAGTTTTCTAAAATTTTTCAAAATTATAAACAAATCTCATTAGGAGCACTATCATTTGATACATTACCAAGTTTTTGTAGTTTTTAAGTAATCTTATGGCATGATGATGATGATTCCTTTAATTGTACTAGCTGTCGCCCAGTGGTCGAAAATCGACCAATTGTGTCAATATCTCTGGCAGGTTAAGTAACTTAAAAAAATTATCGTGATATTCTATCCTAGGTCTTTAGGGAGAACAGAAATTACACGGAACGGATCCAGATTCGGAACCTCTGTGCGATAGTTTCCTCGAAAATCCTAGATGTCGGTCTTACATCTCACTTCTACAAATAAGTAACGAAATTAAATTTTTTTTCAGATATAATTCATATGACTTTATTTGTGTTCAAATTCGTAACTCTTATTTTAATATGACAACAATTCAACCGCTAATGGGCTACCCAACATATTTATTTTTTCTAACCTCCCTGTATAGCTATAATTGCACCCAATTCTCTAACATTTATTAAAATCCTCATTATAATAATTCCATCTCATTATATATTTCCACCACCCTGTATATGCAACTGCTCATGGACCACGCATATTATTTTTTAACATTTTTTAACCACCCGGTAAACCATTCTTTATATGCCACTGCCTATGAGCCACCGTATTTACTCTTTTTGTTTATGAAATTTTTAACTAGCATCTGTAACTATAATTCTACTCCGACCTATATATCAATCATCATATATATGGAACTCTTCGTGGTCTACTCTATAAATCATTTCCTTTTCTAACATTTTTTATCATCATCCTGTATATCTATAATTCCTCTGACCCTATATTTCATCTTCCCTATATATACAACTGCAGATGGTTACGAAATATTGCATTTCCATTTCCGTCACCCTGTATATACATCTTTGTATAATATTTTTTGCATCACCCTGTATAACTGTAATTCCACTGCGCCTTCTATTCCAAGAACCCTGTAAATTCAACCGCTAATGGGATTCCCTATATAATTATTTTATTAGTTATAATTGCACTCTACTCTATATTTTAAACACCATATATATGCAACTGCTTATGTGCCATCCACGAAAAAAATGATTTCTAACATATCTAGAATCGCCCTATATAATTAGAATATACAACGATTACTTTACCACTAAACAATAACAGCGCTTGCATGTCACTTCCAGAAGTACACGCTCTAAGTATATAACAGCATTGATCCCTCTATATATAATTACTCAATGTTTTGAGTCTGGCGGCGGCGGCAGCACATTCAGTTGTTTGGCGTTGACATTATGAACGTAAATAATGAATTTTTATTATATTTTATTTAATGTATGAACAAATATTATAAATTAATATTAGCATTCTGCACTGAAGGTGGTCAGTAGCTACTAAACAAAACAAAAATGAAGAAAATCGGTTGAGAGACAGAGGAGAAAATGGTACCTAATCGTTTTGTCTTTGCCTATTTATATATAGATATTTGCACCATCCCCGAAAGTAGGATTAAAATTTTCGATATATATATTTTTTTAATCTTTGATATATCATATTTTCTTTTTATATTTTGTGCTCAGGACTTCCGAAGACAAGGGGGCTGAATATATCTGTTTTTGGACATTTACTTGAATACATTTTAAACCAGACATTTTAAAATTACGAAAGATATGCATCTAGCTTTTCTCTCTATTTTTCTCTAACCTTTAAATAATGTCCTATCCTCTCTATTTATTTCAAAATTTTCTTTGTGAATAACACAACATAAACTTGAAAGTCTGTGAATTTCAAAAGTCCAAACGTTTCAAGGTCTCAATCAGACCCCGTTTTCAATGGTATTAACACATAATGAACAAGAAATTAAAAAATTAAAAGGATTCGCAATGACAAATATCGTAATAACAATCTGACATTTGATTACGATATTTGTCATTGCCAATCCTTTTAATTTTTTAATTTATTGTTCATATTGTGTTAATACCGTTGAAAACGGGGTCTGATTTAGACCTTGAAATGTTTGGACGTCTGAAATATTCAGACATTCAAATTTATGTGGTGTTATTCCCAAAGAACAATTATGAAGAGGAATAATCACTTCTGTAGTACCTAACTGAAATTCCCACAAGATAAGAATTCGATATTTTGCACTATGCACAGTGATTGGGTTATCTAAGAAAATTGGTTATTACAGACTGACAGATACAAAAGTAATTTCGAAAAGATTGTTGAGGAGGTCTTGAATTATTTTGTCAGTTCATTGGGTTTTCTCTCCTCCAAATTTTTTCATGTAACAGATAAGTATTTAAAAATTGTATATGTAGAGCATATTTGTCAAAAATTTTTTTGACAAACAAAAAATTCAAGATCAAAGAGAAATTTTTTAGAAAAAAACCTCGAAAACAACACTAAACGATTGAGAACGACTCCAGACTCGGAGTTGAAACGTCTCCATACACAGATAAGTATTACACAATATACAATACATTACTTATATACAGGAATATAGGTTGATCATTTTGTAGACATCTATTTCTCTCAGAATAACTGTGAGGAAGAATCTCTGTACAGACATCCAGTAATCCGGGCAATTTTGCGAAATTGTCTTACTACACTTTGATCTACATATACAATTTTTAAATACTTATCTATTGCAGGAAAAAATTTGGAGGAGAGAAAACCCAATGAACAGACAAAATATATACAAAAGTGATGATGTTTATAATGGATTAGATTTCAATTGTTTTTTTTTTGCTTTTGCTGCAAAACAGATCCTCTGATTACCATAAAGTGTTTTAAATCAATTGAGAGATCAGACTTGATTCAGGTCACAATGTGATGCCCAGGGCCACATATTAAAATGAGGACTACAGGGATTCTCAACTTTTCGTGAATTGTTGTTACGGCAGATGGCAAGACAAAACTCGCTTGCCTACATTTAATAGAGCAAATAAAAATTTATATAATATGTTCTTCTATTAATTTATTTAGGCAGTTCTGCCTGTTGCTTCATTGGACATTATTGCTTCATGTTGTATGTTATTCTGATTTTATCACTTCTTACCCGATCTCTTAGTGTTCTGCTAATGATCTTCTTTTATTTTTATCTCTGTCAGGTCTTATTTCTGCCGTGTATGTCATTATAAGTTTAATAGGTGCTCTGTTCTTGTCTTAGGTTCAGTTCGAATATGTTTCTTTATCCATATTGTGTTATTTAGATAACCTTTGCTATATTGGCTTTTCCTGTTAGCTGATTAAGGTGATTCCCAGATAGTTGTCTCCCAAAATCTGTTTTATGCTTATGCCATCAATCTCTATCTTACATTTAGTCGGTTTTTAAATAACTACAAGTGTTTTCGTCTTCTGGATTGAGATTACAATATTAAACTTTAATGCTACTGTGTTGAACTTGTGAACCCATCTTTGTAAGTAACCTTCATTTCACGCTATGAAAATTATGTTATCCGCATAAAAAATGTTAATGTATAAAATCAGATAACAACAAACTTACCAGAAGATGGCAAGGGCCGCAATGCGGTTCAACAAAAAGCTAATCAAATTTTCAAACATCAAAACCATAATATTGTAAGTAATTAAGTACTTATTTACGAGTTCTGTAACAGGAATATTATTGAAAACCAGAAACAATAATCTTCTATAGTATGAAAGAAAACACCCAGCGAAACATAATGAAGATATTGTTTTTCGACTTAACATTAAGAAATATTAGCCACGATGATAAAATCGCGATTTTGATTGAAAAAGAAGACGTTTATAGAAGTCTTCAACCTCAATTTGATGTTGAGCGAACAGTAGGCATTTTGGTATGGGGTGCTGTTTCACATAGAAGTAAGTCACTTTTAGTCTTTGTTTGAGGCAACTTGCAGCGTAACGTTATCTTCAGGAAGTAGTAGAGCCGTGTGTACTCCTTTACCTTAATCAGCTCCTGGATCCCTTATTTGAGCAAGATAATGGTCGATCTCGTGTTGATAGAATTAGTTTAAACTTTATTGAAGAGACACATGCGAATCTTATGTAATGGCCTCTCATATCCCTAGATATTTCGCCCATAGAATATGTTTGTGATATGATGTGTAGGAGTCCAGTAAATTTACCCCAGACCCCACGGACTTTGGAGTTTGTAAGACACGAAATACAGGTAGCTTGACATAGTATTCCTCAAGAAGAAATAGACCTTATTGAATCAACGCCAAGACGTGTTGAGGATTGTATAAATAACAGCGGTGGACAAACACATTATTAACGTTTTTTTTAAATTTTGACTAATGACAAGAATATTTAAGGTTACTTTAGATTGACAAAATATTATGGTTTTAGTACAAAACGGACTACTACACTACATACATAATTACTTTTTTTGAAGTATTTAAATCCTGTAAGTTTACCATAAGGCACTAATAATAGAAGCTAAGTTGTAACATTTAAATGAACTAAAAGAATTTAAAAAAATATATTACTAATTACTGTTGACATTAACATTTCATTGAATGTTTAATAAAGAAATTAATTGCATTAAATTTAGTTAGAATTCTATAGAGAGATGTGAATATAATAGTATCAGATTGAATTATGGGAACCGTTGCATCTGCTGTTCATTTTTATGTTTTAATTCTTTTTGAAAGTAGTACAACTTGTTACCGAATTTCACACATACAAAAATACTTATCGACGGCAATTTAATATTAATTGTAGTTTCACTGAACAGATTTGTTGAATTCTGGGTCAAACGTCTTGACTTCCTCGTACAACTAATCGTTAATTTCTGATTGTCGGAAAATATGACTATAATTTAAAGAAATCTATCCACTCCTTTACATCAGATTAATTAGTAGTTCTATAATCAATTCTTAACCTCCTCTTCTATAGTTGTTTGTATTAAATGCTTATTAACTTGTTGCATTAACTGTATTTTCACCACTTTGTCCAAACAAGAGAACTAAAAACAGTAATTGCGGATACATAAATTATACACTTTAATAACACAAGAGAAGCAAAATGGCCAAATTAAATCCAAAAAAGAGAGTAAGACATTTTTTTGTGACCTCAAACTTGTGGACTATAATAAGTACGGATATAATAAAAATACTTTCGCTTAAACATATGTTATTCACCGCTAGAACCAGATATTCCAAATATATCGTTTTAAATATACATATATATATATATATATATATATATATATATATACAGGGCATGTCAAAAATTACTTTGTTGGAACGTTGTCTTCCAAAAATAAGAAAATGAAGTCATTTTGATCGTTTTTGTAGGTTTTCTCTCTTCACAACGATTTCTGAAAGACTGGGTAAATCCGGGATATGTGCCCAACTTTTTTTCATTTACTCATACTTCCTAACCCTGCCGTAAGCAGCACAAGATCTTTATATGGACACTTACGTTGGTCTTTGACCTAATCACCTGTGGTAGGTTATTCTATAAATTTTGTATTAACGGGATTACAGGATAAATGGTTAGGAACAAAGAAACACATATAATTATTGAGATTTGGAAATACAGTAATGGCCTATTTGTTTCTACAATAACCTCCTGGGATCGAAAAATGAAACCCCTCTGCATTTTATTGTATATTTTGATATATTCACTTACAGATATTAACAGAAAAGTAATAATTTCTAATATCCTTAAAGGGAAATTAAACTTAACTTAACGTTTGTATTAGATAAACTTTTACATGGTTTTTAAATGTAACATAGCTATTAAATGGATGTCTTGATTATCTTGCCTAATGCAAATATTTGGTCTATAAACCTGACTAAGCCCCGCAGAGAATAGTCTATGGATTAAGGTCAGAGTGCAGATTCAGTAAATGCTGAAACCAGATATTATTTGGTACATACCTCCAAAATAACTTGTGTCTCCAAAAGCAAAATTTTCTTGTAGGAAGAAGGGTCCCAGGATGTTAGCCATCTTTTTCAATTTTTAGAAATAATTACTTTGCGACTCTTATGTCGATTAACCGTACCATTTAAACAAAATGTAGCCTCGTCATCACATTATAAAATTATTATCATACATCCATCATCGTTTCACAAAATTGCAGTCTATCGAAATTCTTCCTTGAACGAGGCGAATTTTGTATGGATGATATTTTTCTCTCCTTAATATCCTTCCTACTGAACGACCATGCTATAATAATGCTATTATCCCTTGCTAATTGTAGCACATTAAGAAGAATCACCAAATGAGCAAAAATCCCTGCATCTTAACTTGCATTTACATAGACAGGTTTTTTGGTCATAAAGACTTTTCCCAGGAGGTAGGTCGATTACACATTCTTCTTTTTGATGTACCCCCTTAATTATCACAACTGGGGGGAGAAAAAGTCCCTACTGCATTGCAGCAATCTACAATCGTCAAGGTTTCGCCTTTTTGCCAGAAGTTATGCAGTGAATTTACCTACTTTGTTGTTAATCAGAACCTCAGTCTCGTTCATGTTAAAAATTCGATCTGGCTCCAAAAAATCATTTTCTTCTAGAACTCTGTAAGCACGTCATAGTAATCATTGATTTCTGCCCTATTTAGGGCCAATGCACATTAAACTGAGAGACCTTTAACTTATCGAATGGATAAAATAGGATTCCTTTATAAAAAACTTTGAAGCCAATCATTTCCTCGCAATTTTCTTATGGTGTTAAAATTATGTTCTAATTTCAATTTTTTTTCAACTTGGTAAGCTAAGGCACTAACAGTTCAGGAGCAAATCCAGAATGTTCTAGCTTCTGAATATGAGCGACCTGTCGGCGTTCATTTTCGAATCCAAGAATTGGATGTTTTTCAAAAAAAATGCAGGTATTACAAAATTATTACAAATGTGAAAGTGAATTCAAAGTATCGACCTAACGGGATAATTTTCTTATTTTGGGTATCAAGCCGGTGACGTAACGTCCTCGATGGTATATAATTTTTTTGCTATATGATTGACGCTCAGTCTTTTATCTTGTATTTCTGCTAGAGCTACAACCAATGTATCCTCGTCCAAGTAATGATACGCGGTTGGACGCCGTCTTCAATCTTCTACTTACGGGCCATTTTTATTCTGAATTATTATAATATTCATGAATGTACGGTAAGGGATAGATGCCCTTACAGGCAAATATCCCAAAAGATAAGAGAGTATATATCCGTTTTCATAGGGATAGATGCTTTCGGAGAAAAAAGACAAATCTTTTCATTTTTTCCACAAAATGTTATTAATAATAATCTACATACCCCACTCCTTAATCTAAAGTAAAAATTAAATAAACATATCCATTATATCTAAAGTTATGAAGCACCAAAAATCATCCGCAAAGTAAAATAACTTCTGTTTGACAAGTGACCATTTCTACAGCTTCTACAAAGAACCTCACCCACCAACACTTTATGGCAGGTTGAAGTAAGGGCGCAGTGCGTTAAGATTTAAGATATTATTTTTTTCACCTGCCTTAAATTTCCCAAAATTATATTGAGGCCGCTAGACGATAGAGCGAGATAGAGGCTCTATCGCATTTGGGTAGCTATTCCCGACTTACTCTAAAGTAAAATTGGGAATCAAAGTGTAGTATTCCGGAACAATAGTTACCTACTTATAGTGATGTTTCGACTTCTTATCAGGAATCCCTGTCGAACATTATTTTTCTAAATCAAATTATAGATTACATTGAATTCCCTTGACTTTATACAATTGTTAATTTGAAAATTTTGAATCATTTCAAAATTACTTAAAAAGTGTACAGACAAACGTCAGTTTCAGTTTTCAAGATACTGATAAAGTGATTGAAAATACCTTTTACTTCGTTTTAGAAAGAAAAAATCGAGTGAGGCTGTGAGGGGTCACATGACTGTCGTTTAACATGAAACATTTTGCAAAAAATAATTTGGTCAAGTGCGAGTTGGACTCGCATACTAAGGGTTCCGTACCACCTTCAACATTCTAATATTCCAGTTTCAGACAAGCAGGGAATGAGTGCATTTTCTTATATTTACCCTAATATCTTTTAAAGGAAGCGTTTTAAATTTATAAAAAATATACACTTTCATTTTCCACATAAGACATATGTATTTAAATTTTCTAATTTGGCCCCCAAAATCAACATTATAGTTTTATTTTACTAATTAACTTTCAGGGAAGCCTTTTATAATCTACTGTCTGAATTTTGAGGCTCTGTAGATTGGAAGATAAAGGGCAAAACAGATCAGGTTTTAAATTATAAATTATTAAATCTCTTATTCAAATTATTTAATAATACAAATAAAATATATTTTTCAAAATTTAATTTGTGTAGTTTCTAAAGTGGGAATTAAGTCGATGTTTAATATTTTCGTTAATATCTTTTAAATAAATTATTTAAAAATTTGATATATTTGTAATTTACATAATGAGTCTTTTATCTGATATATTACATGATGCGTTTGAAAATTGAATTTTTATTTTCCGTTTAATTCTGTTTGGCCCCCAATATTAATATTAGGGATTTCTTTGTATTTTTCCTGTAAACAAAAAAACTTAGGTCTTATAGTTTGGGGAATAAAGAGGGAAATGGGTAATTTTTTTAAATATTTTTTTAATATATTTTAAAACATTCAATTAAAAAAAAATAATATATTTGTATTTGTCATAATGAGCCCTTTGATTTGATGTATTTCTTGATCCGTTAGAAACAATTATAATTTTTTATATACCTCTATTTTTTTCAAAATTTTACAGCTTATGGTTTCAAAGATAAGGGGGGGAGAATTTGTAAAATTTTTTATATTTTTGCTAATATCTCTTAATTAATTTATTTTAAAAAATTTTAAAAAATATATTTGTTTTCGTCATGATGAGGTCTTTCATTTGATGTATGACATGATGCGTTAGAAACAATTTTAATTTGATATTTTCCATTTAATTCTGTAATTTTCCCACTAAAATTAAAAGTAGAGGTTTCTCCTTATTTTTCCAGTAAACTTCAGGTCAGACCCTACATTTCAAAAAATTTACGTTTTATTGTATCGGAAATAAGGGGGGAGGGGAGGAGAATGGGTAAATTTTGGTATATTTTCGTTAATATCAATTCTGATTATTTTTTTAATATGAAAAAAATATATTTGTGTTCCTCAGAATGGGACCTTTCATTTGAGGTATTACATGATGCTTTTGAAAAAAAATTCTATAATTTGCCCCCCAAGATTAATATTAATGGTTTCTCCTTAATTTCCCTGTAAAGTTCGAGCAACGTTCTATATTTCCTTTTTTTTTCAAAATTTTAGGCTTAGTAGTTTCGGAGATCAGGGGGGGGACCGGTCGATTTTTTTTTAGTTTTTCCCCCCAGAAGTACCACTAAAATCAATATTTGTTCTCTTACGATATGTACTCCTGATCTGGTCAGCAAACTATATATTCATACCAAATTTCAACCTTTTCCGTCAAGTAGTTTAGGAAAAAATTGCTGTGATGTGACAGAGGCAGAAATCCTGAGTGATATTATAAGGGTATCCGTATATTCTATATACGGAACCCTAAAAATGGGGAACATATCTGTTTTTTCTATCTATAATAAGTGTATCTATATTTGCCATGCTAAAAAATATTTATAAACAATTTGAGATTTAAAAATCGACATTATTTCAATTTTATCCATGTAAGTCGCTGCAGACTGCAGACAAGAGTTAATTGGTATAAAATTTTTTAGAAAGTGAAAGACATTTGTTTTAAAATTTAACACATTTTTTCAAAAATGGAATTTTTTGAGGAAATGTGATTTTTTTTTAATTAAAATTTGGTTTAGAAAATTGATTCCAATTTTCTCTTAATTCTGAAAAGGGATATTTTCTGTAAGGTAGTTAATTCTCCCGAGAATGGGTCACTATCGCATAATGCATCAAAAAAGACGGACTTAAGAGAAGAGTAACTATTATAAAAAATCTGATATATCCGAAGTTTCGAGAAAATTGGAATCAATTTCCTGAATCAAATAATAAATTTAAATTTTTCACCTATTTTCTATATTTTACAATTATGCCAAAAAATCTTCCATCTTCCAAAATTGCATATCAACCGTCTTCTAGAAAATTTCATTCTAGATCAAGCCATTTTATTCATTTTTACTTATCACTTTCCATTTCTACATTTCTAAAAAAAAAATAAAAAACGGGTCTAATCTCCACTTTTGATGAAATTTTGCCGTTTTGTTGGAATTTAACAGCGAGTCGCTTTTAGTGTTAAAAAAGAAAATGTAACATAATTGATTTCGTTCTAGAGATACCTACTCGCAAGCCCACATGTTGAATTTTTTACACCTCCTGGTGTATTTCACATATTACTGTTTCATTGGATTGCTCTAAAGAAACTGAATATACAAATGACGACACTTTGTAACTTTTGCAAATATGTTACGGAATGAAATATGTTAGTGAATGAAGTATTTTTAGGACTAGCGTAGGGAAAAATATTGTAACAGAGTAACAGCTCATGGAAAAAAAATGAATGTAACATAGACAACAAATTAGGGAAAAAAGTATCAAAATAGGAGAAAGAAATTTGTAAAAACAATTTATCTCTGACAATAAAGGTATGACTATCTTTGTAGCTTTAAAGACAAGATGATATATACTTTTTCGGGTCAAAACTAAACACCACATTATTGCATCAAAATTGATAATTATTTATTAATTCACATTTGCTACTCATTAAAAAAATAAGTGGGCTTTGGAATAAGTTAAAGATGGGCAGTTTATGATGTATTAACAAATAAATAACTTTGTTTGCTGATGATAGTCAATAAAATGTGTTAAATTAGATTGTGAATCCTTTAATATAAATTTAACTAAAACAAATTTTCAGTATTTGTAAATCTTAATTTGCCGCGTGATCTGAGTGTAACCTGAACAAAAACCCAAACAAATTCCCGGGAATTTTCTATTATCAATTATAATTCCCTATACCTACTACTCCTTAGTATATTCTGGTATGGCGTATTGTAATGTAGTCTCAATTTCATCAACCTATAGTTGTCAAAAAAATGCGGAATTCGTTTTTGAGGTTTGGTGGTTCTAAATTGGGATTCTAATGAAATAATTATAATATTGCGCTGATCTTATTCCCAAGTTCAATATGAATTCGCTACAGAATCTTAGATCAGAAATCGAATTGCGTCTTTCACGCAATTATCGAATAGGAACATACTTTGCCTTGAACTGTTGGAGTTAATTAAGTTCAATACTAGCATTCGTATTTGTTTGTTACAGATTTTCGTCATACCAATTATGGTAAAATTTAAGTTATAACTAGAATTCTTCATAGAACACATGAGTAAAACGAGAGCTTAGATTTAATAAAAAGGTCAGCATATTGCAACAATATTTTTTAAACAATTGTAGCAATTGTTGTTTTAGTGTATTAAGTTTCATTTTGTAAAAAGAATTTAACTCGATTTTAAATGAAATAAATTTTAAAAAAATATATGAGTACTATGGGCCATTGAACATAGCCCTATGAAATGTTTTAAATTAATTAGCACTAAATAAAATGTATGATAGTATAATGTTCAAAATTGGCACACAAAAATATAACGTGTCATCCTTTTGTACGCAAGACAATATATATTATATATATTGTTTCTAGTCGGGAACCTTCATCAGTTGCGCTTCCCACAATAGAATGTATTCTAGAACACTTATTTATGTATTTGATACATAACTGTAAATTTGTAGACGCGAGAAGTAAGACCGACATCTAATATTTTCGAAAAAACTACGACGCAAAGGTTCCGAATCTGGAGCCGTTCCGTCTAATTGCTGTACTGCCGTAGTTTCTAGGTTAGAATGTCACGATACATTTTTCAGGTTACGTCACCTGTCAGAGATATTAAATCCTCTCTTCGAGGTGTCATTATTCTGTTCGCAAGACAATATATATGTTAATATTGTATCTGGTCAGGAACCTTCATCAGTTGCGCTTCCCACATTAGAATGTCCTCTCACTTATTTAAGTATTTGATACATAACAGCAAATTGGTAGACGCGAGATGTAAGACCGACATCTAGGATTTTCGGGTAAACTAGCATACATCACAGGTAAAGTAACCTGAAAATTTTATCGTGACATTACAGCAATTACACGGAAGGGCTCAAGATTCGGAACCTCTGTGTGCTAGTTTACCCGAAAATCCTAGATGTCGCTCTACATCTCGCATCTACAGATTCATTTATATCGTTAATTTAATCGACAACCTAAGCTAAACACCATTTAGAACTCGTCTGTTATTAATTATATCACAATTCCTGTAATGTAAGCTTTAATAGATATTATAAGTTTGAGGAAATTTTCTTATCTTTTGTGAAACTAAGTTTGCTTCTAAAATAGTTCCTCTATAAAGTTTATTAACTATTGTTCCTGTTTACAAAACTAGGAAAAATCCATAAAAATAATGAATAACGGCGGTAAAGAAACGGTATCATCAATGTACAACTAGAAGGCAAAGATCGTTTAATGTCAAAAGGTGTATGAAAACTTTCACTGAAATGCGTTATGTAAATTCTGCTCGTACCAGTTGATAACCTTTCGACTGTTTCAAGTGTTGTCCCAACCAACTAAAAAAATGATTATTTTTTTTATGGAGATCACATATATGATACGGTATAAATCTTTTCGCATTCTGCACTCTTAGAGAATACATAGCTGAATATTAGGACTACTATATTTCGAATAAATTTATTGTTAGATTTGTTTAATATAGTACTTAAATAACAATGATTTGTAGTTACCGAAGTCAGGTAAAATTAAATTTATTTTCAAAAAATTACGGAGACAAGTTTTTAATAATATATATTTCTCTACCTACATCATTTTGTCATAAAATTCCTTGTTTGGTTCTATCTTACAAATGAATTTTCTATCAAAATTTGTAGGGGAATTTTAAAATGCTCACATGTTTCTGATACATGCAAAATAATTAATTCAATTTATGTTAAAAATTGAATAAAGACTTAAGTTAACTTTTATTTAATTTGAAGAAAATTGTTTACATGACAGTGTTCAGTTACGTCAAAACCTGAACAAGGTGAGGGGTTATATTTGATTATACAATATGGAACAAGCATATAGAGTACATTCTTCTTCAATTATCAAACTATATATTGCGAATCCGGTCTTGCCCTAGACTAAGCATCTTTAAAGGCCAATTTTTTAGCAAACTTAACTGAAGTTTTTCCCTACTTTACGTAATTGAATAATTTGAAATATAGGACTTCATTTCATAGCAAAAATAAAGTGGGAGTACATTATTAAATAAAATGAAAAATAAAAAACTAAAAATAATAATAAAAAATATGAACATCTTAAACCCGCTTTAATTTTTGGTAATTGTAAAAACCTTAAAAAAGTTAATTAGAAATCAAGATTGCATCTGATTATGCAGTTGTTGTACCAACTACAATGAAAAATCTCATTTTGATGTTTTTTATAACCATGTTCTTATGGTAACCAAATACACTCAACTGAACTGAACGTTCAGTTACCTAGTGACCCTTGAGGATTAGGCAGATTGAGGCCCCGAGATCGATCTTTTCAATAAATTCAGACAGACCTGTTCATCACCCGGCTCTCACTCTAGCTATATATATAATATATATATATATATTTTATATATTTATATTTTTATATCATATATCTATGATCAAGAGACAACTCGGCAACTGCCTACTCCCCAAGAGTCACTAGGTAACTGAACTGAAGATGAGTCTGCGCTGCTTCTTTTATTTATAGTCATCGTTGATTAGGAGGGGATGTCGCGTGATGAAGGGGCTGTGCGGTGATTGGTTGGGTGTTGGTGGGCGTGTGTGGTTTGTTTAATCTGGCAATTACGGAGGTCCAAGCTGTGGGAAGGCGAGTGTTGTCATCACGTCTATTTAGACAGAGAGGTCTTTTCTCTATTTCGATGGCTTCGCGAATAGTGGATACCCTAAGAGAATTGAGAGATATGATAGTCAATACTTAGCCAAAACCTTTCAACCTCTAGCCGAGCAAGCATCCTCGTACGTAAAGAACTCTTCTTCCTTCCTAGATATGCTAAGTGCTTACAGAATTTCAGAAAATGATATCCTAGTTAGCTTCTATGTTGTATCTCTTTTCACCAATATCCCCATTTCAGAAACGTTAGATATTCTAAAATCCAAACACAATATCTCGTCTGACATCATCAAACTTGTACAACACTGTTCTTCTAACACATATTTTTCATTTCAAGACACTCTGTTCAAACAAGTCCGTGGGGCCTACGATGGGTTGACCTCTTTCTCCAGTGCTTGCTAACATTTTCATGGAACAAATCGAAACCCAGGCCCTAAACTCGACTAATTTAAAACCTTCCTGTTGGCTTACATATGTAGATCACACACACATACACACACATTTATATATATATATATATATATATATATATATATATATATATATATATAATGAGTGTGTGCCCAAAATTAGCCAATGTAATTATTTCTAAAAACATATATGTTCCACACAATTTCTCAATTAAAACTATGTTTAATAATTTTCAAATTTTTCCGGACATTAAAAGCGACACACAGTCACACAGTTGTTCTCTCAAACCATCATTAATACATTTATTTGATTAAAAACCGACTGAATGTAATCACATTCATAGCATTAAATTTATTCTGTGCATTTGATTATGTGGTTTTCAATATCCGAGTTGATATAGTTCCAGAAATTTAAAACATAATTAATTTCACTAATATTTCCAAATATTCCATTATATTCAACATATTTTACTGAAATCAATAACTCACAATTAGTAAATTGAACGTCTATTATTTTGATTAGGAAATATATATCACATAACAACGTATTGTATTTAAAAAATATTACACCACACTTTCACTACTTTTTATTGGTGGTGACAGCGCACACTATTTTTGTTGGGATTTATTCAAATGAAGCTTTTTGCCTAGTTCAAATATCATCATCAATTCGACTGTACTCGTCCACTGCCTTCCTTATTGCTTAGGTCTGCACTTCATAATTCAATTGGTCCATCTGTCTGCATTCTTAATTATGTGCCCAGCCCAATTCTACTGTAGGTATGTTTTTTTTCTCTACTACGTCAATTAATCCTGTTCATCTACGTATTTCCATAGTACTTTATGTTAGTGTTATTTTATGTAAAACCTTTTTGAGTATTTATTCTCTGCAACATGAGCGTATCCCAGTCGATCCCAAGATTTTCCAAATATACAAATTTTTACATGTTCTCTAGCAGAAGAAAAGTTGAATCATACTAATGAATTATTACGGCATTAGATTCCGTACCGAACTTAACTTGATTTTATAAAGGGTGTGATGAACTGCTATCATCGAATCACTATAGGTCTAGTAAAATAAATTAATGCGCATATGACAATATAAAACATAACTATTTGTTACTTCACTAGCTATTTTGATTATGGATGCGGGACGGCAGGGGTTGCAAGAAATAACCCAAAGAGTAGAGGCTTATACCTAGCAATCGTGATGAAAGTATTTTGATGAAGAGAGAACAGTTCCCGTTAATGTCCAAATTTTAACCCACTTCAAAAAAAAGGGAGGTTCTTAATTCTTCTGTATATACAGGTTGTCCATCTAAGTTTGAATCAAATGGCAAATTTTCTTATGAATAACATTTAGATAAAAAATTTATCTTCCATAAAAAATCTGCATGGTCTGAAACCTTAACTGAAAGCATAACATGTTTTAACTTTAAATGATTTTTGTTAAGAATATATGATTTTTCTTAAAAGTACCTTTATTTTTGAATATATCTAAATTGTTATCAGACAAAATTAATAACTATTGCATCTAATTATGCTATATCGCTAAAAATTGTAGACTAATTATTTTTTTTAATTAAAAAAACTGATTGTATTAAATATAAAGTTTCGAGTAGGAGAAACTATTAAATGAATGTGATTGGAAAATAATAATTAAGAGAATTAATAAAGTTACAGTGGTTCAATTTTAGTTAAAATCTTATAGAAAAACTTACATAATACATAGTAATGTTTAGAAAACGAGTTATTATATTCTATTCAACAATAAACGAAGTTGACAAAAAAGGTAAAATTCCTACCTTATTTTTGAAATATCGAAAAACATAATTAGATCTGAAAAAATGCACCCAATTATGCCATGGTATCACTAAAAATAGTGAAATGAATCCATTTTAAAAAACACAAACCGACGTAAAAAACAGGACAGAAAGTAGCTTAACCAAAAAGCAAAATGTTTTTTTTAAGTGGATTTATATTTAATTTACTTAATATTCCCCCGACTCGATTATATTACTACATATATTAATTTTTTTGTCGGGTATTTTAATTCAATGATTAATATGCTCGATTCAAGCTGTTGCCAGCTGCTGTTTCAAATTTATTCTATTCTGAATCAGCAGCATTATGAAGAATATATCTCAAATACTAAAAGCAGCAACAATTAAAATTTATGTAGTTTCTTAGAACAATTCACCGAAACAGTTTTCGTGACTGCTAGTTTCTAATGATAACCGCCTGCTTGATTTTGCCCTCTTGCTTCAAATAAACAACACAATCCAATAAATGTCATGAATGTTCTCTCTTTTATATATTTTTTATTCCTAACCTTCGGCGATGTCTTCGCATCGTGATATTAGGCATCACATGTTAGCAAACAAAACGATTGTTTGCGTCCAACATAAATCTAACTATTGTCTCATAAATTGTTGGTGTGCGGTTAGAGTTGTGCGGTCAGCACGAGGTATCCACACTACATCAATGGCAAAAGGTCAGAAACGTACATCCTGTTCATTCATTCAAAGTTTGATGTATAGTGATGAGTTTTCTTCTTTTCGGGTCCAGCCATATATTTCCCCGTCGTATTTAGTTGTCTCATTTTAATTGAGACGAAAGCTAGGTGCTTTGTTTGCGGAAAAAGAATTGGCTGTTTACATTTGTACCTTTCCAATCAAAATATATAGAAGTCTGAAAGTAAACACACAACCTAGCACCTTTTCAGAAAGAGTTTTAAATGGGATCATCCTAGATACTTTTTCCATAAAAATATTGTTATATGTTAATAAAGCTATAAAGACCCTCACCATTGGGATCTAGGAAATTACAGGACATACGAAAAAGTTGAAAATGGGAATAAACTTTTTAATACTTGTATAAATGTCGTTTTTCGGAAGCAGCCATCCATTTTTTTACCTATAGACCCCACATTCGATTTTTCCATAGAAACAGTGCACTTCAGTATTATTTCATTGATGTTATGGAGTATAGAGCAAAGGAGGACAAACTTATATGGGAATAAAATTGAAAAAGAGTCCACCGGACGCTTTCAAATAAGAAGTTCAAGAAATGGCCAGAATGGCGCAAATGTGACGACAGGGTATGTTGTGAAGTCAGCAATTGTCAACGGATTGAAATGCACAAATCCTACGTTTAGAAATAAAGTGGCTAAAAAAGTGAGAATGATATAATTATTCGTAAATATATCCTAGAAAATCTGTTATGTGAACTTCTCTTTGTAAACGGTTGACTCCTTTTTTTGTAATCTCTGCAAGTGATATGAGTTTATAGTCTGTTAATTGTGATAAAAATTAATAAGTGTGTGCCCCAGTTTTGATTTTATAAAACTCAGTGATTTTATAGTTGTTATTTTGTTATAAAACTTTTTGAAATAGGGGAACAATTTGTATATTTGTAATATTTTTATACTTATTAACAAATATATGTTGGTAAATTAGATATAAATAAAAAGTATTTATTTTTACATTATTTTGTTCCTAATACATATTTATTTTGAAAAGTGTCCCTTTACAAAGTTGGTGTTTCTACTTCCTTGTTCACCTCTGTCTGAATGAAAGGTAATTAACAATTATTTTCATTACTGAATGAAATGCTATAATTAAATTCTCTTATTATTATGGAACAAAATGCATTTGCATTTTATTCTAGAATAGTTTCTTTTTCAAGGATTCTAACATTTTCACACACTGGTTTTCCATATATTTTTTCTTGTTTAGTTGGACAAAAAGCCCTATTAGCTACAAATTAAATGACTATTTTTGGCATCTTTCTGCTGTAGTTAAATATTTCCAAAGGTAGGCCTGGTGAATGCCCCTGGGAAAATATCTTCAGACGTTGAAGTTTTCGAGTTTGTGGACAATGCCATAATCAGCTTAGTAATAATATTATAATGGGTTTTTCAGAGTTTAATTTATGTATAATATTTATGCAAATAAAATTTGGCTTGTTCGTCATTTTTATCTATGTACAAGGTATTTCATTGACTTAACACTTTATTAATGTTAAATACAAAACTGATTGTTTAACTGTGATGGTTTAATTTGCATTTTTTGGATGTGAATTCTTCACATTAACCTAATTTTATTCAGGTAGTTTTGTTCCACGAACAAATTACCCGGTGGTCCCAGTGGCTCCCCCAAATTGAAACCATTTTGTGGACACAGAGTGGGTCCTGCTTTACTCAACCCTCCATAATTGATATACAACGTAAATTTCTTCAAGGCACCAATGTTTAAATAAACAAATATATCACTTTAGCCTTGACCCCATTGCAAATTTTTCTTTAATAAAGCATGACAGTACATGTCAAACAAAATTGTAGTAGCGAGGTTGAGTTTTATAGTCCAAAGTTTTTAAAATGTCCCCATTAAAAAAAGTCAAGTTAGTGTAAACGTCGTCGTCGTGGTGCTGTCGCGTACTTTCCATTAATTTCGTTATCATATCGAAATGACCCCTGGTACCGCCCGAAAATCGACTGGTGGTAAAGCACCTAGAAAACAATTAGCAACAGAGGCACCACTTAAAAGTGCGTCCGCTACAGGCGGTATTAAAAAACCTCTTCGGGAAATTCGTCGCTTCCAAAAAAGTACCGAGTTGTTGATTAGAAAACTGCCATTCCAACTTAAAGTCTCAGAGCTCAGCAACAATAGCTTTACAAGAAGCTAGCGAAGCTTATCTGGATGGTCTTTTCTAAGATACCAATTTGTGCGCTATCCACCTGAAACGTGTAACCATCATGCCGAAGGACACACAGTTGGGTAGACGTATACGTGGTGAACCCGCTTAAAAAATATAATTATAAGACGGGTAAACTTGCTGGTTATTCTACAGCGTCCCTTCTTCCAATCCATTTATCTGAAAATGTCTCAATAAGCCAATTTCTTACAGGCAAGCCATAATGTGAAGGTATTCCGTTCCGTTTAAAAAATAGCTTTTCTTCGTCTAGCAAACAAAGTTCCATGTTGATCTATCTTGGTTTTCTAAAGATTCGGTTATAACGGGATTTATCGCATTATTCTTTATATAATTTATTTCTTGCATTATTTTGTCCATTTACAGGTCAAGTATTGCTTCTAGAGGTCAGAAATAATCTTATGAAAATTATATGTAATTTTTCGAACATTTCGCCCAAAGTTTCTTACCTACTTCAAAAAAGGAGGAGGTCTTTGATTCGGTTGATCCCTTTTTTCTCTTGTAATTTATTTTTTAGAAAAAAAAAGATATGTTCTTTGTCTCTCAAAAGGTTTTCCGTGAATGTTCGTTTGTATTTTAAGAAACCAGATAGTGAAATAAAATTAATTGGTGCATAGAACGATCAAATTTCTTCAAGAAATCATATTTTTAGTAATATAAACTATTGTATAATAATAGCTCTCGAGCAAATAGGTCAGTATGTATCTATTTGCGCAACCTTTCAAGTTTTTTTAATCCCATTACTCGAATCCATTTGATACGTTCTAACCGCAAGTATTAACAACGCAACGTGAAGCTGGAATAGTTTAATGCGATTAGTCGGGTTGCCATGTTCTGTTCGACTATGTCAGGTTCATTGAACCAAACATTCTCTACAGGTATTGAAGGTAGAAAAATCGAACTGTGATTGAAACTGCAATAATTAACTGAGATTCTTATGAATTTGTTATTACGGAATTCTGCATTGTGAAATATTTGTTACATTTTGAGAATGTTAGTTGGATTTGTGAGATCAAGCATGCAGTTATTAATAAAATTTATTCTCTATTATAAGCGTTGATGATTATGTTTATAACATTAATAATTTAATATTAGTGCTATTACTGTGGCTTTGATATAACTAAAAATTCAAAAGTAAATTGGTTCACATTTCATTCATTTTTAACCGACTTCCAAAAAGGAGGAGGTTATCAATTCGTCGCGTATTTTTTTGTTTCTATATTTCTATCAAAATCAAAGTAAGGGAATATGAAATAACATAAATACAATGTATTCAAATGATCTGGTGTTAACTACTACAGAAAAAGATCATCTACCAAAGATAACAAAGAGATTAGAAATATCTTTGAAAAAAAGGTTATGGTATTCTCGAGAAAATAACCCATTTGAATAGGTGAACAATTACAGATGTCTTGGATATAACATATTCCCCGAATATGCCAATGAGATGGAACTAAAAAGTATTAAAATCTGCACCCCTATATTAATAGGGGTAATATATCAATATAGAGAGCGTGAGGCATGTGCGCTTGCACCTTACAGCATTTATCTTCTAGAGAGAGCCTGCAAAGCACAAAACCGTGGCAAGGCTAGAAAGAGAGGGCAATAGAAACAGTAATAGACTATTTCACTTGGTTGGTGGAAGCAACCAATGAACAACCGAGCGAAATAGCCTCTTACCCTCTCTATTGCCCTCTCTCTCTCTCTCTCTCTCTCTCTCTATTTCTTTGGTCTTACCACGACATTTGCGTACTGTCAAGTTATTTCCAGAAGGTACAAGCTCTAAGGCTTGTAGAAGTGAACTAATAATGCTGGATGAGAGAGAAGGGTAACGGGGTAGATCTATCTATGGCTGTTTCTAGTCGCCGGCTTTGAGCTTATACAGAAATCATGACAAGTTTGAAAAGAGAGGAAAATAGAGCTAGAGGCTATTTTATTCGATTCAACTGAGATATCATGATGCTCTCTTTATTGTCTTTTCTTTCTAGTCGTGCCACGATGTTTGTTTATTGCAGGCTACCTCCAGAACAGTATGCTCTAAGTTTACTTCTGAAATTTTTCTACGTTTATGTACTTTTGTTATATCTGTTATGCATCAATAAGTATATTAGTAAAAGGTAGTTGCTCCTGTAGTTTATTTCATAAAATTAGAAGCACATTAGTGCAATAAATGTATTATTTTCTGCTGCCATAATTACATCGTATATCATACCTTTCTTTTAGTTAGTCCAGAATAGAATATAGAATAGACGATAAAATTATCCAGTTACAGCTTAGAACTTATACTTCTGGAGCTAGCCTGCAATGCACAAATTTCGTGACAAGATTAGAAAGAAAGGGTAATAGAGAGAGCAACAGGCTATTTTATTTCATTGAGTTTATTTACACCCACCAAGTGAGATAACAGGATGCTGTTTCCATTGCTCTCTTTGTCTAGTCTTTTTAAACAAAATGTAAATTAATAATTAAAACAGAGTCATACAGTTCTGGATAAAAGAATGTATAGTATAAATCAAAAAAGAGGCAAATAATATGCTACTGTGTATATCTAATTGCTCAATAAGAATAAAATTAGAAGTAGTTGGTTCCTTGAGGAACTTAATTACCCTCTACGCTTTCAAGAATGGCAGTTGTTGGTTTAAACTTATTAAAATATATGTAAATATACGTGTGTCATATATTTTGGGTAAGGTATGACGACTTGCCTGTCAAACAATGATTAGAAAAAGTCGAATTACATTTGTTTAAATCTAAATGAACGTATGCAGATCATACCTCATATAAGCGGTTGCACTATGAACTCTTAACATATAAACTCCACATTTCATCCACAATTTTGTGAAGCCTAGTTTTAACGTCTTTCAACTTTCCACATTTTTTTTCAAATTCTGCACTTTTCTAATTTGTTAAAATAAGGTTGGATTTTATTTCCCAGTTTTACCGACTTTCCCCAAAATACAGTGGACTTGACGATGTGCTCTGCAGGTCTGCCAGCTAAGTGGCATAGTAATTCAAACTTTTCCAATCAGCCTCTACGCTTGACGCCAAATGCGTTCTTAAACGGTCAATAACGATTGATTCAATGGTTCAGCTTCAGCTATTTACTAAAATGACTGGCCGTCTAGAGACATTTTAATATAGTGATTTTATGAATTATTGATTTACATTTTCGAAATACGATATCCCAGTAAATAAAGAGCTTAATTTTGGTAGCTAACTAATCTTGTAGGACCACAAAATATATAACTATTGGTCGATCACTCATATTGATAGTTAAAAATTAAAATTTAAAATTGTTATGAGTAGAAATACAGAAGCTGGCAGAGACCAACAAAGAAGTGTTCAGGAGCTGTACTGATCAGCTTAAAAAAATTAGATAAAATACTGGAAAATCGGGACAAGAAATTGGAACGAGGAGTTTAGCGGAAAATAACACAACTTAATTGAAGGTATATTTTCCAAATTAGAAGAAAAGGGACTAGATGAGCTCATAGCATTAGAAGAAAAGAGGCAAGTTACAGACACAATAGGAGGTGATGTGAAAATACAAAAAGAACAATTTGAACAACTAATGCAATTAGTATGAAAAAGCCATCAAATAGTTAACCAGAAAATATGAATTTTATAATCAGATTTAAAGGATATAAATGATTAGATAAAGGTGTTGTAAAGCACTATTCATTACAAAAAGGAAGCAAGACTTATAAAGAAGGAATTATCAGACCTCAAATACTCAAGGTTGTTTAATAAAACTACCAGCTTAAATTAAACAAAGCTAACCTGCCTGTTAATTTCTTTAATAGGTTGACTTTTATAGAAATTCCAGTAGACTAACAAGGTAACATCGACAAGACAATTTGTGGATAAAAATAACCAATCGCTGAATTAAGTAAGTATTTATTTATATACAAGATCAATGTAAACACTGATAAGATCTTTCATTTACTTATTCAACGCGAGTACAGAGGAGAAAGTTTTCGGTTAACAAAATACAAGAGTGTTAATAATTCCATTTTTGTCTCTCTTCTTTCCTGTAATATACTCAAATAATCACTTGCAGTGAGGAGAGAAAATTTGAGGCTGCATTTGCCTATACCAAAGTAAATAACTAAACAGTGCCAACGTATATTTACAAAACCAGTTATAACGAGATTACAAAGTTTTATTTAAGCTCGATTAACCGCACATTCATCACAAATACAAACACCACAAAACCTTTTCTGCACTTTTTTTACGTGAACCCAATTTGTCATCGTAACTTTCTGACACGTTTTTTCGGCCGTATTATTCCGTTAAAATGCCATTAAAAGTTCAACTCCTGCCTTATAACCTGATGTTACGTAACACTTTACAACCTGCGAAAACCACTAAAACTCTCTGATGTGGGTATGACGTATGGGATTAATTAAGTGAACGGCAACCCGCCGATTAAAACAATGAACGATCACCAAGAAATTTCCAGGTATCCAAGCGATTTAATTTGTTAACAAGATATATTTAGTTCCTTTATTAAGATCTGGATATAAATCGGGGGTGATTTCGAAGTTATAATATCATGAAGTTTTCAGCTTCCCTTTATAACAGCATGTAGAACATGTACTATCTGTTGAAGAGTATCTAGTTCTTGAAGTTATGAACTGATTCCAGATGAAATGTGAAGCGTATAATAACAGATATCGTTTAGGCCCAATTTAAAATATAGAGACTCCAATTGTCAGATGTCTTCTGTGCTGTAGCTGTAGTTTAATGACTTTTCCAAATGAAATTTGATATTCATGTTATTTAGTACACGACGGCACCATTTTAAAGTTATATGTATTTTATTAATGTTCAGAAACAATGAGTGAATATTCTGCTGTCGCTCGACCGATACCACAAAATTTTATTTAATCGTCAGCATTTGCAGCGGGTTGATAATGTGTTAAACAGATTGCTGCTAAAATAAACCCAAATTCTACAGGAAGTGATGAATGAGGAAATCGGCCACTGGAACATGCCCAGGAACCTGAGGAACCTGGACTTGTTCCATCAAATCAGGAACCACCATCATTAAAATGGTTGGATTAATATTTGGTCGCTGAGAAGACCACCAAATCAAAGCAACAGCTGGCGATGTACATTAATATGTTCCTTAGTTTCCATCCAAAGAGAAAGAAATTATTTGTGAAAATCATCCAGCACTGATGGTCAATCATAATGGGAACAATATTATTATAGGTGCTCTATGGACAATCCCTGGTCCGCTGATCAGGGAAAGGAGGAGAGACTACAAAGTGCTAAAATGATCATTCAAGACGGTCTCTTCTGACTGGGCAGACCTAAGCCAGTTGTCGGTGTTGTTAAAGGAAAATGTGAGGATATGATCAAGAAAATTCAGGCAGAAAGTGGGGATAGAGTACTTCCTACAAAATAGAGATGAAAGTCCTGGATGCTAGGAATGCATCGATAGAGTGATGGCAGTGACGGTAGCGGTAGAGGAGGCAGAGGCGGAGGTCACATGGGTGGTGGTGGAGGCGGTCATCATCCAGGAGATGGTGATAGACTAGCTTAAGTGTGGAATTTTATAGGTCGAGGTGGCGAAACTATTAAACAAATTTAGCAATTGTGATTTACAGGCGAACCTCAAATCAAAATCCAAATGAAAAATGGTTCTATTTTGACTGGAATCGGCAAAGAGTATAATATAGAGAAGTACAAATCCCCTTAATTTTTTATGTCAAACAACATAACATTGCCTATCCTGAAATGGCACAACAAGCATATACTCCTGGGTGTACCTGTGCAGCAACGCTGTCATTTTGTCAGTCCTTCGACTTGCACCTTCATTTATTTTATGCATTGAATATTCCACCGTTGTCTAGATTATTTTCCCGTAGGGTTGTCAAGCTGCCCTGTGGCAATGTCAGCAAGATTTGTGGAAAATTACAACATGGAATTTGAGCTTCATCGGTACATGCTGTAAGACTAATATAAAATTAGGTATCTTCAGTTTTTAGAATCATTTTTATGATTTCCTATCTTTATAACTTCTTAAATGAAATTTGTTCACAAATATTGACACTCCACAGTGTTCTTGTTCCATAACGTCCTCCAAGGTAGTTTCCCTAATATACTGGTATGGACAGCAAAATGTTCACCCCATTGATACTATTAAGTCCAAGAATAATTAATTCGCAATGAAACTTTGTTCTGATAAAACTACCTGGAAAAATTCTTAATTGTTAAGAAAGTTAAGACGGTTTTGTATTTATGAAAATAATTTCTTTTACACTTTACTTCTTTTAACTACAGTCTGTAAACGGTTTTGAAATTGTAATATGGTAATTAAACAAACATAACATAACTTGCAGATTTTAAATTAATTGAATATATTCACACAAAATTAGCTGTCTGTGAACTTCGCCTAACCTATGAAAATCGGAAAGGTTGAAAGCTAAAATGGAATTCTTAATAATGACACTAGTGGTAAAAGTCAAGCTAATATCCCCTTCGTCGGACAACTTTGTTTATGTTGGAGATATATGCAAACAAGATTAATAAAAATGAATAAATCAGCTATGACTCTGGCCGCGAGTATAGGTTCCGTTTAGAAGGATACCATACTTTTTTCCTTTCTTTCTCTAAATAGGGTTTATTTTCGAAAACCTGTAATTTTTCGCTTGTCTCGACTTCTGTTCGTTTCTTTTAGTCAAAGTGAGAGACATGTATCCAAAAATTAACACACTGTGATGACAAAAGTAAAGTCACTGAATTCCATTGATCAGTGCATTCATATTAACAAAGCTTTTGGGTAATATTTGTTCGTCCACATTACCAATGAGGTGAGATTATAGCTATGCAAGTACCAAAATTGTCTGAAAATTGTTTTGTTAGTCCGCGAAACTACCTGGTACTCAACAAACTAATTTGTTAATGTCTATATGCTGAAACATGCAATTTTTCAAAAAAATTTTTAGAAACATCTTAACTTATTTAGACAGTTTAAATTGTATTGTATTGTAGAGCAGATCTCGATCTACTCTCACATACTGTTTTATTTGTCCAAATTGATTCCTATGCATCTAACAAATTTCATATGGTTCCAACATAATGGGGCACCGCCACATTTTATAGCTTATCTCAAAGAAACGTACGATGTTTGTCGAATGTGGGGCTCCTGTTGATTGGCCACCTCATTCACCTGATACAAATCCTTTGGTATTCATATTCTCTTTGTTTTATTCTGTATTGGAGAAATTGGGTAAACATGTTTCTTGACTTTACATTATATGGTGGAGAAAATCACATCTAAAAGTTTCTTAAACAAAGACCATTGTCGAATAGGAAACAGAATAATAATCCCTACATAAGATACTTGAGAAATAATTCACTCATATTAAATATAGAAATTGTAGAAGCAGAGGTCATGAGCGAGAATATCTTGCTATGATATGACAATTAGTGTTTTATTAGATATTTTAAAAGAGCTTGAAAGCAATTTGTGAAGTTATTCCCAAAAAATCTGATAAATACAACCCAGAGATGCCAAAATTATCCATCAGAAAACAGCTTAAAAGAGTCTTCACATTGATTACCCGCTTATACTGCCAAATTTCGTACCTTCATTCATTCTCACTGAACTCATTTTCCGCAATATTTTCACTCTCCAGTCAATCTTTGTAGACTCAAAGGCGACTTTGCAATCTTCCTCTACATCCTTAGGGTTACTGCGATTATAGATTAATTATAGATCAGTTTGATACATAGCCAAAAATACATAATTGAATTAATTTACAAGTGTAATAATACAACTGTGAACTAACTTACTAATTGCTACTATTTTATATCAAATGGCGCAGGATGTCAAATTAATATCTCACTTCCATAACTCGTTATCACTAAGGCTGATATATTATTTCTGAAGAGTACAGTTCATGAATTTATAAAAGAAAACTATTGGATGGTGGAGCTTGTGCGGTTTATATGACACAGGATTTACAGAAAACTATGCAATTGTAATCTAATTGATATAAACGAGCCAGACAGAAGGTTAAAGGATTCCAAAAATGAAATGTTTAGAACCCTGTATCTTGAGAGCTAAGCATTTCCGTATAACATTTTTCTTATTTTTGGATAAGCTCCATGTTTTTTGAAATACACTAAATATAGCTTTATTAAAGACGTTTTCTTTTATCTTGTAAAATCATTAAATCTGCTTTGCGTTTACCAAGTGATTTATAATGATTTGAAAAACTAATTTACTGTAAGGCTTCGGACCATAAATTAGAAGTGGTAACTTCAAGTCGTTATAAAAGATCAAGTTGATATGTCTAAGGAGCATTATTTATTACAGCACGGTATCTAAGAAACATTGCGTACTTCCTGTAGCTTATTTTTCGATCCCAATGCATCTGAGAAAAACGCGATTTCCCCTTTTCTTATAATTAAGACAAATTAAAGCACCTTTGTTATCAAAAGGGTAACATTTTTGTTAGAAATTCATTGCATACCAGAGAAAATAAGTAATACACATTTTCAGCATTTTTGTAGTATTATCCTTATGTTTAGGAAATAAGACTTGAGTTACATCTCAATAAACATTTCATTTATGTTAATATTAAATATTTATATGACCACAAGTTGACTGCAAGAAATTTAAAAAACGTCGTTATAAATTATTAGAATATTATCCAACCATGTGCCATCTGGTGTTGTAATGTAAATAACTCAGAGATTCATTTTTAAAAATTGTTTCGTATTCGTAGTCTATATAATTAAACAACTGACATGTTTAGTTTTAATAAAATGTCAACAGGAACTAATAAAATAGATTGAGATTATTATTAATTATATTATTACTGAGAAATTTTATAACTCTTGATTGCTTTATTAATATTTAATCAGGTTATTAATATATTGTGAACTATAGTTGAAAATATATGAAGCAATTTGGTGTAAACATCAATAATGAAGAAAACAACAGTCAGTATAAAAAGTACTAATCACTCTTAGTACTTTAGTCTAGATCTGCATTTTAAAGCAGTGGATTCTAGTAATAAATGTTTTTTTGTATAGAAAACCAGAGGTCTGGTGATATTGCTAAAATAACTAAAAAACAACTTTATGGTATACATATTGTATCTGTGTTTAGGGATCCGTATATACAATATACGGATACCCTTATAATATCACTCCGGATTTCTCCTTTTCTCATATCACAGCAATTTCCTCCTAAACTAATGGACGGAGAAGGTTGAAATTTGGTATTAGTGTATAGTTTGGTGACCCGATCAGGAGTACATATCGTAAATGAAGAAATTTTGATTTTAGGGGTACTTCTGGGGGAAAAAACTAAAAAAATCGACCGTTCCCCCCCCTTATCACCGAAACTATTAGAAGTAAAATTTTGAAAAAAAATAGAGATATAGGGGGGTCACCTGAATTTTACCGGAAAAATAAGCAGAAAGCTGTAATATTAATTTTCGGGGCTAAATTACAGAATTAAATGAAAATTGTAAAATTAAAATTAAACATCATATAATATATCAAATGAAAAGGCTCATTATAGCAAAAACAAATTTATTTTTTTCATATTTTTAAAATTAATTATTTTAAAAATATTAACAAAAACATAACATTTTTTACCCATTCCCCTACCTTATCTCCAAAACAATAAGCCGTAAAATTTTGTACAAACATAAAGATGAAAACCTCACCTGAACTTTATTGGAAAAATAAGGTGAAACCCTTAATATTAATTTTAGGGGGCAAATTACAGCATTAACTGGAAAATACAAAGTTAAAATTATTTCTAACGCATCATGTAATATATCAAATCAAAGGACTCATTATGACGAATACAAATATATTTTTTTCATATTTTTAAAATGAATATTGTAAAATATATTAAAAAAATATTTTAAAAAATTACCCATTTCCCCCCTTTTGTCCCTGAACTATAAGACATAAAATTTGTTGTTTGCGAGTCCAACTCGCACTTGAGCAAATTATTTTTAAAAATAATCCCCTACTTTACGAAGTAAAATATATAACTCCTACATACGCCCAACACTTGTATTCGCGGTTTCAACTTCCTAATAAACTTTTTGGAAGTTTTAAAAAGACATGAGGGAACGAACTACGAATGAACTACTCCATTGGCATGGAAAAGCCAAATCAGCAGTGTTTTGATGTTTAATTTGAGTTGATGACATTTTTTTAACTGGTACACATCCGTTTGTCCCATAGCATCGTCTTCGTAAGCTATTTTCAATAGTGTGTTATGAGCATTAATATCAAGCAGAAAACAAAATTGGACAGCTGCAAGTTGGTGAGTTAAACTTGCCATCATAAAAAAGACGAACAAAATACTGCAAGCAAAAAGATTCACTGCAGATGAGTGTAACAAGCTAACAAGCCAGATCGATAATATAGGTAGCACAGAACTGGCTATCAGTTGCGCTAAACACGTCTAGGGACAGAAAGGTGTACTACACAAGAAGATCCGGCCACGGCGATGCTATTCCGTTTTTTTTTTTTTGGTAGACCCTCGCATGCTTCTTTGAAACTATTCTTCACTTTCTGCAATCAGGGTATACAATTAATTATATATAGATTCATTTGCAATACTTCTGTTTCCATAATATGTAGTCACGTATTTTTGCACCTATTTTTCCGATTTTGTGACAGAAATTTCGAGATGTTTCAATTTTCATTCGTTTATGTGTTAATCCCTAACTTAGAATTTTCAGGTTGAGAAGTCTGAGGGCACGGAGGAGTTCTAGCCAAGTCTAAAACAGCCGTACCATCCTTTTCTCGATCTAGGCCCACTGGACTCCCATGTAACTTCGTTGTGGATGAAGATTACAACATAAATTGTGACTAAAGAAAATTGAAACATCTCGAAATTTGTAACTGCAAAAATTTGTGACTACATATTATGGAAACAGAAGTATCACAGAGGAATCTACATAAACTAAGAATAATTCAATACGCTGATAATCTTACTCCGATTGCAGAAACTAAAGAAGGGCTTCAAAGAAGCATCGTCGTGATCGGTTTTGTGTAGTACACATTGCCAGTTCTGTGCTACCTACTTTGTCGATATTCTATTCATCTGCAGTAAATTTTTTTGCTTGCACTATTTTGTTCTTTATTGTGATGACAAGTTTAAATGACCAACGTGCAGCTGTCAAATTTTGTTTTCTGCTTGATATTAATGCTCATAAAACTGTTTTACTGTTGAAAATAGCTTACCATGTGTACTAGTCAAAAAAATCTCATCAAGTCATATTAAACATCAAAACAATGCTGATTTGCTTTTTTGGTGCCAATGGAGTAGTTCATTCAGAGTTCGTTCTGCCAGGTCAGTGTTTTTAAAACTTCCAGAAAATTTATTTGGAAGTTGTAACCGCGACTGCAAGTGTTGGGCGTATGTAGAACATACTTCGTAAAGTATGGGATATATTAAGGTTGTTTTTTAGTTATTTTAATAATATCAATAAGTAATTAGAAATAATGTACCCCAAGTCTTTTTGGGTGACAACTGAGATTATCACAGTCTTACTAATAAACCAATTATGGTTTAGGTTATTATAATCAATGTGCAATACCGAAAATTTGTCAGAAATTTGGCAATAATATATGCCATTAACGCATTCATAAAAAATACAAGCCAAGTCAGCGACAAACACGTTATAAAGTAAGGGTCCGACTACTGAACCTTGGAGAACACCCCTTATTGCTTCGTATGATCCTGGAAGACCATCTCTCTTCCTCCTTGAACATGGTATATCTTTAAAAAAAAAAAAGATTTAGATGCTTATTGAAGCCAAAAATGTCTATTCATTGCCTATCAGTGTGTTTTTTAAATTAAATCACATCATCATACCGATATAACTAAACCAAATCGTTACTCTTGTTAATCAAAACCAACGTTAGTACCAGGTTTTTAAATTTTTATGTTATATATTTTGATATATTTTATTATCTAAACTGTAACTGTTCCACATTCTTTACTACAACATCAAAATAAATCATACAATAATCTTTTATTTTTCCCTTTTCTTAATTTAGCGAGCAATATCTTACGTGCAGCCGAGCAGAAAATTGAATATATAAAAGTAAAAAATTTGCATTCTTGTACAACGTAACAACTCGTACCTTTAATACAACCTTAAATATTCATAAGACATACAACATGAGTGACTTTAATAATATGTAATATTATTTTTCTGAAGCGCTGTTATTATGTAACTTCGTTTTGTTATTTAACTAGTTACATGCTTTGAGAATACTGCTGGCTCATACAATCACGTGCTACAATACACATATATACCCATGTTTAGAAGCCTAGGTAACAAACTGAAGGAAATGGGAACGCGGGAGCAATCGAGACCAACTATCAAAATTCCGACTGGCATTTACCGGTAAACAATTAATCACTAGGATTGACTTCATTTTAATGAGTATATTACAAAATAGAATAAAATACAAAAGCATCCCAATGTGATTTTTATATGGTTTGTTCTCCATTGGCCAATATTTCTGAAAAACAGTGCTCTTATGAGCTACAACAGCCAATTCAGATCACAAAAACAAATACAATTATGTAAATTTAATCAGATTTTTTTTAATTACAATAAACGAGTGCTATAAAACTATCAGACAAAGTATTAAACATTTCAGAAACATCAGTTCTACATAAGGTCCTAAACGTTGCAGTTTTTCCAAAAACTATTTCAAAATTTGATATTATCAGTTCCATCGAATAAACTGCAAATAACTCAACCTCAGACAACAACAAATTGAACTTAAAAAACCCATACATATCAAAGATAATGTTTTTAAAGATGAACCACGGTAATTAAAGCCTTAAAAACTGAAAGTACTATAAAAGTTTTACCTGGAAATAAAGGCAATGTCATAGTAACTGAAAAAAAAAAGAATATGAGATGAATCAGAATAGAAACAACCATACACAATACACTAAATTAAACAAAGATCCATCAAGTTACACTCAAAGATGTACATTTACTGAACAAGAACGCAAAACTCTATACTATTCCAAGCCACTACATTTCTATGGTTTAGCTAAAATTCATAAACCCAACATTCCTCTAAAAAAAATGTCAGTTCTACAAATTCTCCTTGCAGTGAACTACCAAAATTTCTTCTTAAAATCATTCCTCTACTTACATTTGCATAAACAAGTGTTCGAGAGGACATTCAATTGTGGGAAGCACAACTGATGAAGGTTCCCTAACCAGAAACAATATATATTATATTTATATATAATATATATTGTCTTGCGTACAAAGGAATGACACCTCGAAGACAGTATTTAATATCTCTGACAGGTGAAGTAACCTGAAAATTTTATCGTGACATTCTGTCCTGGTAGTTAAGGGAGAACAGGAATTACACGGAACGTCTCCAGATTCGGAATCTCTGTGTGCTGATTCTCTCGAAAATCCTAGATGTCGGTCTTACATCTCGCGTCTTCAAATTTAACGAAATGCATCAAATGCATAAAGAAGTGTTCGAGAGGACATTCAATTGTGGGAAGCGCAACTGATGAAGGTTCCCTAACCAGAAACAATATATATTATATTTATATATAATATGTATTGTCTTGCGTACAAAGGAATGACACCTCGAAGAGAGTATCAAATAGTCATCATAAAAACAGTGCACATTTCTTAGACAAATTATCCCGTATACAATACAAAATACTTTCACACTAGCAAGGTTTGATCCTGTACACCAGTAATGTCCCTGTCGTCAAAACACTTCGTATAGTAAAAGAATGACCAATACATGATTGTTCCATTAACAGTCATAATGAATTTACTAACATATATTGAATTCAGTGATGGCTTCTACCACAAAATTTAGCATGGCAAGAGTTCTTGTCTGTCCCCGGTCTTAAGAACCATTTTAACCATTTTCATGAAAGAACAAATAATTTTTACAAAAAAGAATAAACCTTTGGTTTGGTGGCGTTATATCGACGATATATTCACGATTTAAAAATACTCTGTTGAAGAGACGAATTATTAAAGGACATCAACAACAAAGAACCCACTATACAATTTACATTAGAAATTGGAAAGAATAACACACTAGTTTTCTTAGATAGTTTAATAACAAAAACACAATCTTCATTTGATACAGAAATCTACAAGTAGCCCACTTACAGGAATCTCACTTTTAACTCTAATCATCCAAATAGCGTAAAAAGGGTATTATTAAATCTTTATATGATAGAGCAATTTCCAACTGTTCTGATATCCATAAATTTAATGAAGAATAAACATTCACAAAACAATGTGCTATCTACTAACAAGAATCTTTAAAAATTCATCAATAAAGAGTTAGATGAAAGTAAAAAATCACTAACATTCAATACCAAGCTGCTTCAAACAATAAAAAACTGCTTACTAATACCCATGATAATCACATTACTACAAGAACCAAACCATTCATACAGGGTCTTTAAGAAGAACTAAAAACAATAAAAACACTGAAATAAATTATATCAAAAAGTAAATCAAATAACGACGGAAAGTAAACCAGAAATTTAGGAACGTAGAACATTAAGAAAAATCTTTAGAAGAATTAAGTGCCAGGATCAATATAGAAGAAGAACAAATAAGGAAATTGAGGAGGTATACAAAAAACAAGTATTAGGAGGTGGTGTGAATACAAAGACTAAGAATAGGTAAAAAGAATACTGTTTGGAGCTGAGGGAGTAAAAAGAAAAAGAGGAAGGAAAGGATGACTAGAGGAAGTGATAAAGGCATTTGATCGAAATAAGTGGAAAAGAAGAGCCAAGGGCCACTAGGTTGAGGATATATATATATATATATATATACATATAGCATATACCGGAATTGGATAGAGAATATAATAATAGGATATAATCATGCAGATCAGTAATAAAACTTGAACAGACTAAATATTAATATTGCAACATATTGCATCCAAATACCTAAGGTGAAAATGAATCCCAACTGACCTTGAAGTTACCTAGCCACAATGTCTACCAATATGAATGGACCCGGTACTCTCATATACGCCTAAAGGAAAAATGGGTTGAAACATGAGACAAAAATAGAAAGAGGCACACATATATTTGTTTTCCAACAGTACCGTCCAAACATCATTAAATCAAAGGTCATGTTATTCAGATTCAAAATATTAGAACTACGTACCTAATCTACAAATATAAATATATTAAAATCCATTAAAAGGTGTGCAGAATAACAAAACAATTAGTGGCTTAATTACTAATATGTAATAGTAATTATCAAAACATTTATTTATTCACGTAAAATGTAGTTTTATTTACTGCTTAAATGATCTTTTATAAAACTCAGTTAACACGTTTATGATGTGACAGTTACAGGTGAGAAGATAATTCGGCAAACGAATATGCCGTTTTCCTGCACATAAAACACTGAAATAACACAATACAATTATACAAAATAATAACTGATTTCAAAAAAGTTTCAACCCCAAAACACTTTAAAAGTTATTAATTACGAAGTTAACGTCAAACAAAATGTAAATAAGCAAACTTGTGCTATTGCCTGCTGGACATAAACAGCGTAAACTATGACCGTTCAGGCGTTCAGGCAATGCGTACATATACCTAGATTTACGTCTTAGTGGTTACAATGGAAAGAAGTTTGGCATTATGTACTATTTTCCAGCAAACATCTTTCAACCCGTTTTTAATGTAATGATCGTACACGAACGTTAGATGTTAAATCACTATTTATCCCTTATGAATTCCCTGCCATTTGGGTGTAGTCGTCTCAATTCAAACCAAAGCTGATATGTAACACAAACACAAACACGAATACTGGATACATAGGTATTTATTTATTCATTTAATAGTTTTTTTATTTAAAACACTCCTGAACCTAAACAACACTCGTAACTATGTTACTTTTGCCCCGTCATAGGCCTAAAGCTGGATCGTTGAGATGTTTGGTCAGGCTGTCAAAAATTACAAAGTGACATATTTTCAGCTAATTTGAAAATACGCCCAGTTTCATTTGTGAGGTGCGATGTCCTTTGTACCCACTTCATATCTTATAACAGGTATTAAATATTAAATGGTGTTGTATCCTTTACACTGCGTTTTTAAATTCAAAAGTATGTAAAATTAAGTAATAATGTAGTATTTTCTATCTTAAAAACAAATTAATCTTACATAGTTTGTCTATACCTATTTGTCAGAGCTGTGTTCTCAGCCTGCGATTGGTATTGGTGAAAGGAAAACCTGCAAATAAACAAAATACATTTAGCATTAGAATCTCGACAATTTAGAGAATTTCTATTTAACTTAACGGTAAATTAGTTGCTTGTGAATGAAAATTTATTCTAGAATTGTGCTGATATACGAAACGGCCTTCAAGCATGTCGTCGTTATTAAACATTCTTTCAGTGAATTTTCTTCGGTATGAACACCGCAACACATATGTCAAAGTTATTTGCAGACGAGATGGATAGAGCCAAGAAATGATATAATGCTGATTAAATAAATCAGAATTTTCCTAATGTTGAAAATTGTAGAATCCTTGGCGAACTTTATTTCGCTCTCAACACAAGCATAGGCGTTGGTTTATGTTATTTGATTTTAAACCTAAGAAAGCACACCCAGGCTGGATCTGCCAAGAAAGACCTGGTTTGGTTAACTACTAATTTAAAACTATAAAACAGTATTGAAATTTTTGCAGAAGTACTCCCGTAATAATCGTGGAAACAATAATTTGGAAATCAGTACTTTTAAAAGGTTTGCCAATTGGTGATAAAATCTAATTATTTTTTCGTCTATAGCTAGGAAACTATTAATGTTTACAAAATAACAAAACCCAACAAAAAATTTTAATTACTTTATTTTAATTTATTCATATATTGGAAACTTATACCCAATTAACTAAAATTAATAATAAGTATACATAAAAGTAGTAGTAGTAAAATGAAATACAATGGATCAGCATACAGTAACAATTGTGCCAATAATCATTCATAATATATAAAATAACAATTATCACAATAATCATATTCGTAAAGTATCACAGCACTGTACCCCCAAGGAAATCGAACCTACCCATTTTTCTATTTGCTGGGCTAGTTACTCTCGGGATAAAAGAATTTTCGGCAAGATTATTCCCACAAAAGTGTTCGTGAAATGGGTTTATTGACCTGGTGTGTCTTGAAGGTATATTGAAGTAGATTGAAGACAATAATATGGACAATCTAGTACAGAGTTGACCATTTTAAGTACAAGTTAAAAGTCCTTATTTTGTCTTAAGATTTCCAATGAGAATAAGCTTTGAAGATGTTTATAGTTGTGAGAGATGTCATCTGAAGTGCTGACGTTGCTATAAATAAAATGTATCTATAGAATTTCCATTGTACCTGACCGATTTTATGGAAATGTCAAGTGTAATTTGCAAACCACACAGATGAGGCACATTCTAATGTTGTTTAGACTAGGAAGCAATGAAGTAAACGAGTTGATTGTGCATTAGTACACTCCTGGGTAATTTTTTTATGAAGCCAAAAGATTTAACAACCGTGATTATCATTTCATTAATATGTGGAACAAATGACAAATTTGAGTCCTTTAAAATACCAAGATCTCTAATTTGTGGAACGGTATCTAAGGGTATCGCAAAATGCATTATCAAATATGATTGATGAGGTACAATTTATGGAGATGTGAGAGCTGTTACATTTTGATTGGTTTAAGTCCCATACCGATAGTGGAGCACCAAGTATTAAGTTTGCCTAAGCATTAAGAGTGCAAGCAGTCTTCTACACAATAGATGGCTAGATACCATATGAGTTTCGGCAAAAATAAGTAATTAGCTTATTGAAAGCAGTTTATTACGTTCATAAATGTTTTAAATAGGAGAGGTCCAAGGTGAGATCCCTGACGTATTCCAGTGAAAACAGCTATTTAATTCCATAGCATTGTTTTTGAATACACTTAGGGCCTTGAGATATCGGTAAGAAAAACTTTATGAAATAGTAAGGCAACCCACTAAAATGGAAAAAAAATTGGTATTTTAGTTTGTTCACAGTTTTTTTACAAATAGAAGAGTGTTGAACACTTGAAGTGCAAACTTAATTCGGAGAATTTGGAATTTTTCTGAAATTGTTACTGTTTGTTTCTAATTAACAAATCCAATATCATTTAATAAATATAAAATTATAATAAAAATCAAATTCTGGGTACTTGAAATAAATTTACAATTTAATGGCTAATTATATAAATCACAAAAACCTTATAATTGAGTAGCATTCAGGTATTTACATATTCAATAATATTATCAACATTAATTTATTTTAAAAACACAGCTACTTTCTTAACAAAAAATACGGAAAATTATAAAAATCAAATCATTCTTTATTACAATTTATATCTACATATGTAAATGTAAATTTATCTGTAGATCCTGATATTTCATTTTTGTAATAATTTTTGCAATCTAAATGTTCTAAAACAATGCGATAGAAGAATTTTTTCTTCTTCAAATTTTGCTATTTTGTAAAAAGGGAAATTGCGATTCTCTTATCCCTCTTTATCTTTTCTCTACAACCAATAATTTCCATGTCATTTAAAAAAGCCGCCTTTTTAATTTTTTTCTCATTCTGATTTTTTTAAGTTCACTATAGTGGTGTTAAAGCTAAAAAATTTAAGACTATAAAATAACCAACCCAAAACAAATTCCACCTGAACTACGAGTATATGATTCAATACTCAAAGAATCTGTTCTTTTTATACTAAAGTGTTGATTTTTTAACAAGTTTACAAGAATAGGTTTTTGACGTGATTATTCACGGTGCCACTGGAAAGATTTAAATTAGAACTGCTTGTACCACCGATTTTATTTTTGGTTGTTTCCAGCCAATATTTAGACATGTTTCGCGAAAAAAAAAACGAAATCGTACCTACTATGCTTTTTTTAAAGAACATTAAATAATTTTTGGTGAAAATGCTTATTTAGTATATTACTTATAAATAAATAAAAAAGTATAATGACTATTATTAGTAACGAAATAAAGTACTTCCCTAATTTAAACATGAGATTTATCATTGTTCAGAAAATCGGAAGAATAGTTATTAACCGACTGCCATTGTATGCATCTCACTGACATCTCTGAAACGTTTCGTCAAAATGATTGAAATTGTATTTTATTAAGTTGTGCTATAACCAAAAAATATGATGTTTCTTGGAAAATCGGAAAAATAAAATTAAAAAACCATAAACGTCAAAGAAATGCAACATAAACCTTCTAAATCTCTTAATTTAATTGTTAAAGATACATCAGAAAATAAGTTGAAAGATTGCACAACATGTTTTCTGAATGATAATTGTGGCATCTCTGGTTTTTATTTTTTCTGAGTTCTTTGGGAATAACACCACATAAACTTGAAAGTCTGTCTATTTCAAAAGTCCAAATGTTTCAAGGTCTAAATCAGACCCCGTTTTCAATGGTAGTAGAAAAAATCTAGAAGAAATTTAAAAAAATAACAAATTAAAAGGATTCGCAATGACAAATATCGTAATCAAAGTTTGTCAAATTGTGATTATGATACAATTAGTGTTCATGTAAAATCGTCAACATAACAAATAAATATTTCTGTTACAATTGTTGTTCAGTTATCCTTTTAACTAATTATTCATTTTCATTTCATTTATTACGAATAAACAATTATTATTTTAAGATGTTATATAAGTATCGGTTTCGGTTTGATACAATAATTTTAATAAATTGCTATAAATAATAACTGTGAGACGCGTCAACAAAACATTTGCCATAAAGCATAAGATTATTGGCTAATTCAGTCTCTATTTTATAATTATGAACAAATCTAATTTAACATAATTACAACCATTTATAAATTGACACAATCAGTTATTAAAGTGTTACATAATCTGAATTAAAATATCTTAGTTCATTGATTCATTGTGCCATTGTAGGAATAATTGCTTTGAATGATCAAGTCAAATTTGTTACCGGAGGTGTTTTTGTTTATCTACATACTTCAAGCTTAACGCGGTGTATCTTTACGTAATCCATACACATGACTTAAATACTGTTATACGGATTTTCGTAAGATTACATAGTAATCGTGGGAAGAAATACTGCCAAGAATTTTTGGGGTGAATGATATTGCAAATTTCGTTGAAAGCGTAATTGCGTTTTTGTAAAAACCACTAGCTTTAAGTACTTTTTACTGCTTTGTTTATGACTGACTATTCACTGTTTAAATTATGATATATCAACAAAGGGAAAGATGCAAGATTTGTCTTTGCATAATTATTCAGTTCTATGGGATAATGGGTTTGATCTGAAATATTGTATAAATAATAATTGTCCTATTTCCAATTTTTTATTATATGTAAAGGAAAAAAATCATCCCATGTAAGTTTAGAAACAAGGATATAAGCCACGATGGATTGATGATGAAACTAGTGAGTTATTTACTTACAGAAATCTTCATGGGTGATGTTGAAAACAAAATCTACCAAAACGTATTCGCTAAAAAAAGTATTTATCATGTTTTATGGGGACAAACAGGCAACAAGAAAATATTCATACAAAATTTTCACTCAGTCCATGATTGAATTTGAACGGACAAACTATCAGCCACTTTTTTCAGTCCGACAACCTGAATATGTTATGAATTTATGGGAGGTTAGGTTTTATGATTGCAATAATTGTAAAATTATTTTTTTATCTCCAAATTAAATATCTGTAACAAAAAAATAACTGTCCGATAAAAAATGGGCAAACTTATTTAACAAACACCAGATTTTATTTTAATTTTAAAAGTATTTGGCACTACTTTGAAAAATGCGGATTACAGAGAGTGCCTTGGAGCAACAGCTACTAGTGGCTTGACGGCCACGTTCTCGTAATATAGCTAGCCTCTATTCGCTTTGTTGTGCGAGCTTCGTTATATTCCATGTGATATTCAAAATGACGTTTATCGCTGCATTTTTTTTATTATGGCGTGCTTCTTATGTAAAAATCGGTGTAACGAAAAAATTTTTCCAGAAGAAAACGGGAAAATATTAAAAAATTAGATACAAAAATTAATTCTTGAATTGAATAATTTTTTTAATTCACAAATGTATATAAATTTTAATAATTCAGTTGATGGGGCTAAATTTTTTCAAAAATGTTAAAGATACTTACATTTTTTGAATAATTTTTTGTATTAATTTTCATATTTTTTTATGAAATTTGCTTTCTAAACTTTTTTATCTGTTTACCAAATTTTGTGACAGAATATTAAATAATTTTATGCATAATAATGAATACAAATTTTAAGGGTTTCTCTAGTGATGGTGAATTGCCAATGGTAAATATATTATTTAATTCGTTTTCTATGAACAAAATTTCCATATCTAATTTAATTAAAAAAAAGAAATAATTAGAAAGACTATTGTACATTTGAAGTGCTTGTTTAATTCCATTTGACATAAGTGTTTAATTACATTGCAACCAAATAGGTAATATAGGTTTTAAGCTTTGTGTTATGGAGTGTTGAGTAGAGGAGGACACACTCTGTGTAAGAAAAAGTGTCCACAAAATGATTCCAATTTTTTTCTACGAACAAACGTACGTGAATAAAATTAGGTTAATGTGAAGAATTCACATCCAAAAAATGCAAATTTAACCATCACAGTTTAATAACCAGATTTATATTTAACATTGAGAAAGTGTTAAGTCAATGAAATACCTTGTATGTAGATAAAAATGACTTTTGGAGTCAAGATAAATATCCTACATAAATTAAACTATGAAGAACCCGTTATTATTTAATTACTAAGCTGATTATGGTATTGTCCACCAACTCGAGAACTTTAACAAACGTCTGAAGATATTTTCCCAGGGGCATTGACCAGGCGTACCTTTGGAAATATTTAAAATACAACTACAGCAGAAAGATGCCAAAAATAGTTATTTAATTGTAGCAATATTGTCTTTTGTCCAACTAGACAAGAAAAAATATATGGAAAAGCAGTGTGTAAAAATGTTAGAATCCTTGGCAGAATCTATTCTAGAATAAAATGCAAGTGAAATTTGTTCCATAATGATAACAGAAGAGATAATTTAATTATAGCAGGTTATTCAGTAATGAAAAGAATTGTTAGTTACTTTCTATTCAGAGAGAGGTGAACAAGGAAGTAGAAACACCAACTTTGTAAAGGGAGACTTTTCAAAATAAATATGTAATACGAATACGAGAATGTAAAAATAAATAATTTTTACTTACATCTAATTTACCAACATCTATTTATTAATTAGTATAAAAATATTACAAATACGAATACAAATTTTTCCTATTCTTTTACTATTTCAAAAAGTTTTATAACAAAATAACAACTATAAAATTACTGAGTTTGAAAAGAAATCAAAACTGGGGCACATACTTATTAATTTATATCACAATGAACACACTATAAACTCATATCACTTGCAAATATTACAAAAAACGGAGGCAACCGTTTACAAAGAGAAGTTCACATAACAGATTTTCTAGGTTATATTTACGAATAATTCAATCATTCTCACTTTTTCAGCGACTTCACTTCTAAACGTAGGTTTTGTGCATTTCAATTCGTTGACAATTGATAACTTCATAACATACCCTGTCGTCACACTTGCGCCAATCTGGCCATTTCTTGAACTTCTTATTTGAAAGCGTCCGGTGGACTCTTTTTCAATTTTATTTCCATATAAGTTTGTCCTCCTTTGCTCTACACTCCATAGTTTGTCTATTTATTTTTTGCCTTTTTGACATTAACAAAGGACAGCCATAGTAGCAATAACAACTCAGTATTATCATTTTTGTTTGTCTCAACTAACTAAAACTAAGTATGCAACTTTATTTTTGTTACTTTGATTGGTATGTTAGAAAGAGATGGTTTCGGTTTTCGTAATTAATTGTTTCACGTTTTATGTTTCATATTTCAGGTTTTATGTTTCTCTGATGACCCTGCCTTATAGAGCAAAAACACAGTATAGCTGCACATAAAGACCCTTTACGATAAATAATCTCTGGAACCCATTTCTGAAACAAACAGATGTAGTCCTCACTTTGCAAAATAAATCACATAATTAAATAATAATGTTGGACTACCTAAATACTAAGTATAATATGTATTTATGCATGTCTATATTTTGAATTTAATATCTGCGAAAATATCTAGTTTACTTATCGAGTATAAACAATTTAAAATTACACAATTTATCTTTAGTCGGAAGGGTACACTAGAGAATGCAATTGAAATTGCAGATAGATCTGAATAAATTAACAAACATTTAGCAAACATACGAAAATGCAGATCATCTCGTGAATGAATCAGAATTGTGATACAAATTATCTGCATGTCCGAATTCGGATTGCAGCGAGTTGGTAATTAATAACTCAGTAAAATTATTCATGCGGAAGCTCTATAATAATTTGATTTGTTTATTTTGGTATTATCGAATGTATAACCGTACGCTAATGAATGTGTTTTTAACGACTCTAGTCGGATTATTGAAATTTTTATTTTGGTGGCCAAAATATTTGATTTTTGAACTGTTATTAAACACTGAGCTCATATTAATTTGGTAAATTGATGACATTTTGAAAAACAGACATACTTCCATTAATTATTAATAAATACTAATATTTAAAAAGGTAAACTTTATACTGAATCGATATGTGTTTGAGTATGACAAAATATATTCTGTTTTGATAACATTCGAAAACGAATTAATAAACCTCCCAGAGTGGTCCATTGAAATGTTTTTGGGCATTTGTCAGGTAATTTTATTTTTTAGATATCAAGGGGGCCTTAGTGTAAAGTTAAATCCAAATTTGTGGGGTTGCAACCTGGTTCCAAGCCGCCATCTTGGAACAAGTGATCCAACCACATGGTTTTTATTGTTCATCTGAGAAACTATAGGTCTCACAAAAAAATATATTTAACATTTTTTAATGTAAAAGCAAAATCAGTGAAAATTTGAGAAAAAATTTCTATTTGTCGATTTAACTTTTTTTCCTATCATTTTACAAAAAAATGACATCAGATCATTTTTATAGATGGTGTTTTAAGGAATAATTTTCATTAAAAAACTTTTTAAATTTTTAAAACGAATACTATTCTTCAGTATTCATAACTATACATTAATTTTAATGATTTGTCATAATTTTTAATCATCCTTTTATTTTTTTATTGTACTCTTTTTAATTATTGACAATGCAACACAAGATAGAGCTCGCTTTGACAGCTTCCGAGTCATCCGTCAGGTCCAGTCGTGGCTTAGTAATTATAACGATCCTGAAGACTAGGGCTGGAAAAAATGTGGAAAAATATTCATGTGCACAGCTCAGAACCTCCAGCACCTCCTGAGCTTCTAAAATTAATTTTCTACAGATAAATAAATAAATAAATAAAGCTTTATTGCCCAACAGTATAAAACTATTAACAGGACAATATTAAGGAATCCTTAAAACAGATTGCAAAATGTTACAAAAGTTACAAAGTAAACTAAATAAAGCGTTGGCCCTACTCAAAATAACAGGCAAAGAGTCTACATGAATATCACATTCCCTACAAATGAGGTTGAAGTTTTGTGTCATACAAAAAACAGGAGAATTTATGCCTAAGTTAGTTTTGTAACGACTATGCCTAAAAACCACTGGATCTCTGAGAAAAACACAAGGTTCATTGAAATTAAGCAGTGATAACAAGTTCACTGCGTCTATTTTATTATGCAGAAGCTTGTATAGAAAAGTGAGCGAAAATATTATACGCCTGAGCTCCAAAACTTCCACATTAAATCTATTACACATAAGTTGCTCATTAACTCCTCTATAGGGATAAACTCCATCAATTTTATAACATAGATATTTAAGAAACTTTCGCTGACAGATGCAAAAGAAACTGTGGGGCGATGTGTAGATGTCGAAAAGCAGGCCTGAAATGTTCTGCAGTATGTCTCTATTGTTCTAGGGAGACTTGCATCAACATAATGGAGCTCTCGAAATTAATTCAAGAGAATTATTTTCTTTTTCCGGTTATCCATCAAGCATTTAATATAGAAAGACAACCAGATGCTGAGCGGCAGCTTGGTTCATGAAAAATACCGAGGACAGAGTAGTTGTGATTTAGACAATCACCGTGGATTATGCCTACCACATAAAAAACACGCATCCAAGCTCTACCTCGTAGGTGGTGGGGTACAGAGTTAATAATTAATTAATAACAATATTGCATAATCAATAATTAAAAAGGGTAACTAAAAAAAGTGAAAAGATGATTAAAAATTATAGCAAATCATTAATATTTATGTATAGTTATGAATACTGAAAAATATTATTCGTTTCGCAGCGCTGTAAAACCTTAACTAATGAATACATTTAAAAAGTTTATAATTAACATTGTTCCTTAAAACACCATCTATAAAAAAGATCTGATATCAGTTTTTTGTAAAATGATTTAAAAAAAGTTATACCGACAAATGTTTTTTTCTCAAATTTCCATTGATTTTCTTTGTTTTATTTGCAACAAAAAATGTTAAATATTTTTTATAAGACCTATAATTTGTCAGATAAACCACAAAAACCCCTCGATATTTAAAAAATAAAATTGTATCCTCTGAGGCACGCAACCCCAAATGTAACTTTTCAGTAGACTAGATAGAGATGAATGGAGCCACAGGGAAACCATCATCAAGCTACTGAATTGAAATGGAATATTTTTCTCAAAAGTTTAATATAGTATGTGTATAAATACAGTTAAAAACTATATTTTCAAAATTGTAATGTTTAGCGATGAAATGAGTTTTAGAAGAAATGGAGAAGTCAATAAACACAACTGTCATAATTATTCAGTCGTCAACCCTTACTGGAATCCTCAAGTTGATAACCAACATCGTTTTAGCATAATGGTTACGATGCAACGGATTTCTAATTGACCCATACTTCTTCTGGGGGAATGTAAGAGAACACAATTTTCGTATGATGGTTAGAAATCTTTTACCTGGGTAGAACTAGATGGTTCACTGTCTATTTTGCACAAAACGAACGCAACTTTTTGAATGAGAATTATGCAGGTAAATGGCTAGGATGAGCGGGACCCGTTTCTTGGTCTCCTAGATCACCGGATTTCACATCTCCTGATTTGCTTTTGTGAGGATTCATCCAAATTCTGTTTATGAGGAACGGGGTAGTCAAATCCACTTCTCGGTGGCTACCCATAAAACTGTCGGAGCCATGGCAGTCGATTCCGGACCTCGTTTCTGGCAACAAGGCGGTGCCCGTTAGTAACTAGGTAAGGAGTGTGACTTGCCAAAACTTTACACAAGTAGTTCGCCAGACACACTTTCCTTCGGGATTGAGCGCAAGGGACGAGGCCGACCTGTTAATGCTTTAATACAAGTAGTCATCAGACCTGTTTTCCTTCGAAATTGTGGCGATGAGACGACCTGTCGGGTAACATTGGGACCTTCGCTTGAGATGTCGTGTCATTGCCCTGTATGGGGCGCGACCTAGTATTCGATACGAAAATCCTTTGCGCACCTTGTTAGTCCTAAAACTAGGCCAAAGCGTCCCGCAAGTAGAGGCGTGTACACCTTGAAAGCAGATGTCAGTCTCGTCCAGAAAAGTCAAAGGGGGAGACTTGTAATGTGTCGAACGTGTCACTCATCGATGTGGACATCTTAAACGAACGAGGGTGTTCCTAAGATTCCAAAATAGGAAGTGCGGGTGGAGAAAAGGCCCCACTTGTATCATGGGAAGGTAGACGACGGCCGTTTGAATTGTCGGACTGGGGTTCCAGTTCCTGGTGGGAATGACCAGTCTAGAAGCCGAGGCAAATCCTACCTTAGTTCGCACCTGCACCGATAAGTTTCCCAATGATGTCGTGAAGCAGAAGGTGCACATTTTGAACACTCGCTTAGAAGTTGACAAAGAATTATTAAAATAAATAATTCACGCCACCCGCGAAACATGAGAGGTAACTGGACTCACATAAACAGATACCTTTTACAAACAAACCGTTGTTTCTTGTTAAAGTTGCGAGTAGGTATTGATTCTGGACATTTGACTTTATATCTAGAAGTATAGGTTACGCGACATCATAATCTTATTTTCTGCTTTTAAAAAACGTTAGTTCAATAAACGTTTTTCTAATCAACAACCTCGTTCAAGAAGCAATTATTCCGGTCAAGACTGGAAGTCGTAACACGAACCACTTCATAGCGCCCTTGGAACACTGAAACTTTTGTTTGAAATATTTTTCCGTGGGAATATTGCTTTTCGAAATATCCAGGAAATTTTATGAATGAAAAAATTCCCCGGTACAAAAAGTGTTTTTTCTTGATTTCAATCGAAATTCAATTTAAAAATTTGGGGTGGCCATTTAAAAAAGACAATTTCCACACAAAAGAGAACCACTTCCGGACTTGACCGGAAGTCGTTCCATACGATTTTATGGTTCACTTGGAAATTTGCATCTGTTTAACATTTTTCTGTAGGAACCTTGCTTTTCGAGATATTCAGATGCTACTCGACATTTTTGAAAGCAGTCATGCTTCCGACTCTGCGAATAAATTTCGCCCATATCTGTTGACGTTCAGATTGGTTTCACATAAAACTGAAAAAATATGGAAAACATGAAATATTTCAAACAACACAACTGTTCATAATAAGGAAATTAGACACATATAACAATACTGAATATATATAACTAACAATATTGCCAAATTGACTGCGAACTATGCGTCCTGTGCCTTCAGAGAGCCTCGAAAATATTTTGCATGCGCTCAGGTCTAGCTGGGCCTCAGAGGCCACTCCCTCAAATAGTTGAATACACGATGATGAGATTAGAGGTTAATAGACAAACATAACCCTCTGAAAACAAAAATAATTGGGCCCTATGTTTTTGTTAATACTTCGCAAATAATGGCACATGCCTTGCAAGGTTCTATTCAAAGGCCAACCCTGTATAGTAACCATCAGAATTCAATAATATAAAGATAAATAAATATTTTTATTTACCGAACTAGTTTTGGAAACCGTTAAATTAATGATATATATAAACGTAAATTGAATCTAATTAATTACCAACTAGTTATCTACTATAAATTGACAGTATATCAACAAATTGAGAGTTCCATTAATTTCTATCCCGATAAAGCCGTTACGTTACGCTGTAAAATACTAAAATTGATTTTACCCCAATAAAGAAAAAAAACCTGCTTTTACGGCAATTAAAAGATGAAGGAAGCACGACTACGGTCCAATGGTTCCGTTTAGTAAATTAGTATCTTTACGGGCTTATATTGTTTTCATTAACAGTTCCGTTTATACAGTTGTTACCAAGTCCAGCGATTAAGTTGCGTATGCGGTTTTATAACACGAGATGGATGAACTGGACGATAATGATACGACGGAATTATTAATCTTAATACAACACCTACCTACCATTTTGATTTGTAAGTAATACAATTAATTACATTAAATATAAAAAACTATTTTCTATTTTTTGTTGCCTAAATTAGTTTTACAATGTGCGTTAGTCTGTTTCCAAGAAACATGGAAACATATTAACCAAATGTGTTGTTTTCTGCCTTCAAAGGTATTTTGTAGCATGAACTTCTGAAAAATAATTATTTTAAATTGTAAATATCTCTGGTGGTATAGTGGGAACTTCCTTCAGCTTATACAATTGTATAAAAATTGAAGCTTAACAAGTTTTGTTTTGGTCCAGGTTCGAATCTCATACAAGTCGAGGCTTTTTTAATTAATAATGTGGAATAATTCTGGGGGGTGCAGTCGTCTCTGATCTATATGGCAGTTAAAATTGGGTTATCAACATTTGCCATTTTTACCAACAGCATTGAGGCATCGCAGTAAGGTATGCCTCATATCCCCTGTACAATTCTAAAAATATCTTGGAGACAATTCTTCTCACAAAAAAAACCTTAAGCTATTCATCTGTTCTCTCAAGACCTTAAGTGTATCCGATTTGCTCTTCAGCTTTTCTCTTCATTAATAAATTTCTTCATGCCTTTAGACATTCAAGGCCAATTACTTAACCTCTAGCCTTGAGTTCCCGATAAAAATCACCAAAATTTATTCTGTTTCTCAGTCCTTCGAAACAGTTCTTCAATTCCTCAGTCCTATATTTCTTCTTCTTCATTTCACTTAGTTAAAAAAAGACCCGACCCATTTGTCCACATATCTTTAATTTTCTTCAGTACAGTCAGTTATACTTATCACAGATCTTAAGCTCTTCTTCGATTCTTCTCAAGACTTTAAGTTCTCCATTTCCGCAGCTTTTCAAATTCTTCTATAATCTTTCAATTCTTAAGACAGACTGGAACATGTTAAACTGGTTAAATATAGATGTCTATAATGATGATACATTAGTAAGCAGATAAATTAAATGCAAAGTTGCTTTGAAAGCAGCTATTACCAGGACAGCAAATTTACCGATATTCAGTATCGCTCTAGTGCTGTAGAGTAAAGTGTTTAAAGGTTTTGCGCTCTGTTTTAAATAAATGTATAGTTCTTGAGTTTTTTTTCTATCGGCTTATGACTGGTGTATTTATATAAATATAAACTTTTAGAGTGTCATGTGATATAATAGTTTTTTTAAGAATTAAAAGTGAAATAATTTTTAAACTTATAATATTTGTGTATAACCTACTAATCCGTGTAGTATATTAATATTTAACACACGTCCGCTACTATGGGTGAGGAACGCGATGAAGTAGATAAAGTACTTGAATAATCTTGTTTCGTGCATAAAATATTTAGGGTCGTTTCATCTCTCCCGTGCTTTAAGAATAAAAGGTCTTCTTGTTTATAGGGGGAGGGGAACAAGTGGGGTGGTAAACTGCTGCTCTTACCAATTCGAACTTAAAACCAGAGCCAAGATTATTATCGAAAAATCTACATCTTATGAGTGTGTTTCCGGCGAAACCGATATTTTCAGAAGCCAAGATATCTTCATTGCAGAACTAAAACATAGAGAACTCATTCTACATAAAATAATTGTGTTACTGAAAAACAACGTGCATAAATTGAGCATGTCATCAGCTAAACAAATAAAAACGGCAACCACGTATCCAACCTCCACATCATCTTCGACACTAAGACATATGACGGAAGTCGCAGAATAAATACGGTCCTTCCAGAATACGGAACCTACCGTCAAAATTGACCATAGAAACAGAAATCGACAAGAGTGCATAGAGAGTAGCCGAGATAGAGAACAACGAGTACAAGCAAAAAATGTAAATAAGTCAATCCATGACAATGCCGAATTACAAGGATATGGCGATTGCACTGAAGATGAACATCCCAGAGGTCTGTTAACTGATAAAGCAAATATATCTTCAACAAATCCTCAATTTGTTGATGGAGCAACAGGTAAAGGGATATTGGTGAAGTAACCGCTCTCGTCGCAAAACCTCAGCAACAACTCCCCACTGCAGTCAGGGGCATGAATGAGCATAAAACTGGGCTAGAAATCGCTCAGAAATACCGTTAGATTTTTGTTATTGAAATATCTAGGAAATACGAAGAAACAGACATTTTCAAAAAGTAGTTGTAAAGTCTAGATCAAACTTGAGATCAAAATTTGCCTATTTCTTAAATGTCAGTAAACATTTAATTTAAAATGTTCTAGACCGAACTCAAGGCCTCAATATGCTTCCTCCCCAAATCTCACCAGATAACTTACCTGTTCGTAAATCTCAATTCGTTCGTATATTAAAGATGTCTCTTTCCTCGCATCGGTTAAGGCAGAAGGGTCGTTTCCCTATTTCAATAACTTCAGGAATGGTAAAGTTCCTATGATTAATAGGGGATATAATAGTCCTGTATAATGAGCGAGAACCGAAATTGAAAATTTCTGCTAACTGATTAAGATTATTCACAGTACGACCGATGTTACATTGTGATTGGGGATTAAGCTACCGATTTATATTGATTGGTTTTCTGTAAATTGCATGTATTAGTGAAGAAGATATCAAGAAATGGAACAAAAGTCTGGAGCTCGATAGTGAACTGGATATTTGTACCTATATACTATTGAAATATGTGCAGCTTTAAAGTAGACGAGTTTAGGACTCGATTTTGATTGTTCCATGAACAAATTGTGAAGCACCAGAGAAAGGGATGAATACTCGGACTGGCTGTATCAAGAATTTGGAAATAAATAATAGGTGGTGAAAGTGAATTGTTGATAGTGTCAGAAGAAATATTGCGATTTATATTTTGAATGTTTAATGGTTCGTCAAGAGGAACATTGGTGAATAGAGACACAAGATCGAAGCTAACCAGAATATCCATTTCTAAAATTGTATTGGAACCTAACGTATCTAAGAATGAAGAGGAGTTCGTAACGTGTGAAAATTATCCCAATCCAACAAGCTTAATCCTCACAGAGACGGTGTAATTAATTATAAATTAAATCTAATATTATTTCATATTTCAGTTATGTAATAACTTCTGAAAGTATCAACTAAGATTTTGACGAAACAGCAAGAATATATTCAGTAGAACATAGAAGCCAGAAGAATTAATGCGGGCATAAAACGTCAAAGACATAGTTCCAGCTGTAAAACTATATGTAAAAGTAAATTACTATTTATCACTTTAAAAAATTGCAATTTCGTTTTCAGCTATAAAGATTCACACTCTTGTAGTAACAAATGTTCCAAATACTACATTACTATAACGACCTTGACCACCATCATTATTAAGAAGATGAGAAACTGATATCCTGGTTTCAACCAGTTTGCAGAGCAGATTGAATTGATAGGAAAGTTTTACATATTAATTAATAGAAATTTGTATTTTAAGAGAAGGTGATGATAAACCTTATTTCGGAAAAATAATGAACTGAACTAGTTTATAACCAGTTAAATGAATATTATTAATGTACTAATTAAGATTGCTGCGAGATACGAAATTATTTTCGAAATTAAAATAAGTATTAAATAACACGGTATAATTGGTAGTGGCTCAAATCTTTGCTATCTTTCTAATATCTGTATGCTATATTTGCTCTTAGTTATATAATACGAATACATTACTGATATGACATTACCGTGATTAGTATATGAAATTTAAATAACAAAAGAATGATTACTTAAATCGATTTCCGGTCAACATGACCGGGCAGCCTCATGTGTGTGTGTTAGGTTAGGTTGGGGTTAGTAAATTTGTACGTAAATTAAAGTTTATTTCTTGATTTCGTCTTCCATTTGAAATTTTATACCTTACAGCCCATAGACGCTTTTAAAGTGATAGAGATGCTCTTAGAGTAAATATTTGTGTTTAGATATAGTGTTTGTAGTCGGAAATGGAAAATAAATTAATTGAAAAATACTTGGGTTTAGTCAATAGGTCGAGAAGACCAAGAGCAATGCAGCCCTAAGGCTTATGGTCTGGGGCCCCCTTGAAAGAAGAAGAAGAAGAGGAAACAATACTTAAATCAACTAGATAGCCACTATAATAGCACCGTTTAGCAGCCCTTACCCAAGACATTACAATAATATTTACCCACAATTGTAAATGCAAAAAAACCGCTTAGGAAAATTGTGATTCCTTAGATAGAAGGTTAAAAGCCGGGCCCCCATAATGTTCGAAGTATTAATATCAGGCGAACGAGGTGATCAACCAACAGGAGCTAATGCATATTATTTCATTAAGATAAGCTCAAATATCACCTGGGGAATGGTGAAACCATATGCAACCTCTGGTAAGAAAACGAATCAATTCGGGGAAATCATCCAGGATAAATTGTAATTAGGATTCGTATTTAATTTAGGCAAGCAACTGACTCAATTATTTCGTTATGAATAATTCCAAAACATATGTTGATGGGAACTCGTTAGTGGTGCTGCCCTCGACAAATCTGATGTCTTCTCGGCCCAAGTCTGTAAACTGTAAACATTTCTTTCCTTTTCTGGGCAATGGCTTTAACTGTGATTAGTACAATACATTTTGTCTAATTTGTCCGAAACCGGACCAACATGTATATTATGTCAAATCTCCTGCTGAGCGTAGGCACATGTTATCTGAAACACTCTGTATAATCGTTCTTACCTCCGTGTGTTTTCGTGTAACTTCTGAACGACTTGACTTGACCAGCTGACGTCATATTCACAAAATATATTTTGTGGTGTCGGGAGGGTGACAGATGACTATGCCAATATCCCCCAAGTGGCTCTGAATGGGTTTAGAGCCAAAAAAGAAAATTACGAAATTTGGACAGGGTAGGTGGCGTTGTAGTTGAGTTAGTATCATGACTAAGAAAAATATTGACAGTATTATGTACGAATCGTGTTTGTAAGTAAACAAAAAGTATAAAAAACAACATCTGCGCGTAGCTCCCCCACAATAGTCTCAGCCATTATGGTTAATTCTTATCTATCCATCTAAGATATTGTCAAACATTCTAATTTTACATTTCAGAATTGTGCCTTTTTTCATAGGTTCTTTGCCACTGACAACGGAGTATGACCTAGGCTCCGAAACGTTTGGAAATATACAGATATTTCGTGACTTTTGGTGTTATTTCCCAGAAAGTGCTTAGATCTTGAAAAAATATGCCACAAATATCCTTCAGAAATCAACTAGGAGTTCCATAGTCACTGGCAACTTCACTTTTGTATGCGACTCTAATAACAAACGAACAGTCTAAGCAGTGGATGAACACCGATTCCCTAAGCAGATCTAAAAAGTTTTTAAGAGAGTCTGAGTACGAAAAACAACAATGGATATAGTTTTTTGAGAAGAGAAAGAAGTTTTTTAGAGTACTTGCTACAGCAGGCGACTATAATAACAAATGATGTTTATTGGGAAAAATCTACAGCTCCATTTAGAAAAAATAAGAGGAATGGTCTCGTCAATCGTGGTTTTAATTTAACGCGACAAGAGATCTAATGGGAAGTTTTCGAACCTCCACCGTATAGCCCAGACCTAGCACTGAATGATTTTTTATCTGTTCTGAGATTTGAAGGCATAGATTAACTGACAACACCTGGCTATCAACGATGTATTTCAGGGTCCAACATGATTTATTTCTCCAGACTGATAAGACTGGCAAATTCTTAAAGCTTATGTCACAATATAACTATTTTAGTGTTTATGTAAGAAAATAAATAAGATCCTGCTCTACTTTTGAGGGATGAAAAAAACAGCCCTCGTATTACTTCTTAAAGAATAAGGTATAAAAGACTTAATTTGCGGATTTTTTTCAATTCCTAATTACTGTTTTACAAAAGAACGCTATCTTACGTTTTTAACAATCAGGGTAATATTCCCTCTTAACTTCCACAGGTATGGTTTAGTATTAAAAACGAAAAAAAAAAATGTGACGAGTAAAATGCAATTTAAAATGCAATGTCAATTTCATCTCGTATTTCAACAAAGAAAAATGCAATCATTTCAACAACTCAAAGCACTCCAGTTTGGTCTTGTTGTTTCAGGTAAGTAAAAAATTCAATTTTAGTGCGAAAGATCACTTGATATTATGAACTCTTTTTGAGTTAGACTCGTCGCAACGAAATTGAGATTTTAATAAAACTTCAGAGTGGGAAAGGCAAAATTCTCTCGACATATTATGTACCATTTCAATTTGTTTTTTGTGACGCTTCAATAAAGCATAAAATAATTTGCAATACTCCCCTCGACATGTAATTATTTTTTACATGTTAAATCAATTCAACTCAGAATATGAAGACAGCCCTCAATTAATAAACCTAATTAATTATATTTGCATATATTATAGTACAATTAACTAAGATTTCCCTTTGCTTTCAAAAAGAAGTCGTATTTTGCAAGTAATATATTTTGTAACTGAGATAAATAAATGAATGCCTTACTGTTAGCTCACATATTTATCAGTTTCAACATTTCAAAGAATCCAATGTGATGGACCTTCGACAACTATAATGAAAGTATACACTGAACTTTTTCAATAACAACCGAAAATATATTGATAATATAAATCATCGGTATGAAACAAGATCAAAATCGGTATCAGATGTGGCAGTTCCCAGAGCCTCAAAGTCAGTAGATCAGCGTAGGTTTACTCATTTGGGCACACGTTATTGGAATTTCTTGCCTCAGACACTAAAGACCATTAACTCAAATAGGATGTAAACTCAATAAATGGATATTGCCAACGGATAGATATGAGATAATCGAAAATCACTAATGAACAGCAACTTTTGCATCATTCTTGTAGTAAATTTTCGCATATTTAATATATGTGTACATATTATATTTGTGTGAATGAAATTGTTTTTTTTATATAATATAATGAATTAATTAAATTTTGAATTGAATGATTAATAATAAATAAATAAATTTATATCTCAGGATCTTTTTGCTTGGGTTCAAGTTACAAATTTTTTATAAATAAACTTGTACTTATCTCTTTCGTCTTATATGTATTTCAATCCTTCTTCTGACTCACTTACACTTTGAATATTGAAAACTGATCTTCACTTTAACTTTTTTACTTTAATTTTTCTAATTACTTTTAAAACAAATTCCACACCTTCAATCTATTTACAATTTATTTACTTCAACCACAAAATAATCTTTTATACAAATTTCCATTAATTTAGTCGATCCTTAATTTTCATCAATCTATATTACAAAATTTTTATTATTTAATCACGTGACTCTTATTATTTAAATTTTCTAACCTTTTATCAAAACTTATTTATTAACTCTTAATGACTTGATACTAAATAAACCTTTTTCAAAATTTTGGAACTTTTTTATCAATGTTTCAAAAACTCACAGTTGTTGGGCCTTAATTTCACTTCTCCTTAATTCTGGTTTTGAACAATGTTTTCTGATTTCAAACTTTTGTAATACCAAAATTATGCTGCTTTTTAATTGACTTTTCTTGGTGGTCTACCAAAACTTATTTTCTTCCCCAAATTTGATTTTTATTTTTGCATACCATATATTCCAAATAATTTCTTTTACTGAATATTTATTATGCTGATTTCAAATTGTTTGTCCAAAAATAATTTTCAAATTTTACTTAGATTAACTTCTTGTCTTGTTGAGATGGAACAATAATTTCAATGATACCATAGATCATTTATTTCGTTGTCATAGAAACGTGATTTTACGAGAACGAAATTTTTGAACTGCTCTGGTCGACGCTTGATGATCAAAGAGAATTGTCAGTGTCACATTTTCCAATTTATACTGCTTGTCTTCCACCTGCTGTTTTCATTTCCATTAACAATTATTTTATTAATTTCCAAATAATTCCCTTTTAAATTATATCAAAAAAACAAAATAAATTTCAACTTAAATTTTGATACCTTTTATCCTTATTAAATTTGCCCAAATCATTTAATCATATTTTCAAAAACCTTAAGTTGACATTGGTCACCTGTTAGCCACCAGTTGTTTGGCAGGTACTTTATTAAAATTGTATTTAATAATAATTGAGATTTTATACCAAACTGTCTACACTATGAATTTCTTTCTTTTAAGTTTCATTTGGTTCTGAAGATTTCTAAGGGTTTTTATAATTTGACATTTCTACCTTCTGTTTACGAATTTATTTATTTTGAAAGTGATTTTGGTCTAAAATATGTGTAATTTGGTGTGTTTATGGCCTAATTTGTGATTCTACATGTATTTTACAAACTCTACAATCATTTTACAACTGAATTTAACCTATTGATGTTTGACCTTTATCATAAGTCTTTGCAAATATTTTCTTTATGTGAGTATTACTTTTTATTAAAATTTGTATGATGCAATGTCTAGCTTTCATATGCCACTATTCATCCTTGCAACAATTCGCTTTTGAAACATTTTACATAGTTTAAAATTATTGTTTTATCTATTTCCTATTATATGATTCCTTATTTATTTACAACTAACTGTCACTTCCTTTCACAATTTAGATTATTGTAATTTCCCTTTATTTTTATGCATGCATATTATTCACATTACCCCATTAATTAACTATTCGAAATTGTTAAGGTTTTCATATTATTTTACATGTATTTAAATTCATTACAATATATATGTTCGTATGTGTGGGTATATGTATATATTTATGGTGTATATGTATATATATATATATATATATATATATATATATATATATATGTGTGTGTGTGTGTGTGTGTGTGTGTATGTATGTATATGTGTGTATTTGTGAATATATATACACTATTTTCTTAGTTATATGTTTTAATTGCAACCATATAATTTATATAGCTATGTATACGTGTATATTTTGAAACTGATAGACAAGTTTTTAAATACATCTTTTTGGGCTTCATTTATTTGTTGAGTAGTATCCCAAAAAATAAACTGTAATTAGGTTGGAAATTGTAACTGTATCTTGAAATTGTATCTAAATATTTGAAATTACAATTAATTAATTATAAATAATTACAGTTAACTGGTAAAATAAATATTGGTCATTGTAATTGACAATCAGTGAATTAAATATTTTATTTCAAACATTGCGAATATAGATATAAGCTATATGAAAGGTTAGCTTTTAAGAAAGTTTTGTTGTCTCGGATATCTTTAATGAATATTTCATAGACGTACTTAAAAATCAACTAGCTCAGTGTTGATTATAAAGAATATTCGGATTTTTTTCTCAAAATAATAAGTTTACCTGTTTTTATGGAGATAGGTTTAAAGAATGTGTAAAATAGGAGTATCTATATACGACATACCGAAAATATTGAGAAAATATTAATAACAAAATAAAATTTGAACAAAGATTATTGAAATATAATTTTATTTGTTCTAAAATAACATTTATGCTACAATTTCATGCAGAAGATTGAAAGTATTTGAAAATGTACGTTTAAATCGAGGTAGAATACCTTTATAATGTAATTTTTTATCAATTTTAATATTTTTCATTACTATATACCTTCGACCATGAAAATAAATGAGTTTTCACTACACAGGATCTCATTGTGGTCAAATATCTGCAACTATGGTAAAATATTTTGAGAATTGTCTGTCAACAAACACTATCAGCAAATTTTCTTTTAAAGTAAGTAAATGATAAAGATGAACCGTATTGACTAAAATTTAGATTTGGAATGAGCTTAAGTCGAAAAACACAGAACAGAATTTAAGAAAATAATGAGGTCTTATTGAGATGTTATAAGATGAAACTAACAGTAAAAATCATTTGCCGTTTTGAATTTTGTGCAAATTATTATAAATTACCACGGAGGGTGGAACAAACTTTTTGCTGGGTTAATTGTTTAGATAGGAGAAGACTTCACAGAGAGGGGCACTGGACATTAAGTTCAATGAACTAAAAGAAGATAAACTTCAAAATCTTCACCCAAAAAAATAATTAAAACAAAAATACTTTAATATTTATTTTCTAATATGTATGTTAATTTATTAGTTCATTTATACATTATTATGCAATGAATTCATAATGTTTTAAACTTGTAATGTTCATTTAGCAGAAATATATAATATATAATATATATTGTTTCTGGTCAGGGAATCTTCATCAGTTTTGCGGTAGCCACAGGAGAATGTCTTCTCGAATCTATATATAAATAGGCAAAGACAAAACGATTAGGTACCATTTTCTCCTCTGTTTCTCAACCGATTTTCTTCATTTTTGTTTTGTTTAGTAGCTACTGACGACCTTCAGTGCAGAATGCTAATCTTAATTTATAATAGTGGTTCATTCATTAAATAAAATATAATAAAAATTCATTATTTACGTCAATAATGTCAATGCCAAACAAATGAATGTGCCGCGTGCCGCCGCCGCCAGACTTAAACCATTGAGTAATTATATATAGACAGACTAATGCTGTTATATACTTAGAGCATGTACTTCTGGAAGTGGCATGCCAGCGTTGTTATTGTTTAGTGGATAAAGTAATCGTTGAATACCATAATTATACAGGGCGATTCCAGATATGTTAGAAATCATTTTTTTAATGGGTGGCACATAAGAAGTTGCATATTTAGGGTGTTTAAAAAATAGAGTAGAGTGCAATTATAACTAATAAAATAATTATATAGGGAAGCCCATTAGCGGTTGTAGCAGTAAAATTACAATTATACAGGGTGGTGCAAAAAATGTTATACATAAGCAGTTGTATATATAGTTAAGATGAAATATAGGGTAAGAGGAATTATAGATATACAGGATGGTGATAAAAAATGTTAGAAAATGAAATGATTTATAGAGTAGACCACGAAGAGTTCCATATATATAATGATTGAAATATAGGTCGGAGTAGAATTATAGTTATAGAAGATAATTAAAAATTTCATAAACAAAAAGAGTATATATGGTGGGTCATTGGCAGTGGTATATACAGAATGGTTTACCCGGTGGTTGAAAAATGTTAAAAAATATTATGCGTGGTCCATAAGCAGTTGCATATACAGGGTGGTGGAAATATATAATGAGAAGGAATTATTATAATGAGGATTTTAATAAATGTTAGAGAATTGAGTGCAATTATAGCTATGCAGGGAGGTTAGAAAAAATAAATATGTAGGGTAGCCCATTAGCAGTTGAATTGTTGTCATATTAAATTAAGAATTACGAATTTGAACACAAACAAAGTCCTATGAATTATATCTGAAAAAAAAAACTTGAATTTCGTTACTTATTTGTAGAAGCGAGATGTAAGACCGACATCTAGGATTTTCGAGGAAACTATCACACAGAGGTTCCGAATCTGGATCCGTTCTGTGTAATTGCTGTTCTCCCTAAAGTCCTAGGATAGAATGTCACGATAAAATTTTCATGTTACTTAACCTGCCAGAGATATTGACACAATTGGTCGAATTTCGACCACTGGGCGACAGCTAGTATTTATTAATGTATTTGATACAAATCGGTAAATTTGTAAACGCGAGATCTAAAGACCGACATCTGCCATTTTCGGGGAAACTCACAGTGGTTTCAAATCTGCGTACATAAGAATGATACCAGGTAAAGTTAATCTGAAAAAATTGTATCGTGACATTCTAACTTAGAACTTGCGGGATAGCAGCAAGTATATGGAACGGTTCCAGATTCCGAACTTCTGTGTGCTAGTTTCTCCGAAAATCCTAAATGTCGCTCTTTACATCTCGCTTGTACAAATTTACCGATATGCATCAAATACATAAATAAATTTTCGAGAGAATATTTTCTTGTGGGAAGCGCAATTGAATAAGGTTCCCTGACCAGAAACAATATATATCATATATATTGTCTTGCGTACAAAAGAATGAGACTTCCAAGAGAGTATTCAATATCTCGCACTTGTGAAGTTAACCTGAAAAAACCTCTGTGTGCTAGTTTCCCCAAAAATCCTAGATGTCGGTCTTTACATTTCGTGTCTAGAAACCGTATAGTTGGTTTTTCACATACTTTATTAAACAAACGACCACTATTTTAAGAAGACACTTCTGCCAATATTCTACGTCTGGGAAATCAGGGAAGAAAAGAAAGAGTTCAGACGCTCAAACACCATATACCAACCGAACAATAGAAGAAGGAGAAATATTCGAAGTACTTTCATGGCACTAGAGAAGAATGGGCGGGTATTGCTTAATGGACTGGACTGAGTAAAAAAGAATGACTAATCTATATTTGTCAATTTAAATTCTCTGACTTGGCGTTAATTATTTGAACGGTTTTGATATATGAATTCTTATGTCTAATTATTTCCTAGTACTTTGAGACACCTTCTTTTGTATATTATTGTTAACCTCAGGACCACAACAAAAATGTTAATACAAGGTTTTACAGTTCTCGTAGGCTCCTATACAATGTTTTTAGCATTTCAATTTTATTAACAAAGGCGAAATTCTTTAGAAGGTCTTAACACTGTTAATAATATCATTCACAAACAAATGTTTCATACTGAATACAATATCGCCTTGACACGAAAGGCACTCCCTGCTTTGTAAAGCATTCAAATTGTCAGAGACGAGAAGTTAGCTTGTTGCATGTACAGACACCTAAATAAATATTTTATCCTTAAAGAATGACTTAACTGTTTTTTTAGAAGTTACCCAATTTATCTTATTATGTTTAGTATTGACGTGAACGGTGACAACGATATACGAGTATCAATAGAAAAGCGAGACAACTATCATTACTTATTATTGGTGTTGACAAAAACTTTGTCTAATTTGATCCTAAAATTGAATGTAGGAATCGCAAAGTCACAATTGCATTTTAGGTACTATTATACAAGGTGTCTTAAATATCCTGTGTCACTAGCTATCTCCTAAAGTGTAAGTATTATGGTTAAATTACAGAAAAGTTTTTGACACCGGTTTAACATCTTTTTGGGGTGTTGAAATATTCTTATTAATTTCTGACATACCGGGTGGTTTGTAAAAAACGCCTAAATTAATCTTTTTGTATATTTCCAAAACTATTTCGAGGCACAATTCAAATTTAAGCGCTTTGTAATTCTGTCCGCTATATTTTTTGTTTTTTCCCTCTTATTTTAAAATATATTAAAAAAATATAAAGGGAATGGTTTTCTCACACATACTTCTATATAACAAGGCGTCATCAAATCTTCAATGGTAAGTTTCGTTTCTACTAGACCATCATCATCTATTTTTATTTAATACATACCTGTACTTTGTCTGTTAAAATAATGTAAGAAACGTTGAAGGATCAATAAATTAGTTTATCATATGTTAAGTTTCATTTCGGAGAAAAAAAATTTAATTGTGCTATTTAGGTAATACCCTGATGATTAGTTTTGCTCCCATAACGGTGTATAAGACATAACATATGATCTATATTGCATAAAAAGTATAGGCCCGTATTTATAAAAAAGTCGATGATGGCCCAGAGGAAACGAAACACGTAGCAGTCAAGATTTGATGACACCCTATAAACATGTGTGTCTAAAAACTTTTCACCTTTCCATTTTTTGATATCATTTAAAGTAAAAGCAGTAGATTAAAAAACAAAAAATGGCATTTTTGGTTTTCTTTAAATAGCTATAAAGCCTAGTTCTAACTGTGCTAGTAATTTAGTCAAGTGGCGAGTAATCTATCCGTGTCTGAACAACGAAAATATAGTCGAGTAGTTTAGCAAGCAATTTAGTGGAGCCAATCCATTTTGTTCTATTGTTCGGTCGAGTAGCGTCCCCTACCTCGCGTCACTGCTCACTGGTTCATCGGCTAAACAAGTCTGAACGTTTCAATAAGTCGAGTTCAACTACTGTTTGACCTGTGGAGTTATTAGCTACCGTTTTGTTGGTTAGGTATTGCAAAAATGTAGTTTCTTTGAAATGAAGAAACAACTTTAAAATTTGTTTTCAAATATCTAGAATATGAGTGCGTAAGGAATATTAAGTTGCAGGTTATTCCACTTGCAGAATACACTAAATTTGTGTACTGCACTCGACCGCAGTACGAACGTTTTTTGGGCAGTAATCATTGGAATAACTCGCCACTCGACTAAACTACTAGCGTAGTCTGAATTAACCTTAGTGGCGACAGATAGCGTACTATTACTTTAAATGATCAAATGGGCTCTAAAATACGCAACTTATTCTGCATTTAATTGTGTGTGTGTCTCTTACCGTGTCTTGAATAGCAATGTTATCTCTTCATATGTGAGACATCCTGTATATACTAGTTATGATACCTAGTTTTCAAAGTTTTACAAAGTTGCCTTTGCAAGAAAATAAATAGTTTTCAGGTGGCACCAGTGTTTAGTAGAGCCTCCGTCAAGACATCCAAATCTCTAATAATTTATTTATGTATCTAAATTTAGATGGGAAAATTGACAGCTGTCAATAACTGCCTAGTTTCATTAACCGACCTCCAAAAGGGAGGAGGTTATTAATTCATAGCCACATTTTTTATATGTATGCTCAGTGATAATTCAAAAACGGCTTGTGCAATTTTAATGATTTAAACGGTATTGTATGAAGAAATATTACAGAAAGGTACCACATAGTTTTCTATATAGTAAGATTTACGATTTTACAGAAAATCAGAAAAAGCAGTAATTTCAATGAATCTACACTGTTTTTTCAACCAATATTTTAAATTGTATTCTACAAACAGATAATCCAGCTTGATTTCGTATACTTTTCTATAACATAAAATATACCGTTTTCTATAAATCGTAAAAATCTGTGCAAAAAACGGTAAACATTAATATAAACGCCAAATTTTCATCATAAATATCTAACTGAAATGTCAAGATATGCCATGAAAGTAACTAACTGTTTTCATTTTATAAGACTTGCAGTCAAGTATATCGAAAGGAAAAATTGTTATGTGAGCCAACTTTTCTGTACGGTATACGCTGGTAGGTGTGTGTGTGAGTGTGCGTACATCGAAATTCAAGCTGCAAGCAATGTGCGCAGTAGAAGTATAGGGCGAAGTAAAATTACAGTTAAACAGGTGGATTCCAATTTTTTTACAAATAAACGTGATATTGGGTGGTACATAAGCAGTTCCATATATAAGATTTTTGAAATAACAAGGTGAAATAGAATTAAAGTTATACAGAGTTGTTCAAAAAATGTAAAAAAGTAAAACTATAGTTATACAGAGTGGATAAACAAACTTAAGGAAAGAAAGAAAAAGATTATTTAAAAACAACAAGCACTGGCTTGGAAATTCCAATTTTTGATGAAGCCAGACTTGGCAAAACATATCTCAAATTAAAAGAAATAAAAACGTAAACATTGAACCAAATGTTTGTTGTTTTTAAGTAATTTTAAAAATGAATTCTCATCAAGTGAAGACTGAAATAGTCATCACTTTGTATTTTTAACCGACTTCCAAAAACGAGGTTATCAATTCGTCGCGTATTTTTTGGCTTTTTTTTCTATGTATGTTACCTGATTTCTTCTCCTGTGGTGTACCGTTTTGAATGAATATGGTTTTGTTTAATAGAGTATATATATCCGGATTGGTGAAACTTCAAATTTTGGAAAAGAATTCTATTGGTAAAGTGATAAAATTTGAGAATGAACACATGCGTGCATGGAAATCAACCAATATCCCTAATATTTTAGTCGATTTTTCGATAACTCCTTATGGATGTGTATAGTTTTTTAACGTTTAATCTATTAAGGAAGATCCTTAGGTGATCTCATATACTTTTCTGCGACGTGCAACTTGCAGTTTTGCAGATAATCGCCGAAAATTCCAAAATTCTTATCAAAAATTTCATCGAAATGACATAAAAGACATTTCCTCATAAATATTTTTAGGCACTGGAAGTTTTAATTGCGAATTTGAAAATTTTCTATGTACATCTAAAGCATATAGGTAGTAAAGTATAGTATTTTCGGCTCCTTAAATCAATGAGTACTAAGCTCGTTTTGTTTGTATACCAGGTAAACACCTATTTAAATGCAAATTTTTTCTTTTTGCGAAGACGGTACTTTTGGTTGTCAAATTCTCCCGGCCTAATAGAAAATTCAGTGACAACACATGTCAGACTTTAAACTGGTATTTGGTGGCCTATAGACAGGGTGTTTAGTTATAGCAAACAAAATCACAAAGTAAAGTGACAGAAGGAGTTGCATTTATATGAAAATTGAAATATAGGACGGACTAGAATGATAGTGGTCCGTAAACAGCCGTATATACAGGATGGTTGGAATATAGGGTGGACTGGACGTTTGGTGGTATAAAAATGTGGAAAAAAATGTGAAATTAAAAAACTGTTATATTATGTGGACAAGCAAATCATATACAGGATGGTTGAAATATATGCTGGAGTTGAATTATATTTATATAGAGTGATTAAAAAATTATTTCTTTTATAGCCCATAAGAAGTTGCATAAAGTGTGGAGAGGAATTAATATTACACAGGACGATAACATAAAATGTTAAAAAGGAAATAATTTATGGGGCCCACAAGGAGTTATATACTATGGTTGAAATATAGGACGGAGTAAATATAGGATGGATTCTACTCCGTTCTATAGTTTACAGAAGGCAGCTAACAAATTCATGCTTGTCCGGGGGCAATTGTATGTACAGGATGGTTGGTACAAAGGTTGGACTGGAATTATCTAGTTATACAGGGTTGTCAAAAAAAGTTGAAAAAAAGATTACATGGCGTAGTCTATAAGGCATAAATATATTTTGGGCTTATTAAGTCAACGCGTACTAGTACATTTTGTTCGTAAAGATTTACCTTTTAATTTAAATGATAAAGTATCATTGTGTAATGTTAAGGCTTTCGATGTTACCTGGTTCTGTCTATGAAGATTATACATACAAAATAAAAAATAAAGAATGAAAACTACCTGAGTTCAAAAAAACTAAAAAGTTGAAAATAAAACATTTTTTAAAAAAATATATAACCGACTTCTACCTATAACTAAACAGCTAAAAATAATTATATAAAAATACAACTCTAGCAAATAAATAACACATTTAATGTTGTAAGGTAGTAGTTATAGGTAGAAGTCGGTTATATATATTTTTTTAAATGTTTTATTGTTATATATAGGATAGTTGAAATATAAGGTTGAATAGGATTAAAGTTACTCAGGGTGGTTCAAAAAATGATGTATTGGGTGTAACATAAGTAGTTGCTTTTACTTGGCATATGGAGCGAAGTAAAATTTTACCTATACAGGGTGATTTAAACATTAGTAAAATAGAAACAGTCAATAGGGTGGAGAAGATTAATACTTATACAGGGCGGTTGCAACATCGTGTAGAGTTCAATTATAGTTGTACAGGGTGATTCAGAAATTGATAAATAATAATTTATATTTGTTGACCAATACACAGAAATATATACAGGGTGGTTGCAATATAGGGTGAATTAGAGGTACACTTACAGAAAGTGGTCCAAATAATAAAACAAATAAAATAGTTAAAAAAATATGTGGATAATATAGAAAAAAATACATATTAGAGAGAGGGGGAATGAAAAGAATACGCTAAAATAATCAATAGAATTGTACCTTAAATCAGTTTAAAAAAATATATGTCAGAAAATAGTTATTGATTGAACACGGATTCTACAGGGTTTTTATTTTAAGCCAGTTGAAGTCGGTTCTTTTTTAAATATAAATTATAATATCTGATATTAGTCCGTCAATCACTAAAGGACTGGTTAATAAAACCACCACACAAAAAAAATAAAAGTTGTCTGAAATGTACATGCGACATATGATTTCCGATGTATTTTCGGCCGCTGAACAAGAATGCGGAGTCAGAATTGCTCCATCACCCTTCAATTTTCATATAAGATCTATCATTAGAAACAATTTTCATTCTTCAGAAGATTCTTCAGCGTTTTGCTGAAAATTGAGGGGTGGTGGAGCAATTCTGACTCCGGATTCGTGTTCAGCGGTCGAAAATACATCGCATGGATACTTCAGACAACTTTTTTTGTGTGTGGCGGTGGACCACCACACACACACACACACAAATGTGGTGGTGTAATTTAATTGATTTTTGCCATTTAAAAACCATAGCTAAAGAATGAAACCGGTAATCATTGCCTAACGTGAACAGTTATTTTAAGTTATGTAGGAAGCGGAATCAAATGGATAGGTTAGCATAATTTCGAAAAACACCCAAATAAAGGATAAGATGCTCAACAAGTTATGCGTTTTTCCGTATAAGGAAGAAGACTCATTATTTCGAACATGGAATGGTGTTCAATTCTTGAGACATACCGTCAAGCACGACGAAGCCCATTCGATGCAAATGACTTTCACTTCTGATATCTTGGATATTGAAAATCGGCAATTCTTCTTGCGGTTTTATAGATATTACGGGTACGAGTTAATAGACGTCATACTTTAGTAGATATTAGAAATTGTTTTGAGTTCAAGAACCTCAGAAAATTAAATATCAAGAATTTCATAATTCGATTCGAGTTTATTGCATTTATGTATTAGACTTGTAACGCAATGAATAGAGGCTTATCTAATGCTAATTTGAATAATCTCATTATCTTGTTGCTTAACTCGTAAAATAAACATATACGTTGAGATTACTAGTGATTAAGCTGTGTCGTCATAAGTCGACGCTTTTCAAAAATCGTTTATTTTTAAAAAAGAACCCAATTTGTAGAACTAATAAAACATTTTTAAAAAAAATATAATCGACTTCTACCTATAACTAAAAAGCTAAAAATAATTATAACAAAATACAACTCTAGCAAATAAATAATACATTCAATTTGTTAGGTACCTACCCAGGAAGTAAAAAATGTAAACATTAAAAGGTGCTCATTCTGTACAAATTAATTACCTACCAATCTAGTATATTTTTGAAGTCGGTGCCAAGCAACAATCAAGTTTGATGAATTAGTAGATAAGTACGCAATGAAGGATTTTAGATTTACTTGTCACCGACTTCAAAAATATACTAGATTGGTAGGTAATTAATTTGTACAGAATGAGCACCTTTTAATGTGTACATTTTTTACTACCTAACAACATTGAATGTATTATTAATTTGGTAGAGTTGTATTTTGTTATAATTATTTTTAGCTTTTTAGTTATAGGTAGAAGTCTGTTATATTTTTTTAAAATGTTTTATTTTCAACTTTTTAATATTTTTTAACTCAGGTAGTTTTCATTCGTTATTTTTTATTTTGTTTGTATAACCTTAATAGACAGAACCAGGTAACATCGAAAGCCTCAACATTACACAATGATACTTTATCATTTAAATTGAGGTAAATCTTTACGAACAAAATGTACTAGTACGCGTTGACTTAAAAAGCCCAAAATATATTTATGCCTTATGGACTATGCCATGTAACCTTTTTTCAACTTTTTTTGACAACCCTGTATAACAAGATAATCACACTGTATAAATATAATTCAACTCCAGCATATATTTTAACCGTCCTGTATATGATTTGCTTATGTCCACATCATATAACAGTTTTTTAATAACCCTATATAATTTTAATTTCACATTTTTTTCAACATTTTTATACCACCAAACGTCCAGTCCACCCTATATTCCAACCATCCTGTATATACGGCTGCCTACGGACCACTATCATTCTAGTCCGTCCTATATTTCAATCTTCATATAAATGAAACTCCTTCTACAACTTTACTTTGTGATTTTGTTTGCTATAACTAAACACCCTGTCTATAAACGCATCAAATAGCAGTTTAAAGTTTAACATGTGTTGTCACTGAATTTTCTATTAGCCCGGGAGAATGTAACAACCAAAAGTACCGTCTCCGCAAAATGGAAAAATTTGCATTTAAATAGGTATTTACCTGGTATACAAACAAAACGAGCTTGGTACTCATTGATTTAAGGAGCCGAAAATACTATGCTTTACTACCTATATGCTTGAGATGTAGGTACATAGAAAATTTTCAAATTCGCAATTAAAACTTCCAGTGCCTAAAATTACCCCACTATTACGTTGGAATTAAAATATTTATGAGGAAATGTCCGTTATGTCATTTCGATGAAATTTTGACAAGAATTTTGGATTTTTTGGCGATTTTCTGGAAAACTGCAAGTTGCACGTCGCAAAAAAGAATATGAGATCATCTAAGGATCTTCCTTAATAGATCAAACGTTAAAAAACGATACACATCCATAAGGAGTTATCGAAAAATTGACTAAAATATTAGGGATATTGGTCGATTTCCATACACGCATGTGTTCATTCACAAATTCCGTAGCTTTACCAATAGAATTCTTTTCCAAAATTTGAAGTTTCACCAATCCGGATATATACTCTATTAAACAAGACTATATTCGTTCAATACGGTGCACCACAGGAGAAGAAATCAGGTAACATACATACAAAAAAAAAGCGAAAAAATACGGGACGAATTGATAACCTCCTCCTTTTTGGAAGTCGGTTAAAAATGAAAACTGTGGTTATTTTGCGAATCTGAATTTCTATGTTTTTCACGAAATTGTTTGATACTTTGTTAACGCATATATAAAAATATATGCAATGTCCTCGGGATCTACCTACACGCTTTTAAACTATCGATTATTATGATTCAAATAAACCAGTAGAGATTTACTGAATAGTAGTTTTGACAACACACTTCGAGATATTTTTCATTAGAAGGTTTACAGTAGTGATATAGAAGGCAGAGAAAAGCTGAAAATATTGAAAAATTTGTTATTTAATTAGCTGTTTCATTAACATTCCATAAACATTATCTTTCTGAAGACCTGAGAGACCTTAGAGCATCTATATATAAATAGGCTAAGACAAAACGATTAGGTACCATTTTCTCCTCTGTTTCTCAACCGATTTTCTTCATTTTTGTTTTGTTTAGTAGCTACTGACGACCTTCAGTGCAGAATGCTAATCTTAATTTATAATATTGGTTCATTCATTAAATAAAATATAATAAATATTCATTAGTTACGTCAATAATGTCAATGCCAAAATTGCCAAACAAATGAATGTGCAGCGTGCCGCCGCCGCCAGACTCAAACCATTGAGTAATTATATATAGACAGACCAATGCTGTTATATACTTAGAGCATGTACATCTGGAAGTGGCATGCAAGCGTTGTTATTGTTGAGTAGGTAAAGTAATCGTTGAATATCATAATTATACAGGGCGATTCCAGATATGTTAGACATCATTTTTTTAATGGGTGGCATATAAGCAGTTGCATATTTAGGGTGTTTAAAATATAGAGTAGAGTTCAATTATAACTGATAAAATAATTATATAGGGAAGCCCATTAGCGGTTGAATTTACAGGGTTCTTGGAATAGAAGGTGCAGTAAAATTACAGTTATACAGAGTGGTGATAAAATGTTATACATAGATGCATATACAGGGTGGCGGAAATGGAAATGCAACATTTCGTAACTCATAAGCAGTTGTATATATAGTTAAGATGAAATATAGGGTAAGAGGAATTATAGATAATTAAAATTTTCATAAACAAAAAGAGTAAATATGGTGGGTCATAGGCAGTGGCATATACAGAATGGTTTACCCGGTGGTAAAAATGTTAAAAAATATTATGTGTGGTCCATAAGCAGTTGCATATACAGGGTGGTGGAAATATATAATGAGATAAAATTATTATAATGAGAATTTAAAATTAAATGTTAGAGAATTGAGTGCAATTAGAGCTATACAGGGGGGTTAGAAAAAATAAATATGTAGGGTAGCCCATTAGCAGTTGAATTGTTGTCATATTAAATTAAAAATTACGAATTTGAACAGAACAATTCTATGAATTATATCTGAAAAAAACTTGAATTTCGTTACTTATTTGTAGAAGCGAGATGTAAGACCGACATCTAGGATTTTGGAGGAAACTATCACACAGAGGTTTCGAATCTGGATCCGTTCTGTGTAACTGCTGTTCTTCCTAAAGTTCTAGGATAGAATGTCACGATAAAATTTTCATGTTACTTAACCTGCCAGAGATATTGACACAATTGGTCACTGGACACTGGACGACAGCTAGTCATTATAAAACTTCCAGAGATTGTTCTGTATGGCCCAAGATGAAAAAATCCCAGTTAGACCAGGTTCGAACCCCTTTTAAGAGGTCAAATATGTGAAAAATTATTATTAACAGTGTAGAGATGGGAAGAAAATTTAGGAGTACCTAATGGCAAATGACGAGGAAAAATCGATTGGACCGTAACAGATAACCGGAAGGGGGTGGGGCATGCGCGTGTATAAATATGTATTTTTTGGAGTAAACCGTGTTTACTTACGGTTTCTGGGAAAATAGATTTCCTGTCGAAAAAAGTTTTCTTAAAAGTTCTAGATAATTAAAACATCTATAAATTTTGTTTTAACAATTTTTTGACGTAATCTCAAATATATTGAGAATAACGCTAAAAAACAATTTTTCATTGTTTTTATTATCTTTCACAAAAATATATTCATTTTACCAATTGGTGATGGAATTCGGTAAAAATATAAACTTTTGTGTTCCATAAGAATAGTAATATGTTTAAAGCGATATAGTTATAATTTTGAATTGGCGAATTCATTTCAAAAGACGTTTAATTTTCAATCAACAGAGTACACGAACAATATTTTTATTATTGAAAATTGCTGGATAGCATTTTCTTCATTGAAACTTCACTTTATGTAGATGTATAAATATACTAATACTGTAGGAACACATGGGCAAAATTAAAAAATCCAAATACATTTGTAATGAGAGATTTTTCGTAAATTGAAGTGTTAAATGTCTTGTAAAAGAAATTGAGAAAAAGAGCATTTTTGCCATGAAAAAAAATGTGTCTTATTCACACGCATAAATTATAAATACAAAGCCAAAATTTATTTAAACCTCTTTTTTGAAAACAGCTGTTTATAATGATACTTAACACATTGTGTGATTTCATGAGGATCTTCGATTTCTGCCAAAGTCATCCATGGTGATCAACATTATTTTGATCATTTGTTGTTGCTTCCTCATAACATCTCCTTCGAATAGCTGTGTTACTCTATTCTAGTAAGATTTAAAGATGTTAGAATTTATGAATGTACAGCTTTTTCCACAATATGGTGTTACTTTCCAAACAAAAAACAAAAAAGAAATTAGAAGATGCCGTAAATAAGCTTTAGAAATCAACCAAAATTTACTCACTGACAGAGATATCGCAACACCCAGAATGAGTTATTTTAATTTAATATTGTTTTGGTACAACATATACGTTAAAGTATGGAGTAGATAATTAAAGTTTGGTGAATTTATCAATTAATATTGTAGTCGTTTTTGCTTTTTTTTATTTACCAAGTTACGAATTGTGTAATGGGATCCAAAATCGATGTTTTACTAAACATTAACGTTGCTACGTTAACGTCGAATATGTATATCGCCAGCTAAGTGAATTTCAAATAGGTCGAATATTACTTTAGAGACCGATTTTCGACAACTCGAAATTTGAACTGATGGGTGACTAAGAGAACAAGACCATCCTGTAACTGTCCGAAAGGTTTACCGCCGAATAAGGTCTCTTCTTGGACTGCAGCATTATCGACCATTTTGTGCCAACCTTTGACCGCTGAGCAATGACGGCAAAGACTACATTGGTGCAGAGAACGACAATATTGGAATGTGGAATGGCATTGGGTCGTCTTCTCTGAGGAATTTCGATTCTGCTTGGAGGGACACGATTGCCGAAGAAGGGTTAAACGACGTCAAGGAGAAAGACGTCCACCTCAATTTGATGTTGAGACATTAGGCTTTATGATAGGGGGTGCTATTGCACATGGAAGTAGGTCCCCTTTAGTATTTGTTCGAGGCAACATGACAGTGCAATTTTATCTTCAGGAAGTAGTGGGGCCGCATGTACTCCCTTACTTTAATCGGCTAATAGATTCCATGTTTCAAAAAGATAATTCTCGCCCTCATGTTGGACTAGTTAGTTTAAACTATTTTAAAGAGACCCCTGTGAATCTGTTGCCATGGCTGGCCAGATCCCCCCGATCTCCCGATCTTTGGGATATGATGCCAGCCAGCCCCCACGGACTATGGAGTTTCTAAAACATGGAATACAGGTAGCTTGAGATAGTATTCCTGAAGAAGAAACAAATCGGCTTATCGAATCAATGCCAAGATGTGTTGGGTAGTGTATAGATAACCGCTGTAGATTAGCAAATTATTAACAAAAAAAAAGTTAGACTTTTTATTCATATTTTAATCATTTACTCCTAACTATAGCATGTATGTTTTACCAAAACAATATTAAATTGAAACATCTCGTTCTAATTGTTGCGCTTTCTTTGCCACTGACTATATTTTAATCTCTCATTTTAAAAATATTTCAATAATCTAAAATAAGTTAATAAATATTATTCAAATAATTTCTTTTGAGAAGTGTATTCTTCCAGCTGAAAATTCATTGCTCAACCCCTGTACAGTTAAAACTTTCTGCACACGTGTGGTTCAGAAATATATTTTATCTAAACTCAACTGCAACCATATATATTTCTCAAGTCCTACAACCAGTTCAATGTTAATTCATATCAGTTAACATGAAAAAAATTGATTCGCATTGCATATCAATTTATGCTAGTGTTATTGTCACAACACCTTTACTCACCAACGCGAAACAGTGACCTTTATATAAATCAAGTGCATAGTATTATTTCTAGATCCGAAAGCAAAGTTATCCCACTTAGCGAGCACTGCAGGTAGGTACTTAACGATACTACGCACTTTCATCACGAGATATAGCGGTGCTGTCTCGTATTTAAACGTTTTAAATAGCGTGAACATTGCGTTTCAAGAACACGCCCTTTTAGTTGATGCAATTCTGTATTACTTAAGCAAACTGGTTGAGAATTAAAGTAATAAAGGTCTACAAAAACTAATATTTCCATAAACCGAATGGTTTCACCTTACTAGGATTGAGAATTGAGATCTATGTCACTGTCTCTGCATACCAAAAAATGTTAAGTATATATACAGGGTGTAAATAATTTGAGTGAATGTATTGCAGGTGAAGATAGTATACACCAAACAAAACGAAAAACTGTTATAATACTATGTTCTATAGGCATTAATATTATTATTATTGATAATGCAACAATGTCGCCGTAAAATCAGATTCACTTTTAGATCGAATAATAAACAAATGACTTGGACCACAAAAAAATGAAGACCTGGGCTTTCTTGTGTATTGAATTATATTGTTTCGGGAGCCGTTAAATATTTTTAGGTAAATAAAACTTTATGAAATTTTATTTTCAAAAATGTAGGCTTTTAATAACTATGTATTGAAATGAATATTTATATTTGGCGATTTATTTTATGCATCAAGTTGAAGTAGGGAGGACACAAAGTTGTTTACATATGATATAGAAATAATTCGATACGAACTATATAGCAGTTCATTTATTTGTTAAATTATTCGAAAAATAATTATTGCTTATTAAATGAATATCATTTGTTAGACAAGTAAATACTCATGTATGAATTGTGATCATATGAAACTATTTGACTACTAACTACTGGATTTATTCACAATACGTGACTAGTTTCGACGTTCACGTGTCATTTTCAAACGAATACACATCAATGAAAAAATGACAAACTAAGCAACTAAACCATTTTAAACATTAATAGGAACTTAACTAACTAAAGCTATGAACTGAACAAAGCAAAAGCAACCAAGCAAAAAATACCCATGTATTTACAAACTATGTCATCATGATAGAGCTCAGGAGAACAAACTGATTCTTCATTGTAAATATTTAAAATTCAACATTCTTGCTATTACATCTGCTTTCCCGATAAATTAATAACATGTAAGGTCTTTCACTAATTGTGCCTATAATCTGGCACTATTTGTTACAAATTAATACTGCACTCGAACTGACAATTCACAACCAATTGTTTGTTTTTACAATTTATTTTTTAAATCACGAAGTCTACATCGAATATCACGCAAATCACATTCAATAATTTTCTCACAAGAACTGATACAGCAAAAAACAACCGTGGCGGTCGGCTGTCGTTAAAGTAAACATGTAATAAGCCAAACATGCTTACATCTAGTACATATAACTGAATTTAATATTTTATCGCAAAATGAAATCCGGCGTCTAGAAGTTTCAGGAAAATCTAGCCCCCAGAGCCTCCAAAAGACAAAGTTAGACTTACAAAGTTTTTAAAGGTTACATCCGCCATCTTGGAACAGACATTTTCATTGCGTTAACTATAAATAAAACAAGCAGAGCAGACTCAAATTCAGTTCAGTTACCTAGTGACTCTTGTGGAGTAGGCAGATTGAGCCCCCGAGTTCGATCTAGACTCTGAACTCTTTTTCACTTTTGTATCTTGATAATGGCTCCAAAGCAGGAGTCGAAACGTCGAGTATATAATAAATTCAGACACGGTTCTCACCCGGAACCTTAGCCTTGTTCATATATATATATATATATATATATATATATATATATATATATATAGTAGATTGTAGTCTTACACATATAGAACAATGTGATTTTCTTTGTTGTATCCGGTGTACATCCGTTTCTTGGTTTGTACGCTAAAAAGAACAGTTTACCTGACGTTTCGCCAAAATCTCATTTGGCATTATCAAAGCTGAATCTTCACTGATTGATCTAAAAGGCCTTCTAGGAATTCTATTTTACCAAGATATATTTCGAAATGACTGTATATAACGCAAAAAATCCAAAAAATATGTGCAAAAACGGTAAACTTCAAACTAAATAATAAATTAATTTTCTACATAAATCTAGGAAAAAAGACAAAAATATATCATATAGTATATATGTAATGGTTTCCATTATGATTGACTGGAAGTCAGTTCTTTTTCAAAACAAATTATAAATTGTAACATATTAAGGTAAATCAAATGTGATTCAAAATTATAACAAAAAACATACTATTTTTCAGAAATCATAAATTTAATAGTCAAGATATGTCAGAAAATAGTTATTGATTACACAGGTTGTTTAAACTATTTTCATTTTGAGAGATTGAAATATAACAAATAGCACAAAATCATCCACTAGGGATGGCTTATAATAACATTGCTACAGGAAAATAAATTATAACACAAAGGAAATACTATGATATGCTGATTGATTTAGTAAAACTCTTCTGAATTCCTTCTTATAATTATCACATTCATGTAAAAAATGATATATTGCTTCTAATATAGTTAATACTAGACAAATCTATACTAACATTTAACTATCATGCAAGCTTTATAGTTGGTTGCGTACATTTTACCAACCAAAAATTACATGAAAATTAAATTTTATTGCTCACATTGCTTAAAAAGTTCAAACAAAAATACTAAGTGTACTGAGTATTATATCCAGGCAAGAATTGTTCTCCATTTTTATTTTCATTTTGAGGTCGGAGCATCTGCCTTTTTCGAAATTTGCATTGAAAAATATTGCTTAAAAAAAGATTGCCTTCGTCAGAGGCAAACTTACATTTGGCAGTGACATCTTTAGAACATAAGAGAACCGCCATTTTTTATTGCTTCATGAAAATAAATTTCAGTGTCTAAGTACTTCTGGGGAAATAACACCACAGTTCAGAAAATTGCTGTATGTTCCAAACGTTTCGGGGTATAGGTCAGACCCCGTTGTCAATGGTTAAGAAACTGTGGATAAAAAATGCACAATTCTTAGATGTAAAATTAAAATATTTGACAATATCTAGACCCCGAAAAGTTTGGAATATACAGCAATTTTCTTAACTATGGTGTTATTTCCCAAAAATTACTTAGACATTGAAAAATATGCCACCAATATCATTCAGAAAACAACGAAAATAAATTTGCTATATAATAATTTATATTTAAAAAAGAACCAACTTCAACTGACTTAAAATCAAACCATTTGTAATCGATCACTTTCTCCCTCTCTTCAATTTGTATTTTTTTGTATATTTTTCACATATTTTTTTAACTTTTATATCCGTTTTATTATTTGGAACACTTTTTATAAGCGTAACTCTAATTCACCCTATATTGCAACCACCCTGTATATATTTGTGTATTGGTCACCCAATACAAATTATTAATTTATCATTTACTGAAACACCCTGTACGACTATAATTCAACTCCACAAGATGTTGCAACCGCCCTGTATAAGTACTAATCCTCTCGACCCTATTGACTGGTTCTAGTTTTCTATTTTTTAAATCATACTGTATACTTATAATTTTACTCCGCCCCTTCTGCCAAGTATAAGCAACTACACTTATGTTCTACACCATAAAACATTTTTAACCACCCTATATAACTATAATTCCACTACACCATATATACAACTGCTTCTAACATTTTATTAACTCTCTGCCTTATAACTCAAATATATTTACTGCATATGCTCATTTAAAAAAATAACTTTATTAATTATCCACTCTGTATAACTATAGCTTTACCTCACTCTTATTTCAACTACCTAATATACGCAACTACTTATATGCCACACCATACAACATTTTTTGAAGCACCCGGTATAACTTTAATTGGATTCCGCCTTATGTTTGAACCATTCTATGTATGCAACTTTTGATGTACCAGCCACTATCAAAGTTACTTGTAAGACTTTTTTTGAACTCACCTGTATAACTGTAATTTTACTTCGCCCTATATTTCGACTGCGCACATTGCTTCCTGCTTGAATTTCCATGCACGCACACACACACGTTCCACCTTATACCAAAAAGATCGCTCACATAACAATTTGTCTTTTCGTTACATTTCACTCGACTTTAAGCTCAGTAAAATGAAATCCGTTATAAACACCATGTAAGATATATTTTCACGGTATATCTTGATATTTAAGCTAGATATTTTTAATGAAAATTTGACATTTACATTGATTTTTACTTTTTTTGTACATATTTTTCCGACTTTCAGAAAAACGATATATTTTACGTTATAGAAAATAATAAAGCTGGAACATCTCTTTGTAGAATACAATTTAAAATTTTACAGAAAACATTGTTGAGTCATTGAAATTCACTGAAGTGTAGTCCCTTAATTACTGCCGACGAATTGATAAGTTCCTCCTTTTTGGAAATTCTGATAATAAATACATAGAAGGCGCCTTGAATTATTTTTTAATTATCTACAGGTCTCTAAATTTCCATTTATAAAATGTGTTCTAACTAAAGCCAGTATGTTAAGTAACTCTGGGTAAATGTGCAGCTTTTCAGATTTGATTTGAAAAAAAAACTATGTAGTAAAATATGTTGAATTATCTACAACAAATAATGATAATAGAGTTGCTTGGTAATAATTTTCATTTATTATTGTTTATTTCGATACAGCATTCTTCTTTTCACTATCCTACACAAATTGTATAATTATTGTCCTATAACAATCATTACCTTATATAAGATATTGCCGGTTACCATCTTGAAGAAGTCTCACTTTCCTATTCAGTATATTAATACCGCAAAACCAACTTTCCATCTAAAACAGTGCCAGTTCTTTAGCAAATTTCAAAGAATCAATAAAAACAATTGCCTGTCACCTTAGCATATATAGCATTATCTATGAAAAAAGTCAACAGGATCGAAGCAGCAATTGCAAGAGATTCATTCGCTTAATACCAGGAAATTACTGGGGCATAAAATCGAGACAAGTTAATGGCTATTTTATAGCAATAGTGTAACCGCAATCTTTCCAGGCACTGGCTAGCGTTATTAACGGATTGTTGTTTTTGTTTTTAATTTCAATGTTTGGAATTAATGAAGGGCAAAGTGGAGCGTGAAAATAATTGTAGTTTTTAGCGGTAGACACATCTTCAAAATTATATATTGAAGATGTCTAATAAATATTTTTTCTAGTATAAATTAATGTCTTTCATACCTTACATTTTGACCTTATTATTATAGATTTACAAAACTAGAATAAGCTTTATTAAAATTGTCGTAATCATATTTTATCAAATCGTAAAAAATAAAATATATTCTAAAATAATCAATAAGAATTTGAGGATCTTACATGTGCGAAAGAAGTTTAATGCAATTTCTCGTACATCAGCATGCACGATAATTTCAAATTCATTTCTTACTAATTTCAAACACCCCAAATAGGGGGGGGGGCAGAGATGTTCTACAATTATGCAAGGTGTATTAAAAACGTGCACCAATACGCGGCTAAGAAAATAAATTAATGTAAATGCAGATTTGAAAATCCTTTGAATGAAAAATCGGCTTTTAACTTTTTAATAAATCAAGCCGTTTTAAGTTATACCAAAAAAATTATGGCAAATGGATTCTGATATATGTGACCCCTGATCGCGAATGAAGCGTCAGAATTTAGCCTTAAAAAAATTGTGACGTGTAGACTAAATTCTGACACCGGATTCGTAATCAGGAGCCAAAATTACATAGGCTTCTTATTGACTTCTTCTGAACCTCTACCTCTCATGATAGTACTAAAGTATCAAAGCCAATTTATGCACAATCCACGGTAGTATCAGTTTTCAAATTAATGAAACAATATGAAAATAAAATCTTAAAAACATTGAATAAAAAGAAATATCTAGATTCACCCCTAACAAGAAGACGCCTGGACTGAATAATTAAAATATGACAAAAATCAAGCAACACCATATACAATGGAGTAATGGAGATGGCCTATTCCAGACGAACTAAGGTTTTCGCGCTCAGAGTCATAGCTGATTCCGCTTTTTCTGGATTATTTATATATTTATCTGGTTCAGATATATAAATATACTAGCCATTACCCGCGGTTTCACCCGCGCACGGAATGTTCAAGCCTTCGCAAAAAGAAATAACTTATGAAACATATGGATTATCCTTAACTATAAATCCACCAATCCCAAATATCAAACTGCCCAAACTGCAAGTACTTATGGTCCACCCTATATAACAATTTTATTCGACATTTCTTGAATCACCCTACATTGCAACCATCCTGTATATGCTACTGTTTATTTGTCAGCCAATATAACTTTTTGAACACCTGACTATAACTCTTCTCTATCCTATATTTCAGCTATGCAACTGCTTATGGTCTACGCTGCATAACAATGATTTCTGATATTTCTGAACCACCTTTTAATGTAAAATTTCTCTTGACTCTATATTTTAATCAACTTTTTTATGCAGCTTTTTCTAACATTGAGTTAAACACACTAAAACTATAATCTTGCTTCTTCCCATATTTCAGAAATTGCATACATTAGAATGAAACTGTTCATGGTCTACCTTATATAACAATTTTTTTAAACTTTTTTTGATCCACCCTAATGGAAATTCCTATGGAACCCTTGGTGTGTCTCAAATATAAAGACACAGTTTTGCACGCTAACACCAAACTTTTATTTAAACCATCACCCAAATTGCATCTACTTATTGGCCACCCTATACAACAATTTTATTCAACATTTTTTTAACCGCTTTGTATAACTAACTCTACTTCCATCTACATTAAAACCATCTTGTATACACCACTGACAATTTGTCAAACTTTACCACTTATTTTTGAACCACCCTGTATAACCTTAATTTTACTCTACAAAATATTTCATCCTCCCTGTATGTGCATCTGCTGACGGGCCGCCAAATATAACTTAAGTATAACTCTGGTCTACTAACTATATTATATATGCAACTGCTTATGGACTAAGCTATATAACCATTTTTGAACCACCCTTGAAAGTATAATTTGTCTCCTCCTTGTATTTCAACCACCCCTTATAACATTGTTTTAATCACACTCTATGAACTATAATTTCACTTCGATCCATGTTTCAGAAATTGCATATATGCAACAGCTCATGTTCTATCCTACAAAAAAATTATCCAACCAGTTTAACTATAAATCTACTCCACCCGCTATTTTAAACATCTTGTATTTGCAACTACTTATCGGCCACCCAGTATAACATTTCTTGTACCACCCTGTATAAGTATAAATCCATCTATGTCCAATATATTTCACCAAAACCGCAACTGCTCATTGGGCACCGAATATAACAATTTTGTTCAACATGTTTTTGAATCACCTTTTATGTATTACAACTACCCTGTATACGCTACTGCTTATTGGTCAACCAATATAACATTTTTAAAATAATCATCATAACACTTCTTCATCCTATACTTCAACTATCCTATCTTTGCAACTAATTATGAACTACACTATTTCACAATTTTTCCTCATATTTTTTCAAGACATATTAAAGTATAATTTTTCTCCATACTTAATTTAACCCACCCTTCATTTACAACTTTTTCTAACCTTGTTTAAATGACACTGTACAACTATACTTTACTGCGCACCATATTTCAGGTACTCCATATATGCAACTGCTCTATAACAAATTTTGTATCAACCTGTATCCTTAGAATCCTACCCCACCCTATATTTCAACCATCCGGTAAATGGAACAGATTGTAGATCATAACATTACTTTATAATAATATTTAAACCTACCTGTAATTATACTCCGCTGCATATTTCAACCATCCAACTACTTGTGGATATAAAACAAGTTTTTAACCACAACATAAATATTTTCACTTATATATCTTATATTTCAAACACCCTGTATAAACAACTGCTTCTAACATATCTTCAACCCATTCCATAACTATAATAATCTTATGAATATAATTCAAAGTTCCTAACTGCTTACAAATTTTTTAGATTTTTTATTCAAACTGTATAAATATTCTACACTTTTTCAATCACTTGGTAAATGGAACTACTTATGACCCACTCAATATAACCCACCCCGTATAACTAATTTCACTCACCCTTATTTCCACCACATTGTATATATGCAGCTGCTTATAGGACACCAAATATAACTTTTTTAAATCCATCTAATTCTACTCCGCTCTAAGTTTCCTATATACAGAACACCCTGTAAAATTACGCTTGATATATGAGTTGATTTTTCTTAAATCCAAACATTTGCACACTCCGAATTTAGGATAAAAGCTAAGCTGATGCCAGTATCTAATATTTTGTACATGCGGTGGAACCAATTGAGTAATTGTGTTACATGGTGGAGGTTTTTTCGCTATATCTGCCGTTTCTGTCAATTTAGAGAGATAAAATGTCTACCAGATTTTAAGACAAACTATAGGCTTTGCAAGAAAAAAAGATTCAGCAAAATCACTTCAGTAGTTCTTACGTGATGCCCGAACAAACAAACAAACAATTTTATAATAGTATAGATTAATTCGAAAAAATGAGGCGGTCCAAATCCGAAAAAAGCAGAATCAACCCAAACTAAAAGAAGTTTTACATCAAATACAAACTAGGAAAAGTGCAAGTCACGATGAAATAACTAGCACTATAGAAACACAGAATTTTATATACAGGTTCACAATTCCTGGCCGCAGCAAACAACCTCAGTGAATACTCGTCATCTGGTTCGATTTCACGTACTGATTTTTATTTTTTACGACAATTCAAGAGTATCCGATTTTATAAGGTCCTCTAATATTTTTGTCGCCATCTTTTGCTGAACGTCAGTCTTATTTTTGGCCTCAGGTTTCCATTAGAGTGTAGTTCTCGCGATATTCTTATTAGACTTCCTCCGAGTGTAACCAATCCGTCCCCATTTTCTTTTCCAAATTTCTATATGCACCTCTACTTGGTTGGTGATGTGGAGCTGGTCTGTATTACATATGGTATTCGGTCAAAATATTTTTCGAAGTCTTCTCAAGCAAATGTTGAATGTCAACAGATGTTTGATAGATGTTTTTGTTACTGTCTAGATGTTTAATAGAATTTGCTTGGAGAGTTGATCATGTTGACAATATCTCTAGGCTATTACATAATAAGGCAGGTATCATCGTCATATTCGAGATCAGTCAAATATGTGATGTAGCGGATATTTGCGGTAGCATTGTGCAGAACGCTGTTCAGAATTATAGTAAAGAGGTTAGGGGATAAACTCCAGCCTTTTTAACTTCTGCTCAAGGGCATACCTGGCTTTTGGTTTAGGTAGGGGCAAAATTAGCAAAAAAAATTTTTCTAGCGGGTTCTACTAAATTCTACTTGTCTCAAGATACTTTCTCTGGCTGAAAAAGACTAATCAAAGTCGAAAGAAACTCCAAACTTTACAGGTTTTCAAAACAAAGAATACTTTTTCTTCTTTGGATTCTCAGACTTTTGCTTTGAACAAGAGGAACCACGCCACAAAATTTTTGGAGATTTGCGAAATTCCAAAAGTATCTTCCTTTTGTCATGAATCCGAAGCAGTAAACTGGGATCCGGGTTTCACCTAAACCCAAAGATATTTCTGGGTGGATATGGAAGCTTTCGACCTTAAGGGTCTGATCAGTTAAACGAAGAAGCCTAAGGGCCAGTGGTTTTATCTTCATTGAGTTTTATATCTATTAAATTACTACTTGGCAGTTAAACATAAACGCTTGCCATCTCGTCGATAGTCGTCATCTGTTACTCTAGACAAGAGGTCCTTACAGGATTCTATCATGAGGAGTAAGTAAGGAAGTCAGTCAGGTTTGGGAAGGTTTGAGCGCAGCATGAGGGTAGGATGGTCCCCTGTAGAGTTTCCGACGCTCACAAAAACACTCGCGTAGACAGCGGCGCATCCTTGTAGCAGCTCTGCTATCTGTCAGTGTCATACATGAGTATTTACCCGTTACACCAATTTTTCTGCAATCTCTAATCGAACAGCACCTTGATGTGCATTCCATGTTGCAAGTAGCGCAAAAGGTAAAATGCTGAATGGTTTGTTTTGTATTAGAAAAGCGAGTGTCGTGTAATATACGAAGTGAGGGAAAATGAAATTATACCGAAAAATATAACCGCAACTTCAAAATCACAATTATTTTGCCCTAACTTGTCAAGCATCATCATTTCTAAATCAGTTTCTTGTGCAATGAAATCTTAACAATTTCCTCAAATGATTCGAAACTCAGATGAATTGTTTGGATGTATTCTACGTTAAAGAACAGTTACGAAATGCCAGCAAAAGATTCAGACGACTAGATATTGCACACTACAAGTAAATCGAGTGCTTGTTCACGATTTCTCAAGCCGCTTAGAACTTCTTGACATTCACTTTGGTAGACAAAATCGATGAATGACGATACATTGTCGAACGAGGAACGCTAAACGCACATGCACATCTAAGAATTTTATCTTATGTTTGCGAAACATTTTAACTCTCTTTGGGGGTATATATTAATTAACGGTGGACTTAAATGTTGTTCGACACATATAGTTTATGTCACAATATCAATGCAATTAGTGTAAAGAGTGAGATTAATTTCTTTAATACTTTTACAAAATGATGCATTTATACAGTAAGGTGGCCGGTATTGAAATTTTCATAATTCGAATTCTTTTCAAAAATATAATGTAAGTAATCATACAGCAATAGGTGCCTTTACCATAATGGAATATTATCAATACTAGCATAAAGTAATAGGATTTGTTTGTTTGAGTGAGTATACGTACTCTACCATTTTTTTCCAAAAAAAGTCAACTTTATTTTTTACAGGCATGAAAATTTCTAATAGTGATTTTACGAAAATTCAAGAACGGTCATTAAAGAATATAAATATTGAGCTGTGATTTCGCGGGTATTAAATTTATGAAAGGGGTGGGCTTTCAAAAGAATTTGAGAAAGACTCAGAAAAATCTAGAAAATGTCGGGAATGTGAAAAATAAAATATGACAAAAATATAAAAACACCAAATAGTAAGAAATATTTAAAAATATCAAAAATGGCCAAATAATATTTTTTTAATGTCAGAAATACCCCATGTGCAAAAAAATCACAAGCGCAAATGGTATACAATATCAGATATAGTAAAAATGATAAAAATAAAAAAGAGCGGAGTCAATTGAGACTGAACGATGGAAGCGAAAGCGTCTTACGAGTTATAAATTCCGTCTCTTGTTATATCCCTGTCTCTGCTTCTCTTTCCTTGTGTTTGGTTTCAATTTCGTAATAGCACAAAACGATAATTTTGTGTTAATGTCATAAGATGTATATGCTCTAAGATTCGCTATTAATAAGAACTTAATTAAACGACAATATTTTATTTATTTATTTAAAGTCACATCAAGTATATGCTCTAAGGCCGTTATTAATGTACATTGCAGCTACCTTCAGAAGTATAGGGTCTACAATGCCATATTAAGAAATTTAACGATTTCCAGTCGTCTTTCTTCAGTGTTTAATTAATAGTGGCGCCGTCTAGTGACGAAAAGTAATACAAATACAGCAATATTAATTCATGAATACAACTTTTTGAACTTTTACATGTTAAGCTTTTCCACGCAATAAATTTCAATTATTATTCAGACGTCTTGTAAAATGTTTACTTTATAATGTGAAGCCTTCTGACGTATGTCAAATCCCTAATTTAAGATGCCCCAAAGAGAGAATTGCAGTTTGTAAGAGAACGAACACAAAATTTTGTGCTGGTATTGTATTTTAATTGAATGTTAAATTGCCTAAATATTATTGATTTTCTATAAAAGAAGAGACTGTTAATATATTCCCTGTTCCCTGTTTCTTATACAGAAAACTAAATTGTATAGGTATTATAAGATCAATGTATGGTGTGGTGTCGGTCATGATGTCGGGCGTAGTGTCGGTTGTGGTGTCGGTCGTGGTGCCAGTCGTGGTGTCGGGCCGAACGTGTCGAAACAAATGAAATTTCAAGTTATGCATTTCATTCCCTTCCTCATCTATTTTCATATGTGTAAGTGTGGGCCACCATTAAGAAGCTTTCGCTTAAAAAACGTAAAATAGCTAAAATGTAAGGTACCATAGAATTATCACAAACCTCAAAATGTTAAACATATAAATGGTACAAATTAATATAAAAACATCAAAAATTCCTAAAATATCTAGAATATCAAACATCAATAAATACAAACGTCAGTAATGTCAATATATCTGACTGCAAATTAAATGACAAAATGCCGTATTTTCGAACTTTTAAAAGTCATCTTAATTCAGTTACTATAAAAAATTTTCGTGGAAAGTGGTGTGGTTTCCAACATAGGAGCTGTACGAAATATGAAAAATATCAAATCACAAAATCGTTTAAGATAAAAAAAAATGAAAAATACAGAACATCTCAAATTATAATATATGTCAAAGCGTCAATTATGGCTCAGCATGTCAACGACAGGTAAAATGTATCGAATGGAAAACAAACAAACTCTTTGTTGAAATGAGACAGTTGTTATAAACTAACCTATATGTCATAGCCAAAATCTTTTGGAACCGTCTTAGTTTGAATCTGAGAAGACATATATTATTATGCCCGCAATTGTTTAACAGTCTTAATGAATGAGAGAACGATATTTAGATAGGGTTATATTTCAGTCATTTGCTGATGCGATGGACAACAAAGTTATTTTTATGCATGATGCTTATTGTGCCGATCTCCGATGAGATAGATTATCAAGGAATTTTTGGAATGAAGTGGCCACCGTGTTTGCCAGGCATGAAGTGTATTGAGCATAGTTGAGTCAAAATGCGAGGTAGTTAAACATATTGTATTAAATAACTATATCTAGGCATTTCAGGACGTCGTCCATATTCTCAAATTTAGTGTTTTGTTGGTTTAATGCTTTAACATGTAAGTACACAAACATAATCATATCAAAAATATGGTTATGAATTACTCTGGTTTTAAAATATGGTCATTCAATTGACAAAAACTTTATATACTGACGATAATAAATTCTACACTTACAATACAGCTCAACTTATAAATTCTAATTTAAATTTTTGGAATTGAATTTTAATGTCAAACTAAATTTAATTGAACCCTTCTGTTGCAGAACACTTCCTTATATGTGATTTGTCGTTCTTAAGTTTTCTAGAGAATTCTAGTATATTCTGTGTCGGTGAGGGACAAATGTCAAGAATGTTCTCGAAATGAAAAGATTGTTCTAGAATTATTAATTACGATTTTCTGTCAAGATGTCAGTGACAATTTATACCTATATATAAGAACATTCCTCGCGAGCAATCATACGTTTTCGTCTGAAATACTTACGAAGCGTCCCACCTAAAATTGATATATATCTCGGTCCCAAATATGTAAAGTTTTGAAAGGCTTGTAGCAAACACGTTATTAGTTACTTAAGTAAATTTGTTTAATTACAGTTTGTTCGTTGACCCATACATGAATCTTATTTTACCATTACTTATTTTTAAGAATTTATTTTCTCGAAACCGAAAAACTAATATTTGATAGGCATAAACTAGTTTTAATAAATATAAGGGAATTACACACTCTCGTATTACCTAGCGCGACACTAACTTTTTCTGGCCTAAAGAAATATTATAAATTCCTGAAATTAATCAAAGTATGTCGCGTTTTGCTGAAGTTTGCTTAATTTGAAAGGCTTCTTAAATCTAATTACGCATTGAGCCATAAAGCCAATGAACTGAATTCATCCTTGTCACTTCAATAAAAGACCGTTCAGTCATCAGTTCGAGCAAAGAGTTTATGGCAAAAATCACTTTCAGATGCTTCTTTCATATAAAAGCAGACATCTTATAGAAGTCAACCGCAGAAAATATTACTCAATCGTCAGCTACAAAAACTTTTCAGGTCCTTATAAAACATAATGGAAAACTCCGCAATGCTGTATTTTATACGGTATTATGGTATGTGTTTGCAGTTGGATGCGGTCGAAAACCACGAGAAGAAATTCGACAGATTCAGTGAAAACTATTAGTAGTGGTTTTCGAACGTAAACAAAAACGGATTTGTTTATTGGTTCGAAACGGTGTTTGCATTCAATGAAATTTGAGATGCTTAAAGTTTTCATAAGTTTGAATTTGAAGTGCTAAATTTCATTGCCCAAGTAACAGAATAGTTTATGCAGAAAACATTCTGTGAATTTAAAGTGAAATACTATACAGTGTGGAACAGCTACATGGAATAAATTCGATAACGTTTGGACAAGTCGATTCGTATTTTTAAATGCGCATTTTTTCAACAAATATAATTATACAGGCTGTGTCATGTGACAGTGGCCAATACCTACTTTCATATTTTAAATGCAAGCCCCTGTACATTATTTATTTTTTGGATTCTCCAGAAAATTCTATACATAATTTATGTACAATGTCCTACACCCACATTCAACTGTTTCGGAAATATTAAATGTTTTCAGATTTATTACAAAAATGAACATTTTATTTCACCTATTTGCTACATTACACTAAAAACCTAATAAGTAATAGTGATTATTTCTTAATAATATCAACTAATAACAAAAATGCTCGCAGCGAACGTCTTGGCAACATGCTAGTCTGGTATAGAAATTTCTTGTAACGTTACTCAACATTTCAAAGTGACTGATCTAATCGCAAGCGTCATTCGTCTTTTTAGGTCATCTAAGTTGAGGCGTTTGGTTCAGTTTAGTTTTGTATACAGTACTTTTCACATATCCCCACAAAAAGTAGTCCAATGGCGTCAAGTCAGGAGATCGTGCTGGCCATTCTATCGATACGCGCCTCCCAATCCACCGATTTGGGAAAAGTTTGTTCAGGTACTGTCAGACATTGATTTCCTAATGAGGTGGTGCTCCATCTTGCTGAAAACACATTGTATTAACAGGAACTTGTGGGTTTACAGATAAGTTTCTCAAAATTGGCAAGACATTATTTTGGAGCAGTTCTAAATATTTATCTTCATTCAAGTTGCCATCAACGAAAAAGGGACCTACGATATGATTTCCAACAATTCCTGCCCAAACATGAACTTTTTCAGGATATTGGGTATGTTTCTCTGTCATCCAGTGAGGATGCTCATTAGACTAATATCGGCAAGTATAAATGTAAGTGTAAATGTGCTCTCATCCGAATCACATTGTTATCTAACCTTACCATCATTTATACACAGAAATACTTTTTCCTATCGCAATCGTCTTCCATGAGCTTCTGAGTCGGCATCATTTTATAGGGATGAATTTTACTTTCCGTTAATACTCGAAAAATTGATGTGTGGCTAAAGTTGAACAGTGGGGCTGCATTTTGACCAGAATTATGTGGGTTTCCTTGAAACTGAAGCATAATATCCAATTGCGTATTATTACTTACAGGATCGGCAGGTACTTTTTTTATCTGTCTTACATGACCAATCTCGCGAAACTTCTTTTATATTTTGCTAATTGTTCCTTGGGATACAGGCGAACAATTTGAAAAATTTTCATGAAATAAGCGAGAAACTTTTGTGTCCGTGCCAGCCTAGAATCATTTAAGAATTATAAAAGTTCTCAACAAATTAATAATGTAAGTGACATATGTTTCTGTGTATTGGACACCCAATAAAAATTATTTACCTATCATTTTCTGAATCACCCTGTACAACTATAAATCAACTTCCACTCTGTATAACTATAGTTTTACTTCAATGTTAATTAAACACCTTCTATCAGCAACTGCTTATGTGCCACCGAATACAATATTTTTTGAACAACCCTGTATAACTTATATTCTATTCCACCTTATATTTCAACCATCGTATATAAGGAAATGCTTATGTACCACTCAAATTCGATGCACGCACGCACCTACAACCGTATACCGCAAAAAAAAGAAAAAATCGCGCACCTAACAATTTTTCTGTCTATACATTAATGGAATATTTTGTGCCATTTCACTCGACTGCAACCCCTATAAAATGAAAACCCTTACAAACGCTCTGTACGATATACTTTCATGGCATATCTTGACATTTAAGCTATATATATTGTTACGAAATTTACCAAAGCCGACCCTGTTTCATTTCAGTACGACAACGATCGATTTGAGATAAAAAATGGTTCTCGAAAAGACTCGGCACCTGGGGGAGTGATGATTGGTTTTGCGAGAATTTTCTATGCTGGTTTTATAAAGGAAGCTGCCTACGTTCGCGAGTTAGTAGAACATTGACGACGAGCGTATAGTGTAATGTTATTGTGATATATTGTGATTTTAGAATCAGCTGTTTTAATGTAAATAAAGTTCTAGAAAAGTGAAACTGAATATTAGTTTTATAATGTTAAATTGAACCTACGGACTATATTGCAATATTTATGATGAAAATTTGACATTTACATTGATGTTTATGATTTTTTGCACATATTTTTACGATTTTCAGAATATATGTTTTACGTTATAGATAATCAAGCTGGCACATCTCTTAGAATACAATTTAAAATATTCAAATTGATTGAACCGTTTTAGAGAAAACAGCGCCGATTCATCGAAATTCTCTGAAGGGTAGTCCTTTAATTATGGTTTTTTATTTATTTTTTGAAAAACCGTATATCTCACCTTATAGAAAATTACCTGGTACCTTTCTGTAATATTCCTTAATACATAACCGTTTAAATCATCAAAAATGTCCAAGCCGTTTTTGAATAATCACTAAGCATACATAAAAAAACGTGCCGACAAACTGATAACCTCCTACTTTTTGGAAGTTGGTTAAAAATGAGTGATAACTTTCCCAAAATTGACTTTAGTGTAAGTTTGAGTATGAAAATTAAAAGTAGTGAGAGGTGCGTTATGTTTCTATTTTAGAGTAACATGACAAAAACCACAATTTCTTGGTTTCTAAGGTAGGTAATATTGGAGCACATAGACCTTCCTCACTAAATAGCTTATAAAATTCTAGTCTGAATGGTAGTGCTGGACATTATAGCATTGAAGCAAACTTAAAAACAAGCCATCAGCTATATAATATTAATCTAGATAATTCATCTCCACTAAATTTCAGACAACTATACCAACCAAATGTCGCATAGCTTCACACTGCATTTGCATAACAAATTAACAAAACTTAACGCCCATCACGTGAGCCCTTCCTAGATGGAAGTTTCGCTTGAATAAACCCTTCTGTTTTAAACCCTAGTAAACATAACATTCAGCCATAACAAGATAAATATCGGTCTCATAATTCCAGAACAAACGAAGTGCGGACAACTTGTGGCATCACCGTCATCATGGTTCCGCGATGCGACGCTTCACTGCTATTTGCTTTATTAACGAAATGGATTGGAGAGGGTGATTTTTGTTTTTCGAAAGCTCTGTATGATGGCGAGGCTCATTTTGAAAGGGTTATGATGTAATTCTACCCTGTTACTTTTTATTTGTAGTAAAAGCTTCACCAAAGTGTTGATTTTAATTTTCGGTATCCGCCTTATTTAGAACTTTTTACTTTTATTGTATTACATTAGATAAGCCGATTTTCAGCGATCTAAAACCGGTTATAACTTTGCTTGTACCCTTGGTTGCCAGTGGTTGTACTCTGACATTCCTTTTTTCAACATTGAGGTAGAAACAAAACTGGTTCAACCAGAAAACCTCAACATCATATGTTTTTGATTATTTACTATTTTGTGCTCATCAATAAATTTCTTATTTATGTGGTTCTTTAATGGTACTTAAGTGATTTTTGCAAAACTGCTCAAAATTTATTGTTAAATGTGTACGTAAATATGTGAAATACGAAATACATAACCTCAAATGCCATTTAACCGTATAGGAGGCGCGCCCGGGCTCACAGACCGACTACTTATTCATTTTTACTTATTTCGTGGGTATGTGACAACAAAGGCTGCCTTACTCAGTGCATTTCACCTTACTTTTATGTTTTTTTTGGCAATAACACCACAATCGAAATAAAACGACATATATTGAAGGAAAACCAAACGTTACAAAGTCTATTCTGACTTCGTTGTCAAAGGCTTTATATTTATTGATGTAAAGATAAAGCCATTGACAACGAAGTCAGAATAGACTTTGAAATGTTTGGTTTTTCTTATATACGTCATTTTATTTCTATTGAGGTGTTATTGCCCAAAAAAACATAAAAGTAATCAAGAGTATGCCACAAACAACGTTTAGAAGTATTTCACCTTATTATACGAGGGGTATTAGTAAAATAAGGTTCCCGTGATTTTTTAAAATAGACATCTATATATTTTTACTTAGTGTTATACATCGATTTAAAGCATAACTTACGCTATTTTTTCACATAATCGCAGTTTCTGTCTAAATACTTTCGCAGATGATGCTCCAACTTTTCTATCCCCATGTTGTAAAATTCTGCCGCCAATCCTGTGAGGAATCGAATAACCTCTTCCTTGACTTCATCATCAGTACTGAAACGGAGGCCACCCAAGTGTTCCTTTAATTTTGGGAATAAGTGATAATAACTTGGGGCTAGGTCCGGGCAGTAGGAGGGATGGGGCATAATAGTACAGCCAACATTTGTCAGCAATTTTTGAGATTCACGTGAGACATGAGATCGAGCGTTGTCTTGGAGAAGGCTCACACCACTGGACAATCTTCCTCTCCAGAGGTTTTCCCCATAAACTTCGATTAACTGGGCATGAATTTCAAAGGTGAAATCTGGTTTGCATTTAAAAAACGTATCGCAGCACGAATTTCGTATCTGGCGGTAACAGCAATAGGAAGCTCCATCTTCGAAGGCACCTAGACCGGCACTGTTGGAAGTAGCGAGGCGCGAGTGGTATGGATATAGAGAGGGACAGCTGATGAGTAAAACAGTGTTGCCAGATTTCTCCCAGCACATCCCATTCTGTCTCGGCGCGATAGGGAACCTTATTTTACTAATACCCCTCCTACATTGGAAAGTTATTGGAAGTGCGCGTATTGAGTTTTATTGATATTTTCGGTAAAAGGGACCGTGGCGCCCTAAAGAGAGTTTCAATTTTTTCATTGTTCATAGTTTTTTTGTGAACATTAAGAAAGGTTCTCATTTTATTTTTTTTTTCGTTGGCTTTATTTTTAACAAAAAAAATCGTTAGGAATCATGGCAAGTTATGAGGCAGAGCAATCTCGACTTCTCCGTCTAGTGCAGGAAGAAGAGTTATATGAAATGGAATATAACGACGAGTTGGAATCAGAAAAAGAGGATTTTTTAGAAGAAATAGGAGCTGAGAGCGAATCCGAACAAGAAATTTCTGATATTGAAGATTTGGTAGTACAAGGAACGTGTAACGAAACGGAATGCAGATTTCGGATCAAGAAGATTTAAAAGAAGTTTCTGGTACGAGACCTGTTCATTGGAAAAAATAAGAGATCAAAATGGTCGAAAGAGGTCTATTAGAATTAGAGCAGAAAACAAAGTAGTTGTCAAATCATTGAAAACTTTAAATTTTTTAAATACTTCATAGACAATGAAATGCTAAGTCTTGTGGCACGACACACTAACGTCTATATAAGTTCAATACAAGAAAATTTTGTGAACGTAGGTTTTCGCGGGCAGAGTCAGCTGACTCTGCTTTTTCCGAATATGCACCGAGTCATTTTTTCGAATTAATTTATTTATATATCTTTCTTTCTTAGTGTTCCGATGTTTCCCCCATACTTGTATAGGGCTTTTTCAAGAATAAAAAATATAAATGTTGCTTACCTTGCGGCGACCTCACGTTTAGTCTTTTTCTCAGAAGTACATATTTAGATAATAAAAATGGTATTTCTGAACTTTGTTATAATAGCATTAAGTAACATATTTATGGAAAACTTTGAACAACAAGTAATTTTATCAAAAGAAAATAAACCTTTAGTTTGGTGGCGTTACGTTGACGACATTTTCGTAATTTGAGAACACAATCTTGAAGAACTAGATAAATTATTAAATGACATAAATAACAAAGAACCAACTATCAAATTTACCCTAGAAATTGAAGAAAATAACAAACTATCTTTCCTAGACATATTAATAACAAAAACAGAATCTTCATTCGAAACAGAAGTTTATAGAAAACCAACTCATACAAACAGATACCTAAATTTCAATTCAAATCATCCGAATACAGTAAAGAAAGGTGTCATTAAGTCATTATATGATAGAGCAAAGACCAACTGTTCTGATGATAATAAATTCAACATAGAAAAAATAATTATAAAGAATGTTCTCACTGGAAACAATTACCCCACAAAATTTATCAATAAAGAGTTAAACAGACTTGAACAGAAAACAAACCTTCCGAATCAACCCAGAACTTCTCTTAACACTACTACTACTCAAGACAGTTACAACTATACCATATATACAGGGTCTGCCAGAAAGATTGAAAAGAGTGGGCAACAGATTTAATGTTAAAACAACATTCCAAACAAGAAATACACTGAAATCTTTAATATCAAAAACAAAACCAACAAACAAAACCCAGAACTCAAGAAACTGCATATATAGGATTCCTTGGCAATGCAATAAATTTTATATTGGAGAAACATCGAGACCATTAAACGTACGAATAAATGAACACAAGAATTACATAAAGAAACGACAATTTGAAAAATCAAAAATTTGTGAACATGCTCGGGACCTAGGCCATAAAATACAATTTGACAATTCAATTATACTTCACAAAGAATAATATAACACAAAACGAAAAATAAAAGAGTCTGCCTTAATTCTTTTGAATGAAGACGATTGTATCGCTTCTACTTCTGTAGAATTTAATCGTATCTGGTTACCGACAATTAAGGAAGACATTATTAATGGTAACTAAAGACAACTCTTTCAAATTCTTCTAATTTGAAAGCTGGTTAACTATAATTCATGATCTTTAGAATTTTTTGTGCTACCTGTATATCTAAAAACAATACATTTTCTAATGTCAGTTTTAAATGTCATAAATCAAATTTTCATTTTGCAATCTACATCAATAAATATAAAGCCATTGACAACGAAGTCAGAATAGACTTTGAAACGTTTGGTATCCCTGCAATATATGTCGTTTTATTTCTAAACGCCATTGATGATCGTTTTGTGGTACTTAATTCTACTCGAAATCGTACATTGACATCCATATATCTCAAAATTATATGAAAGACAAGTTAATGTTAACTTGAAAACAGGTAGAATAAGTTTAAAGGAAGTGGGTTTAAAACCTAAACGACCCGTCAGAGTCCCACGTGTTCTATACAATCAGAAAACTCCAAGTTTGACATTTGCCGGAACACATACTCAGTGGAATATTGAAAATTTGAAAAAAGTTCTGTGCCCTGATGAGACTAGAATACAATTATGGAAACCAGATGTACCAAATCATATTTATAGAAGAGTTGGGGCACGATACTGCAGCTGCAACCTTACACAGACTTTTTCCTCGAAGTTTCCTTGGACTTCCATCATCTTGAAGTGGTTGATCTTACAATGTTTTAATAGCTGTGTATCTGCTATCGTCATCAGGTGAATGATAGGAAATTGAGATTATCCGTCGTATTTATGGTCATTGGATATTATCTGGTCCAATCAACGTCGTCGTTCCTGGAGGTTGGTTGCCGGTGATGGGTAGCGGCAGAGGTTGAAGAAGAGCTCTCCAAATATTTTTAATTTGGACGCTGGGCTCGCTAATTATATTTAAAGTTCGAGATTATATCTGCTGTCTCTATGAATTTTCTTTTGTACCAGTATTCTTCCTTGTGAATTGCTCTGGCCTGGTCCCAGTTTATATTATGGTGTTCGGTCCATGCTTGATTAGCTAGCCCAGACTTCGTTACCTCCGCCCTTTGTGTAGCTGTGCGGTGTTCCTTAACGCTGGTGTCCAGCCATTCCATGTAGATGTTGGCGATGGTAGGTGATAACGGGGAACCTGTAGGCAATCCATCTTCTTGCATGAAGAACCGGTCCTTCTCCTAAAAGTAGCAGTTTTTGAGGCAACATTCAAGCAAGTCCATTCCTGGAGCACCTGAACCAATCCCAACCATCCATTAGATTCACCATGGCGATGGAAGAGAGTGGATGCCTACCATTTCTTGATGTAAAGTGTCAAAGGACTAGGACCAGGATCCAAATAACAGTCTACAGGAAGGCTACACATACAGGATTAAACCTTCACTACAATTCCAACGACCCATTAGCAACAAAAACTGGCATCATCAAAACACTATTCCATAGAGCCAAAAATATCTGCAACACACCAGAAGCCCTCAAAGAAGAATAAGAGAAACTTAGAGAAGACCTTTTGGCGAATGGATATCCGGAAATGATCATTACCAAGGCGTTTGAAGAGCTGAACAAACCACCTAGGCAGGAAGAGGACACCACTGTAGCAACTCTTCTATTACCGTATACTAAAGGCTTGTCGGAGAAACTTAGAAGAATTGCACAAAGCTATGGAATCAGAATGATCTTCAAAAGCAACAACACCTTGAGGAGCATGATAAGAAGAACGAGGCCCGACGCACCAGTAATACCAAATAACTGTATATACAGCATACTGTGTAAATATGACAATCTGTACATTGGAGATACAAAGCGACAACTTTACAACAGGGTTAAGGAACACCGCACAGCTACTAAAAGGGCGGAGGTAACGAGGTCTGGGCTAGCTAATCACGCATGGACCGAACACCACAATATCAACTGGGACCAGACCAGAGCAATTCACAACGACGAACACTGGTACAAAAGAAAATTCATAGAGACAGCATATATAATCTCAAACGAAAATATAATTAGGGAGCCCAGCGTCCAAATTAAAAACATTTGGAGAGCTCTTCTTCAGCTTCTGCCGCTACGCATCACCGGCAACCAACCTCCGGGAATGACGATGCTGATTGGACCAGATAAGACTCAATGACCACGACCGGCGACGCATGACCGGTTAAGGTAATAATATAAATACCATGGATAATCTGAATTTCCTATCATTCACCTGATAACGATAGCAGATACACAGCTATTGAAACGTTATGAGATCAACCTGTTAGTTTTGTAAATGGCGGTATAATGGTTTAGGGACGTTATCATTAGGAGGGAACTCCTTGAAGTTATTGCACAAATGAATGGTGACTGGCACATTGGAAATGTCCTCCAAGATCATGTTTCACTATATGTGGGCCACGTTCAATGCGGCAGATTCATACTTGCACGATAACTCTCGACCACACTCAGCTGGCATAGTGACTAATTTTCTTGATGAAGTTCATATTCAAATATTGAAGCTTGATGTGGGAATACTCCTTAATAACTATGCCCTTGTATTCCGCTTAAAAGGACCTTTATAGCATTTTCATAACATTTCATTTTTTTACGACTTTATGTAAACAATTATTTAATCTTCTTTATTTAAAATGTTTAAAATAAAATTGGTCTTTCTTGTTTGCTGCATATTAATCGTTAAAATTCATACACATGAAAAAAAAAACTATAATACTCGATAATTTCGTCCATGAGTGTATAAGGGCCTTATAATATTATAGCATGTTTCAATAGAAGACGTTTGAAAATATATCTCTTTACGAATAATTATCTTATCAATAAGGTTTAAACCGTATAACTTCTTCTGAATGCCATTGGAATTACTGCGAGGATTATTGTCGGCAATTTATAAAATTATCACACACAACCTTGAAGAAACAACAAAAATTGTTCGTATATAGCCAATAATGAAAGGCGCAACTGGTCGCAAACATTATGTGAGACTTTTAATGTTCTTAAGATTATTCGTTTCTTCAATTCATGTACCTCGTCGTCTCTGACATGCAGCTGTTATGCTGCAATAACGCTTTAAGCTAATGCTAATTTCTTAGTTCTTTACGAGTAACGTTAATACCTGTTAAATAAACGTAATGATGTACAGTGTTTAACTTTCCAAATTCAGCTGCAAAACAAATTAAGAATGAAATTTTTCTTTGCAAATTTCTCCACCATATTTTTATTAACATTTTATGTAATTGTTGCATGTTAGAACATTTGGTGCATAAACCTGATTTACTGCTCACGAAGTAACTTTTCTTCCTTATTGAACAACTTTCTTAAGTGAAATACATCTTAACATAAATTAAATTTTATCGGGTTGACAAATCAAATAAATTCGTATATAATAGGAGATATTGTGGTATTGTAATGTTTCGAACTAATATTGTTATTTCTGAATAAATCAACAAAACTAGATATTTGGTTTTTGTCATTCATAAAATTTCTAATTTCATCTTAACAGACCTTCACATTACGTGCTGATATGCTTTATTCCATAGCATCATTCGCTATATCTTCACTAAATTCAATAATTGATACCAAGACTTCACATTAAAACAATGAAAATTGTTGTAAAAAATCAGTTTAATGTTGAAAAAAATCCTGTGAATGTTGATCAGCTTTTTGCAGTTGAATCAAGAAAACCAAGACTTCGATTAATTAAGACGTAGGTATTTAAATTTAATAAGTATTACAAGAAATAAACGTATTTTTCTACCACAGATTAAAAAAGCATTTGGATTTAATCACAATTACATTAAAGCCATAACAATATTTAATCTATAACATCATTCCAAACACTTTCAAACTAAAACATCACACCTCTTCACGTTCAGTTTCCAGTATTCTTATCAATGCAAGTTTTACCCTGTTACAAAATTCAATCCATTCAATCAGATATTAACTGAACCAAACCAACCAACATTTGTATGACTTTTATTCGTCATTACATGCTTTCAACCTTCATCCAAAAAGAAAACAATGACTCGAAAACATAAACTAACACGACGTATTACAAAACAAAACACGCTGTCACCTCACTCAGACGAGCGTCACAACTTTTCTGTTGAGGTAGCTATAGTTGAATTAAGAGATATTGAGGCTGAAGATACGCGTCGTGACATTGCTAGAGTACTCCTCACATCAAAGCCACCAATATCAAATCTAACTTCTAACGAAACACATGCATTAAAATAACTACGTGACAACGATGAGGCGACTGTTCTTCTCAACACTAAGGACTATGTTCACAAGATGAATTCTCTACTCCATACTCCAGACCATCCCGTGTGGGTAGTAGGGAAGGAAGAAAGGCTAAGTAGTGGGCCAGCGGGCAGCTGTTCCTTTAGTCGCCTCGTACTACAGATGGTAGATACCATGGTGCTATTCTAACCCAGCCATCAAACGGGTTTTATAATTAATATCCCCACGACTTGACCATACAATGTATGACTGCACACTCCCTCTAAGACACGCAGAGCGTTCATTTAAGGCGGTGAAAAGTCTTCTAAAATTCCGAAAATTACGGATTCCCCAAGATTCATAAGCCGGACGTTCCTCTTAAGTCCATTGTCAGTTCGGTACAATACCCGACCTAAGAAATAGCCCGGTACTTACCCAAAACCCTTCAACCTCTAGCCGAGCAAGCATCCTCGTACGTAAAGAATTCTTCTTGCTTCCTAGATATATGTTAGGAGCTTGTAGTTCATTATTTGGCAAGATGGAGAGAGAACTACAGTAATTTCTGGAGGATCTAAACCGATCAGAACCTTCCATTAGATTCATCATGGAGAAGAAAGGAAGAAAGAGAGTGGGTGCTTACTAGGGATGGGCGTTGAATAAACGAAGAGTTTTTTTAAACTGTTTAATTCGCATCAACGGATCGACTAGTATATAATAAAGTAGTCCACTCGTATATTTGTGCACCGTCACGTCTCCAGAACCGTTGACTGTAAGGTCTTGTCGTTTATCAATGGGCCAGTCAACACAACGAATGAACTAACCAAACCGACGACACTGGTTTTGTTGAACACTTGCTAACGAAAGAAGGTCTTTACATGAAGAAGGGTCGTAGAATTTAAACGCTATTACATTGAGAATAAATATGTATTTCTATTCCTATAATTAAACAAATTTTGTGATGTTCTAAAATTGGGATATATAATCAAAGGAGATCAATATTATCGACTACTATAGTAAATTTCCATTAATAGGTATTCATAAATTAAATGTCAATATGGATAGTTTAAAATGTAAATATCCATAGTTTGTAAATACTTTTTCGATTAGCACGTGTCAATAGTAATATCTCAACTGTATAGTCTTTTTTCTGTTTTGTTGTTTAACCATAAACATAGGAATGAACTGATTTAATGTGATGTGTACAAGTTCATTCGTGGACGTTGTTTCGTCGACGGTCAAAACTAGCCGAACCTTTAACTGTTTTATAAACTAGTCTATTGTCGACGATAAACGGTCTCGTTTCGTTGACTGTAAAAGCGTGAACGACCCTTCACTAGTGCCTACCATTCTTGTATGTGAAGTGCACTACGACCGGAATCGAAACAATAGTGTACAGGAAGGCTACATACACAGGGATGTACCTAGACTACAACTCTAACCACCCATCAACAACGAAAACTGGTATCATCAAAACATTAGTCCACAGAGCCAAAAATATTTGCAGCACACCAGAGTCCCTTAATGAAGAACAAATGAAACTTAGAGAAGACCTTTTGATGCATGGATATCCGGAAACCAAGGCATTTGAATAACTGGAGAAACCACCTAGACAGGAAGAAGAAACCACGATAGCAATTGTATTACTACTACCATACATACTTGTCGGAAAAACTTAAACGTATCGATACGGATTCAAAATGATTTTCAAGAGCAACAACGAAGGCGGATAAACCTGCAATACCAAAGAACTGTACATACAGCATACCCTGTGAATGTGGCAATCTCTACATTGGGAAGACTAAGCGACCACTTGACACCAGAGTTAAGGAGCACCACAGAGCTACTAAGAGAGAAGAGTTGACAAAGTCTTGATTAGCTAATCACGCATGGAACGAGCATCATATCATTAACTGGAACCAGGCAAACGTAGCTCTCAAAGAGGAGCACTGAGATAAGTGAAAATTCATCGAGACGGCATACATAATCTCTAATGAGAATATAATCAGCGCGCCCAGCGTCCAAATTAAAAACGTTTGGAGACCTCTTCTCGAGTCACTGCCGCTACGTATCACCGGCAACCAATCGCCAGGTACGGTCACCCTGATTGGACGAGGCAGAGGATTAAGCGACCTAATGAGCATGACCGGTTAAGGGTATAAATATAAGGAATAATCTCAATTTCCTATCAGTCACCTGATCTAATTTCAAGACAATGGAAGTCCAAGGAAACTTCGAGGAACCTATCCCCGAAAAAATATTCTGGCTACGGCCTTGTCTATATACCTGTCAGGCAGCCTGAGGTGCGAGGAAGGCAACCATTAATTGGGGCAATTTTTCAAAAGTGCTTCTGCTAAATTTGTCTTCAATAAACAGGCAAATAAATCGAGGATCTAATCAACAAACATTTCTAATTTACTTACGGATTTAACTCTCACAAAATAACCTTCAATTACACTTTAAACTCAACCGGAGTTTATGAACGGTTTTGTTTGCCAAATTATGCACTTTACTTATTGTTTATAAGAATAAGTGCAAACTCATTGTGAGATATTCAATGAATGGGAGTGAAACGCTTATAATCAAGAAATAAAATGAAGGAGAAACTGATTTGACAATAAATGGCAGACAGTTGGCAAATGAGCCAGGAGAATTGAATTTCGCAGATCCAAGCTAAAATGCTAAAACACATTCACTAAATCTACGTATTTTAATCAAATGTACTAACAATCTCAAATCACATTTAAAAAGTTGAAGTAGATGATTCTGTCCAGTGGATGTTGTTAAAAATAATTGATTGAAAGTTTAAATCGTTTATATGTGGAGAAGCGTATCAGTTTTATCTTTACTTAAAGAATAATTTTTGCCAAGGAAATGAGGCCGATGAGTTTTATTTTGTCTAATTTGACATATATCTCGAAGTTTAGAATGTAATCTGTTTTGAAAAACTTGAGGTGGGAAATTTACTATTGTTCTTGGTATTTGGGTTAGTATTTTGTTCTTTTTGGGAGAGATTTTAAATGTAAATCATTGGAAGTAACTAAACAGATCAAACTTTTTTTTGGTACTAGTAAGAAATATTTGTTAATATTTGTATGATGCACTATATGCAGAAAACAACTTTATTAATACGATTAGAATGTTATCTAAATACTTTAATATCATGTTTCTATATTACAGTACAGAAAAAAACTATGTTAATTTTATGGCTATTCCTATACAGGGTGTCCCACAAAGGTGGTAATTTTTACAGCGCTGTTTGCTGGCTTGAGTCTTCTAATAAGCCATAAAAACTGATTTCAACCGTAAGTGCCACAGTTCCGAAAATATTTTAGTGACATAGAACCTATTGGCTTTCCTACGTTGCCATATTTCCCAAATTTATATATCGATATTTTTTGAGTTACAGGTAACACCTCACCTTCGTGGAACACCCTGTGTATAGGACATAGGAACTTAGTTATTAACCATTTCTAGTTTGTAATTTTGTGTTAACACAGAAACTACAGTTTGATGTCTAAATACCGACTTGACCAGTTTAACAGAATTATTTTTATGAATGAAGTATTAAGTTCAGTCACTGAAATTATTCGGGTACCATATATAGTTTTCATTCACACTACCTTTTTTATGACATACGTTTTTATAAATTTACAGAAAAGCAACGACTTATAACAGCACCTTTTTTGAGACACCTATATTAATAGTAGACAGGGTTTGGTTAAGTAGGAGTTGGACTAAGGATTCGAGAATAATTAACTCTTGGGACCTAATGGTTTTGATACCAACATTTTAAATACTATAAATGCTTATACACATTTGATTGTATTTTTCTTTTTTTTAAATTTATAACCTTCATTTAATTTTTTAATTTGCCCTGCAATATTATCCTAAAAGAACTTAGGATCTTCGTTACCGATATCCTGTAAATTTGGAGTAAGGCATATATATATCCCTAGTTTTTCTGGGCTCTAAAATACGCAACTTTTTTTCGATTTAATTGTGTTTGTATCTCTTACCGTTAATTTTTAAACATAGTTTTAGAGAGTCTAACTGTTAGAGGAACATAACAAACGAATACAACATCGTGGTTTTTAAACATTAATCAGTGGCGCTATTAGCCTGAAACTGCTGTAATATTTGTAACTCGCTACACAAATGTCACATGTAATTAAACAGTGAATAATTCCAAGGTATTAATATTGACATAGGGTTGGCGGATCAGCGAGTAATAACATGTAGTGCATTTTCTATGAATTATTGCTATGGCAAATGATAATTTAGCATTTAGTTTGACGGAATTACTGGTAATGTAGCAATGTATTCTATTTTAATGACTTTTGACAGGTTTCTAATTAGGATGCAATTTAATTTATTACAAAACAGTCACATTATTATTTGGCTATTTTATTTTAGGGCAATAAGGCTAAGAAAACAAAATTAAAATCTAAAATACGGAAACAAAAAAACTAAAAACAACAAAAATGAAATCTAGTTTAATAAAAGAGATTAAAAAACATATAAAAACAAAATAAACTGACCAAAAAATTGAAAATCCTCTGGAAATAATTTTAAAAAACATAGACTGGTTATTGCCGAATGAGTAGAAAAAAAAATTAAAAATCGATTTTACTTGCTGTTTGTAAATATTAGACTTTGCAGAAAGTAGAAGTGATAGTGAAACGTACATGAATGATGTTTTTCAGAATATTCTACGTCCAAGCAATTTTATCATCCATAAAGCTATAATTGACGAGTTTGAAATAATAATTTCCTGGTTTTCCTTGACATCATTCTGATTCCAGAGTAGTTACCTCCAATTATATTGAAATAATATTCAGGTTTAACGTAAATCTAAAGTATAGTTTTCTCTTAAACACGCACCTATATATTAAATGGGGTACTTTTCACCACTACATAACCAAAGTATGTCTCAAAAATGTTAATATTACTTCAAAATTCACATAAGGGTCGCAAGGCTAAACGATATTTAAACCTAAGCCTCTTGTAAGATAAACCTGGTTTTACTATTAATTTTTTATCCAATTTTTATATGGCATTTTGAATTTAGGGATAGTTTCTCTCCACCGACAGGAGTCGTTTGCTCGTTAAGGAAGGAACTTTCCAAAGTTTTTTTGCTACTTCCACTAAATAATTAAAACTATTTATTATGTTTCTAGAATTTGAAATATCACTATACTTGAAAATTCATATAAATGCGATTCATTAACTATTAAGAACTGAACTGGGATCCTATTCTCAAATTCACCCCTTATGGGGTGTGTTTTTTGCTCCTAGCAAAGTTTTAGAGCGTGCAGGAGTTCTTATTAACCTCGGATTCGGTTTTAGTGTCCGATCATGCATCACAATAGCATGGTTTAGTTAAATTATACCGGAGACATTCTCTTATGGGAATATATAGGGTTGTTTTCTAAAGGTTATTTGTGACATATTCATAACAAAAACAGAAACTTCATTCAAAACAGAAGTTTATAGAAAACCAACTCATACCAACAGATACCTAAATTTCAATTCAAATCATCTGCATACAGTAAAGAAAGGTGTTATTAAATTATTATATGACCAACTGTTCTGATGATAATAAACTAAACAAAGAAAAAACAATTATAAAAAATGTTCTCACTTTAAACCATTACCCTACAAAATTTATCAACAAAGAGTTAAACACAACAGAGCTGAGACAGTAAGAAGCATCAATCTAACTAGTAAAACAAAGTACACTAAGTCGTCTAATTTGGTCATGGCAGTTGTTTAGAATCTTTCCGTGAGATGTAAGCAACCATATAAACATTATTGAAAGGTGGTGCGGAATTGTGTTCAAACCATTTTCCAAAAAAATAGAGTCGAGACAGTAAGAAACATCAACCTAACTACTAAAACAAAGTACGTCGAATTTTATGATGACAGTTGCTTAGAATCTTTCCATTAGATCTAAGGAACGATATAGAAATTATTGAAATCTGAATTTTTGGCGATTATCTACAAAACTGCCAGTTGCACGTCGCAGAAAAGTATATGAGATCACCTAAGGATCTTCCTTAATAGATTAAACGTTAAAAAACTATACACATCCATAAGGAGTTATCGAAAAATCGACTAAAATATTAGGGATATTGGTCGATTTCCATGCACGCATGTGTTCATTCACAAATTTTATCACTTTACCAATAGAATTCTTTTCCAAAATTTGAAGTTTCACCAATCCCGATATATACTCTATTAAACAAGACCATATTCATTCAAAACGGTGCGCCACAGGAGAAGAAATCAGGTAACATATATACAAAAAAAAGCGAAAAAATACGCGACGTATTGATAACCTCCTCTTTTTTGCAAGTAGGTTAAAAATGACAGATGCAATCCTGCGGGTAATCTACAATTTTCGCTAATCTGTTTTAAAACCGTTTTTTGCATGTCTTATTGGAAGACTCAACCCAGTAAACAGCGCTGAAAAAATCACCCCTTTTTCTATAGGTTGTTCTTAAAAAAAATAGTGAAAATGATTTTCAGAATATGCTTAAAACTCAAAATTTTCAAATTTGTGTTCCCAAAATTTTGTCTCATGTTTTAACCTACTTTTCGTTTGGTCGTATATAAGAGTGACGCGTCCATTTATATTAGTAGTCATTGCTTTCGACCTTTTAGTAATGGTTCTATTTCTTCTAATCACCAAGACAAACTGGACAGAGAATACTCCGAAGAGAAGTATTTTCATTATCTATGTAGGCCATTGATGCAAATTTCGTTTGAAATTAATTATGGTTAATTCGCAAGAGCTTTGGAGCATATAGAAGAGTATGTTATATACAATACCGTTACATAAAAACTAGTGCATAATTATTTTTTATGATGCTGTAACACTAAAACGAATGCATTTACGGTGTGTTCTCAAACACGCGTATGTTGGCGAGCATGACTGTAAATCTTTGCTGCTATTGTTCTTTTACTTGCAGGACTGTCACGTGAATGTAATGCTAGTAATGAATGTTTATACACATGCACTAAAATAACGTAATAAATGCCATGAAAAAACAAACATGTGCACTATCCGAGGTTTGGTATTTCGAGTGTGTTAGATAATAAGTGATTATCATGCGGAATTTGAAGCTTGATATAAATCTCTGAGTTTAAATAAGCTTACACTTTCTATATTTTATTGACAAGTCTAGTAAATAAACAATTATAATACTCGTATAATAAATGGCTTGTGTTCTATTTTAAAAGAGAATAAATAAACTAACAAACAAACTTAAATAATTTGTAAAAGATTGTTGAGGATGTCTTTGAATGTCGTTTGCCTGTCTCTCCTTACAGTTTTTCCTACAACAGATAACATATTTGAAATTGTAGGTGGAAACAAAGTGTAGTAAGGCACTTTTGAAAAAGTGCCCGGATTACTGGTTGGCCATACACAAATTCTCCCTTACAGTTATTCTGAGGGAAAGAGATGTCTACAAGAAGATCGATGAGTATTCCTTTATACAGGGTGTCCAAATACTGAGCGTAAAATGAAAGATTAAAAAAAAATTGTAGGGTGGTGACCGCGGATTTGAGCTTGACCTTGAATTTCAAAATCAAATTGTTTTTTCAATTGGGAATCTCCGTTTTTTTATGTTTGTCAAAAAATTTACAGTTACAATATGGCGGTTGGTAATCAGTGGATACTGAAGAGTAGGACTTCACAGGAGAGCGAGAGTTCTCTTGTCGTCTCGCTCTCGTCTCGGAATAGCGAGTGTCGTATTTGGTCTCGTTAAATTAAAAAAAAATTATTCGAAAAATTAGAAGAGGTCTACACAGAAAACAATATATTTTACAATATATAACATCTGGTTACCATCTGTGAAATATTTTATTGTGAATTTAAAAAAGACTCAATAACCAAGTATGATTACTCACAATTTTACTTTAGCTTGTTAACGCTTCTCGTAGTAATGTACCTCTTATGATAAATCTTTATCTTCGCCGAATTTTATATTTTAAGATTGAATGATTTTTTTAAAGGTGGATGGGTTACCTTACTCTCGGTTGAGTAAACGACTCTACATTAAATTACAGAGTAATAAACGTAAATACTATTAACATGTTTGTTCAAAATTTTCTACCTGGAAGATCTTATTTACAGCTGACATACAGTAAACATTATAAATTCAATACTTAACGAATAACTTTTATTGCGTCTATATACCGATGTTTTGAAAATTTTGTTGCTATTTGTACATCTGGAGAAGTTTTTTGTTTTTTCTTATATTTCTTGTAGTAATGATGTGAATTATTATTGTATACATCTGAGGAAGTATATATAATAGAACTGGTCAAATACGCAAGTATTTGATAACAAACTTAAATGCAAAAAAATGTTTCAATTAGTCTGTAGAGATAAAATGTATGTTAAACTGCGTGATCAGAAACTAACAAAAACAAGTACATCATTCAAAGATGATGTGATGCAAGCATTATTATGTTTAAATTCTTGCTCATCGAGTAATTTAAAAGATAAAACTAAGAGTTTGTAAAATAAACACATTTATGTACTTATTAAAATATTTTTGTATAATATAAATATTGTTTTAAAAAATTATTTATTATTAATTATTATTTAATTTAGTCTCGTGTGAAGCTCTACTGAGGGGGCCGTTTTTTTGTTCTTTTAGCAAAAAATTTCTCAATCCCAAATCCACATGAAGGTGACTCAATTTCGGCGTTGTTGTTTACCATCACACACCTGGCTTCCTTCACTTTACACTTTTTTAGATTTTTTCCTTTCAACAACATCTTTGTTTTATCCCAGTTTTGTATGGCTTCGTATGTGTAAGGATAGAGCGTAATGTATTTATTATATATAAAGTCAGATATTGTTGGGGAATTTCTGAAATGTCTAAAATCACAAAAAAGTAATCTAACTCTTCGGATTCCTTGTTAATAAACTACAGTTTAACTGTTCACATCAGTTCAGCTTTTTTTTTTTCACCATTAGCCTTTGGTCGGCCGTTTCCTTTAAACAAGCCTATCCACAATATTTCTGTATAACCAGTATTACATGCAGCTATCTTCCTAGTTGTTTTCTTTCTTTCAGTCAAACCTCCTTTTGGTTGAAATGTCAATAATAGATGCATACAGAGAGAGAGAGAAATTGTTCTCGTACACTCAAAAATGTAAATGGTCTTGTTTCTGTCCTTCAAAAGGTTGGACATGGTATATTACGAAGTGTAATTTTAGTTTCCAAATAAACATTAACATGATACAATTCATTCTTAAATTAAACCTTTTTTTAAAAGAAACGATAAAAGATGGACTATTTGGGTGACTGTTTCTTTTGTCTTCCTTAGAAAATTTAATGAGAAATTAAGTGTCAATTTTTGTCAAACCAGTCATCTAAACTTCCATTTCTTATGAACTGATTCTTCAGACCTCGATTCATATTGATTTAAAAATCAATCTTTTTGAGAAGACGCGTCAGGTCTTAGCTGAAGCAGTTATCTTGAAATTAAATTTCAATCCCTTAGGGATTGATAGTGTTAAGTAAATTTAAATGGAATCCCTCATCGTCCTTCAGTTAGATTATCGCCCCCTGAAGTACGAGATCATCCCCTTGAAACTTTTCTGAAGGAAATTTTCAAGTAAACAGGACCAATGTAACAGCTTCTTCGAAATCAACTCAGGTTTAAATCTAATATCTAGTAATTTGATAAATTTCTGTCTTTGAAAAAGTTTTTTGGAAATTTATTATGGAATAAACATAGCTGTATCCTAAAAACACGACTCTTTTTTGAGTATACCAAACTACACTTATACGTATATTGTATTTCAGAACAAAAAGTCACGACATGAGTCTTGAATAGAGAATGACTTCAAATTCCAAACATTTCCTACAAATCTCCAGCAACTCGAATCTTTCCCAATGCTTTTCCATCAAATAAAATAAAGTCGCTGAAAGGAATACGATTAAAGTGCATCTAATGCATTTCTGGGAAATCGCATATACGTATGCTCAAAGATTCACCACAAATCACCTTATTTCTTACGTACTCTTCAGGGATTTCATATACAATTCAACGATCCGCAAACGAATATCTGATTTCTTATTTATATTGTTTGAAATACATGCCTAAATGGCGGAAACGTATAGCTATAGGAAAAGAGAATTAATATTTATGGGTATTTGATTAGTTTCTCTGGAAAAAGCAATCCTTTATGCGAGTATTTATGGGGATACGATTTCTTGTTGGAAATGGATACGTTTGCTGCTAAAAGAAATTAAATGTGACATACACATCTATATATTTTAAATATTTTTTGTTATTTTTTTAAATTGTATTACCTATACTATCTCCAAGATGTCATTCTTTTGTATGCAAGACAATATATATATTATATATTATTTCAGGTCAGGGAACCTTCATCAGTTGCGCTTCCCAAAAGAGAATGTCCTCTCTAACACTTATTTATGTATTTGATACATATCGGTGAATTTGTAGAAGCGAGATACAAAGACGACATCTAGGATACTCATACAAAAGCGTGACACCTCGAGTGTTCAATATCTCTGACAAGTGAACTTAAACTGAAAATATAATCGTGACAAGTATGGTGTCGGTCAGAACGAAGTGTCGCAACAAATGGAATTTCAAGTTTTCCACTTCATTACTATGCTCTGTTAGAAGCTTCTCCATTTATCTGCATACTATACAGGTAGTCCACTTAAGTTGGAAACATGAGCAAACTTTCCTAACAAATATTAATTTTTTAAAAAGAAATTACTTTATTCTATGTAACAGGAAAAAGAGATTGGTCAAAATTATGAACGCTGAAGTAGAACACCTTATTTTTGGCGGAACATTTTTTAGATACTTTTGTGTTTTTTGAAGTATGAGTTTGATTTTCTTATAAATTATCTCATTAACACTTATCACTGCATAAACTTCCAAACTTTTGCTGTGTATAGAAAATAAGCCAAAAAGTCCCTATTAACATGTGCCCTAAAACGCACCGTTATGAAGTTATATGCCCTTAAAAGTGCACAATCAAAACTGTTATTAACAGAACGGTCGAAAATAAATGTGTGAGTATTACATAAACGTTAAATAATATGTGCTACATAAATCCTAAGCGTCTTATTTAGTTTGGAGATGGGGGTTTTCGGCCGTTAAAGAGCAGAGTAATCTCCAAACTCAATTCACAAAGTTTTTTACGTATAATTGTTAAGAATTTATAAACCTGAAGAGAAAAGTGTAAAAAAATAAATTAAAAAAAATACGTGCCGAAAATCCCCTTCACCAGCCTAAATAGGGCGCTTATGATTTGCGTGTCCAAAAACGAACATGTTATTTAACGTGAAAAGATATGTAAGACCCATACATACAAAAAGAGCATGTAACCTTCCTAAGTGTGCGTTTCAGGGCACATGTTATTGGCTTATTTTAATGAGTTCTATACACAGCAGATGTTTATAACCCTATTTTAGAAACACCCTGTATGGACTACTTTGGGATATTGCTTAATAGAAAACAGTTTAAATTATCCAAACTCCTTTAACCGTCGGCGAGAAATCGGTCAATATACACAAAGTTAAAATACAATTCTGACGTATACTATATTATTTAGACTAGTATAAAATTGTATTTTTTTCCTCTTCTCATCTGTAATTCTGCGGTGTGTATTTAAAACTGTTTAATGCAGACTCCCCATGTAGAATATTAAGGTTTTTTTTATTGTCAACCGGACTTTCCATTAAAAAAAAATCGGATTTCAGCATATCTAGGTAAAAGGTGTGAGTAGATAAATTCCTATTCAAAGGATCAGCCTTCTATATTCTTTAGGATGGCAGTTCTTCCAATCAAATGATAATACAATAAAAGAGAATTAAACACTACGGCGTCGAAAACTGCGATAAATGAGTATTGCGACAGTTTAAGTTGTGGTCTAATTTATGGTGGTCATCTACAACACATTAGTGTCGCTGTTTTCAGAGAATAATGGTGAATACTGACAATGTCAATTAACTAATGCTAACAAACTGCCGTTTATTTTGCCAACATCCATTTAAGGTCACATCAACGCTAACCGAAAAGTGAGAAATATACAATGTATCAAATGGTAATGAGATTTTGTCATTCTACTGTAAAGTTTTGTCACTAAACTACAGCAAATGGTTTGCTTAATAATGGCATAATTACTTGCTTAATCCAAAAGCAATCACTATTTGTTAACGTCATCCCAAAAACTATGTACCTAATGTTTTAAAGGTTTTCTGGGTTATTTTGGGGTCTCTATATAAAACTTAACTATGTTTGATAATACATTAAATTACCATGTTTTGGAAGTCGAATAATTGGTCAAATGTACCGTCCAGAAACAAATTGTTTGACATTATTACTGTATGAGACCAAGTTTTTGTATACTTTCGTAGCTAAATTTCACCGCTATTTCTTTCACATGTAAATAATGATGTATTTAATATGGCAGCTGGGGTTGCACAAGCAAATAAAAGTATCAGTTAAATCTGATAGATAGATAGATGTATCAAAATTCTAATAAAAGTTACAGGAAACACACAAATGAGCTACCAACATCAATATAGCATAGAAACAACCATAATATAATACCTTAGGTCATTTACGAATGCAATCAATCACTATTTTCTGTTATATATTCTTTTTTTATCTGATTTAAGGTACTACTGATTATATTACCACATTATTATCTCTCTTTTTCTCTATCTATCTTTCTCCCTCTCTCTCTCTCTAATTAGTGTTTTTTTCTATATTGTATTAAAATGTTTCATTAAATGGACCACTTTCTATAAGTATAACACTAATTCACCCTATATTGCAACCACCCTGTATATGTTTCTGTGTATTGGTCACCCAATATAAATTATTTGGCAATCATTGTCTGAACCACCCTCTACAACTATAATTCAACTCCACACTATGCTGCAACCGCCCTGTATAAGTATTAATCCTCTCCACTCTACTAACTCTTTCTATTCTTTCTATGGTTTAAATACTCTATATGCAACTGCCTCTAACACTTTTTTGAATCCTCCAGCCTATAAATATCCTTACTGCATATGCTTGTTTAACATTTTTTTACGTTTTTTTGATCCACCCTGTACAATTATAGTTTTACTTCACTCTTATTTATTATGTGCCACCCAGTACAACATTTTTTTAATCACCCTGTATATCTCTAATTCTATTGCACTTTATATTTTCAACCATCCTTTATATGCCTATCAAAAACTCAAAAAAATGTTATGAACCAACCTGTAAAACTGTCATTTTACTTTGCCCTATATTTCAACTCCGTACATTGCTTGCTGCTTGAATTTCAACACACACTTACACCTACCACCGTATACCTTGCAGAAAAGATCGCTCACATAACAATTTCCTTTTCGATACACTAATAGAATATTGTGTGACATTTCACATGACTGCAAGCCCCGTAAAATGAAAACCCTTACAAACACCCTGTAGGATACACCTTCAAGGCCTATCTTGACATTTAAGATAGATATTTACGATGTAAATTTGACATTTACATTAATTTTTTCCCTTTTTTTTGCCGATATTTTCAGATTTTCAGAAAAACCGTATGTATTGCGTTTTAAAATTATGGAAATTCAAGCTGGAACATCTCTCTGTAGAATACAATTTAAAATATTCAAAATGGTTGAGCCGTTGTAGAGAAAACAGTGTAGATTCGTTGCAATTCACTGAAGTGTAGTCTCTTAATTACTGATTTTTCTGATTTTCTGGAAAACCGTAAATCTCACGTTATAGAAATTATATGGCCGTTTAAAAAATGTCTTCCATAGGTTTGACTGAAATTTTGCAAAAACTTCGCGTCGCTACTGTATTTATTCTTAGAACATAAATTGGGCATGAGAAGATCTACCCTTTCAGTTAATAAGAACGTTTTAGCTATAAAACTAAGAAAATATAAACAATTATTTTTTTGTAATTTCGGGTAAATGTTCCATTATTTAAGAAACCAAATAACAAATTTGAGCGAATAGTAGGATATTTTATAGGTTTCTAACTTCTTTACAAGAATGCCCATAATAGCAAACACGGTTTGACGGGTAGATTTTGTGTAAAAGATAGAAAACTAAATTGTTGCCATAAGGTTTTTTTTATTAAAAAACAAAAAACAATAAAAAATGTTAAATTTTATGTAACTACAACTACAGCACCACAGAACACAACAAAGATTTTGGCAACTACTCCTCTCACGCGATTCTAATGCATAGTAACACAGTTTTTAAATTAGCTCATAGATTTTCTTATATCTGATTGATAATAAATGCTAAATGAGTTAAAATGGGCAGAATATAAATACAGAATAAAATAATAAAAAAAGTATACAAGTAATTTATCACTATACTTGGTAATGCAATTAGTCTGCATGGTTCCTACTATTTATTGACAAATATAATGTCATTATGTTTATTATAAAGAATATACAGACAGATTAATAACAAAGGAACTAATATTAGAAGAATATTTTCAAATTATTGAACATTCAAGAGTGCAGTCATATAACAGGAAACTCATTACTAAAGCTATTTTTTAACACAGCTCGTAAAATGTTACTACCGAATCGTATAAGCCCTTAAACCTATAAATTTTTTATTATGTTGAATATCTAAAAAGCGTGCAATAAAAAGCTTTACAATCTGACAGTATATTCCAGATAAAAGGAATAATAATAGGCATAAATTAAATGCTGTTTTCTAAAATGATTTTCGCCAATCTCAAAAGGCAATAATTTTAAGACTTAATAACTCCAACACAATTAAAATAAAAAACAAAATGTGTATACCTTTTAATAAAACTATAATTTTTATAATGGGGATATATGTGCTTTTTTAATTTTTGTATTTATAACTGCATTACATATTTTTTTATTCATTCAACTCAACGAGGACAGAAATTTGTAAAAAGAAACCTTAATAAACAATTTTCAGTTTTCAAAATAAAATCGTCACCATTCTCTGCAGCAAAAATAGTGTTTAACCCCTTGAAATTTTGAGGATTTCAGAGATCTTTAATCCTACAACCAAAACCAAAACCATCTTGGGCTGTACTATATGAGCAACTTTACAAAGCACCGGTGTCAAATATTGAACCAAAGTATACAATATACCAATTTGGCCGGGATTAGATGCCCATTGGGTTCAAGAGGTGCACTTTGCTACGAAAAGTCTCAAATTAACAATCGAAACTTTTATGAAATGTGATTTTGGCGAATCGTGTTTTTTCAACCGAATACAAGATACAAACGAATTTACACTGGAATGAGCAATCAACTAGATATTTCCATCTCTCAAATAAGACACACAAACATAAATGTACAAGGTGTCCCAACAAAACGAATATTCACAAAGTGGATTAAAGATACATATAAGTAATTCTATCAATAAAAAAAAAGTAAAAACAAATTTGTAGGAAGTACAAGGTAAATTATATCAAGCAACAAAAAAAAACGTATAAAAGACAGAGAGAGAGAGAGAGAGAGAGAGAGAGAGAGAGAGAGAGAGAGAGAGAAAGTCGGACTTTTATAATTATGTAATAGTTTAAACAATTTTATTAACGGAAAAGTTAACGTTTAAGGTTAACCTACTATTGAATTGTCCCTTTTAAATATTTCATCGGATAAATATTATTATGTATTTGTTAGACCATTTTATTTGACATAACAATAACTTTTGCGTACGATAATACCTATTCACAATACTTCGATAAATGGCTTTTATATCATTTAAACCTCTCCTCGATCTCAAAAATATTTTCCATGTCATATTTTCATATTTCCAATTTCTTTACGATCGACTTATCGAATACTCGGTAATGTTTCACTGCCACCTGTGCCTTCGTATGTGTGAAGAATGCCAAATGAATCGTTTTGTTACTCCTTATTCGATATGATACCCAATTTTGTCAGAAGAAATCAACTTCATCAATAAAACGATTTCCGTTCGCAAGGTTCTTTAAAAATAAAATTTTTCCTTGAATTGGAGAAAATAAGTCTACGGGCGTATTAATTTTCACGTATATAGAATAACCTATATATTTGTTTTCTCAACGATTCTGGGAGCATCTTGCATTTCGTCTCTATGTCCTCAATTTTAGCTAAGATATTATATAAACACGTAAATTATTATTATTATTTTACAGAACATTGGAGTATGTGATTATTCCGAAAGAGTGGATTGCAGTCAGCCTATTAAAATTTTTAGGCATAGGAATTTAATTGCCCCACCTATACCACCAGGTAATTTTTTATTTGCTAAATTCTATAATTTATATAATAATTATGGACGAGAACATTATTTATAATTTGTTATCTCCGTTGTTTTTTGAATATGACAGAATGTTGACAAACATGCTATTTTTTGTAAAAATGAACTCCAGAAATATTTACTAAGAAGTTCTTCTTTATTTCAGATATCAGGTTTTTGCCTGTTACAGACTTAGAGCTTATACTTCTAGAGGTAGCCTGCAAAGCACAAATAGTCTTAAAATAGCCTGAATGCTGAAAAGAAAGGAGAGAGCAAGAGGCTATTTCACGCGTTGGGAGCTGCGTCCAGTGAAATAAGTCCAGCATGTAATTCATTGGCTGCTTCCTCTCATCAAGTGAAATAGCCTGTTACCCTCTCTATTGCCCTCTCTTTCTAGTCATGGCAGGATATCTGTGCATTATAGGCTACCTCCAGGTGTATATACTCTAGGGTTACAGCATTAATGTTTGACAAGTTGAGGTGACGTAATTATAAAGAATTTACTGTTATCTGATAGCAAAAGAAATTTCTAATAATCATGATTATGATCAAGTCTGAAGTTGAAATAGTTTTCTTTACAAACAGAACCGTATTAATTCAACGGAAGTAGAAGTGATGTAATTGCATTCATTTTGTAGAATTAAACCAGAGTCTTTTAATTTTGGCTTTGTGTTGTATTTGGCGTTATATAGGACAGTTTCATTATGAAATTGTTCTCTATAGCATAGAACCCTAGTTTGTTTATTTGCGTATTTTATGTGTTCATTTTCGGGGTCTACTCTTTTCTCCAATATAAAATTTATTACAATTAACAAGTAATTATATAAATGCAAGTTTTGGTTTTTGAGTTCTGTTTTTGCTATTGTTTTTGATATATCTCAATTTAGTGTATTTTTATTTTGAATGCCTTTTTAATATTAAATTATTTGTCTTTCTGACTGTATTTGTTTTGGGTGTCGATAGTACTTGGAAGAATTTTGTGCTGATTGTTTTCAATTATTTTTTGTTTGTCTCAGTTTAATAAAGTTAATTTTTTAGGTTAATTGATTGATTGTCATATAAAGATTTAATGATATCTCCTTTTGCTCTATTTTAGAATAACAATTAAAATATCTCCTAGTACGAGTTTCTTTTGTGTAAGTTTCCTCAAATCAAGAATCTGATTCTGTTTTCAAAATGGCTATAAAGGTAACTATTTTTTTTAATGTGTGTGGGGATGGGAATTTAATAGTTGATCCTCTGTTATTTATGTCATTTGTTAATCTAGATTTAAATAGGCAAAGACAAAGCAGTTGAGTACCACCTTCTCCTCTGGATATCAACCGATTTTGTTTATTTTTGTTTTAATAGGGAATGCCGTGGAACCTTTGGTGTGTCACAATTTTAAAAACACAGTTTTGCACCCTAACACCAAACCTTTATTTAAACACTCAACGATATTTCAACAACTCTAAGCTATCATCATCAAGGAGAGAGATAAACTACCTAAATTAAACGTAAAAGTAACCCTTCCATAAAGCTTTTATTCTACAGAGTCATACTATTGAAATTGAACCCAGGAAAATTTATATTACCTACATATTAATAATCTTTTGTTGGGCTATCCCCAGTTTGCAACTTTTATTGGCGTTGTAAATATGGTTTGTTAACTAAAATCAGAATTACGTTGCAACCAATCAATTTATTTGTGATAATTTTTTGTTAATTTTATCCTTATAACTTTAATTTTGATTATTTTAATTTTTAGCCAATAAGTTTCACATGAGTTGCCTAAGATTTTCGTTGCACTGAATTTTATTTGTATTTTTTTTATTTGTATTAGGTTAAAAGTTTTCAATTCAGTCAGAATAATTGTTGATGTCTTATTTTCAGTTGCAGTTCACTGAAAAAAATTGTCAAGAAAAACAGTTGTATTTAATATTAATTAACCACATCTAAGTGCGTTCTACTTTTTTATATATTCTACTAGTTAAGTGTTGCTTAACTCAAATTAATGAGCTTATACTGAATCTTAAGACATAATGCAGTTTAAGATTTATTAATATCTACTTATGTATTATAATTATTTATAATGTAATAGGTAGGTTACTTTCTTTAATAGCTAATTTTGAGTTAGTTTTTTAATTTGTTTTCTTAATAAGATCATCGCAAGAAGATTTTATAGAACTGTTAATTGATGTTAAGTGAATGCTGGGTTTGTGAGTTTTGTTAAACCAGAGAAATATACATAGAATAGTAATAGTGTGGAGAAAGAGAGAGAAAGAGAAAGAGAGAAAGACAGAGAGCGAAACAGAGAGAGAGAGAGAGGTAGGAATTGCGTTCTTGTTCTATGATTGTAATATTTGCATAACTTATGAGATGTTTGTATAATTTGATAAAATATCCTTGGTTTATTATGTTTTAAATTTGGAAATCGTAAATATCTGTATTTAAAATTCCTGTGGCATTGCTTCAAAATATAAAAGTCAGAATTGAGGAGATGAGGCAAACACTTGTAAGAAGAAAATATTTAACAAATAACTTCACCACCTTTATCCGCAAAGGAATCTTCAGATGGAACTTAACTGGTTCTCTGCACACATATTACAGACATTCAAAGTGATAGATTGAGAGCTATATCGACGCTACTTTCAGCTTCGGAGTACAACTTCAGACAAAGGTACACATTATTTTTTGAGTAAATAAAATCTTCTACCACACGCTCGAATTCGGGGCCTCTACATTATGAGTAAATGGTGAATCCATTCCGCCTCAGGAATCGTGGAATTTGTAAAGTACACTTCTTTGTTGATCACGACTTCCACATCTTCGTTATGTTTTTTAAGTAATTTCGAAAAGATTGTTGAGGAGGTCTTGAATTATTTTGTCTGTTCATTGGGTTTTCTCTCCTCTAAAATTTTTTCCTGCAACAGATAAGTATTTAAAAATTGTATATCTAGAACAAAGTGTAGTAAGGCAATTTCGTAAAATTGCCCGGATTACTGGCTGTCCGTACAGAGATTCTTCCTCACAGTTATTCTGAGAGAAAGAGATGTCTACAAAATGATCAAACAGTATTCCTGTATATATGTAATGTATTGTATATTGTGTAATACTTATCTGTGTTTGGAGACGTTTCAACTCCGAGTCTGGAGTCGTTGTCAATCGTTTAGTGTTGTTTTCGAGGTTTTTTCTACAAAATTTTCGCTTTAATCTTGAATTTCTTGTTTGTCAAAATTTGACACTGACAATTTGTCGTTTGGCGATCACTTGACGATGAGGTTACCGTTTTTTTGTTCTGTTAGCAATAAATTCCTCCAGTCCAAATGAAGGTCGGCTGAAGGTGCTCCGATTTCAGTGTTGTTTATCATCATACAGCTGACTTCTTTAAGTTTTCTCTTTTTTAAATTTTCTTCTTTCAGCAAAATCTTTGTTTTATCCCAGTCTATCCTATGGCTGCCGGTGCTAGTTAATACATGATTGGCCAAATTTGATTTGTCCACATGTCTTCTGGAAATGTTATATTGATGTTCTTTTTTCCTTACTTCTAAAGGTCTTGAAGTTTCACCGGTATAAGAATGGCCACAGTCACACAAAACACTGTACAAAGAATTTTTAGAACTCTGGGTTGCGTTAAACGGTTTGCTATGTGTGAGGAGAGAGCGCAAGGTATTATTTGTTTTAAAAACAGTTTTAACGCTGTATTTATTTTCTAACCGCTTAATTTTTTCCGATACACCTGGGATATATGGGATTATATTCATAATTTGGTTGTCTGTTTGTGTTCGGTTGGTATTATTGTGATGGTTATTGGTGCTGGTTTGTTGTTGCGATTTTCTTTCTAGCTGATTTATAGTTTTATTTATAAAGTCTTGGGGATATTCATTCTGAAGTAGATGTTCTTTGATAATATTGACTTCTTTGTTAAAGATTTGGGTGGATGAAGATATGATTTTTGCTCTATCATATAAGCACTTTACGACACCTTTCTTTACATTCAAGGGATGGTTGGAGTGAAAATTCAAATATCTATTAGTATTTGTAGGTTTTCGATAAGTACTTGTACTTATTGTGTTGTTTGTTCTATCTATAAGTACATCAAGATAAGCAAGTTTGTGCAAATTTTCCATCTCCATTGTAAATTTTATTGTGGGTTCTTGACTATTAATGTAATCTAGGAATGAATGCAGTTCTTCAGCACCATACTCCCAAACCACAAAAATGTCATCAACGTATCTCCACCACACTTTTGGTTTATTTTTATATTTGCCTATGAATCTTTCTTCAAAATATGTCATGAATAGATTACTGATTATAGGAGATAAAGAAGAACCCATGGCCATACCAAATTCTTGTTTATAGGAATCTCCTTCAAATTGAAAATATGTAGTTCGGTTAGTTCCATAATTGTGTCAATGTTTAATTTTGTTTTGCTGTGTAAGGTATTATCTTGTTGTAATTTATTTTTTATAATTCGTAATGATTTATCAACAGGTACATTTGTAAAAAGACTAACTATGTCGAAACTTACTAGTATATCATTTCGGTTGATAATAATGCTTTTTAATTTTGTTAAAAAATCATTAGTATTTTTTAAATTGTTTGGATTATTTTCATAAGGTTTAATTATATTTACTAAAAATTTTGATATGTTTTGTAATGGTGAATTTATTGAACTTACAATGGGTCTCATTGGTATTGTGTTCTTTATGTATTTTTGGAACGCCATATAAATGTGGAGGTATACTATAGTGTGGTGTTAAGTGTTTTCGTTCTAATGGAGTGAATTCTTGTTTGTGTTTTGTTATAATGTCTCTAGCAGCTTTTTCTATATTTTGCGTAGGATCTTTTTTGAGCTTAGAATATGATCCTGTGTTAATAAGGTCCATCATTTTGGTGTTGTAATCATTTTTATCAAGTATAACCGTAGCGTTACCTTTATCGGCAGGTAGAATTTTAATTGTGTTGTCTTTTTTAAGTTTTTCTACGGCATATTTTTCTGTAGGAGTAAGATTGTGTTTCATTTTGTGTTGCTTCTCTAGAAGTAATTTATTTCTTATTCGGTATTCACTGGACACTTCTGGAGGGAGTTTTTGGGCTGTGTCTTCAATCGCAACTATCAAATCCAGTTTAGGTATATTTTGTGAAGTGATTGAATAATTTAATCCCTTAGAAAGTACGTATTGTACTGTTGGTGTAATGTGTTTAGTTGATAAATTAATCACAGTTTTATTAATGAAATTTGTATTTGGTGTAAGTACTGATTTTTTGTGTTTTTCATTTAAGAGATGTTTAAATTTATTTATATTTCTGTTTTTACATATTTGAAATTCCAAGCTGTATGAATCCTTTAAACAATTAAAGATTCGGTTATAGTCTGATCGAATGTGCGTTTCTTTGAATTTGTTTTCTAATATAATGATGTTATTTTTAAGGCTTACCTTCAATTTCCGATGTTGTTGTAGTTAGTTAGTTAGAAATAGAATACAAAATTTTAGAGGAGAGAAAACCCAATGAACAGACAAAATGTTTTTTTAACTCTTATTGCAACTAATTCAACTTTAGCGATTTTTTTTATCCTTTATTCTTAAGTTTTACTAGAATTAAAATTTATTTGCTATTTGTTCTATGGCACTGGTGATCTCAAATTTTGTAATGTATTTGGAGAATTGTGAATTTAAGACCTTTTGGTAGAATGAATGTTTAATTATTTATCTGTAATATTATTGGTAGTTTCATTTTTATTAACATGTGTTCAGCTTAAGCAATACATGGAATTATTTTTTTTTTTTTCATTTTTGCTCAGTGGTTATTCGATTTGGATAATCAAAGTGCATTCCAATAAGGAAGATTCCGAAGGGGTACTATAATTCTTTATAACGTGGTCTTATGGTTTTTGTTCCATAAAATCAGAAAAACATAGTTATTAGGATTGTGATTCAATGAATATCTAGTATTGAATGCTGCCATATCTATTTTCTGTAACATAAATAAAACAACATTTCAGAAAATCGACAAATTAAATGGACTACTTAATAAACGTCAGCGAAGGGTCGCAAAACCTCTATACAATAGTAAAATAATGTGGTCCGTATAGGGTGTTTGTAAACGTTTGATTTTTATTTATTTGTAGTCAGTTTAGTTTTATCTGCTGCAATGCCATGCTTTAAAAGGGACATTGTGTTAATATTACATGCATATAATAGAGTCAAGAAAACAAAATTTTAAAATGCTTTCAACTTCACATTAGGAGTGTTTTAGTTTCTTATATTCTTTTACTTTCGTAAACTGTAAGGAAAATCGACAACACTTACATACATTTTTCGAACTACTACGTTAGTGAAAATGGTAACTAAAATTACGACGAAAAGTTTAACAAGAGGCACTTACTGAGGCCAAACAAGAGCACTGAAATTAAGGCAATGGAAAACTCAACCTTTTATGGTAATAAAACATACTCCTTGCAAATTTACTATAGAATACAGCACAGCTCAGTGCAAAAGGAAACGCAGGTACACTTTGAATGAACTCTAAAGAAAATAGAGCCTTAAGTTACCGTTGTAAATTTTAAGCATTTGGAAACTGATGTGATGTGAATTACAAAAACAACAAAAGTATTATGATTATACTCACACAAGTTGTAGTATATCTAAAATATTTACGATACGTATTTAGTTGAAATGAATTATAACTAATTATGTAATGATTTGAATTAACGTCTGTCTCAGTAAGAACTACTTTTACGCACAAAAGAAACTAAATTTATCCGTTAATATAAACCTACAATTTAGAATGTTATGCCTTTCTTCATATTTTTCCCACCCTCCAGACAAAACATAAACAGCCACTTAATACATGTTTTGATTCAATATTGTATAGGGAGTGGATTTTCTTGTAAACAATCTCGGTTTATAAAATGTGTTGAACAATAACGATTAAAAAGAAACTGTTCTATAAGTGCAAGTGTTCTTTTTGTTATATACATCTAGAATAGAAAACAGATCACCTAACTTAAGTATTATTTTTCAATCGAGTTTCAGGCAAATGAATCTGATAGTGTCTATGCAATGTATAAGTAAATACTAATAAATGACGTAGGAAAAACTTGTAATTTGCCTTCCAGTAATAATAATGTGAAATAGAGTTTTATTTACAGGTCATAAAATGAGTTCTATTCAACAGTTAAAGAAGCTCTTGATAACGTTTATAACTTGAAGAAATTGGCGCGGATTTTTTTGCTTAACTTTAAGACAGACGGCAAGAGGGAGCAATTGACCACCCAAAATTGTGACAATAAATCAATATAAATCATATTTTACGTTAGGAAGGAAATAGTAAGCAAAGAAAGAGCCGAATTTTGAAACAAAGTTTACAGCACACTAGACAGAATGTATCTGGTATCAAAATGTACAGCTTAAAATAATAAATATACTTCAAATAATAAAAAAGCTATATCTCTGAAATATTTTATGAACGCACACCCCCTGAGTATACCGTCAAGGTCAAGACCAAGACTGACGAAGATGAAAAGACTTTGTGAATATCTGAAATTATTGATTGTATATTAAAATAAAAAAAATACAGCCGACACAGTTTTTTCTAAAAACGCAATGCAACGAAATAACTCTGTAAGAGCTGAACTAAGTAGTATAAATTGTAGTTTCCGAACAGAAATAATATGTAAGGAGATCTAAAAATTTAAATTGCATTAATTTCGACATTTCATTCCGACTGATACCATACTAGCTTGATTTTGAAGTACCCATATTTCTTTCTGTGTAAGAAACAGGGACCAGTTTATATGAGTCTCTTCGTTCAAGGAAATCATTTAATTAATACATAATAGCAGCACACAAGTTTGCTTCTCGTTTTAATAAACATTATAATTTTCTCTTTGCAATATTTCATATTAAAGACTTGACATATGTCAAAACAACACAAAAACGGGCAAGTTAAAAAATGCTAGAGAAGAGTGACAAACTACTACTCCGCAAAAAAGTTCAAGTTTATAGATGTTAGCGACAAGAATGACGCATTTATAGAGGCTTTAAACTGAAAATATGTCCAGCTGAAAGCATTAAATAAGAAGTTCAAAAAGTGACCAGAATGGCGCTGGTGTATAAAGAGGGTACTAATGTGAAATGCTAAATATAAAATAATATTAATGTTAAGCCACCAATTTTGTATTTTTTTCAACGAAGGTATGTAATATATATATATAGTTTCCCAAGTATCTAGGAGATACTCTAAAAACGTTTGGCATCTGTTTAAAATCCACCCTCTTGCTACATCAGCGCCACCCTAATTGAATGCATTTTGACGGACACGTTTTGTAATATGTGTTGAAATGAAGTATATTGCAACAGCAATTTTGAAGAATAGTCTGAAGATGCTGTGATATTAAAAATAATGTCTACTTAAAAATGTTCCCCTAATTTAATCTGTAATAATTAACGTTATAATTAATTAAAAATATGTTATAATGAAAGTTATATATGCCAAAATTTTAAATAGGTGAAGCAGATTTGCATTATTGTGAAACATATTTCATAAGAAGCTAGCGCTTTCATCGATCAATCTCATATGACTGCAGCTCTTTTTATTTCATTAGTTATATCAATGCTGTAAAGAAATTGTATGATGTTTTATTCGACCTTATTTATATTATATTATGTAAACTAGTGGTCGCCCAGTGGTCGAAATTCGACCCCATTTCATGAAATTGTAAAAAGTATATTTTTATAAGAAACAGTGTTGTGGAAAAATCGGAGAAGTAGTTGTAATGACCAAAATTGTTCACTCATATTGACAAATCTATTGAAATAAAAAGAACATAAAAATGTAATCAATTATCGGTTTTCGAAATATTTTTGACAAATGAATGACCCCCCCCCATATTTTTGGCTGTAACCGCTCGTGGCAAAATATTCGATATAATAATTGGAAGATTGTTTTCATCATTTGCGATTTTAATCAATTTCAGGAATATTAAAGAAAAGAGAGGACCAACAACCCTAGGAGAACTTAAATATTTAATAAATAATTTTCTATTGTCCGCTGTCTGACAACTTTTAACACAACACCTTCGGGGAGGTTGTGAGAATAATATATTAATCAAATAATTAAATTCACATTAAAAACAGAATATTTAATATGAAAGTTACTGCACTTTCATCCGAAAAATCAATACTGTTCTACTACATTGACTATTTTACCAGTAAACAATAACAACGCTTGCATGCCACTTCCCGAAGTACATACTCTAAGTATATAACAGCATCTAACGATCGCTCCGTCCAAATACAATTACTCAATGTTTTGAGTTTTGACCGTCTGGCGGCGGCGGAACTGTCAGTTGTTTGGCGTTGACAGTATAGACGTAAATAAAGAATTTTTATTATATTTTAGTTAATGAATGAACCAATATTATTAATTAATTTTGGTATTCTGCACTGAACGTCGTCAATAGCTACTAAACAAAATAAAAATGAAGATAATCGGTTGAGAGACACAGGAGAAAACGGTACCTAATTGTTTTGTCTTTGTCTATTTATATATGGATTTGTTGAGTGTATATTTTCTTAATTTTAGATCGTTAAAAATGATAAGATTGTGTTCATTTCATATGTTCCATTGATGACGTTTCTGCCTTGTTTTTGGATTTTTTCAAATCTATTCTAAAAGTATTAAAACTTGATACATTTAAAAAATAATGAAATTATAATTTTGACTTAGCTAAAGCGTTAGTATTTGTAAAGTCACAATTTTTTCTGATAATCATTTTACATTGGGATGACTTCTGGAGTTTTCTAAATGTTTACCTGCAATTCATTCCAATTTACTTCAGATACCAAAAACTTTGCAAGTAAACATTTACTAAACTCCGGAAATCATCCCTCAGATCTATTAAAAGAACAGGTTAGTTTGGATTAGTATCTATCGTTGTCTCTGAAATAACACACAATGTTAGTGTTTAGTTTTGTGTCAAATAATAAAATGTAAAATGATAAGCAAAAAAAAATTGTGACTTCACAAGTACTAACGCTGTACGCTGTGAAATTATAATTTCATAATTTCTTAAATGTATCAAGTTTTAACAGTTTTAGAATAAGATTTTAAAAAGGCCAAAACATGGCCGAAACATGATTATTAAAACATATAAAATGAACATAAACTTATCATTTTTAACGACCTAAAATCAAGAAAATATACACTTAAATTTATATATATATATATATATATATATATATATATATATATATACGGTGTACATCCGTTCGTCTGTATTCGTTTGAAAAATCACTTGACGTTTCGCCAAAATCATATTTGGCTTTCTCAAAAGATACTAAGTAACTTAGTACTTTTGAGAAAGCCAAATATGATTTTGGCGAAACGTCAAGTGATTGATCAAACGAATACAGACGATCGGATGTACACCGGAATAAATCATCAACCACATATTTCCATCCGTGAAACAGTATACACAAACATATATATATATATATATATATATATATATATACGCAACCGCCCACCAAATCCCATCTCCTAATTTGTTTCAAAGTAGGCAACAAAACTTACAAAATACTTTTTCCGTTGTCTGTTAAAAAGGTAATAACTGTTTAGTAACAGTTATTCATATAAATATTTTCACAAAACTTTAACATCACATTATACCAATAAATAAATAGTGAGTTACAAAAATTGTTGACATGGATATTATTCTCACTTCATGTTTATACAAAAAAAACTCACCTCCAAAAAGTTCCTATTGAAATTGTTATCTTAATTTCCTCAATTTATTTAAAAAAACTGAAGCTCCTCAGAGCATAAGTCTCAACAACTTTATACGCAATCGTGTATGATTTGACGACTGACACCGGAAATGCGAAGCCAAAAGTATTTCGCAACCTACGACGTTTCGCGAGATACTGATGTCTCAAATGGGACACCGCCGCCGCCATACAGTTTACCGCCGTCACCGTCACCCACCGTCAGCATTGGTCCATCGGTTCGTACATCAGCGGCGCGGCGCTGCACTTGCCGCTAGAGTTTTTCTCACTAACATGCCAACCGATAGACGCTTCGGGCTATTTATTTCTCTTGGTTTTTAACAAAAAGGCATGTAAACACATATAGTAGGTACATGTTGTCCCAATTCGTAACATCCTAATTTAATATACAAAAAAGCCGGCTGCAAAAAAATATTAAAAATTTAAATAACCCCCCACACACAAACCTTTAAAAAGTAAAAAGTTCGCATATTCCGGACTTGTTAAGTTTGTAATGTCATACTTTAGACTAGTACTCATATTTGCTTATCTGCTGCACTAGATGCCCACCTCTACCCAGAGTCCACTCAAACACACAAGAAAATTATTGAAATCGGTCTAGCTAATTAAAAGTTCAAAAAAGTATTCTTAAGATCCGATTGCTGCGCCACCTACCTGGTCTAATTGTGAAATATAAACCATCCAGGGACCCACTCAAACATACAGGTAAGAACAGTTAAAACCTTTTTTAGAAAGACCCTTTTGTCAGGTAGAAAATGAACTGCAGATCGTTAACTGAATGAACAAATCTTCATAAATATAGCTAAGAACCATCTCTATCATTTCAGCTTTTGAAACACAAAAAATTGTATCAAAATCGGTCCATTCGTTTAAGAGCCGCAAAACAAATTGTTTTAAATGTTAGTTTGACACCTCATTCTGTAAATTCATTAACAACAACTGTTCCTTAGAGCTAATGGAAAGATTCTAAACAAGTGTCATATAAATTCGACGTGCTAAATTATTCAAACAAATGTCCCCGACTTTCAATAAGGTTTATATGGTTCCTTAGATGTGATGGAAAGATTCTAAACAACTGCCATGAAAAAATTCCATGTTCAAGGGTCTTTGTCGAGGAAGTCGAGCGAATCTAGTAAAGAAAAATTTACAAAAGACGATAATTCGTTGTTTGTAAAGAAAAATCATTTTAGTGCCCAATGTACCTCTATAGGATTTTTTCTTCTTCTTCTTTTTACCTTTATTTGCTTCTAGTTTTACTTCAGCCATATATTTGTTAACCGTGATTGAAACAAATTCTTCAAATAAGGATAAAGCCACCAGAGGTGGTTTAATATATTAGCAGCGGTCTTATTGCTTTCTGAATCAATATCCTGATAATATAACAAATCTGCCAGAAAACAAAATAACAAAAAAAATATCTGAAAATTGATGTAAAAATAATGATCATTTTAACAGAAATTGTTGTGGCTATAATCATAGTTCTAAGAAGTGTAGAATCATTGCTGTCTGCCCTTATTGTACTGGAGGGCACTTTTTCAGAGTGTGCTGATAAAAAAACCAATATGTAAACTCCTAAGTCTAATAAACATCATATCAAGAGGGATATAAGAATTAACTGAGCGTTATAGAGAGTTTTTGTAACTATTTTTCTATAAAAATTAGTAATTCCTAGGTTAGAATGTCACGATGAAATTTTTAGGTTACCTTCACCTGTCAGAGATATTGAATACTCTCTTCGAGATCTGGAATTATGGGTAACAGCAGTTACATGGAACGGCTCCAGATTCGGAACCTCTATGTGCTAGTTTCCCCGAAAATCCTAGATGTCGGTCTTTAAATCTCGCGTCTTCAAATTTAACGAAATCTATCAAATACATAAAGAAGTGTTCGAGAGGACATTCAATTGTGGGAAGCGCAACTGATGAAGGTTTCCTAACCAGCAGCAATATATATTTATATATACAACAATATATATATATTATATATATTGTCTTGCGTACAAAAGAATGACACCTCGAAAAGAGTATTCAATATCTCTGACAGGTGAAGGTAACCTGAAAATTTCATAATGACATTCTAACCTAGGAATTACGGGTAACAGCAATTACATGGAACGGCTCCAGATTCGGAAGCTCTATGTGCTAGTTTCCCCGAAAATCCTAGATGTCGGTCTTTACATCTCGCGTCTTCAAAATTAATATTGTTGTTAAGTAGATCTTATAGAACTGCAATTTAATTAATTTGTATAAATATTTTGCAGAACGTATCGTATTAACCACGATAGTGCGATAGCAATATGCAACACATATTTTGAAAGCTCAACACACACTTCATTTCCTATGTCTTGGATTTTTCTTATAGTGCCGTAAAATATATTAATACTGTTTGTGAAATTCGGCATAAATGACGAACCCTTACTTCTCCTTCGATGTCTGGACAGTGGCGGATCCACTCAGTGGAAAAACGTAATTTAATTAATATCAGTAAACTGTAGACAGGTAATCATTAACTTAAAAACCAATGGAAAAATAGACCAATCTGGTTATGTAAATAAAAACGTAATATACTCCTGAGAAAAAACGTGTATTGATACAATTTTCCATAATTTTCATCTCAAGAAAATTCTAGATCTGTCCATGTGCTTTGACAGCTATTGTCAGTGCACCACTGGCTAGCTGTCGCATTTTTGTACATTTAGTGCAATATTTACTATTGTTTCGAACCAATTTCTCGGCATTATAGCGAAAATCCAAACTAGACAAACTGAAGTGGAACTTATGAACTTTCAAAATATCTTTACTTTCAAAATATCTTTAGTATATACCGGTCAGACTAGTCTCGTTAATATGGTGGGATGTGCAAAATATCTCCGTAAATTGCAATTCTTCAAAAACTACTTATTCAATAGTATCCATCCTGAGCCCATATAAACTAAATGTCATAAAATATCGTTTTGACGATGATTAATATTCGCGTATTAGTTAACAGAAAGTAATATTTTTTTGAAAAAAACGCCACTTTTGAACAGTTTTTCTGAGTTTACTCGGTACAAAATGATCCAATTAGATTGTATAGACGTTCATTAAGAATGATTTCTGATTCTCTACAACTTTTCTGTGGACAGCATTACGATTTCTTCATTACTTTTCATTACATAAGCAAAAAAACAAAAGAAATTGATATTTTTGCGAGTCTTTATGATTTAAATAGTTTACTTCTACGAGTTTGATGTTAAAATCTTAGCTATTACTCTCTATAAACTGTTACTGATGATGGTAATAAGCGATTTGCTATTGAATTTTCTGTCCGAAAATGAGTTAAATTTTGCTCTAAATTCTATCTATATTATGTGTTACTACAAAAACAAACTTGACATAAATTTTTAATATTCATGTCATCATTTTGAGTGGCCTACTTCCTAAAGTACATAATAAATATCTAATACATAAAAATATTTTAATACGTTGGATTAAGCAGCTTAACAAGAAAATATCTTAAAAACACATATAGATAATGTTATCGAATGGACATAACTCTATTTTAATAACCTCAGTAGCATGATAGGTTCGCCTCACCGACATATTATATCTTAACTAAATCCCGTTATCCCAAATTTATTAACACATGTTACCGGAGCCTCTAATAGCTCTGGCATTACCCAGTTTCTGTAGACGTCTACTTTGGATGTAATTATCCACGCTTAATTTGGCAATTCCAACGTAATATCGAAGGGGTATCAGAATGACACCCGTGGGGACGGGAATTTTCAGGGTGGATCGAATCAAGAGATGCAATCTTGATTGTTGTACTGGAGATAGAGAAGGGCTAATTTTGTCACCGAACGGGATGATGTAAAAGCTGAGAAGTACATTCATTCGGTTTTAGAGGTGAGGGATGCAATTCGAAAAGAAAATTGCCCCCAAGGGGCTAGTAAATTACAATTTAGGATGTTTCATTAAAAAAGGAAAACTTAAGCTCACACAAATGTGATGACATTATATAAAGGTCTTTAAAGAAGATTATTTTGAAGTTTTATAACGGAAAGATCAATACAACTTTAAACGATTCCAATTATTTTTTGAGGTAATTTCAGATATCTTTGTGTACAATAACATGCTTAAATTAATTTAGGTAGAATTACATGTCGGCAAGTTTTTTTACTGAAAGTTAAAATGTTTTAGCATTAGTGGGGTTTACTCTATCTTCCACTTGCTTGTGAAAAGCAAAGTATTCGGTACAAACCCAACGTACATTTGAGAAATATGAAATAGCTTTAGATCACAAAATCCATACAGATTTGGTTTGCATACACAATTAAAATAAGAAACAATTGATTCAAAAAAGAACTATACAATGTCTGCTTATGGAGGTGGATATTTACTAAGTATTTGCTTATAAACAAACTAAATGCCAAAAGTTATAAATTCAAGTGATAGAAGATGCTTAGAATGTAGAGATTAATTACCTATCTGTTAGCACTTTCTTGAAGTTTGCTAAAACTCTGCATTGTCTAAATATTGAAGGTTGGTATAAGATTTAGTATCCAATATCTAATTCAGTCGTCTCTAGTTGTAATGGCAAAATCTGGAAAATTGTCACTTGTCTCTTTACAATTTGGATTGACGCAGTATGCCTCATTTTCTATGAAAAATATCCTAAACTATTCTTCTTCTACTTCCAGTTCTTCGAGTCTGATTATTTCCAAGAAATCTTTACATTCAGTACTCTCAAGACCTTAACTGCGTCCAGTCAACTTTTCTATTTTTCACTATATTTCTTTAAATGTTTAGTTCTTCAAAGCTAAGTCCTCAATTCCCAGCATGTACAAAAAATATATTATTGCCAATAGTCCTTCAAGTAGATTATTCAATTGTTCAGTCCTACAGTTATTCTTCACTTCCGTTGGTCAAAGAACACTTAGACCACAAATTTTTGGTTCAGTTATCTTCAGTATAGTTCTTCAGTTGTTTGCACAGAACTTTGGCTGGGTATTTTCCTGACGTTCACCAGTATTTTAGCTGTTCGAGTACCTCATCGAAGTTTCAATTCTTTAGGTAGGCTACACCATGAAGAGTTGGGTGAATATTGTTGTAAAACCAGAAAAATGAAATACTAAAAGAAAGGAAACCTAAAACAACAATAGTTATATATGTTGCCGCGAAACATAATTTTCAACTAGAACTCTTCTTAGTTTTAGGTAACATTGTATCTATTGTTGTTGTTTCATTGTTTCTATTATAAACTTACAAACATATACAGTACTATCAAAAAATGAAAGTTAAAATCAGAAAGCCGAAAAACGTTGTGCAATTTTCTAGTGTCTTAAAAACCGGCTAAAGGAACAAAAAGACCATAAAAACAAACAATTTTAACTAATTAAGAAAAATTTTAAAAACATTTATTTCATTTTGAAAATTCAAAGGTAATAGGAATTTAATAATCAAATAGGGAAATTTACGAAATGTCACATATTCAAAAAAAGGTGCTAATAAATGATAATAAGATAAGTAAACTAGTTGAGAAATGTAAAGAAATTATGTGTATTTGGTGTGTGAGATGACAGTCGTTTGTAAATTGTGTTAGTCTTAGTATTGTACTCGTATTATTGACTACATAATTAGCTAAATCCTAATCTGTTTAAGAACGGGCAAGTCATGTCCGAAATGTTACTTTTAAAATGATGGAAACAAGGTGGCCAAAAACAAAAAAAAAGTTTTATTTATGTATTTATATATACAATTGGCCAAAGAATCGTTTTTCGGGCTTTTGTTGGTGAAAATCATCCTGCTTTTCTGCAAATTTTCCATTGATGAAGTTATGACTGCCTCGTAATATAAGACAAAAAACATTTTTTAGTTACGTCAGAAATCAATTATTTTTTTCATGTTCTGTAACCATGTTCAAATTTGAATTTAATTACAGCAATTTTCTTAACTGTGGTGTTATTTCCCAAGAATTTGTAGACATTAAAATCATATGCAGAAATATCATTTTTCCTAACTATAAACGATTATTTAAGCGGTTTGCTCTTCAATCTTTTATTATTTTTCAGATTCATTAATACCAAAATTACCGTTTTTTTAGAGCAGTCAATTCCAAACTGTTGAAAGTTTAAGAATAATTTTAAATGATTTAAGCAGAAATCATGTTTAAAACATTACAAGTGATATATCAGCTAATTTAATGTTTAAAAGCTTAAAATGATAAAAGAAAAAACATGACTGAAAGTAATTGATGAAAAGTAATTTAAAAAAAAAACGGAAAATAATGTCTCTTCCTTTTTTACTTAACCTTATAATTTCAACTCTTATATGGGACCCACTCTATATGTCCATTTTTACTTACAGGTTATCATGAGTTGAAATAAGAACAAGGACCAATTTGTTGTTAACGCTTAGCACAATGTAATTCTAAATCTTTGAACAGTACTATAATGCCAAATACTGTTTTCGTAAATTTATAATTCATTTTCCAATAATGCTGCTTGTATCGTAAACATCAGTAGTCGGCTTTTGTCTACTATTTACACTGCAAGTTTACTTCAATATTGAAAAACGCGAATACGTCAAGAAATACAAATTGTATTGTCAAAGTGACAGCTTTAAAATGAGTAACTCTATTAGTATGATCGATACAGATATTTCCGAGTTTGTTGTTGGATTAGTATTTGCTTACATGGGTGCATTAGTATTGACAACATACTTTGGATACCAGATACATCACAGATTCTTCTGCCCATACTCAGGAATGAATCTACATCCGATATATGTTAACTCATTTTGCGAATGTTCAATGTGCTCTAATTGTTCATTAGTGCAATCATCCAGGAGCGTGCTGTGTTGTAACGTAAAGCATTCATTGTACTTAAAATTTTACAGTTCTAACAAGAATTTCAAATAAATTATAAACAGGTATATAAAAACATGGCATACTTACTGGGACAGTAAATGTAGAAAAGACGTTATCCAGTGGTTAGAGATTTTTTATTATATTTAGATATGAGCATTTTACATAGATTTGGAGAGATTTCATTCATAATTGCTAAAAGTATATTTTCATAAATTTAAAACGCTTCCTTTAAAAGATATAAGGGTAAATATAAGAAAATGTACTCATTCCCTGCTTGTCTGAAACTGGAATATTAGAATCTTGAAGGTGGTACGGAACCCCTAGTATGCGAGTCCAACTCGCTCTTGACCAAATTATTTGATTATATTATTACAATTTATGAAATTAGAATGGCAATGTAGTCAATGGGAAAGTTGCACAGAATCAGAAATTCTTCAAAATAAATGTTTATATGACTAGATTACAGTAATTTCAACTAGGAAAACCGAAAAAATGGAATTTATAAAAAAAATCATAGAATTCTTGTCATAGAGAATATTCGACAATATGTTAGCTGATGCCATTAATAATTGGACTCAAGATCGATATTGTCAATACAGTGCCTTTGCAGAAATTTAAGTTAAGTAATTTCGAAAGATATTTTGGACAACACATTGTATTAACCTGGATGCTTCGATATAGATCTACCAGAGAAATTTTGAAAGCTCAATGTGCATATTGCATTCAACGAGCAACTTTTAATTATTTATTTTATCTCGGATGACTCGACCGCTGCTGAATTTGGTTATCGTGTTACTTCTGAACCAGTTGACCGTTTCAAGTCAAGTTCATACAAAATATTTATGTCCAGATGATGGTTCTTAGCTAAGCTAGGTTTTCATATGTGACTTTGTAGTGAAGTTATTAATTTTTATGCTTATAAACTAAAGGATTATATTGTCACAATATTTTTTTAGCTTAGTTCCAAAAATAAAAATTACAAAATCGTGACATGATTGGCTGGATTGTAGCTGCCTCTGTTATTTATAGCGGAATTTTTGAATGGCTTGACCGGTTAAAATCACATTCACACAATATCGAAGGATCTAATAGTCAATTTAATAAAGAATTCTATATTTATAAACCGAAATGATTTATATTTACACAATATCGTTCAAGGATGGTTCAACTTTTTACTTTTTGTTTTTGTTCTTTTTCTAGAAACATGTGGGCATAATTTTTCAGCAAACGTTTGAATTTTCTTGAGTTCACAAGTCTAAAAAATATTAAACAATAGATAAAATAACTTCTTTGAATAATCTACTTAACTAAAGAATTAATATTTGCAGTTTCTGCCCCAGGAATCACAGATGACAGCATTAAGCAAAAGGAAACTTCCGATTTTTAGGAACTTTTAGCCAACATCTCAAATACATAGACAATTTTTAACCTATAAAATTCTTCTCATGATTTTGTTTAAATATTGGCAGCAAAATTTCAGTGGAACAAAAAGCTTATTATAGATTTGAATGTACTTTATCATGGCTGTTAGTATTAGATTCATTAATAGATTTCATCAGTTTTTATTTTTACTCCATATGTTATGTTTCATAATATTGTTAGCAATCACTCTTTTTTAAATAATATAATCCACAATTGGATATTTATAAAGGTAGTATATAACATGAAATTGTAATTAAATTCATAACACCTGAGCGTGTATTTTTGTCAAAACAATGCAACATATCCGATTCGTTAATACATGATGGTGGGAAATTTAGAATTATCGATAAACTTTAAAAAACATTTGTCTTTGTTGTGCATTGATCGTTTTATGTTTTAATAATTTCTATTTGAAAATTAGTAAGTATTGCGAATTTGAACTGTAATTTAGCGTTGCTAAATTGTTATTTTTCTAAATGTGTAACAATAACAAATCAATAGACAAAACAAAACTTAATTTCATTATCCGTTTCCTCAAAGATTTCTGAATATCAAATAACCATTATTTTGTGGTTTTCAAGATTTTTTGCAAATGCCAAAAAGACGAGACGTCAAGGCAAAATTCAACAAAATCATACAGACAGACGGTTGTACTTTGGAATAAAAAGTCAACCAAATGGTTCCATCTGTGAAAGAATATGTATGAACAAGACAAATTACATCTGTTAATCATATTATAATTATCACAATCAAATATCAAATAATTAAATAGGTGTTTATATTTATTTACGAATTCTTTCTATTGGGTTCGAAAGCTGCCCGGATCCTGTTATTATTATATTACCGAAATCTCTTGGAAGAGAAATTAAATAATATACGGAATAAAAGACGCAGATCTTTTTATTCAAATTATCATCTGTTCTACATCTAACCCGGAAAACTATATCCAATTATCTCTTTATTAGTCAGTTTTCCCTTACATATTTATAAGCATGGTAGGAAATTGCTAATCATGACTGTCCAATTAACTATTTGTCAAATAGGTAATACGAAATTCTTAACACAACCAAAATCTACATATACTAACTCTCTAGAACACTGTGAAAGTTCAATACTCTACAAGATAATAAAAAAGTTGTATGCTATGAGCTTACATTAATAGTACCACATTACTATCATAATAAATAAATTTCACTTTCAATATGACAGAGTAATTTACTCTCGTTATAAATTTAACGCTACATTTACGGATATCTATTTATTTAATTAGGTACATTAGTCAATGTATACTCTAAAAAAATGTGTGCAACATTTTTATTACAAATTTTATTCTATTATTACACCATACATTCTCCGATACAATACTTCAGTCCTAGTTTATTGTATGTTTTTAATTCACTATCAATTTTCTTCGCTAGTCTGTCAGAAATAATCAATTTTGTTGGTGCTACTAACGATTACATATGAGTGAGTTGTAAATATAACTTTTAGAATTGTATACACCAAATCTATATTGAAACCAGTACCTAAGTAAAACAATCTATTACTAAATATGTTTTATTGTATCTAATCACTAAAGCTACATCCTATGGTTTCTGATGAGCAAACTACTAGAGTTAGTAAATTTAGATTTTTCCTTGCCATGACCCCGTGTCAAAATTGTTTGAAAAGGTTTACTTAACTAAAACTTTTGTCATGTGATTTCTATAGACTAAGCGCTACGAAGAACGCACGTTATCGAATATTGAATGAAGAAAAAATATATTATGCTACAAATCTACAGTCATCTCTGTCTACCTGTACCCACTAGTAACAACAGGAAAGAAATATGTCCCTGGAAAACGTATTGAAAATTCAAAGGAACTTATTTAGATTTATCTATACAATTTCAAAATATAATTTCAAAACACACTTGGCCAGGCGAATATGACTGGCATGGACGGCATTTGACAAATTTCGTAACATCTTTACAAACGCACCAGTGAGTATTTCCTGTACTAACATATACCGGGTAATCAATCTGAAGGGTACTGAGTTGGCACTACCTAAACTTTTATGGCAACAGTGTGCAGTTGGTATTGAAAATAATGACAGATAATAATGAGTTACCACATTTGGTAATTTCTTTATGACACTTGAAAATATCGGTTTTGTAATTTAAAAATAAAGAGTATGAGAGAAAGTCTAGTCTGGATCAAGTGATAATCACCATAATCGTCAATTTCATGCTAAGCACATGCGAAAACTATATAAAAATAAAAACTATATTAAAAAGGTGCATATAAATAAATGCCGAATTAAAAGATCTAGAACAACAGTTCTCTTCATTGAGTATGATATATGTAAATATATGGTGCATCCTTGATAAATGACATTAAGGACGAGAATTATCTTCATAATAATAAAGTAACTGTTTTTAGAAAATAACAACTACAAACTTTACTGGGACCGGACGACATTGAGCCATGGGACTGTTGCTCACAATAGACCAGATATAGTTTTGGTAGATAAAGTCTCTAGAAAAACAACCTTAATTGATATAGCCATTCCTAACAACAATAATTTAAATATTAAGCAGGCTGAAATATTGGGATTTAGAATTTCAAATTCAGAGACAATGGGACACGAACAACACTCAAACGGTACCAATTGTTATGTCAACAACTGGAGTAGTCCCAAAACATCTATTAAACAATTTGAAATACCTCGGTCTGGACGAACATCTTTACCAACAGATGCAAAAAGCCGTCCTGTTAGAAACAGCCCGGACGGTCCGAAAATTCATGGGAAACTGCAGCCACGACGCCAACCACGGGCCTGATAACCTGGCAAAAGCTCCCACAGAGCTAAACCCTTTTGATATGTAGTATATCTGGGGTTTAGTGAATTTCCCCCTAAAGGTACGCTATGTGTGCCTTAGAGGGAGTGTGATGCCATATACTGTATGGTCAAGTCGCGATAATAAGTTACTGTTTTCATAAATATAATCATTGAATGTAATCGATGCAAGAATAGTAATGATTTTGATAACTTATATGTTTCTTTGGGGAATAACACCACAATAGAAATAAAACTACGTATATTGCAGGAATACCAAACGTTTCAAAGTCTATTCTGACTTCGTTGTCAATGGCTTTATATTTATTAGAAGACAATCAGTAATGATTTTGATACAAATTAATGTTTGAAGTGCTGTGGTCATAGTTCTAACAGGTGTAGAAACGGTTCTGTCTGTCATTATTGTCCTGGAGGGCACTTGCTTAGATTATCCTGATAAGATGAAAAAATTTTGTACACTTCAAGTATAATAATAAACATAACCTAAAAAGAATAGACAGAACCGAAAGTGTGGTTTCTATAAATTTATAAACTAAATGGAAAATAATACATTTTTTTTTCAAACGCGTCATTTAATATATCAAATAAAAGGGCTCATTATGAGAAATACAATTTTTTTTTTCATATTATTAAAATAATTTGTTTAAAAGATTTAATAATTTATTATTTTAAATTTGACCCATTCTCGCTTTATCTACCACACCAATGAGTTTAAAATTCAGACAATAGTCCAATAGCCCTATATATTAAAATAAAATCTTAATGTTAATTTTGGGGGCCAAGACCAGTTTGGTTGGCTGGCTATCAGATTAATATATTCAAAACTAATCATCAACAAATATTTCACAATTGAAATTACACCACATATTGACTAACGTAACATCCATTCCCAAATATCCGAATTTCTATCCACTTTCAAATTGTCAGATACTTGGAGTCCCAACATTCCCATGACTAGTAGCATTCATAAATATTATCCATACGGACCCGCTTAAATAGATACCATTCCATTCAATTTCTAGCCTCATAAGCGCATGTCTTTGGGACGTTGCAAACAAACTCTCCGAGTTCAAATCAAAAGTTTTTCTATTTAGTTACTTACCTCGAAAGCCAATAGATGGCGCCTTAATCGACATCCGTGCGTGCGTATTAACCTGCAATAGAGCACTAACATTTAGATTTCAAAAAATTTGTTTTCTTCACCCGCCGTTTCTCTTCTAACATATTTCATATTTCTATTTAATGGATAATTTTTTACATCATTTGTTTTAGTAGTTTAACTATTTCTAAATATGGTATTTAAAATAAAATATGTAAATTACGTAATATCCTTAATTTATTAGAATTATTATAAGGATTTGGATAGTATGTCGGAATATTTCTTTTTGGTATTTATAACAATTGCTGCTCATTCAATGAATGATGAATGGTTTACTATAGACCTCAATTAATTCAGTGTAAGTAATTGAGCAGCAATTGTTTCCTGCTCTAATTTAGGGTACATATAATTTTCACCAATTTGTTGTATGTTTTCGCACGGGGGCCCTTCGTGTGGAATTCGATAACTCCCCTACCAAGCTACTACCCTACACAATTTAAAAATACTGTCTTCCTGTTGACTGAACTAACCTGTTTGTACGTACTGCTATAATTATATAAAACGAACAAATTGAGTTTTGTTTTCAGAACACCCCTGTCGATACACAAGGGGGTAGTTTCAGAAAAAACGATGCATTTGCATTTTATTCTTGTTTGAAATAATTAAGTAGTTTTCGCATAAATTTTTGACTACGTTCAATATATATTAACAGATAATAATAATCGTTATTATTAGAAATACACTAATTTACAGAGCTTGTCCGTTAAGAATAAAGCAAATGTCATGTTTCCTCTTGCAGTAATATTATTTTCGATTTTGTATTTATTTTTATAAAAACATAATAGGTTCACGTTAAATATTTTTATTTCGATTTTGATAAAATTTTAAAGTAGTTGTTTGAACTTGTTCGGTTTTACCTGCGCATTCACCATTGTGACTTATTGTACGTTTTCAATGTTATAGCCCAGAAATATTTAATTATATTGACATTTCAGCACACTCCTATGTGTCTATTGTACGTGAACAGCTCGACTCAGTACTATTGAAATATTAATTTTTTATATATATATTACCATTGTCACGTTACTGTCTTGGTGAAGAAAGTGCTTCGTATACTACTTTCCCAAGAAACACGATTGAAACTGAAACGGCAAAGATGTCGACCTTGAAGTATATCAACATGAAATCTAGCTGTTATATATGTTAATGAGACAGAGTAGAACTAAGCTACAAATTTTATTCAGACTCCTAAAACACCACATTAAAAACGTGCTATGTAGTAGATAAATTAGCAAAGAAACAGCAATTTACTAATTATAACAAAAAAATTACACTGAAGAGTAATATTTTATAACTTTACTGAGAAATTGGACAACTAATTAAGGGACAGTTTTGACACGAAAACATTTGTGTTCATGAATTTAATATGGAAATATAAATAAAAATAAGTATGCAAAATGCCCTAGAAAACACAACCAAAAACCTATAATTTTGTAAATTAGCATACCAGTTTGCAACAGTAATAATTTGTATGAGCTGGCAGTATTTCACTCTCACTCCGAGACACAGAAATCCAAAATAATATCTTAATCTCAACAAGAAATTCCTTAGATAATTTATGGAAAAAGGTTTGATAATTTGCAAAAGACAATTTTTTCAGCATGCTGATAGTAACTCTGGCATCGGTTCCACCTGTTCGCTGAAAGTTGCAACCACCATTGTTTGGCACATGTGCAAAAAATGGAGAATAACTTAAAAGAATTTATTTTTCGAGAAAGAGATTTAGAACTTTTCCTCTTAGTTACCTAATGGTGTATCCTAGTTAAATTTTATACAACGCTAGCTGCGCATGAGTGTTTAAGGCTACGTTTTTTTCGAGGTCTCACATAGTGTGCCACACCAGCAGTTTTTCACGTGATTGAAATCTACCTCTACCGTAGCCATACACGCCGGTTGCAGTCATTCGCGTGCCTCCTGTTTGGTCGAGCTCCATGACGAAATGAATATCGCGTTCTTTTCTACCAGTGTGACCACTCAACAGCGTGAAATAACGCCAAAAAATGAAACCGATCCCATCCTTCCGCGGCTGACCTTGAAGATGCGCACGAGACAGACCCCTTGGGTGGAAATTCACGCCACGTCTGTCCCCGCTGATTTGAAATAGTAAGGCCTATTGTTTTTGCGTTTTTTTCCTGCCGAAATCCCGCCAGTCGAGCCCTAGACTAAAAAACGCATAAACAATGGGCCGTACTATTGCAAATCAACGAGGCCAGACGCGACGTGAATTTCCACCCAACGGGTCGATGTCGGGCGCATCTTCATGGTCAGCCGCCGAAGGATAGGATCGGTTTCATTTTTCTGCGTAGAAAAGAACTCGGTATTCATTTTGTCATGGTGCTCGACCAAACAGAAGGCACGCCAATGACTGCAACCGGCGTGTGTGGCCAAAGTAGAGTTGGATTCCAAGCGCGTGAAAAACCGTTGGTGTGGCCTACTATCTGAAAACTGGAAAAGAAACGTAGACAACACAGCATGAAATCCCGCCAGTCTGTCCTTAGCCTTAGAACTCTACTGAAATGGTATTCTTCATGTGCAGAAAGCCTTCATGTGCAGTATTAAAGCTCAAGAAGATATTTCCTTTTAATAGCATTCCCTTATTTATTCTACCTCAGCATTGTGACATTGGCCAGACAATATATTCCAGTTTTCAATCTTCTATTAGCAATGCTTCAACTATTTTCTTTAGCCAAATATTAACGATATTTTTTTACAATTTATTGTTTGCCATAAGTTTTGGTGTCATAATTTGTAGACTGATATGACTTCTGCTATATTATATCTAGTGGGTATTTCTCTTCATTTCACTGAATTCAGATATGTAGAATTCTAAATTCTAACTTAAAGCCTTCCCAGATCATCAGCTCTATAGTGAGTTCAGATGGACTTACAGCTTTTCTTTGTGACATTTGACTTAAAACTTGTTTTAGTTCGTCTAATGTTATTTCAGCTCACTTGGTGCTTGTGTTTAATATTTTATGTTCACTTTATAGATTTTCGTAATTTATTTTTGAGTTCAGAAATCTTCATAATGTAAAAGTTCTTTTGACCCAAGCACTGTACAAAGTGGTAAAAGAAACCGATAACAATATTTTTTAACTGAGTACTAGTAGTAAGAAAGAAAGCCCGAATAAAAATGTACAAGAAGTTTAAGTATACCAAAGTATTACTGAACAATTAGATAGAACCAGAACAGAAAGAAAAAAATTCGATATAAAATTCGAGAACGTCTAATTAAGTCACTTTACGAAAAAGGGTAAGGAGAATTTAAATTACATCGGTTAATAAAATGAAGGAAATGCAATCAATATCCTTAAAATTTTAGATGATGTTTCCTGAAGGATAGTTGTGGCATGTTATTCAATGTTAAAACACTTTTTGGAAAATAACACCACCATTAATGAAATTACTGTATATTTCCAACGTTTCGGGTCTAGGTTAGACACCATTGTCAACGGCAAAGATACTATGAAAAAATGCATAATTCGAAATTTTAAAGTTGAAATGTTTGACAATTAAGTTACATATGATATTCAGCAGCATTTTTTCTGCGAAACCAAATATAAAAAGTTACGCTACCGTAAAACCACTTACTTTTCACCGAAGCTGATTTTGGTCCAAGTATAATAGGCAGTTTCAAGCTGTGGCTATAACCAATGGATGGGATTTTGTGTGGCACCAGACTTTACCAGTAGTTGAACAAGGAGATAAATAATTTCTAATTCTCAATGAACAACAAAGGTTCAACTGAAGTCAACCAGATTCAACTTAGTTTGCAAACCCAAAACACTGGTAATAATTTATAAAAATGCGAGATTGACATTGAGCAGTTGGTGTATCTAGCCTACCCCGATGCATTCGAAAATTTGCTACTCAAATGTGGATCAGTGGCATTAGAAATACATAAGTTATGGAAATCTTGCAACTCAATAGCATAAGATTAGAGAGAAAAGCAGTGCTGAAGATTTCCAGACTAGGGCTGAGAATTTGAGTTAGAGGCTCCCAATCAGATAAACGTTATGTTCCATGAATTTAAGGTAGAAGTGCTCCTAGAAAAGACCACCCAAGGTAACGAAATCAGACCAAAACATAATGTCTTCGTGGCTGATGCATGGGTCACGTCCAAAGGGTAGAATGGGATTAATGGTGCTGTTGATCTAATGTCCAGTTCGGGGTTATGAGGTCATCCAATTAGTGGCCCACGTCGTCTAGTTGCGAACGACCAACTGACGAAACGATACAAGTACAAGGTCAGGCAGCAGTTGAACTGATGTCAGGTGAATTCAGTTTTCGTCGTATGGTCTTAGAGGCTTTGTACTGGGAATGAATATATTTATACAAACTAGGTTTGTATTTGATTCGAGGAACAAAATACTCCGACTTTTGCATGAGTAGCTCGCATTGTCCAGGTCTTCCAATAATCGCATGGCTTCAGTAAGACATACAGCGAAACAGTAATTCGAGGGTAAAACACTTAGATTAAAGTTATATCTAAACGAAAGGCATCAGGAGAAAGAATGAGATAAAAATTGTGAAGACATTCAAGTCCATTTTAGAGATGTTGGGAAGTGTAAGGGTTCTGAGCCTAGAAAATTCTGCTTTGACTAGGTCCTCCCAAACTGCATCAGCTTGAGCAAAGCTTAATTCAGAATCTAAAGAAGACTGTTTGATTCAGTATCTGAAGCTGCAATCTATAACCACTGTCCGCTAAGAAAAGAAAGTGAAAGGGATTTAGGCTACGAAAATAATGAGCAGGGTAGTGCTAGGCGTCCATCATCCGAGCGGCTGACTTAAGATCGAGTGAACGATGTCAGATCAGTACGATCAGATCCAGAAAGAAACAGTGTTATGTATCTTAGATAAAGATTGTGTCTCCGAATACTGAACCGATTCTAAGAACTCTTTATTAGTAAAAAATACACAGCATACAGACTAAACAATAAATATATCAAATACAAATTGGGTGAAACATCAAAGCACTAATCAATATGGGTGTCCTCTGGTAATATTTCTCTGGTATCTTATGACCAATAAATATCTTCTGGATATTATACCACTTCTCCTGTGATATCCCTTAGCTAATCTTTCCAAATTTTATTGGTTTTGTGGTCCAGTCTCCAAAGCTCAAGCTGAGGAAAGACTGAGAGATTTTCCAGAGGAAGCATTCCTTGTAAGAGATTCCTGCTCAGAGAGGTATATCTTCACAGCAAGCTTCCGAAACATCGGAAAAATACTCCACCCTAGAATAGAACCTGGCAAATCGGATTACAGCCTCTTCAACAACACCATTTATAATAGCATCTCAGAATTCGTAGAAGACGCCGTATCCAAATCGAAAAACAGCGTCTACTGTTATACGAAGCCCAAAGATCGATGTTCTCCGATCTGTCTAGTAAGACTCACGCTGCCGGTTTCCAGGTATGACGAGGTACCTACTCTGAAGTGTTTAGCCAGGTTGGCAATCAAGCAGTACTTAGTTAACATGACATGGACACATTGCCTCTTCCTCTTTTGTTGATTGATTATTTGAAAGAGCGACAATATTTATGAGCTATTTAGTGATTTGAATATAGACTTTCGGAAAAACGTTCCTACAAATGCCGATTCCAAAGTTAGTTCTTTATGGAAATGGGAATGAAGTTGAATTGATTGCATTATGAATTCAGTGTTTTTAAGGTTATCTTGGTTTTCATGTGTACTTAAATAATTATGATTTTGATTGTCATTTTTTTTTAGGTAAAAACTGACTATGGATTGAATTATAAAGTGAAGGGTTAATTTTTAATATCATTATCCTGACTGCCACATACACCAATTTGGGTGGGCATACATTTCCTCAATAATAATTCATTATAATTCATTTTGTCCTAATAACACTCAATCTCTCGTTAAAAATACTTCCATTACTTGGATTTTAGGGTTCCGTATATACAATATACGGATATATTAGTATATATATTTTAAAAGAAGAAATTTTGATTTTAGGGGTACTTCTGGGGGGAAAAACTAAAAAAATCGACCGTTCCCCCCCCCCTGATCTCCGAAACTACAGATTTTAAAATTTTGAAAAAAAAGGAAATATAGAACGTTGCCCGAACTTTACAGGAAAAATAAGGAGAAACCATTAATATAAATTTTGGGTGGCAAATTATAGAATTAAATGAAAATTTCAAAATATTTTTTTTCAAACGCATCATGTAATGAAAGCTCCCATTCTAAGGAACACAAATGTATTTGTCTCTATTTTAAATAAAAATAGTTAAAAAGATATTTACGAAAATATACCAAAATTTACCCATTTTAATTATCTCCGAAACTATAAAACGTAAAGTTTTGAAAAAAATTAGAGGTATAGGGTCTGATCTGAAGTTTACTGGAAAAATAAGGAGAAACCTGTACTTTTAATTTTGGGGGGCAAATTACCGAATTAAATGGAAAATATAAAATTAAAATTGTTTCTAACACATCATGTTATATATCAAATAAAAGGGCTCATTATGACAAAAACAAATATATTTTTGTCATATTTTTAAAATAAATAAATTAAAAGACATTGACAAAAATATAAAAAAATTACCCATTCCCCCCTTATCTCCGAAACCATAAGCTGTCAAATTTAAAAAAAAAATGGGGGTATATCGCCTCACCTGAACTTTTCTGGAAAAATAAGGGAAAATACTTCATATTCGTTTGGGGGGGGGGGCAAATTATAGAATTAAATGGAAAATTAAAAATTTTATTGTTTCTAACGCATCAAGTAATATAACAAACCAAAAGACTCATTATGACGAATACAAATTAATTTTTTAAATATTTCTAAAATAAATTGTGTAAAAGATATTAACAAAAATATTAAACAATTTACCCATTCCCTTCATTGTCTCCGAAACTATAAGGCGCAAAAATTTGAAAAAAATAGAGGTGTAGCCCCTCACATGAACTTTACTGAAAAATAAGGAGAAACCCCCTAATATTGATTTTGGGGGGCAAATAACAAAATTAAATAAAAAATGAGAAATTAAACTTGTTTCTAACGGACCTTGTAATATATCAAATCACAGGGCTCATTACGACGAATACAAATATATATTTTTTAATTTTTAAAATGAGTATTTTAAAATAAATTTAAAATAAATATTTAAAAAAATTATCTATTCCCCCTTTATTCCCCAAACTTTAAGACCTATTTTTTTTGGTTACAGAAAAAATACGAAGAAATCCCTAATATTAATATTGGGGGCCAAATTATATAATTAAACGGAAAATAAAAAAAATATTTTTTAATGCATCAAATGAAAGGGCTCATTATGAGTAATACAAATATATATTTTTCATATTTTTAAAATTAATTGTTTACAAGACATAAAAAATTCTCATTTCTCGCTTTATTTCCGAAACCATACTACATAAAAATGTGAAAATAATTAGGGGTACTGGGGCTCACTCGAAATTTATTAGAAAAAGATTAGAAAACCCCCATAGTAGGGACAAATTATACAATTAAATGGAAAATAAAAATTCAATTTTCAAACGCATCATGTAATACTCGTATATCAGATAAAAGGCTCATTATGTAAATTTCAAATGTCATATTTTTAAATCATTTGTTTAAAAGATACTAACAAAAATATTAAACATCGACTTAATTGCCACTTTAGAAACTACACTATATAAATTTTGAAAAATATATTTTATTTATATTAAATAATTTGAATAACAGATTTAATAATTTATAATTTAAAACTTGGCCTATTTTGCCCTCTATCTTCCAATCTACAGAGCCTCCAAATCCAGACAGTAGATTATAAAAACTTTCCTGGAAGTTTATTAGTAAAATAAATCTCTAATTTTAATTTTTGAGGGACAAGTTAGAAATTAAATACATAATTCTTATAAAAATCAAGCGAATCCTGAAGCAGATAAAATAAAAAGTCTATGTGTGGAAAATAAAATTATATATTTTTTATAAATTTAAAACGCTTCCTTTAAAAGATATTAGGGTAAATATCAGAAAATGCACTCATTCCCTGCTTCTCTGAAACTGGAATCTTAGAATCTTGAAGGTGGTACGGAACCCTTAGTATGCGAGTCCAACTCGCACTTGACTAAATTATTTTAATTTTTTTATTTATTTTTCATCTTCTATGTCGTATGTTAACTCATTCTTCATACAAATTTGAATCGACAGTACACCTTATTTATACCTGTGCAATAGTTGTTATGGAACATTCTTAACGAAGAGCAATTACAGGTCACGTTTTATTAGCTAATAACGCAGTATTACTCAAGCAGTAGAGAATGAAAAAAAAATTGAAGGGCATATGCGAGCAGATAACTGTAAATGTCTAAAGGTCGCGTGATTTAATAAGCAATATATCTGTGTGGATTATTCAGTATTCATTAAAATCACACGGATAACTGTAAAATAGAATGTGAATATTGGTTGTGGTGTGCTGTAGAGGCGTTACACAATAAAATAATAATAAAAAAGTATATATGTATATATTCTCATTCCACAGTTTACGTTTAATATGTAAGTCATTCTTCTTTGGAATGTCGTTAACGCTGGAAGCACATTTTATGCAAACACAGATCCGGTTTCAGTACAGTTTAGTTTAGATTGTTGTTGTTAATTTACTTTAATCTATTCCAAAATTTTTGGAAACATAATGAACTGATTCATTATTAGTTTTGCAGTGTAGTTTACTAAGTATGGATTTATTAGCATTATTATCCTAATGGAAATGTCATCAATATAGTCAGTGGCGTAGCAAGGAGTAGGAGGATCGCAAACATCAGTAGTGTCATCTATAAAAATTCGTAAAACTGTGGCAGATTGAATAACCGCCACTAATAAAATAATTTGCTTTTATAGATGCATACTTGCTTAATAAATTATTTTAATACAATTTTTTTTTAATATTTATAAAATAAATTATTTAAGATATTAACAAAAATATTTAAAAAAATACCCATTCCCCCTTATCTCCGGAACAATAAGATGCAAACATTTAATAATAATAGAGGTGTAGCCCCTCGCATAAACTTTAGTGAAAAATAAGGAAAAACCCCTTAATATCGATTTTGGGGAGCAAATGACAGAATTAATGAAAAATCAAAAATTAAACTTGTTTCTAACTGATCATGAAATATATAAATTCACAGAGCTCATAATGACGAATACAAATATATTTTTTTATTTTTTTTAAATGAATATATTAAAATAAATTAATAAAATATTTAAAAAAATTACCCATTCCCCCTTTATTCCCCAAACTATAAGACCGAAATATTTTTGTTTACAAGAAAAATACTATTAATAACAAAATATTTATTTAACGCATCATACAATACATCAAATGAAAGGGCTCGTTATGAGGAATACAAATATATATTTTTCATAACATAACATAAAGATATAAAAAATTCTCATGTTTCGCTTTATTTCCGAAACCATACTACCTAAAATTTTGAAAATAATTATGAGTATCGGGGCTCACTCGAAATTTATAAGAAAAATGATTAGAAAACCCCCATAGCAATTTTAGGAACCAATTATACAATTAAATGAAAAATAAAAATTCAATTTTCAAACGCATCATCTAATATATCAGATAAAAGGCTCATTATGTAAATTTCAAATATATCATATTTTTAAAGCATTTGTTTAAAAGATATTAACAAAAATATTAAACATCAACTCAATCCCCACTTTAGAAACTACACTATTTAAATTTTGAAAAATATATTTTATTTGTATTTTTAAATAATTTGAATAACAGATTTAATAATTTATAACTGGACCTATTTGCCCTTTATTTTTCAATCTACAGAGCCTCAAAATTCAGACAGTAGATTATAAAAGGTTTTCCTGAAAGTTTATTAGTAAAATAAAACTCTAATTTTAATTTTGGGGCCAAACTAGAAAATTAAATACATATGTATTCTAATAAAAATAAAGCGAATTCGGAAGCAGATAAAATAAAAAGTCTATGTGTGGAATATGAAAGTGCATATTTTTTATAAATTTAAAATATGTTAGAGTAAATATAAGAAAATGCACTCATTCCCTGCTTGTCTGAAACTGGAATATTAGAATCTTGAAGGTGATACGGAACTCTTAGTATGCGAGGCATCTTATCTTATTGTTTCGGAGATAAGGGGGAATGGGTATTTTTTTAAATATTTTTGTTAATATCTTAAACAATTTATTTTATAAATATTAAAAAAATTAATTGTATTCGTCATAATGAGCCCTTTCATTTGATATATTACTTGATCCGTTAGAAACAATTCTAATTTTTTATTTTCCATTTAATTCTATAATTTGCCCTCCAAAATGAATATTAGGGATTTCTCTTTTCCATTAAAGTTCAGGTGAGGCGTATACTTTTTTTTTTTCAAAATCTCATAGCTTATGGTTTCGGCGATAATGGGGGGAATGGGTATTTTTTTAAATATTTTTGTTAATATCTTTTAATTTATTTATTTAAAAAATATGAAAAAAATATATTTGTTTTCGTCATAATGGACTCTTTCATTTGATATATAACACGATGCCTTAGAAACCATTTTAATTTTATATTTTCCATTTAATTCTTTAATTGACCCCCCAAAATTAAAAGTAGATGTTTATTTTTCCAGTAAACTTCAGATCAGACTCTATACCTCTAATTTTTTTTTAAACTTTACGTTTTAGAGTTTCGGAGATAAGGAGGGGGAATGGGTAAATTTTGGTACATTTTCGTTAATATCTTTTTAACTATTTTTTTAATATAAAAAAATATATTTGTGTTCCTCAGAATGTGACATTTCATTTGATGTATTACATGATATTCAAATTTTATTGTTAAGTTTTCATTTAATTCTATAATTTGCCACCCAAAATTAATATTAATGGTTTCTCCTTATTTTTCCTGTAAAGTTCGGGCAAGGCTCTATATTTCCTATTTTTTTCAAAATTCTAAACTTAGTAGTTTCGGAGTTCAGTGGGGGGGAACGGTTGATTTTTTTAGTTTTTCCCCCCAGAAGTACCTCTAAAATCAAAATTTCTCCTTTTAATTATATATACTACTGATCGGGTCACCAAACTATACACTGATACCAAATTTCAACCTCTTCCGTCCAGTAGTCTAGGAAAAAATAGCGGTGATGTGACAGAGGCAGAAATCTTATATTATTTTGAGAAGCCATTTAAAAGTAGCCAATTGGTTGACTCTGGATTATTTGAAAGTCATTCTGGAATGGGATTTTACACAATCTCTACCGAATCTAAGGCTCGCCCTAAAATCACTTATAACAATATGAATATCAGTTGCTTCACGTGAGAGGAGTTTCAGCAAATTACAATTATTAAATTAAATTAATCAAAAATTACTTGCGGGCTACAATTATTGAAACGATAGAACATGTAGCAACACAAAATATAAATTTTGATAACTTCATTTCGGAGTTTGCAATTGTTAAAGCTAGAAGAAAGAAATTTGAATTCTTCACTAACTAAATTTGTTTCACATATTGATTAATAATAAAATAATGTGTATATAATGAATTTTTAATATTTTAGTAAAACATAAATTATTATTACTTTTTTTCCTAGATGTCGGTCTTACATCTCGCGTCTACAAATTTACTGTTCAAATACATAGATAAGTGTTCGAGATTTATTTATTTATTTATATATTGTCTTGCGTACAAAAGAATGACACCTCGAAGAGTATTATCAGTTTTAATTGAGTTTTGGGGTGACACCTACTTTATCCGACCCGGGTGCCACCCATTCTAGCTACGCCACTGAATATAGTACACCCGGCTAGGAAAAGTATATGATAATCGTTCAAATGTACTTTTGTCTTGAATAATATTTAAAAATGTTATTGCGAAGAAAATAGTCTAAATATATTCCTTTCATTAAGTGGGCCACATTTTTTTCGGCAACTAAGGATGTTCCATTGTTACATGGGATTTCAAAAATATTTGTTTATATTTATTTTCAATTTTTGTTATCTCCCTTCTATTAGAGATGCCCCAAGTCCGATTTACATGAATTAAACTTTTATTTGATATTCCGATTACAGACAAAATTCTAAGTGTTCCGGCAAAAAGCTTCTTGTAAATTTAACAAAACAGACGTTTCAAATCAGCAAAAGATGAAAATTTATTTAATGGGAAGAGCTCTATTTCCCGGCGAACTTAATCTGTTAAATACGATTGTTCAGGATGCTTTATATACCGATTCCGGCTGCCGTGGGAAGTATTTGAAATCTTTCAGAAGGCTTAGTATGTCAATAATACAATTTCGTAATATTTTATTATCAATTCCTGTAAGCAATGCTTACTGTGAAATGGTTTGTCTGTTAAATAACTTGTACATCAGTGAGAGAAATCATTTGAGTGTGGATTTAATAAAAGCAAATAAGTAAATAGACTGAGCTTGAACTCGAAAAAAGTCTATACTAATTGTAAGTTACTGTAAAGGAGGGAAAAGATGGAATTTTGTAAATATTACTTAACATATTTTCATTTCAAAAATATGCTGGTATGTCTCTTAACAAGAGATTTCACTTGAGGTATTACATGATGCGCTAGAAAAAAATATATTATTTTATTAACCGACTTCCAAAAATGAGGTGGTCATCAATTTGTCGTCACGTTTTTTTTTATATATGCTCAGTGATCATTAAGAAACGGCATAGACAAATTTGATGATTTAAACGCCATTATATTAGGGAATATTACAAAAATTATCTATAACGTAAAACAATATAAAAAAATACAAATTAGAGAGAGAGTTAAAGTCCTAAATATTGGAATATTCCTTTTATTTCTTCTGTAAACTTTGATTGAGGTCCTATATGTTATGTTTTTTAATAATTTAAGGCTCAGTAGTTTCGGATAGGTCGATTATTGAATATTTCGTATATCAAACTGCATGGCCAACAGTCTCGTGAAAAGTTCAGTTTCTTGTTTACGTTTTCTTCGTTTCAGATAATTTCATCTTCTATATTAGCACATCACTTTAGAACGGCATCCTATTGGGATAATTATTTGATTGTGTCAGGACAAAGTTTTCATGAAAGAAAATTCGTAAAAAATATAAAGAGAAGTAAAAAATTTGGGCTATATAATCTATAAAAGTAAAAATGAATAACTAATGTTAGGTGCAAAATTAGAGAACGACTGGACCAATTTGGCTATTTTTTAGTATTCTTCCAAATCAGACTCAGGTTGTTATGAAGAGAAAAAGTGGAAAAACTATCCAAATAATGTAAAAATCTCATTTTTCCCTTCTAAACCTATGTTTCAATGAAATAGTAATGTCAAAAATATTAATCATAAACAAATTACATAGCAGAATAAGGCTTACATATAGCTAACAAATGATTTATTTAAAAGCTCGACCAAATGAGTTTTTAATAAGTTTTTTTTAATAGTATTTTTTGAGAAATCACATTAAAAAAGGCTCTATTTTCAAAAAATCCGAATGCTTTAATTTTTTTTACTACGTTCTAAATAACTTTAAAATCCGATCATCATCAGATATAATCAGTGACCTCGAGAATAATTAATTCTCATATATTCGGATCATTTCTTCAACACTATATGAAACCCGAAACTAAAATATTTTTACAGAAAAAAATAGCTATACAATGTCAAATGATGTTTGCTGTCTCATCGCCATGTATATCGCAATCCAAGAAGAAGGACCAAATCTGAGATATTCGACCAAAGTATTATTGTTTCTCGAAAGGACAAAATGGTTATCGATTTGATTTTCTTTGTTGACTGCAACGTATAAATTATTTCTTCATATAAATCTTCCAGGAACTATTATACTTCTTGAAATATAAAAATCACATATTCACTTACGTAACATTGAAAATGTTATCTGATCGATGTTGATCGTTTACTCTGTTCTGTTGTGGAATATTAAAAAAATGCCTTGGCTATAAATCTTCTTATCTTTCGCAAATCAAAAAATATATAATAAAACATAATAATATTTCAGTCATAAACATAGAAACTCGCATTAAACTAGAAGTGCCTGTAGTTATAATTTGATTAGCAGATAATATTTCAAATAACTATCTTAAATATCAAGGTCTGAAATAAATAGCATATACATCTACAATTTTTCTTAACATTAGATTGAAATTTTTGTATCGAGTTATATAAGTTTCGATTTATCAGCATTGTTAATAAATATGCTAAAATTGCAGAAATGATTATTTTAAATCGGAGCATGCTCATTAGATATACTTCCTACTTGGAAACAATTATTGCTCACGAGTATAATAACGGAACCCTCAGTGTCAAGTGATAGAAAAGACAAATACATTTATTTGACAAATTAGTAAATAATGTACCCATAAGTTTTTTAAAATATCTTACAAAAATGCAATTACATAATATCTTATGGTGGTACTTACTTATAGAAAGCATGTCAAAACGAACCTGCCGCCATTTCAACAGTAAAGTGTTGGCAACATCAAAATAAAACAATTTGACAGCTAACAATTTAGGGTTAGTAAAAATGAAGCATTACACGATATAACTATGGAGTGTAGAGTGAAAGGAGGACAAACTTATATGGAAATAAAACTGAAAAAGTGTCCAGCGGACGGTTTCAAATAAGAAGTTCAAGAAAAGACCAGAATGGCGCAACTGTGGTGACCACAGGGTATGTTATGAAGTTAATTGTCAACGGATTGAAATACACAAATCCTACATTTAGAAGTGAAGCGGCTGAAAAGAATGATGTAAAATTATTAGTAAAAATCGTAAATAAAACGTAGAAAATCTGTTATGTGAACTTCTCTTTGTAAATGGTTGTCTCCGTTTTTTGTAATCTCTGCAAGTGATGAGTTTATAGTGTGTTAATTGTGATATAAATTAATAAGCGTGTGCCCCAGTTTTGACTTTTTATAAAACGGAGTGATTTTATAATTGTTATTTTTTATAAAACTTTTTGAAACAGTTAAACATTGGGAAAAATTTGTATATTTGTAATATTTTTATACTTATTAACAAATAGATGTTGGTGAATTAGATGTAAATAAAAATTATTTATTTTTACATTCTTGTGTTCATATTACATATTTATTTTAAAAAGTTGGTGTTTCTATTTCCTTGTTCACCTTTCTCTGAATAGAAGGTAATTAACAATTCTTTTCATCACTGAATAAACTGCTATAATTAAGTTATCTCTTCTGTTATCATTATGGAACAAATTTCACTTGCATTTTATGCTCTTTTTCAATGATTCTAACATTTTCACACACTGGTTTTCCATATATTTTTTCTTGTCTCCATTAACTACAATTAAATGACTTATTTTTGGCATTTTTCTGCTGTAGGTCTATTTTAAATATTTCCAAAGGTACGCATGGTGAATGGCCATGGAAAAATATCTTCAGAAGTTTGTTGAAGTTCTCGATGGACAATGCCATAATCAGTTTAGTAATTATATAATAATGGATTCTTCAGAGTTTAATTTGTGTAGGATATTTATCTTGACTCCTAAAAAAATGTACTAATAAAATTTTGCTTGCAAGTCATTTTTATCTATGTTCAATATATTTCATTGACTGAATACATTTATTAATATTAAATACAAATTTTACCAATCATTTTAAATCTGGTTGTTTAACTATGATTTTTAAATTTGCAATTTTTGGATGTGTACTTACTTTACAACACATTTTCAAAAAAAAATTCTTGATAGGTTCTGTTCTAACTGCATAAGCTCTTCTTTCCTATTAATAATTAACCAATCTTAAGCGTCAGTTTTTGGTTTTAATGTTAGCTCTCAGGCATGTAACAAAACCATCTTTTCTTATTTACCCACACATTTTTGGTTGGTTTATTTCGCAGATCATATGGAGAGAATATTTTGTGGGAATATAACTTAACTGAAAATAATTTTCAATTTAGTCATGTCAATAATACTACATTTATAACAAGTAAATAAAAACTTTACAGCATTTATTTTTAGAAATACTTACTTTTCATTATAAAAAAAATATATATAATCTGCTGTTGTAATTTGTAAAATGTATAGGTTAGAATTTTCAATTTCTTTTAAATGTTATTCTACATTCTACGAACAACTTACCCCGTCGTCCCAGTGGCGCCCCCAAATTGATACCCTTTTGTGGACACTTTTTGATACACAGAGTGTGTCCTCCGTTTACTCAACACTCCATAGATATAACAACGAATGAAAATCTGACTGCCCCACTTTGAATGATACAAAATGGTCGAAATAATGTTTTAATTTCATCAGTCGGGAAGAGATAAATTGAAAAATCTAGTCAACAAGTGGAATTATATACAGAATATCTTTTAAAATATTATATACAAAATATCTTTTTTATTATTTATATTTTCGACGGGACACATTTTACCCGTATCGGTCACCCTGCAGCTCCAACCCCTAAGCGGGGGTGAATATCACTTATAAAACTTTAAATACAAAGGGGACTCATGTGATATCTCTTTTTAAATGTCTTTTTTTGCCAATTACACCACAATTGGTTTAGTGTGATTTTTGGGGTCTCTGATCACGAATCCGAGGTCAAATTTGTTGAAAATTGGACTAAACTTCTTATAGGGCGGTTTTTAGGTTCGCTGATCACAAAACTGCTATCTTGAACCCGCCTTTTTGAATTTTCCAGCTCGTATTCGTGATCAGAGACCATAAAAACCACCCTATACCAATTTTGGTGTAATTGACAATTATTTTCAAAAATTGAATTATTTACGGTTTCTAGGTCATTACTCTGTATAAAATAATCAGATTTTAAAAAATGAAACCTTTAAAAAGAGGTATCATATGATACCACTTATTTGAACTTTTAGAAGTGATATTCCCCCCACTTTTAAAGATAAGTTGTTTTGGGTGGCTACTTTTGAAATGAAAGTCCTGTATATTCGGCAGCAGAAAATCCTAAATGAATGAGAGGGACTCCATAATTACAGGAAATTAATGTTTAGACAGAAACTATATTCGAATTAAAATCAATGGATCACATTTTTTTTAATTGAACGGTAGACGCAACATTTTGATTAAATTTTGTAAATAAACCTACACATATTTGTGAAAGTATTAACAAGATCTGGTGATGCTCCATTATGCAGCTGACTTTCGAAGAGTACCTTAATCGCTTTCCCAAAGAAGCGGATTTATTTCTCTACAACCACCTGTATGAAGACTTTCTCTAAGGACAACCAGTACACTTTGCACCTATTATAAATCTGAAATACTTTTTTGTTACAGAATTCCCAATAAATAGACAGAATAGTCAAGGACCTAATCAATCACCATTTCGAAATTACTTGAGTGGTGTAATCTTCACCAGTTTATAGAGCAAAACTGACCTGATTTTCTGGCATAAAATTCAACAGCAATTCGTTTATACCGTCATGTCAGTCTATAGATAATTATGGCTATGATTTTAACAGCAAACTCGTAGAAGTTGACTATTTAAATAATAAAAACTCGCCAAAAAAATTGTTTTTTGCTTATATAATGAAGGAATCGTAATGCCGTCTACAGAAAACTAGAACAATAGAAATCCTTCTCAATGATAGTTTCTACATCTTGACTGAATCAGTTTAACCGAATAAAAATTTATAACTTTCTGGTAATACTGGAATATTAATCATCGTCAAATAGATAGTTTATGATGTTAGGTTTAAATGAGTTATTTTGCACATCCCAGAATATTAACCAGACAAGTCCGCCCGTGATATACTAAATATATTTTGAAAGTTCATAAATTCCACTTCCATTTGTTTATCTAGGCTTTCGCTATAATGTCGAGAAATTGGTTTAAAATAATGTTAAATATTGCAGTAAATGACAGCCAACCAACGTCACACGGACAGAATTGTTTGAACTGGGGGCACCAGATGAACATTATGGTAAATTATATTTTACATGTTTATTCTCAGCAGTTTATTTACATAACTATTACCTGTCCATATTGGTCTATTTTTCCATGGATTACTTGTATACAGTATACTGATATTAAGTAAATTACTTTTTTCCATTGACTGGATATCGAAGGAAAAGTAAGGGTGAGTCTTTTAAAATTCGATAAATCACCAGCTCTTAGGCTACTTCGCCTAACTGATGAGACCCAGAAAGGTCGAAAGCTAAAATGGGATCAATTACAACATCCAAAGCGATGTTTCGCCGGATAGTAGACCCGATGTTAACCCAGTTTGTCCGCCGCAAAGATTTCAGCGCTTGAGAAATTTGACAAAGTCAAAGATTTGGAAAAATTCTTCCGTCCGACCGTCATTTCAAGTTTGCTGTTTTCACTGCAAAGCAAAGGATTTCTGTGTGTTACGATAAACACTGTAAAGTTTAGCTTGTTTCGACTTCTGTTCGTCATCTTCAGTCAGGGAATGAACCCTAACTGGGTTAACATCGGGTCTACTATCCGGCGAAACATCGGTTTGGATGTTGTAATTGATCCCATTTTAGCTTTCGACCTTTCTGGGTCTCATCAGTTAGGCGAAGTAGCCTAAGAGCTGGTAATTTATCGAATTTTGATATTTTAGTAGTTCAAGAAGTGATTCTACAAAGGAGAGAATGAATTTGTTCAAATTTCCAAACCGACACAAAGTCTGTGACAGTGTCCTGGATTTCCCGTAGTTTTCACAAATCCTAGAAGAGACATCGCTCGAATTTTGAGTTTGATGTTTTCTCTTTTTCTAGAACTTTCTTAGTCTTTTAAGCCAAATTTCACAAGCAGTAATAATGTATTTTACGGCACTATAACAAAATTCCAAGTTATCAAGTTAAGTGCATCTTATGAGCTTTGAAAATATATTTTGCCTATAGCTATCGAACTAAGGTGGTTAATACGATAAGTTCTGCAAAATTTTTCTATAAATTACTTAAATTGGGATTCTAAAAGATTTACTTAAAGTACAATATCGATCTTCAGCGTTATTAATATCAAAGTTATAAGCTATCATTAGGAGGCAGATTAAGATTCCAGCTAATATTACAACCATTTTTTTTTTAAATCAGTGACATTTTATTGTTTTTTTCAGCATTTCTTTATGAAAAATGCTTCGATCAAAATGTATTTTGAAGATTTTCTGATTCTCTGCAATTTTTCTATTGACGCCATTATGAACGGATATTATTTTTACACTAGAAGCAAAAAACGAAAATACCCCATATTTTTGGGGTTTTTAAGGCTCAAATAATTTACTTTCACGATTTTGTTGTTAAAATTATGTCAGTTATGATAAACTATTATGTACGTGATAGCTTATGCGGTTTGCTGTTGAACTTTATGTCACTTAAAAATCTCTATTGACTGGTGTAATTAGATATGAATAAAATTATATACCTATACACTTTTCCCCACGAATCTGTCACAAATACATCGATCGTTTTATAATACCACCAACAATATCGATGCAGAAAGACATAAAACAACAACGAAATTTTCAGTCTCAAAGCTTCGCTCTTCGCACTTGATTGATAGTATTCTCTGCCTAACGACATTAATGAATTAACATGACTTCATTATGTAGCGTGAATAGACCTAAAAGCAATTTCCTCGGTAAAGATATTATTTATAATGAACCAACTCCCTGTGAGGTATGAGATGTGACAAACTCGTGTGGATAAGGGTGCATTGCGGGTAACAATGCAAAGCTTGTTTTATTAGTGTGACTCAGACATTATTTGAAATATTACATGTCACATGTTTATTGAAAAACTAAAATAATTATCTTTATGATCATTAAAGTTAAATAATATCGAACCAAGAACAAAATGTAAAACTGGGAATCAAATTCAATATTAAGATTTTGCGTTGTTGTCGACAAAATAATTGAGTACATTCTTCGAGTGCCATTCTTTTGTACGTAAAACAATATGTATGATATATATATATATATATATATATATATATATATATATATATATATATATATTCTTTCTGGTCAGGAACTTTCATCAGTTGCTCTTCCCACAATAGAATGAACTCTCGTACACTTATTTATATATTTGATACATAACGTCGCGAGATGTAAAACCGACATCTAGGATTTTCGGGGAAACTACCACATAGAGATTCCGAAAATCGGTCTTTACATCTCGCGTCTATAAAAATAAATAAACTCTAAATGGGTGTTGTCAAGTTCTGTAGATAATCCTGAAATTTATTTATAAGAACATACAACATTCTAAAACAACTTTAAAACACAATCTCTTCTTTTTTTCTGCTACAATACTTGCTATTTAAAACTATATTTTGTGGATTTGAATAGTCGAATTATTGACACAAAGCAGGTAACCTAGGACAAATTGAAGCTCAAGATTTAACTTTGCTACTTTATACCATTCAACTAAACTTTTAGAAGAGTAAGACAGGCAAACCTTTTAATAGAACAAAAGTAAGTTGCTTATAACATAAAGATAATAACTTGATTATCCAAATCTTCAGCTTCATCTTTCCAAAGTTATCTGCTTTGTGGAAATAATTTTGACTGTTCAATTTTAAGAAGGCATAGTTTTTAATAGCATTCTTGTAGCAGAAAAAAATCAAGTGATTATGGGTTAAATTTATTTTACAATGTTGTATGTTCTTTCTTGATATTTTGCATTTTTTAAATCTCTTGACATTTTTGACACTTTATGTCATTTTATGACACCTTTGGCAGTCTTGACCTTTTTGACATTTAGTTTTTTCTTGTTTAAATGTATTACATTTTCGAGATTTTCGTCTTTTTTACATTTATAGATTTTTTTAAATATCTGACAATTTTTGAAAAACGACTTTTTTAACAATTTTTAACCTAATTTGGTGTTTATTGATACTTTTGCAATTTTTGATATTTCTAACTATTTCTTATATCTTTTGTAAATAAATCTCTGCAAATAGAGGGTTAGCACAGCCAATTATCGAGGCGGCTGCTTCGTGGAAAACTTCTGAAACCGATAGAATTATGGCCAATTGGTCTGTACGAACAAACAAAATATAAACAAGCGTATGTATAGGCGATGTCGAAATATTCTCTCGGGCAAATTTCGAACGAGTTTAAGTCAATATTGGTTTCTCAATGTTACTATTGTTAATGAAGCCATATAAACTCTTTAGAGTTTACATATGAAGCTTGACAAGCATTTTGAAAACAATATTATGTCATATTGGTTGTAAAAATGGATACGAAATGAGTAACATTGGCTTTGTTTTGATGTGTTCTTTTCTTTTCTTCGCGACAACATGTATTTTAATTTTTATTAACTATATTTGGTGCGTTCCCGCAATTTGTTTAGTGTATTGTTTTCAATTTGATTGAATTACTTCATTGATTTTTAAACTTCTGCACCTTTTCTAAAACATTCCGTCGCGCTAATGCTACTTGTAAGTGTTTCTTGCGTGTAAAATATAGACAATATTGACATTCGGGTTTCGGCTCCCTAGCTGTTAGGACGCTTGGGAGGTTCGTGTATTGTTCTCCGAACTTTTCGGTCGCGTTGATTCCGTCTGAAGAGACGACGCTTATTGTTGTTTTTTGCGTTACGATTTCGCGAGTTCTTAGCTACGTTCGTAACGATCGCTAAACCGCTTTCATTTTGTTTCTTTTGTGTTTACAAAAGCGCATCATTTGTTGTTAAACCCGCATTTTTGTATGCTCAATCAATGAACATTACGTCGCTATTTTTTGTGTAACGTGTTGTCCAGAAGAAGCTCTAAAAAACTGTTCCTGCTGTTACGGGGCTAGCCTCTGAAGAAAGAAGAACCAAGAAAACACCAGAGCTTCGACTTGAAGGTTAGTGATAACTTTTATTTGGTGATTCGTTTATGTGACGGCATGTGTTTATTGATTGTTCCGCTAAAGGTCCTTCGTCAATTATATACTTGCATTGAACCAGCATTGAACTAAAACCGCAACATCTCATTCATACATTTATTTTGGATAATCTCTATGGAATGTGCCATCGAAGACATTCCAATATTTTATTCTGTAATATGTATTCTTTCTAAAATTTTAGTCCAATGTTAGACATGTCAACTTTAGGTTCATATCTTTTTTAGATTTAGATTTAATGTTATTTACACTATTTTTTTGTGTTTTTTTGGTATTTGATGTAAATGGGGTTACCCGTTTAAGAATAAATAAATGAACAACCTTGACAACTGGGTTAGATCTAACAATCGAAACATTAGAATTTTAAAATGTCGAGATCCTAATTTCAAGTGTGATGCAATTTTCCGAAAAGTCAGTAAAAATAAATTAATTGCCATTACTAATTCTTAACGTCATCCGGTATTTTCGAACTTCCATTTGTTTTAAGAGCATTAAATATATGTAATATAAGTATCCTATCATTAGCGTGCATTAAAAACAAATCAGCCACCATGCATTTTCTTCTAGGTATCGCCAAATGTTTCAACTACCCTACTCTGCAGAGAACAATAAATCAGTCTCTTTGCCACTTGCTTGTGTGCTCGATGTTACTTCTACTCTGTTATATATTGTTCGATTCTTTAGCTACATTGAGATTAAAGTTAACCATTAACTAAACTTACGTAAAAGCATAAAGTAAACGCTAATTCGCTAAACATCTTTAACATTATGTTAAGTCCGAATGAAATTGTATAATTTCATGCAAAATGGAGAATAGACCTGTTTTTATGTAGAAGTTGATTCTGTATAACTTATATAATACTTGTATCTTAACAAAAGTTAGAATAATATTTTCATTTTCTATAAGACAGATATGACAGGCAGTTTTGGAACATTTTTTTCTCGAATAACGGAAAAATTTAGAAAATATGTGAAAATTTTACATACAATATTTGAAGCACATGATTTACTTCATTTTTATCGCAACTCCGGATTATGTCAAATGTTTTAGAGTAGTGCTCTTTTCTAGAGTCAATTTGTATGCTTGTATTACCAGAGCAACAATTAAATCTGTCGATTAAACAATAATAAAAATCTAAACAGCTGCCAAACCTGAAACAAAAGATGCAAATACTTGAAATTGCTTGTGCATATAAAAGTAGAAGAACATTACCATGTACAAACAGATCTGTTTATATTTCAGCGTTTTTTCATTAAACTAATAAAATCTCTGCAAACATATTTTAGTTTCAGCATTCTATCATTCAATTGAATATCCTACTTCCCGCTGCTACTGTCATAGTTATACCTATACTATTAAGGTGAAATAGGATCACGTGTAAGTATCTACCCATTGGACAAATAGATAGAATTTAAATCACATTAGAGGCCTGCAATATTGTTTTACACTGACATTTACCAAAAATCAAAGTAAACGCCCTCAAATACTCTAAAGAAGTATGAAAATTCAACTTTAAAATAATGCCTAAAATCAAAACCTCTATTGTTTTCATTTGGATAAACCAATATCCAAAATTGTGTAGTCAATAATTATTTATTAACTAATTTTGATTTAATTTTCAGATGTTTTGTTTTTTTAAGAGATATGTTAATGTGACATACAATATTGTGGGTTCATGACTCTCATGACGCCCTTCTCAGACTGCCGTTGTACGTATTAAGTTCATTGCAACAAGCTACATAGCAAAACATTTTGTATGTAATTATTTAGTTGGTTTTTCTTCCAAGTATGATTGGAATCTGACTATTATTAACGTTACTATGATTAAAATACACAATTTATGAAAGACCTTTGTATGTTTATGAGCATATATTGACCTATTTTGCTGCATAATAATCCGACCTTTCAAATTCCTGATGCACCATGTCTATCTTTCCTTTTGTTCACTAAATTAACATATTTTCGTGTTAGTATATTTCCCAATTTATGTTGATTAATAGCAAAAACTGAGAACAGTGTATGGCCAACTTTATCCTCCGACCGACTTTTATCCCTAACCGTTCTAGATCTGGCGACAAACTTCATATAGAGCAAAACATCTACTGCCGGTTTTTTAGGTCGCCATAGGTGGATTGGCCCGTATTATTATGTCATTTAGTTTACATTAAAGGAGAAGTTCATCCCAACGCTACATCTGGGAATACAATTTGCCGATGAATTTTTTTTCATAAAATACAAGAGAGAGGAAAAACTCAGTACACGTGTTGCTTGATGTTTTTTCGATAGTTGCGTTATTACTTATATAGACAAAAGTAAATCTTGTTCAGAATATACGATACCTTTGAAAAATCTTGAAAATAATATCAAGATGAAAATATTGAAACAATATCTTGCTATAAATTGATTAATAGAGAATGGTATTTTGGAAAACACATAAATTTAAATCATCATTTGGTGATTATTCGTCCTAACCTACAATACTTAAAACTATTTTAAATACATTCAAATCGTAAAACAAATTTCACTGTTATTAGATTTATTAACTTTCGATTAAAACAGTTCTTTAATCATCTATGCTCTTTATTTGCATATAAATAGGTGCTTCTTTATGTAGCAGCATAAATAACACTCCCTTCATATGTCAATTCCCAGCACTGGTATCTCTACAATTAAACAATATAGACTTAATTGTTAAATCAGCAATATATTGCATAATACAGACGCTCAAAAAACTGATCCCGTAAATAGCATCTCTATTTGCTTGTTTGACTAAAAGAATGTTAAGAATTGAATTGACTAGTCCTGACAAACATCAAAAATGCAATGTAATAGAAAAGATTTACGCTAAGAAGAAAGGTAGCCACCAACAGCATAAACAACTACAACCTGAAAGAAAATTCCGAGCAAAATCATGACAACTAAAACCAACGGTTCAAGAATAACAAATAACACTCCTATGATTATGACCAATGCAAAAAAGTAGAAGAAACATACCCACGGAACTAAGACAAGAAAGTAAACTTTACATATATACGCAATGTCTAACAACAGGATATACCAGAAAAATGCAATCGAACCCTAATGGTTTTAAATTGCAAGAAATATAGTGAAGAAGACAACCAGAGTTACAGCTCGATCAGTCTTCTACCTTAGGGTTAGAATGTACACTGAGTTTATACAGAACAAGATGCTACATACTCCAGATTCCACCCCATCACTACAACTAGCCTAATTTCGTAATGCTTCACCATAACAGATCTCACACACATATTCTAATAGAAGTCGTAAGTCGAAACGAACAATATCCTGAGAGAACAATGCCTAGAGATGCTATATATATAAACCTAAGAAAATAAATATAGAGAAGGCAAGGAAAAAATTTTATGAAGGCAGCTATTACAGGAATCTGACAAGGTGATGCCACCTCACCAAAACTATTCACAGCAACATCAGCATGTATCTTTCCAAAGTAAAATTGGAACAACAAAGAACACATTTAGCCGGCGCCGGCGAGAAAACTATCTTGTGAAAATTGCCAATAATATGACTTAATTACTAAAATCTCAGAAGGACAAAAAATAACAAAACTTTTTATTAATAAAACCAAGAAAATATACAAAGAATTGTGATCTTTCTGGGGATAACAATATATAACACAACTTATATGATGATATTTGATCAATATTTTCAACCACTGCTGGCATCTAGTTATGAAATGAATAGTCTATTACCTGACAATGCATTGATAATGACATGAATCAAAATAACGAACGGATGTACTCCCGGATGAATATTTCTTCATATATATATATATATATATATATATATATATATATATATATATATATCCTATACATTTCAAATGTAAAAATATGTTCTTTTAAAAATTTTTTTTTTCCTATACATTTCTAATGCAAATATATTATCTTTTACTGGATAACCTTTCCAATGTTCAATTTGTGCTGTAAAGTTAATTCTAAATTCAGTTTCAACTAACTTTTTGAAAATTATAATTCGGATTAATCTGTAATGTTTAGACAGACTAGTGAAACAATTATTTTACGACTAGAAATATTTATTTTTTATATTACAGGATATTTGTCTCATATTGTCCTCAAAACATTGGTTTCTAGCAATTAAAAAAATATATTTTTGATGATTGTAGGTTTACTAGAATTAATTATATTTTATAATATGCTATCAAAGTCGAACTTTAACGAAGTTTTCACAGAGAAATGTATTAAATTCCAGAAATGTAAGAGAATAGCTATTATCAAAAAATTAATAACAAATTATATTTGCAGAAAAAGTGTAGTAATTAAGCTTCAACTTATAGGTAGTTGTTAATAAATAACTTGAACTTGAAACATTACACAAAAACGATTACAATCTTTAGGAAGATACTTAAAGCAAAAAAACACTTTTAGGTAGTTCCTACGACATGTTTTGCAAAATATAATATCAGTAATATACATTTTAACATTTAAATTGCATATCTACTTGCTTTTAATAGCTTAATTAATTAGTTGTCGTACATATTGGAAGGTTTGGCAATCTTGTAGTCGCACAGAATTCGAATGCATACGCGGAATTGATTTTAGAGTTAAAAATGGTATTCGGAAGGATAGCACTGTTCTCAGAAATTATACTTAACTCGGAGACGGTTAAAAATACCAAATGCGAATGATCGAATATAAAAAATTCACCAACAAAAAGTTATGGTAGTGTTTACTTTATACATTCGAATAGATAATGATATTTTATTCCTATATTATTGATAAATTCTTAAATTCACACTTTCTGTGTATAACTTATATTGTTCTATGTGATTAAATAGATATTCTTAAAACTGAGTTCTTTATAGTATAAGTTTGTAATAGGAACTATATGAAACATTATCGATAAACAAGGAATTTTATAAAAATATAGTTTCAAATGTTTCCAAATTTTATTGAATATTTTTGGGCAGATATGTTTTGCTTGCTAATGTTTAAGCTAGCTAGATATTTTGTAATTTTCAGAGAATAACAGTTATACATATATATAAATACTCATAGAAACAAAAGATTAAATTGGTTTGTGGATTATTCTTCATTTTTTCTTTAAAAATATAATTTACAAATTACACAAATCGTTTAATTGTTCTGATTTGGTAAAAATATTTGAAGTTCTAGATTCATCTATAGTTTCATGAGGATTAAATTAAAATACTATATTATGTTGTTATTATTTAATTCTGCGATTTCTTTCATCATACGATTTGAAAGTTATTTACATTCTTAACCGACTTCAAAAAAGGAAGCGGTTATCAATTCGTCGGCACGTTTTTTACGGATGCTCAATGAATATTCGAAAACGGCTTGGGCAATTTTGATGATTTAAACGGCATTGTATTAAGGAATTTTACAGAAAGGTACCATATAATTTTCTATAACGTGAGATTTACGGTTTTCCAGAAAATCAGAAAAAGCAGTGATTAAAGGAATACATTACAATGATTCTACACTGTTTCCTCTAAAACGACTCAATCAATTTGAATATTTTAAATTGTATTGTACAAAGTTATGTTCCAGCTTGAACCGGTATATTTCTCGATAAGAAAACATACCATTTTTCTGAAAATCGGAAAAATATGTCCAAAAAAACGGTAAACAACAATGTAAATGTCATAAATATCTAGCTTAAATGTCAAGATATGCCATGAATATCGTACTGGGTGTTTGTAACGGTTTTCATTATAAGGAGCTTACAGATGAGTGAAATGGCACAACATACTCCATTAGAGTATCAGAAAAAAAAAAGTTATTTGAGCGATCGTTTCTATACGGTGGTAGGTGGGTGTGTGTGCATAGAAACTCAAGCAGCAAGCATATCCAGTAAGGAGATTTGAGTTACAGCGTTGAGGGTTCAAAATAGGTCAAATATATTTTGCATATACAGGATGGTTAACATATAAGGTGGAGTGGAATTATAGTTAGACAGGATGGTTAAAAAATGCTGTATAGTGTGGAACATAAGTGTTGCTTAAACTTGACATATAGGGCGAAGTATTAGTTATAGAAGTTATAGGTCTACAGGGTGATTTAAACAATAGAAAAATAGACAGTCAATAGGGTGGAGAGGATTAATATCTATACAGGGCGGTTGCAACATCGTGTGAAGTTGAATTATAGTATTACCGGATGGGTCCGAAAATAATAGACAAATAATTTACATTGGGTAACCAATACACAAAAAAATACAGGGTGGCTGCAATATAGAGTGAATTAGAGTTACACTAATAAAAAGTGATCGAAATAATTTGGAAACAAATAAAAAAGTTAAAAAATATGTAGAAAATATAGAAAAAAATACTAATTAGAGAGAGATAAAAATACGCCGGGGAAAGATAGAGATAAGAATACGCCAAAATAATCAATAAAATTGTACCTCCAATTAGCTAAGAAAGAATATATGTCAGAAAATAGTGGTTGATTGCACAGGGTTTCTAAACGGTTTTTATTTTAAGCCAATTGAAGTCTGTTCTTTTTTAAATATGAATTTTTGTTTTTAGTCATAATTAATCTTCTTATAGGCCAATTTCTGATATTTAATGAGAAACTGTTTTATATTTTTAGTTCTACTAGGGGTTTGAATTTGTTTTTTCGATAGGTTTGCCTGCTACCAAGTTTTGGAAACAATCATTGGTTTGATTTGTCTTCATTGAAATTTGTCCGATAAGTAAATAATTATGCGGAATTGCACCCGTTTAAAAAGGTAAACGTGCTGTTGGGTAAAGGTATAATTTAATGGGGCCCGTTAGGAACATAGTCTCTAAGTATATCAAGTATCGAGCTGTTTGTGTAATTTTAAACCATTTAGTTATGTTAATAAATCTTAATATAGGTTTAATGTAATACTTTTTTGACCATAATGAGCAATTTATTATCAACTGTTTATAGTTTATCAAACAAAAATTCTAGCAAGGATATTTACAATTAGGATTTGTGTCGTTGATATGATTTACTCCATTGATATATTTATTAATTGATGTTTTACAAAATCAAAGATTTCTATTTTACTACAATTTTATTGTGTGCAGTTGATTTGATTTGTTTAATTTTAAAAACAATTTTAAAGTCACGGTTAATTTTTAACCGACTTCTAAAAAGGAGGAGGTTATCAATTCGTCGCGTATTTTTTCGCTTTTTTTTTTGTATGTATGTTACCTGATTTCTTCTCCTGTGGTGCACCGTTTTGAATGAATATGGTCTTGTTTAATAGAGTATATATCCGGATTGGCGAAACTTCAAATTTTGGAACAGAATTCTATTGGTAAAGTGATAAAATTTGTGAATGAACACCTATGTGCATGGAAATCGACCAATATCCCTAATATTTTAGTCGATTTTTCGATAACTCCTTATGGATGTGTATAGTTTTTTAACGTTTAATCTATCAAGGAAGATCCTTAGGAGATCCCATATACTTTTCTGCGACGTGCAACTTGCAGTTTTGCAGAAAATCGCCGAGAATTCCAAAATTCTTATCAAAAATTTCATCGAAATGACATAACGGACATTTCCTCGTAAATATTTTAATATCAACGTAATTGTGCGGTAATTTTAGGCACTGGAAGTTTTAATTGCGAATTTGAAAATTTTCTATGTACATCTCAGGCATATAGGTAGTAAAGCATAGTATTTTCGGCTCCTTAAATCAATGAGTACCAAGCTCGTTTTGTTTGTATACCAGGCAAATACCTATTTAAATGCAAATTTTTCCATTTTGCGAAGACGGTGCTTTTGGTTGTCACATTCTCCCGGCCTAATAGAAAATTCAGTGACAACACATGTCAAACTTCTATTTGGTACGTTTATAGACAGGGTGTTTAGTTATAGCAAACAAAATCACAAAGTAAAGTGATAAAAGGAGTTGCATTTATATGAAGATTGAAATATAGAACGGATTAGAATGATAGTGGTCCATAGGCAGCCGTATATACAGGATAGTTGGAATATAGGGTGGTATAAAAATGTTGGAAAAAATGTGAAATTAAAATTATATAGGGTGATTAAAAAAGTGTTATATGATGTGGACATAAGCAAATCATATACAGGATAGTTGAAATATATGCTGCAGTTGATTTATATTTATACAGTGTGATTAAAAAATTATATCTTTTATAGCCCATAAGAAGTTTCATAAAGTGTGGAGAGGAATTAATGTTACACAGGACGATAATATAAAATGTAAAAAATGAACTAATTTATCTGCTAGCCCACAAAGAGTTCTATACTATGGTTGAAATATAGGACGGATTTGACTCCGTAAATATGGGATGGATTCTACTCCGTCCTATAGAAGGCAGCTAACAAATTTATGCTTGTCCGTGGGCAGTCGTATGTACAGGATGGTTTGTACATAGGTTGGAGTGGAATTATCTATAGTTATACAGGGTTGTCAAAAAAAGTTGAAAAAAGGTTACATGGCGTAGTCCATAAGGAATAAATATATTTTGGGCTTATTAAGTCAAGGCGTACTACTACATTTTGTTCGTAAAAATTTACCTGTCAATTTAAATGAGAAAGTATCATTGTGTAATGTTGAGGCTTTCGATGTTACCTGGTTCTGCCTATTAAGGTTATACATTCAAAATAAAAAATAAAGAATGAAAACTACCTGAATTCGAAAATACTAAAAAGTTGAAAATAAAACATTTTTTAAAAAAATATAACCGACTTCTACCTACCCAGGAAGTAAAAAAATGTAAACATTTAAAGATGCTCATTCTGTACAAATTAATTACCTACCAATCTAGTATATTTTTGAAGTCGGTGCCAAGCAACAATCAAGTTTGATGAATTAGTAGATAAGAACGCAATGAAGGATTTTAGATTTGCTTGGCACCAGCTCTAAAATATACTAGATTGGTGGGTAATTAATTTGTACAGAATGAGCGCCTTTTAATGTTTACATTTTTTACTTCCTGGGTAGGTACCTAACAACATTGAATGTGTTATTTATTTGATAGAGTTGTATTTTGTTATAATTATTTTTAGCTTTTTAGTTATAGGTAGAAGTCGGTTATATATTTTTTAAAAATGTTTTATAAAAAGGCAAATTCTACAAGAATGCTGAAGCAATATATTACTTTGGGCGAAATGTGTATATTAAGTGTTTCCTCTTCATTGTTTATTTAATGAATATTTATTTAGTTTTTTGCGGGTTATATAAATTGGATACTCAAGGGCATTAGACTGAATGTATTATTTATTTATTTGCTGGAATTAGGTTTTGATATCCTAAAATTCCTTTTATTTTCATTCCTTTCCTGTACTTAATGTTGGAAAAAACCACATACTTCGTCGTTGAATGGGTTAACGGCGACTCTAGCATCGTCTCTCATGCCGAACAATTCGAACTATAATATTTAGGGTCCGTGACTTTATGTGCACATTTTATGGACGGAACTACATACTGGATCTACATATAGTATTTACATACACCCTTTTACCTTTCTGGTAAGTCTGCCTAATTTATCTTAATAATTGTAAATTGTATCGTTACATATTTATTCACTGGAAACATTCTATGCACTATAAGATTTTAACTTCTCCAAAATAGTATAACTTGGATCAACACCTCTTATAAATTACAGTCCACTTAATTACATATGCAAAAATGGCGCTAAATGCAACATTAAGTGTGTATGTAGTATAGTATTGTAAACATCATAATGGACATGCTAAAGAAAAAATAAATATTTAACAATATAGTTTTTAATACGCCTTTGGTCATGAGAATAGGTAGTAGAAAATTTATAACTTAGGGACATTGGGAGGTTATCTACAGAGCCGGGTTATATATAATGGAGAGGAATTTTTCCAATAGGGGCCCCAACTAGACCGAATCGGGGACTCAATTATTTTTTTTTAAAAAACACTATATTATCTCAACATATTTGGGAATGAAATACGAAATGCAATAAACGAACGCTTAAGAATTTACCCAAAATAAATGGTTTAATATAAAAGAAGTGTAACATTTTTTCACAAACGGTGCCCATATTCAAAGACGCCAGATCTATATGGGGGGTTAAGATCTTTAAAATCTCAGAACTATTAAAACGAGTTTTAATCTGAATCTTATAAAAGAATAGCGATATGAAATCAAACAGCAAGTAGTAATAAAAGGCTAACAAAAATATGTGATACAAGATGGTGGACATTCAGAATTTACTAGGAAACGAACAAGAAGCTGATTTTGAAATTAAACTTTATTCTACTATATTGATTGTTTTAGATAAATAAATTTGATTCTAAAAATATATCTGAGACTACAGCTTTTCAAAATATTTTTTTTAATATAAAACTATTCAAATGGTTGAAATGTTTGTGTAATATAGAATTCATCTTGTACAATCGTACAATCTTGTCATGGATGCTAAAAATATTATTTTAGGATTGTTTGAAAAATATATACTCACTAACAAGGAATTTAAATTTAAAATTGTTTTGGTAAAACATAAATGTTATAGTAAGGAGCAAATATTTAAAATGTGAATAAAACGAGCGGCAGCCATTTGAGACTACGATGGAAGCGACAGCTTCTTACGAATTATACTTACCGTCTCTTCTTATCTCCTGTCTCTGTTTCTATTTCCTTGTGTTATCATTAGTAATGGTTATAAATTTCAGGAGAATTAAAATAGTTGTCACTATTTTGTTGTGACTCAAGTATTAATCATAATGTGTAATTTTATTCTTAATTTAAATTTTTATAACAAATAAAATTTGTTGATTTATTAACTTGCAAGTTGAAGCTCATATCCGATGAATTGTAAATGCGGCAAATAATTTAACAAAAGGTGTATGAAATTAATAGCGTTCTATCTGACTTTTGACATATGTCAAGTCCATAATGCAATATATCGCAAAGAGAGATTTGGAGTTTTTATTAGAAAAGCAAATTTTCTGCAAGTTTTCTGTATTAATTTGATGTTATATTAGTTTATTTCGCATATATTATTGATATTCTATAATAGAAGAAACTCATAATGTATTTTACCTTGTCTCTGTTTCTTACACAGTGAATTGACCAACGTTAAGAAACTTTCGTTTCAAAAAATACATACATATATTTATGAAGTTTGTTAATAATGTGTTTGTCCACCGGGGTTATCTATATACTCCTCAACATGTCTTAGCATTAACTCAATAGGGTGGTCTATAGTCACATATACTCATATTAATAAACCACGTGTTTGATTGTCAAAAATAATGAAATATTCGAATATATAAAAATATGACTGCTTTTCAATCTCCAGAATGTTTTTAAAATCCTTAAACTGCTCGAAAATGAAGTCATTTTGAAGGCCGTAGCCAGCGGGGGGGGGGGTCCGGGGGTTCAAAGTATACTAGATTGGTAGGTAATTAATTTGTACAGAATGAGCACCTTTTAATGTTTACATTTTTTACTTCCTGGGTAGGTACCTAACAACATTGAATGTGTTATTTATTTGCCAGAGTTGTATTTTGTTATAATTATTTTTAGCTTTTTAGTTATAGGTAGAGGTCAGTTATATTTTTTTTAAATGTTTTATTTTCAACTTTTTAGTTTTTTTGAACTCAGGTAGTTTTCATTCTTTATTTTTTATTTTGTATGTATAACCTTAATAGACAGAACCAGGTAACATCGAAAGCCTCAACATTACACAATGATACTTTCCCATTTAAATTGACAGGTAAATCTTTACGAACAAAATGTACTAGTATCCTGTACATACGACTGCCCAAGGACAAGCATAAATTTCTTAGCTTCCTTCTATAGGACGGAGTAAAATCTATCCCATATTTACGGAGTCAAATCCGTCCTATATTTCAACCATAATATATAACTCCTTGTGGGCTAGCCCATAAATTAGTTCATTTTTTACATTTTATATTATCGTCCTGTGTAACATTAATTTCTCTCCACACTTTATGCAACTTCTTATGGGCTATAAAAAATATTTATTTTAATCACACTGTATAAATACAATTCAACTGCAGCGTATATTTCAACTATCCGGTATATGATTTGCTTATGTCCACATCATATAACAGTTTTTTAATCACCCTATATAATTTTAATTTCACATTTTGCCAACATTTTTATACCACCAAACGTCCAGTCCACCCTATATTCCAACCATCCTGTATATACGGCTGCCTACTGACCACTATCATTCTAGTCCATCCTATATTTCAATCTTCATATAAATGCAACTCATTCTATCACTTTACTTTGTGATCTTGTTTGCTATAACTAAACACCCTGTCTATAAACGTACGAAGTAGCAGTTTAAAGTTTGACATGTGTTGTCACTGAATTTTCTATTAGGCCGGGAGAATGTGGCAACCAAAAGCATTGTCTTCGCAAAATGAAAAAAATTGCATTTAAATAGGTATTTGCCTAGTATACAAACAAAACGAGCTTGGTACTAATTGATTTAAGGAGCCGAAAAATACTATGCTTTACTACCTATATGCTTGAGATGTACATAGAAAATTTTCAAATTCGCAATTAAAACTTCCAGTGCCTAAAATTACCGCACTATTACGTTGGAATTAAAAATATTTATGAGGAAATGTCCGTTATGTCATTTCAATAAAATTTTTGATAAGAATTTTGGAAATTTCGGCGATTTTCTGCAAAACTGCAAGTTTCATATCGCAGAAAAGTATATGAGATCACCTAAGGATCTTCCTTAATAGATTAAACGTTAAAAAACTATACACATCCATAAGGAGTTATCAAAAAATCGACTAAAATACTAGGGATATTGGTCGATTTCCATGCACGCATGTGTTCATTCACAAATTTTATCATTTTACCAATAGAATTCTTTTCCAAAATTTGAAGTTTCACCAATCCGGATATATACTCTATTAAACAAGACCATATTCATTCAAAACGGTGCACCACAGGAGAAGAAATCAGGTAACATGCATACAAAAAAAGCGAAAAAAATACGCGACGAATTGATAACCTCCTCCTTTTTGGAAGTCCGTTAAAAATCACAAGAAGTGTACTTATTGCTGGTTTATCTGCAGAAACATATGACATCGAATCTGTTTCAAAACTATTTGACGTTTTAGAAAAAAAGAACCTAAATGTAGCACTATAAAGGTGTATCTTGGCGAATTCGATTTATTTACTCCACTAGCATCTTTAACTCAAATTTGTTAAGAAACAAATCTAAAAAATACAGACAATAAATATTTTTGAATGACATTAGACGCTCTATATTTTACATTAAATCCACTCTTTCAAAAGGTCAAGTTAAAGTAAAAATAAATTTTACCTTTTTCATAGAGAACTAAATTTCCTTCAAAAGTATGTATTGTTTGTATTTTGAGACATATTGTTTAAAGATTTGAGTGAAATATACGGGTAGAGTAAAAAAATCGAAAAATCACGTCATGGTTTTAAAATTACGAATCACATTTTGACATTAACTTTTGTTGTCATTGTAAATATTATTTTGGGTGTCCAATTCAAAAAATAGACGATTATTTCGAACCAGTCTAATAGACATATCGATATTTTTACTTTGAGAAAGGCTTCCAAAGAAAACTGACTTCAAAAGTTTTATTGGATTAGAGCCTTACATGTGACGACTAAAATATATTTATACATATTAAAATTTCGAAAGATGTTATTCCTTGAAATATTTTTCCGCTATTGTAACTCAGTAGATGCATATAAAAAGTAAAGGTTTGATAATTATATAATTAATTGAATGCAGTCAATGTTATAACTATATTTATACTTGAAAACGCCTTTCAGGTAGAATTTAAATTTTTCTATAGGTATGGATAGTAGTTAATTTAGTCAAATAAAAGGCAAAAGCCTTAAAAAACTAATATTTAAAAAATTGCTTTAAATACTTTTCAAACACCCACCTACTACCAAATAAAATTTCGTGACTTTTGTGCCATTAAATTAATCGGTAGGTATTGTAAACGAGCATGGTTTCAGCCAGTTAATTGACAGACCTTTTAGCCAACGAAAAGTCCTCATATTATCAAATACCCATGTACAGACATGATAATCAAATACCTCCTCAACAATCATTCAGAAGTGTTGTACCTAAAGTAAGGAATCTAAAAAAATGTGAAGCCAAATGCATTAAAATATACCCTTTAAAAATTCAATCTGAGGGACACCGAATACTTAACAATATTTCATACATCAACGAATAATAATCCGTAATCGTTCCGACACCCTGTATATTTTAATAGTCATAGTTACTTTAAAATTCATAATTCATACATGGCCTTGGCAGTTCTTGAAAAAATCAATATGCTGAAAATAATAAATTTCACTATTGTTTTCATCAAATATTAACAAACATCACGGTAGTATTACTTTTATTAGGCCACAAATGCTGCTCAATGACATTATTATTTTTTAAATTTCTCAGGATTGGTGTATAATATAATAGCATTTACCCTAAAAACTTTCCACTGAACGCAAAGGTTACCAAAAACGTCTGAAGTTCACTCGTTTGTTTCGTCGAAACTAATCGCGTTGCCAAATTGGTACACTACTCTGAAATATCGCAATAATTGACGTGCATTGGAATTTCGCTGTATATCAGCGTACATCACAATAATTTTGAAAAGTCGTTTTTTTAGGGATTTTAACGTATACATAGTTTAAATGGGTACTGATTATTATAATTAACAGCAAAAATGGTAATGTTAGAAAATGTCGCGGAACTATACGTATGACATATATATATATATATATATATATATATATATATATATACAGGGTGTTCCTAAATTGGAGGTACAAACGAAAAGGGGAGATTCGTTGAGTAGTTTTAGGAAGAAAAAGTCCCATAAACATGGGTCCGCAAACGTTTCGTTTTCAAGATACAGAGTATTAAAGTTTGAATTTTTTTCAAGTTTTTTTCTCATAGTATCTGCACTTCACAAGATATTCAAATGAAATTTGGCATAGATATTACAATTAAGAGTATACACCTTGTGACATACCAATTGATTGCAAATCTACAGGGTGATATTTTTTCGGGAACACTGTCCACTGCTGTCCTTCAGAACTTTTTTTGGTGAGCCACATACTTTCAAAAATTGTAAAGAAAAGCTTTGTTGTTATATCAAGCTTTATGTTCTCTTGTAGTTTTGTCGTATCTACTATCGGTTTCGAGAACAAAAATTTGAATGATTCTCTTGAAATCCTTAGAAAATTCCGAATTGTCAAAAAAATCTAGTTACCTACCTAGTAGGCTGAGGTGAATGAATAAATTTATTGTTAGTTTTGACACATCAAATTAAACTCCTGTGTTTTTAAAATTAAAGATGGTTGCATTTTAATATCAAAACATGCCGAATTTTACGAATTCCGAAATGGTTGACATGCATTTCATGTATGGTCTTGCAAATGGTAATTCAAGAGAAGCTAAGCGTCTTTACATGGAACGCTATCCCAATAGAGTGATGCCTAGTCGTCGGATGTTCTCTAATATTCACAGGCGTCTTTCAGAAACTGCATCTTTTTCTGCGAAAAATATTAATGCAGGTAGACCACGAAGTTTGAGAACACCACGACTCGAAGAGGCAGTGCTGAACGAAATAGAAGAACATCCAGGAACCAGTACAAGAAAAATTCGTGTTACCTTAAATACAAGTCATCAAGTTGTTTGGCGGATCTTGCGGGATTCTTTGCTCTATCCTTATCACATTCAGAGGGTGCAGGCGCTCTTTCCACGAGATTGTCATCCAAAAATTATTTTTTGTCAGTGGTACCTCAACAGACTATTGAACAATCCTCATTTTGATTGCCAAATTCTATTCACTGATGAGGCCTGTTTCTCAAGGACTTCAAGCATAAATTTTCATAATGAACACATATGGGCTGAGGAGAATCCACATGAAATTGCAGAAGCTTATTTTCAAGAGGAATTTTCATTAAATGTGTGGGTTGGTAATATTGGCGATTATTTGATTGGTCCTTTCTTCTTGCCAGGGCGACTTACTGGTCAATCATACAGACATTTTTTAGAGAACGATTTGCCCTTGTTATTGGTTGATATACCTCTTATGATGCGACGTGAAACGTGGTTCATGCACGGCGGTGCTCCTGCTCATTTTTCACTTTTGGCTAGGGAGTATTTGAACGAAAATTATGTAAACAGGTGGATTGGACGAGGTGGACATCAGCCATAGCCCGCCAGATCCCCAGATTTAAATAGTTTAGATTTCTTTCTATGGGGCCATCTGAAATCTCTAGTGTACATAACGCCAGTGAATACCGTAGACGAACTGAGAAATCGTATAATAGGCGCGTTTGATACAATTAGGAATACTCCAGGAGTGTTTGAAAGAGTTCAATCGTCTATGAGAAGAAGAACAGAAGCTTGTATAAGGGTTGGGGGAGGACATTTTGAACAATTGCTGTATTTTAGTTCCTTTGTTGTTATTTAGTTTTTTATTATGATTAATTTTTGAGTTGTACGTTTCTTGCAGTAATACATTTTTTTGATGATTATACCAATTTATCGAATCTTTAAGAATCATTGCTAGTTTAATAATTCAATTTTTTTTAAAGTACCAGTGGCTCACCAAAAAAAGTTCTGAAGGGCAACAGTGTACAGTGTTCCCGAAAAAATATCACCCTGTAGATTTGCAATCGAAATTGGCATGTCATAAGGTGAAAACTCTTAATTGTAATATCTATGCCAAATTTCATTTGAATATCTTGTGAAGTGCAGATACTATGAGAAAAAAACTTGAAAAAAATTTAAACTTTAACACTCTGTATCTTGAAAACGAAACGTTTGCGGACCCATATTTATGGGACTTTTTCTTCCTAAAACTATTCAAGGAATATCCCCTTTTCGTTTGTACCTCCAATTTAGGAACACCCTGTATATATATGGTGTTCAAGACCACATGTTGGCCCTAAATAAGATGCCACCAACTATTTTTTTTAGTGACAACGTTCCCATGGGCCAAAGGGGTATGGTCCATCGATTGAACGCAAAAGAAGCTTCCGGTTTAAACCGGAAGTGGCTTAAACAGACCGGGAGTTGATTTTTTCAAACGAAACATATATGTTTTTACAGCAGATTCGGATTCTGCGTTGAAAAATAGATATCTTTTTTAGATTTTGTTTGATAAAATGCATTTTTAGTTCTCTAAAGTACCTTGCAAAAAAAGATCCGAATGAAACAGCTGCAAAATAAACAAAATTCGACTTTAACCAAGAGTATGAACTCTTCGTTCGAGAATACTTGAAATAAGGAAATAATCACTTCCGGTTCTTTCTACAAGTGAGAAATTTTAACTGGAAGTACGTAGCAAGGCAGCTTAGTCACGTTCTGTACTAACCGGAACTGGAGTAACCCAGAATTCGTCTTCTCAAACTAAGAGAACACACGATATTGCCAGACAAAGTATTCTGCCTTACCACTCTTACTTTTTGATAGTCCGAATCCAAGTTTGAAATGTACATATCTCGCTCAAAGTGTATGGGTGGTATTGAACACCCGGTATATATAAAAATATACGGTTGTTCTTAAGTTGATGGTTTATCAGGAATTTATTCAAATAGTTGATACTGATCCCTCCAAGGATCGATGATAAAATGACGACAATATGACTCCGCCTAAATGTCATTATTTTACCGTCCATCTAGTGAGGAATTAATTATCATTACGCGGATAAATTTCCCAAAGCCAACTGAAACATACATATATATTGTCTAGCATTCAACGGAACGAAATCTATTTGACAGACCTTTCGCGAACTGATTGTAGTTTCAACTATTAACGTGTATTAGTTTTAATAATTTTATTCATTGTGACTTGAATGTATATGTGAGAATATGTTACTTTGTTAGTCCTGTATCTAAGTTATCATATAACGTTTAACGTATGTTTGTTTTATTTTGATTATTATTTGTAGGTTTTTTTAATTGATAATGGGGTAGAAGTTTTAGATCCCGAAACTAGTCGTATACAATAAATTGTTAAAAGATTGTGGGTTTTGGGACCTTTGATTTCCTATTATCATGATAGTAAGGACCCCACACATACCAATATTTCAGACTATTGACAGATTTTTTATTCAAGTGCAATCCTTCATGTCTAGCCTAGGAACCTTGGAATTACCAACTGAGTAACAGCATTAACATAACAAAGCTGCGACATGGCGTAGCTCTCGACTTGCAGTCTCAGTTTACTTGTTTTACTGAAAACCCCTAGAGGTAGAAAGTAATGTCTTAAGATAAAATAAAAAAGTATAGCGAACAAACGCTAACTTTTATTGTTTTTCCCGGAATATTATGAGAATGTCTGAAAAATGAAACCAGTGTGACTCATCCAATAGACTTTCCGCAAAAGGAAGCAGCTTTAAACGAAGAAATTGCCAAAATGGTAGATTACGCAGATAGGCTAAAAGTGAGTATGGACCAAATTCCTGAATAATAGTTATCACAACAGTAGTATCGAAACCACAAAAAATTCTACAAATTGTCTTGCCAGAATTTCATGAACACAGCAAAAAAATTCAATACAACAAAATGGCCAATTTATGAGCACAGAAAAAAGTGAATGAAATCGATCGCTGACGTACGATCAAATCTTGTCGAGCATTCTGCTGACAGCACGTTTCTAGTTGAAAAAGTCCAGACGAGCGGGTCCTTGATCTTTGCGATCTTTTCACCCTTCCTCATTTCTCAAGTGACTTGCATTTCTCCATTTCGATGGCATCGTCGTCTTAGCCTGCTGTTCCGTGTTATTCGAGTAATGCGCTCCTTGCTCGACAAAAAGGGGTAGATATAGCGTTGAGGGCAAACAGGAATTCTTCGAACGTATTATTAAATAGTCGAAGTTATGATGTAATTGCATGAGACATCAGTCTGAAAGGAAATCTACACAGTTCGGTAGAAATTCATAATTCAATTATAACATGTTGAATACAACTGTTTATACAACAGCAGTTTTGAGAGAGAAAATTGCTGAAGTAATTCATCCGAAAGATGATTGATCTTTGAAAACACCCTACAAATGTCACAGATTTTTCAAAAGAGAAGAAGCAGCACAATGGTAAAAATATTAATTTTGAATTGTAACCGAAAACCAAAAAGGACATGACGTTTTTGGAAGGTGAAATATATAGTAAATTCAATTCCGGAAGCCGTTACTTCCGATACTCAATCATTATGATCAAATGAAACTAATAGTTTTGTTTTCTATCATTGCATTTATTCATAAATAAATGCAATGATAGATAAAATAAATAAAATAGATAAGAAAAAATGATCCACGATACTTTAATAAACTGGTATAAACCGTTACGTAGAGATAATGTTATGAATGTTAGAATGAAACTTTCGTACATATAAAACTCTGGCACAGCAACAATTTGGTTGGTTTTGGTTGGTGAGCCTAGGTGAACAGAAGACGCAATAGTATTCCTAACAGAAAAATTTGTTCACCACCTCGAAAAAAGTAAACGATCATCTTTGTGGTCTTGCCCAATTGATTGAAAGCTTGTCTACTATTGAAATTTGGGACAATTCACTAAAATTACCAATTAGTTATTTTGTAGGAAGAGTACCTAGTACAAAAATGGGTGATGATGATGTAATGAATTGCGCTATGGTGTACCCCAAGGTAGCGTATTAGGACCTCTGAGTTAAAACCATTTATATTAATAATGATTTGTGTAATATAAACGCAGAACGAATAATAATTGGCTTTGCTGATGACACAAACATGTTCAACAAGCAAATACTGGAGCAGGCCTAAGGCAACAAATTTTAGCAACATTATAAAACTTTTTTAATAAAAAATTTCTTGTCATTTTGCTGCAATAGTGAGGTAGATTTCTCCCCATATTTATTAACAGTCTAATTTACAATTACAAGATTATTGTCTATGTGTATGTGTATTATTTTTCGTACATAAATAATGTTATTATATTCATCAATCACAATAAACATGGTAACTCTTAATATGCCAGTCCAACGTACACTTGACCAAATTTATTTATAATTTTTAAAATCGTATTTATCAGAGTCTAAAATTGTATTGAGTACTTGATTACTTATCCCAAATTATTAATAAAGAAGAATAATTAGTTTTCCTTGCTAAGGCTCTATAATTATTTTGTAGGATCTTGTATTCATTTAATTACAGCTTCAATCGTCTGTATAACGACGACTTTCTGTTAAATGTTTCGAGGAAATTAATTATACCCATCGGGTTCGTGACACTAGAACAGAGTTAATTCATTAAAGGTATTCATTCGATGTTATGTTTTAGAAATATAATGTAATTTCCAATGTACAGATATTATATTCATATTTTCCATAGTTCCATAGCTAATGGTCCAGCACCCAACTAATCAAATTAACTAAATATGATCGAGATAAGTTAAGTATTTCGAAAATATAGACAATCTCACTTTAGTTTTACAAGGACTGCAAAATTCGATTTTCCGAGATCCAACTCAGAATAACACTGCTATTATAGACAATCTGAAATAAACCTAACGGTATTTTATTGATTAATTTCTATACTTAATACTGGAAAAAATGTACGCTGACTTTGTATATTTTAGACTGTTTTGTGATTTCTCATCAACCCTGATCAGATAGGTGTAAACTAAAAATTTTTGTTTTTTATATTTCAAATACTTTAAACGTTTCAGGATGTGAATCACATCATGTTTTCAATGGCAATAAAAAAAAATAAAAAGTTTGCAATAACAAATTTTGCATTCAGAATTTGACATCAAATGTGTGACAATAAACCTGATGTATGAATTTACTGCTAATTTTATATATACAGGGTAGCACGAAAAAAATATAAATATCATGTGAAATAAGAAAGCTTCTTTTAAATTGTAAGAATTTGAAACAGTTATCTTCAGAATTTCATCTGGCGCTCTCAGGTACGACTTTGTTATATCATAGTCCATTCGCCAAAAATCAAATCAAAGAAATTCTGATGCTTCAGATATCCTATTAAAATTATAAACGAAAATCTATAATTTTTGTGTTTAATTATTCGACCATTTGTAAGTCTAGAGGTTTCGATAATATAAAATCTATTATATTAGCAAGCAGTTTTGGGTTACGTTATTAAGTTTAATTTTTGATAAACAGAACCATGGGCGGATCCAGGGGAGGCGATGGCGCGATCAACTCCTTAGTAAATTTAGTATTAAAACGTTGTAATCTTAACTCCAAGCTCCTAGAAGAAATGGACTTCTATAGGTTTAAACCTCAGAACGATCGCCCCCCCCCTGAATCATAAAATACCCCGGAAGCCCGTATCTGGATCCGCCCCTGTACAGGATTACAGGGTATTTCTTGTTTTGAATGTTGTTATAATGTTAAATCTGTTGCCCACTCTTTTGAGTCTTTCTGAAAGACCCTGTATGAATGGTTTGGTTTTTGTAGTAATGTGATTATCAATGGAATTTATTATTATTTGGAGGAGCTTGATGTTGAATGTTAGTTATTGTTTTGTGTTCAATTTTATCTAACTCTATTGAGTTTATAAGATAATTGTTATCAGTTTCATCGTTAACTTTAATGATAACGTAGCCGTTGGTTGGTGCTATATAATATACAGATTTAGTTTTTTACAATATTTGCATGATTGGAGTTAAAATTAAGATATCTGATGTTAGTGTGAGTCGGTTGTCTGTAGACTTTGGTATCAAATGATGAATGTCTTTTTGTTATTAAAATATTTAAGAAAGATAGAGTGTTATTCTGTTCAATTTCTAATGCGATTTATATAGATGGTTCTTTGTCATTGATGTCGTCCAATAATTATGGTTAGTCTTGAAGAGAGTGTTCCCAAATAGTGAATATATCGTCGAAATGAAGCCACCAAACTAAAAGTTTAGTTTCTTTTTTTATGTTCCTTAGTTAATATTTTAAACAATTATATCAATTTACGAAAATATTTAAATAGTCAGGATTGTATATCTTTTTATTGAACAATCGTTTCACGACTTTCCTTTATTCATTGGTGCACTACGTAAGTAATAGATAAAGTAAAAATTAAGTGTCACCAATGCGATGACAATATGGAGATAATAAAATTATAATGTGAGTATTGTATCTTTTTTTCGTACATATTATATTTCCTAACGACCTTACTTTGAACTTTTTAAAATTAACCAATAACATTTACAATGTTTAAGGGTTTTTCATTTACTAAATTCTATATTAAGCCGTTCGTTTAAAAGTTTTTTGAATGAGCTTCGCTAAGGGCCTATTATTCCATTCCATTTCGTATAGCTGGAGAAATTTTAATTAAATTAATAATTTACTTCTCGAAGGTAGCGAGCTTTGTGACTTTTAAAGCTCCAACCATGTCACCCAATGAATTATGACGATAATTTTTATTTTAACATTACAAGTTATATTCCCAAAAAACCGATTGCTTACTTTGAGAATTCCTTTCTGATTTAGATGATTAGAAAAGTTCAGGAAGATGAAGTATAAAGTGTTTAATTGTTCAGTGGCAGCGCTTAAACTATACTTTAAGGCATATTTCTAACAGCAATCTATTTAGTAAACCCTAACTAGTTAGCTATTTCCTAATCTGTATAAAAGTTTGGTTATAGGATTTTGGCATTCATATGGAGTGTTAAATACTTACAACCTCTAAAGTTCTGCAATCAATACCAATCCAATACAACCAAAATTAGTCATTATGTCGTTATCATAAAAACACTGGAAGTTTCTTGTTATGATAAATGACATTTCGAATCGGTGTTAGTTGAGGTTAGTAACGCTGTCATCCCTGTCACCATGTTTGCTGATCCACTGGTTGAAGGGCAGCCAATGTCAGATGTTGGAGCTGGAAATTTTGAATCAATAGCCCTGATACGTAAAACTAATTTCAGCTTTAATTGTTTTCATTTTGGGCTATGAAGAATTCTCTTCTGAATCTGTATCAAGTCTGAAGGACTCAACTTGGTCATCGTCACATCTTCTAGACACAAAACCCTATCGTTCTTTTCCTGATATTAATTTTTATGGGTGAGTTATAAAAGTAAAAGAAAATTTAAAAATATAAATTTTCTCAAGCGCATTTGAAAGAACTTATTATGACAAATACAAGTACATTTTTTCTGCTTTTATTTATAATTTGTTTAACGGATTTTAAGAAGAGTATACAAAATTCGATATATTCCCTCCTTTGTTGCCAAAACTACAGGAAAAATGAAAATAATTTAATATTTAAAAATTAATAAAAAATTTACATATTCTTCCTTCTATCTCCTAAAATTCTGAGCCTATAATCTTCATAAAGATATCATGTATCAAATCGTTGTGAAAGTATAATTTTTCTACAATACCTATTCCCAGCTTACGTTAAACTAGAAAAATCGATATAATATCATTTACATAAATTATAACAAATCGCATAGGTGGTACCAAACCCTTGGTATGCAAATACACTCGCATTTGATCATATTATTATTAGCATATTTTAAACAAATTATTTTAAAAAGTCATAAAAGTATACTTTTATTTCTCATAACGAGATCTTTCATGCTTTCTCATTTAATTTTAGAAGTTGTCTCTAAAATTAATTTCAATATGTTCTGTTAATATTTCCTGTAAACTTTAAGTGAGACCCTAAATATATAATTACTTTCACCATTTTAGACCAGTCGTTTCCCCACAAATCATTTTTAACCGACTTCCAAAAAGGAGGAGGTTATCAATTCACGGCGTATTTTTTTTGTATGATGTATGAACAGTTTTGAATGAATATGGTCTTGTTTATTAGAGTATATATCCGGATTTCTGAAACTTCAAATTTTGGAAAAGAATTCTATTGGTACCGTGATTAAATTTGTGAATGAACACATGCGTGCATGGAAATCGACCAATATCCCTAACATGTTAGTCGATTTTTGGAAAACTCCTTATGGATATGTATAGTTTTTTAACGTTTTAATCTATTAAGGAAGATCTCTAGGTGACCTCATATACTTTTTGCGACGTGCACCTTGCAGTTTTGCAGAAAATCGCCGAAAATTCCAATATTCTTATAAAAAATTTAATCCAAATGACATAACGGACATTTCCTCATAGATATTTTGATTGCAACGTAATAGTGCGGGAATTGTAGGCACTCAAAGTTTTAATTGCGAATTTGAAAATTTTCTATGGACATCTCAAGCATATAGGTAGTAAATGGTACTTTCGTAAGTAGTGATAGAAGGAGTTGTATTTATATAATTATTGAAATATAGGACGGACTAGAGTGATAGTGGTCCATAGGCAGCCATATATACAGGATGGTTGGAATATAGGGTGGAGAGGACGTTTGGTGGCATAAAATGTGGAATTAAAATTATATAGAGTGATTAAAAAACTGTTATATGATCTGGGCATAAAAAATCATTTACAGGGTGGTTGAAATATATGCTGGGGTTGAATTATATTTATACAGTGTGATTAAAAAATTATTTATTTTATAGCCTATAAGAATTGTGGAAAGGAATTAATGTTACACGGCGATAATATAAAATGTTAAATAATTTATGGGGTAAGCAACAATCAAGTTTGATGAAGTACTAGATAAGTACGCAATGCAGGATTTTAGATTTGCCTGGCACCGACTTCAAAAATATACCAGATTGGTAGGTAATTAATTTGTACAGAAAGAGCACCTTTTAATGTTTACATTTTTTATTTCCTGGGTGGGTACCTAACAACATTGAATGTGTTATTTATTTGCTAGAGTTGTATTTTGTTATAATTATTTTCAGCTTTTTAGTTATAGGTGGAAATCAGTTATATATTTTTTTTTAAATGTTTTATTAATATATGAAATGCTATATTTGTATCTTTTATAATGCAATTTAGTTTTTACTCAACTTTACAAATTAACAATAGGATTTTGTGTTTATTTTTCCTGTTAACTATTTAATACAAAACTTTAGGCTAAATAATTTCGGGTATAAGAGATTTACGCAACACTACCCCTCAGAAATACACCTTGATATCAGAATTCTTTCTTTTATGCTATATACCTGATCGAGTTATAAAACTGTACCCGAATTCAGTTTTTTCCGTAAAACAGTTTCGGAGAGACTAGGATATGATTGACACCATTCACAAAATGTATGCAACCCCAAAAAATATTTTGAACCCACCTTTCTATGTTACTTCTTGGGAAATAACACCACAAGTTACGAAAATTGCTGTATATTCCAAACGTTTCAGGGTCTAAGTCAGACCCCGGTATCAATGGTTACGAAACTATGATTAAAAAAGGCACAATTCTAAGATGTAAAACTAAAATGTCTAACTGTAATTTTACTTCGCCAAATAATTCAACTGCGCACATTGCTTGCTGCTTGAATGCACGCACACACCTACCACCATATATCATATAGAAAATATAGCTCACCTAAAAAATTTTCTTTTCGATACACTAACGGATTATTTTGTGTCATTTCACTCGACTGCAATAAAAACCGTTACAAACATCCTGTACGATATACTTTCAGGGCATATCTTCAGATTAAAGCTTCTAAAGACATTTATGATGAAAATTTGACATTTACATTGATATTTGCCGTGTTTTTGCAAATACTTTTACGATTTTCGGAAAAACGGTATGTTCTACGTTCTAAATAATTATACTGAATCAAGCTGGAGCATCTCTTTGTAGAATACAATTTAAAAGATTCAAGTTGGTTGAGCCGTTTTAGAGAAAACAGTGTAGATTTATTGAAATGCAATGAAATGTAGTCCCTTAATTACTTTTTTTCTGATTTTTCTGGAAAACCCAAAATCTCACGTTATCGATAATTATATGATACATTTCTGTAATATTTCTGTATACAATACCGAGTAAATCATCAAATTTGCTCAAGCGGTTTTTTACCAACCAATTGATAACCTCCTTCAGTTTGAAGTCGGTTAAACAAAAGCTGTCGATTCCCATTCCGGAATTAGAAACCATACAAGTTAACGTATCAGAAGAGACAAATGAACATCTCGATCCACTGTGAGCAGATATACATGCGATAGACTGATGGGAGACGTTGAAGTTGAGTTGAAACTACCGCATTGCAGTGATCATTTGTTCGGTATTATTAGTCATCGTTGTTGATGTAATCAAATCGAACGTATTATAATTTATTTTGCCCTAATAAAGACTTTCATATTCAGTCTAAAAACTTGTAATTGAAACCAACGAAAGTTTACACTAACGTCTTCTTGAGAAGGAATCTGTCCAAATGCATGGTGATACAAGATCTCTTATAGAATAAAATCTTTTAATGTGAATGCGAATATGTCATTCTTGTCAGACATTCAAGAGGTAATTGAAACTGAATGAACGGGGACTAAACAGACATTCGACATCAAATAATACCACAAAGTGGTTGCACTGTTACCGTCTAGCTCATCGTATCAAAGCACATTCAAAACTCGTAAAATTGGTAATCACATTCTATGACGAGGCAGCGCCGTTGAATTTAAAACCTGGAGCTCTGTAAAACGGTCGGGTATAATCCAATGCTGAAAGAAACTGTGAGGTGAAGTACTTTCTTGGTTTAGAAAACGTGTAAATCGAGAGGTTTACGATTCCGTGGAGTTTATTTCACGATAAATTTCTTTTAAAGCAAAAATCGAAAAATTTACTCGACAAAATCCCTCGACGATAACTCGGGAAAATATTACATAATCAATAATTTTTTAAAACTGATTATTAATATTACTTCGTTTTCCTCTTTGATTATGGCAATTGCGGACGCATTTAGACAGTCTCATAATGAGATGTATGTGAGAGTGACTCATTTTTTTCCATGTAGTCAGTACATGTAGTCAGTATCCTATATATTTACTAGAGAGCCTCTGCTTAAAGTTCCACAATTCACATATATCTTCTATTTAAGACTAATTACTTTTTAAGAGTCACACACTACCAGGAGTATATCCTCAGCAATTTGATTGTGGGGGGGGAGATAAAAGGAATAACATTTTCATGGGGAGAAGAAAAATTGTTTACTTGAAATTTAGTTTCTTGTCAACTTTTAGGGGCGGGGCAATTTGCCTATTCTAAATACACCTCTGCACGCATCATCGAGAATCTATTTCTAAAAAAATTCGTTATCTAGCACTGTTGAAAGCAAAGATGACGACAAAAATTTGGATAGAAATCTAACACTGATAACTAAAAGCGACTCTGAGTTGTAAAAGAGTATATTACGGTAACCAAAGTCAGGCAATGTAGAAGTGCAATTACTTATCGCTAACTGATTAATCTTTTCTCTCGTCCGAGTGATTTGTTAAAGACAGATAATAATCGAAAAACAACGTTAGTAACAAAAATTTGTGGTCATTGCTCAGAAGAGTATTTGCGTTCTCTCTCGTCCGATTTACTAAGAGAAAATAGCTCTATGGATTTGTGAACTACTTTTCCTCTATAATAGATATGTATATCTAGTTTTCTTCTTAGAGGGACAGGCGGCTTCTAGCCGCACGAGATTGTGCAATAATATATCTGTGATGCCCTTAGATGTTCTGTGCCGCACGCGCGCTACACTAATGGACTCAACGTGTTCTTCCTAGTCAAGCGGCCCGGGTAACCCCCTAAACTTCCTTCCTGCTAGGCGTTGGGGCTTGCAATTGTTTCCCATGAACGGGGAATTCCCAGTAAACGCGAGTCATAAGCTCGTGTTGATTACGTCCCTCCCTTTGTACACACCGCCCGTCGCTACTACCGATTGAATGATTTAGTGAGGTCTTTGGATTGGTACTCGATGACGTTTCAGCGTCCTGGATGTTTCAGGAAAGAAAACTTCTTCATTTAGAGGAAGTAAAAGTCGTAACAAGGTTCCCCATCTAGTTCTGTTCCGCGCAGTTGTTATTGCGTCAATTCAAAAGGATCCGAGGTTATGGAGATGCTCTAGTATTGTCCATAGTCAAGTTTGTGCTGATCGGCGAGGCTGCATTTCCCTTGGGAATTCCATTTGAATGCAGTTCTCGGTATATCTTCATTTTACATCTTCAGGGTGCGATGTATTTGAGACATCGGTAAATTTGTAGATGCGAGATGTAAAGACAGACACAGAGCTTCCGAATCTAGAGCCGTTCCGTGTAATTGCTTTTCTCCCGTAACTCCTGGGTTAGAGTATCACGATAAAATTTTCAGGTCACTTCACCTGTATGAGATATTGAATAAACTCTTTGAGATGTCATTCTTTTGTACGCAACTGATGAAGCTTCCCAAAACAAACAATATATATTATATATACTGTCTTGCATACAAAAGAATGACACCTCAAAGAGTGTACTTAGAGTGTGATCTACCCACCCACATTTTCTTTTCCGAATTTCTGTATCAACTTCTTGTTTGTTGGTGATGTGGAGCAGGTCTATATGTATGTTACATATGGTGTCAGACCAAAATATTTTTAGAATCGTTCTCAGGTAACGATTGACAAATGTCTGGAGATTCGTAGATTCTTTTGTTACTCACCAGTATTCGCAACCAAATACTAACAAGGGTTTAATCTTTGAGTTCAAGAGTATTGATTTAGTTTGCAAGTAGAGTTAGCGCATGTTCCATATCGACTTTAAGTGACCAAATGTCCGCTGCGCTTTCTTCACCTTGTTGACGATGTTTAAGTCTGCTCAGATTAAACGCATTAAAGACGCTTCCTAAGTCTGTAAGTGGTCAGTGAGGTGAAATGTTAAAGTCCACGGGATACTGGGAATAAAGTGCAGCCCTGGCTAACTCATGCTGTTAAGTGAAAAGCATTGCTGGGCCTAGTATGCTGGTAGCACTGATGTCGAGTTCTTCACTCATAAATTTAATAAGAGCACAGTATTCGATGGAGTCGGGAATACTATCAAAAGCTCTTTCAAAGTGTTTGAAATTTTATCTCCTGTTCTATGGTAATACTTATGATGTTAATGTGGTCTAAACATGAACAGTTCAGTCAAAAAAAGACTTGGTTCCTTGTTTGTAAGGGTTCTATAGATGGACCAAGTCTGCATTGAATGATCGATGAGCGGTTTTCACCGAAACTATTCCTCGCCAGTTATTACAAAAGATTTTTGGAAGCCTTGCTTCCATGAGTAAATATATTGCAAGATACTTATTTGTGTAATGTGACGTTTCAGACTATTTTTTTTTTCAACAATTTGTTGTATTGGTTCATCATAATCTTTTTGCAATTGTCAATATTCTTTGACAATTTTGAATGTTTCATTCTTGCCTAACTGATTTTAACGTTTTGTTTATTTTTTTGTGTTCATTCAGCAGGATCTTTAGTAATGATGCATCTATCTCCATAGAAGATGAATTTTCTTTTCTAAGAGTGTTCTTTCTTAAATATTAAAGAGCACTGGTAGGCACAGAGTAGAACGTGATAAAACGCAGATCTTAATGTAATAAGAAAATGCTTAAAAGATAAAAAGTAAGGATGCTAGCTGCGTGATGCAGCCTGTAGATCTGACCCCTTCATGTACAAAATTATTGCTAAGCGACTATAATAGCGGAACCGTCAGCATAGAAATCAGGTAAGACGTTACTGTCAAATATATTTGATATACACAAAAAGCTATGCATCTCAGCGATAATTGGAGAACCAACGCTTACCTCAGTGACTGGCAGATGGATAATTGTAGACAGTGTGACTAGTTAATAATATTGAAGAGATTTCTTTGTTTCTGAGCATCCGCGAGGAAATAAATCGGGCATTTTTTTTAAATTCACTTTCTCCATTACAAATTTCAAAGCCTTATCTATTATCTATTACAGAAAAGTAGTAAGGAGAGAAAACAACAATGAAACATGACAACGTCCTAATTATTCTTCATTTATTCCTAACTTTCTATATTATTCCATAATTTTGGTACTCACTGTATGAATAGTCGATAATAAAAGACAAACGCATTGGAGCTTCTACGAGAATTCAACCATTTTATTATAACTTACCGATATAATTTAACTGATGGAAATACTTTACAAACAAGCCTCAAACTAATAACGAGTAATCAAATTTCTCATAACGCACCCTCATCATAACCCTCGTCGACTATCAGTCTAAAACTCTCAAATTTAATTCCCATCAGTAGCCGATCCATAACTTCAATAATGTACAACGAAACACTTTTCACTCACAGGAAAGTCCAAGTATTTTCCACTTCATCTCCTGTTTCCGAACTCCATGGGACATTGTACTCTGGAGATTTGTCGGGAAAACGTCCTCAAGAGATAATTTATTACTGACTTTCCACTAGGTTCTCATAACGTTATATAACTTCAGGAAATTGTATACATTTTGTAAAAGTGAAGTGTATAAAGCCAATTTAGTTTCGTACTGTAAAAAGAAATTCGTTGAACTTTTTACCGGATTTAAAATATGAACGTACCGGTTATAAAGCGTATTTGAAGTTAAGACTGTTTCTATTCATATCTAATTTTAAAAGACATTTCTTAGAATCATTTTTATCAGATATTACTTTTGCCGCTTAAAAGCAACTTTCGATGTCCATTCCAAGAGTAGGAAGTCGTCACCAATCCCTTAATTTAAAGGTACTGGAAAAGGACGCATTGTGGGATGTGGCTTTGATTTTCGAGAAATTAAAAAAAAATCAAATTCCTGAACTGTGTTAAGAGTTTAGGACTTCAGAACGGTAGATAAAAGTCTGTGCGACCTTTAGTTCTGACTACCAGTATAATATTTCATTTTTAGGGTTCCGTATATACAATATATGGATACTCTCATAATATCACTCCGGATTTCTGCCTCTGTCACATCACAGCAATTTTCTCCTAAACTATTGGACGGAAGAGGTTGAAATATGATATCAATGGATAATTTGGTGACCCGATCAGGAATAAATATCGTAAATGAAGAAATTTTGATTTTAGGGGTACTTTTGGGGGGAAAACTAAAAAAATCGACCGTTCCCCCCTTGATCTCCGAAAATACTGAGCCTAAAATTTTGAAAAAAAATATAGATCGTTGCGCGAACTTTACAGGAAAAATAAGGAGAAACCATTAATATTAATTTTGGGGGGCAAATTATAGAATTAAATAAAAATTTAAAAATAACAAATTTTTCAAACGCGTCATGTAATATATCAAATGGAAGGTCCCATTCTGAGGAATACACATACATTTTTTCATATTAAAAAAAAAGTAAAAAGATATTAACGAAAATATACCAAAATTTACCCATTCCCCCCCCCTTATCTGCGAAAGTATGAAACATAAAGTTTTGAAAAAAAATAAAGGTATAGGGCTGACCTGAAGTTTACTGGAAAAATAAGGAGAAACCTCTATATGTAATTTTGGGGGGCAAATTACAGAATTAAATGGAAAATATTAAATTAAAATTGTTTGTAACCCATCATTTTATATATCAGATGAAAGGGCTCATTATGACGAAAACAAATATAGTTTTACCACATTCTTGAAATAAATTAAATAAACGATATTAACAAAAATATAAAAAATTACTCATTCCCCCCCCCCTTATCACCGAAACCATAAGCTGCAAAATTTTGAAAAAAATACAGGTACAGCCTATATATATATATATATATATATATATATATATATATATATATATATTATATCTTGTAAATCACTTTTGAGTTTTTTAAAAAATATATTTATTGCAATACAAAAAATTAAAAATTTAAATAAAACAGTAAATTGAAAATTAAAATGAACTAACTAAATGGTACAAGTATAATAACGATAAATGACGACCGTAGGACCGCGTAGCTCTGATTTATAACATTAAAAAAGCTGATTAATCAAAAGAACGGTCTAGTCGATGCGTTCCAACGTTTACATAATGAAGCAGGAAACTGTATCATACACGTGCATGATATTTACGCCTAACATATATATATATATATATATATATAATTGTTTACAAGATATTAACATAACGATAAAAAACTTCTCATTTCTCGCTTTATTTACCGAAACCATACTACCTAAAATTTTGAAAATAATTAGGGGTACTGGTGCTCACTTGAAAATTATAAGAAAAATTATTAGAAAACCCCCATAGTAATGTTAGGGGAAAATTATACAATTAAGTGAAAAATAAAAATGCGATTTTCAAAAGGCTAATTGTGTGAATTACAAATATATATTTTTAAATTTGTTTAAAAGATATTAACAAATATATTTAACATCGACTTAATTCCCACTTTAGAAACTACACTATTTAAATTTTGAAATATATATTTGATTTGTATTTTTAAATAATTTTAATAATATATTTAATAATTTATAATTTAAAACTTGACCTATTTTGTGTTATATCTTCCAATCTACAGAGCCTCAAAATTGAGACAGTAGATTATAAAAGGATTTCCTAAAGTTTATTAGTAAAATAAAACTCTAATGTTAATTTTTGGGGGCCAAATTAGAAAATTAAATACATATGTATTCTTATAAAAATCAAGCGAATCCTGAAGCAGATAAAATAAAAAGTCTATATGTGGAAAATGAAAGTGTATATTTTTTATAAATTCCAAACGCTTCCTTTAAAAGATATTAGGGTAAATATAAGAAAATGCACTCATTCCCTGTTTGTCTGAAAATGGAATATTCGAATCTTGAAGGTGGTACGGAACCCTTAGCATGCGAGTCCAACTCGCACTTGACCAAATTATTCTAATTTTTGTGTAAAACGTAAACTTTTCTAACCACACCGAAGTTTGTCTGAACAGTCATGTTACACAGACATAACTCAGTACAAGACGCAGTAAAGTCTGTACTCTGTAAAAACGGTGTTAGACTATTGCAAGGACATGATTTGAGCCGTGTCAGACATCTTACTCTCGGAAATAGATTGGAGAGTTAATTGAAGATTGCTTGGAATACAGCTGAGACCATTTCAACCTCTGTTGGAGCTACCTTTAACATCACAACACAGGGCGCGCTGTTTGGAGTGAGCATAACACGGCCAAACTGGCATGACCGATTGAATGACACATGCTTCAGTAACAAATCCAGACGAATTCAAGAATAAATACAGACTTTGCTGTTAAACATCAGACAGCAAAGGGGTCGACAGTATGCCATTGATGAACTGCAACCATTTCTAGATCACTACGTAATCTTATCTATTGCAACGTTCCCCAACAAACTAGGGCGACCTGTGGCGTACCATAAGGAGATTTCGATAAGTATTCTTCAGTATCATAAAGATCAGATAGAGGGGCTACTCGGTATTTTTTTATTAAGATCATTAGAGAAATATATTCAACAAGTAATCGATTACTGTGTATGTCATAATGTATCTTTCTATAATAAAATATTTATAAACACTTCTGCTTCTTCTTCAAAAGCTTGTCTGTGAAGGAGTGGTTATAAGTACATTCCCTTGATACAATTTACCATTAAATACTTTCAATAATTATCACTTTTGGAGCGTCTGTATCTTAAAGTAAGACTTCGAGGTATTGCATTTTTTTGTCATTCACTGTACTTTAGGAAGTTGCGTGTTGTGTCAGTGCAAAATCAGTGCTTTTTTACACGTCAATATTAATGACAAATAAGTTGTGACAGATTCTAGAATAATTAAATTTTATTAAGTCCTCTACAAAGCTCTATTATAAATGTTTAATGTAATTAGTTAAAGAGAATAAAGCATACGTTCAATATAAAAAATGATGAACAAAATGGTGTAAATAATTGAATTTACGATGAAAAGTCGTTTACGCTGAAAATTAAAAAAAAATATTGCTATAATTTTATTTACACAAAAAAAAACAAAACCTCTGTAAAGACAGTGTATATGGTTCTTAGTAACTAAAAAAGCAACTCGTAAGTTTAAAATCACTTTCAATAATCAACCCAACATTTTTATTTATACCTCTTTCAATCAACAGGTAACATATAGGACCCTGTAACAACTGCAAAAATCAATTTTGTCATAATTTTTCACTCATACGGTCAAAATCTGTGAAATTAGTTCAAAAAAAAGTTTTAAGTTATTAGCCTTTAACCCCATTGTTTGTGCAAATAGTAATGTGTTACTTTATTACTGAAAGTTACACAAAAGTTTTAATAGGACCCCATTGTGGTATTAAATCATATTTAAGCATTGATAAAATAAATATATATATTGCTTTACTTTTTTCAATACAAAGAAGTTCTAATTGATTTTATGCAGAAGTTTTTGTAAAATGCTATTATAGAAATTGTTATGGTTGCATGAACATTAAGATGTATAGGCAACCCAAAATAGGCATACAACACAAATGTCAAATATGTTTGGTTTTAATTTATAATTACAATTTGACAATAATAATTGTTTGTTACTGTTATAACCTCACAATCACAAAAAGTTAAATATAACCCTGAATCAGTAAAAATAGAGTTTACAAAATAGTTGACGCTTCAGTGGATGTACCATCAAATGTGATTTGATTTCGACCACTGTGTCATGAAGATTTCAAGAAATATTTTATGACATACTAAATACTATAAATACTTACCTTACTCATGAAAATGCCCAATGTCCAATTCACTGTAAACTCACTAAGCATTGCAGTTATTTTGGAAATTAAACAAACACAACAAAACTGTTTTCATTCGAATCAATAATAATTTCACCGTTTCCCGAATTCAACCACAAACAGTTTCGTTGAAAATTTATACTGCATTTTTTCAGATACGTTCAATCATTTTATACCGATTTTCAAATTTGTTGTAGAAAAAATACTACTTGCAGGTGCTGATTTCCTACATTGATTGGCGCTTTTTCAAGTTGTCATATGCAAACAAATTATTTGAGCATAGCCTACTTCTTTTATTTTTTTAGTTAGGCTACTACTTTTTGTTAATGCGATTTTACACGGTTATTAAAAATATTGGTGAACAATGTTCTAAAGTAAAATGTAGTTACTACAGGATATGAACGAAATCCTTACTTTTATTGGCAAAAGCATTACAGTGCCAGTGTACACGTTAACAAAAACGATTTTCTATAGATTGTAACAAGTGCTTATTATATACAAATTAAAATACCTACGGATTCAGAACATTCTTTTAAGTTGATGCCAAGTAATTATCAATTCAAGAATAAGTGTGATAAATAAGCTAATAGTAAATAATACAGAATTTAAGCGCGCTAAGGTTAGTGAATATTTAAAAAATGGTAGTTTAATGATTGTTAGTTTCTCAGAATATGATTTGACGAAATCTAATATTACTCGCGGAGCCTATTAATGATTCTAAGTAAGGCTGGGTTGGGTTCTTATTTAGGGTAACCAATTTGTACAATAATGATCGTATCAGGTTAAACTTGTCTTGGTGTGTTTGATCCTAGATCTATTTTCTACTTCTGCATTAAGATTGTTTCAGATTTTTCTAAGATCTACGTTCGTTTTCCATATATACTATTATCTATTAATGGCTTTGAAGTTTTTGATATTATTATTGTAGTATTTTTGTTTTACTGGTATTTATTTTATGACTGTATTGATCTCCGACTGCACTGAGTGGGTTTACCAACCGTTTTAGAGCTTTTGGACAAACGGCCATAATCGCAGTGTCATCACTATATCTGAGGTTGTTAAGCACTTAGCCGTTGTTCCTGTTCTCATCACTTGTGTGGCATTGTTTCTTCAAAAATGCATTCGGAATATATATTGAATAACGCACTGTTTAGTGGTGTATTATATTATACTACAGTTGTTTGATCCAAATACAAACTTTTGATATCGTATTTATCTAGAACCCATCTTAACTAATACCACTATTATTTATCAATTCACTGATGTCATTCTCTAGCCATATTTTGGTATCGGAAATTGCATGCACTTTGTTTCTTGAACGTCTCCCCATAATTCCTCTTATATGTCAGTTTCTTAGTTAACTATATCTAGTATTACGACATACATCTCTATATTTTGTGCTCATTCCTTCATGCAATAAAATCACTTGGTCTTCCGTTTTCTTCCTACATATCAATTACGCTATATTTTCGTTAGTTCTTTTTCCTCCATGAATTAATCACTTTTGTATAAATTACCTGCATGTTTTTCGTTCTAATAAACACTCCAATTCACTCTTTGTGATATATTAAATTAAAGACTTGACATACGTCAGAAATTAAAAAGAATATCACACCTATAGGTAACTTGGCATTAAAATTTCATATTATCAACATATATAAACTCATTGAAGGATTCACATTAAGCAAAACATGTCCATTGTTTACATCTTTTTTTATCTTAATAAACAGAGTACGCTTACCAGACAATAAAGGCACTGATATATGACATTCAGCCAGAAATTTTATATCCTCTAAATAACATAATTGAATTAAAGACATGTGGTCAAGAGTCTAAAGTGCACGGCTGCAAATCCAAAGTTCTCGGCTTCGAAACCGAGAACAATTATACTTTTTTAAATATTATGTCATTGTTAAATAATTGTATGTACTATTTTCAATTCACACAAAATTAATGAAACTCATTTTAATGTTACATGGAAAAGAACTTAAAATTGTTACCGTTGAATATACAATATACAGGTATATAATTTATTGTTTTGTATAAATGTTATGTGTTGGTAAGGATGTTAGCTAACAGCAAAAAGAAATTTTCTTTAACATCTTGTCTTCTAATACTCATTCAGATTAACAAAACTATTTACAAACCCTTACTCAATATATAAACTTATATTTCTTTGCATTTATATTTAAATTCAGTCGTAACAAAATAGTGACAATTATTTTAATTTACCTGATATTTATATCCATTACTAAGAGAAAAATAGAGACAGTGAGAAATCTAGAGAAGGGAAGAATATTTCGTAAGAACCTTTCCTTTCGATCGTTCGGTCTCAAATGACTGGCACTCTTTTTGTGCACTTAATCTTTTGGCAAAAATCAAAAGAATTTTAAATTATAAAGCTAGGTGTTTAGTTACATAATAGTAACTGGATGACCGAGCTTCACTCGTAAATTCAAGGTTTTATCATAAACGTACATATATCCAAATAATCAGACTTTTGTTATGTAAACTATTTTAAACTCCCTAACGTAATACCTTTTTCTTACATTTCTTATTTACATGGTGTTACTACAATTTAACTCCCCCCTATATTTCAACCACCCTATATATACAACTTCATATGAAAAACCCATCCAAACATTTTTTCTAACATTTTTTAATCACGCTACAGTTCCACTAGATTCCATATTCCAACAACCCTGTATAAGCGACCGCTTTGGCCATTCTACAAACACTTTTGTTTCCAAATTCTTTCGTTTATATTCTAATATTTTTGTAAACACTTATAACTATAATTTCACAACACCATATGTTTTAACTACCCTGTATATACATTTGTTTTTGGCCACCTATTGTAATTTTTTTAACCATCATGTATAATTGTAATTCCAATACTTCCTATATTGCAACCACCCTGTAAATGCAAATGCTAATAAGCTACCCTATAGGTAAAACTTTCTATTAACATTTTTTTAGCCACCTGCATTACAATACTTTTACTCCGCCCTGTATGTCAGCTATTATTAATTTCCAACTGCTTATGGGGAACCCTACACAATTATTTTTTCTCGCTTTTTTCTAGCCTTAATATAATTCCATATGACGCTATATTTTAACCATCCTGCATATGGATATTTTGTTAAACCCTCTATAATTATAATTTTACACCACCAATTCATATTATATGCATCAAATTAACATGCGAAATCATGAGATCTTACTCATCCAAAAATTGACAATTTTTTCACCTTGAAAACTTGAAATGTCTAGCTATAAAAATGTAATGCTAGGAAAATATGACGGAGGCATAAAATAGTTACATGTTCGGAACATATAAATACAATATTATAATTCCAGTACATCCTATATTGCAACCACCCTGTAAATGAATATCCTAATAAGCTACCCTGTAGGTATAACATTCTATTAACATTTTTTTAGCGACCCTGCATAACAATACTAGGTCTAGGTATAAAAATATAATGCTATTAAAATATGACGGAGGCATAATACAGTTACATGTCCGCAACATACAAACAATTTTTATTCAAAGAATGTTTAAAAAAATTTCACTCTCAAATAGTCACCAAATCACCCTCTATTAAAAGAATTTTTTATAACAGTAGTCTCACTTTTACGTAGGTAACCAAATCACCCTATATTGAACGCTTTGAAATTACAGAGCAGCCGCCCTGATTGTCAAACTGTCAATAAATTTTTTAATAATTTAATGTCTCAGTAAAACGATTTTTCCCAAAGATGAGACCTTCACTAATCGATTTCTATCCATCGAAACTTCCATATGGAAGCCGTTTCCAGAACTCAATTACATATATATATATATATATATATATATATATATATATATATATGTAGCTCTCTTGATGGCCCGGGTGTTCGTCCGTTGAAAGTTTTGTCCCTGTAAAGGAACGGTCGCCTGACGTTTCGCCAAAATCTCATTTGGCATTTTCATGAGGCTTTTCCTCTTCTTCCAACACGAAGGGTGGCTGCAGGTTCGGACCTTTCCGGACTACTTCGTATAGATCAGACCAAGCGGAGAACGACCTAGCCGACGATCTCGGATACAAAGTAGTCCGGAAAGGTCCGAACCTGCAGCCACCCTTCGTGTTGGAAGAAGAGGAAAAGCCTCATGAAAATGCCAAATGAGATTTTGGCGAAACGTCAGGCGACCGTTCCTTTACACGGACAAAACTTTCAACGGACAAACACCTGGACCACCAAGAGAGCTACACATAGTTCCGTCCGTGCCAACTTGTTTTCAAATATATATATATATATATATATATATATATATATATATATATATACAAACATTGCTCGTATTATAATATTAGATGTGGGGAAATAAATTCACCAGCACTTGACTCTAGAATTAAATTTATGAACTGCATATTAATTTCAGACTCATCATTTCACCACTGCTAGTTTTAAAACCATTTATGTAATTATTCTTGTAACTCCCAATAGAAAAAAATACAAAAGATTGTTATTAAGCGAACGATAATTCAAGTTCTGTTCAATAAATTTTATAAATTTTATTAACCCTTGCACTATTTGTTACGATCAGTGCTCATTTTTCCGAAATGGTCAATAAATTCCGGAAATGTGTTTATTGTAACATAAATTTCTATTATAACCGTTGGCATAACAAACTTCAACATGGCTGTATCAACATGAACACAGGAAGAAGGTGACATTAATTGGAGAAAAAATATTTTAAAATTCTACGAATTTGGCTGGAGGAATTACGGTAGTCTTTTGAAACGATGACTTTAGGTAATTTCTGAATGATTGAGGAGGTTAATATCAGACAGATTAGGTAAAAAAAAATTGGAAATCAAAGTGGAATGAGGAACTTTTTAGTCGGGCTGTGAAAGTAAGGACACCTTGAATACTCGTATGTATTCGTTACTGTTACTGACTACCCGTTACAAAGTATTCGTTACTCGTTACTTTCGTTTGTCGTAATTTGGGTAGTGGCACGTAAATATAGAGTACTAATGAGTACATACTTATTATAATAATTAAATAATTATCCCATGTAATACATGGCAATTAAAGGGAAAAAATAATTATGTGTGGAATAGGAACGGATTTTAGTAACATTTTTATTCAATAAATAAAGAGAAAAATAAATATATACTCAAGCAATGCAACTAAACACATATTTTTATTTTTTATACATATCAGTCTCCTTAGTAATTAGAAAGTAATATAAACATAGATACTATTTTCAATAAAGAAATAGATAAATAATTATATTCTTATACTAATTTGTCAGTTCTCCTAAACTACACATTACAATGAAAAATACAGCATTTTATTAAATTTTTTAATTTAGAAATATTTTTCTCATCCGTTTGGGTTTTCATGAGGCACGTTTTTCCGACAATATTTACCCGATTTTGACAAAATTCAAGTACGATACCAGTGTAAAAGTAACGATTCGGTACTTCGAGTATAATCGAGTATTCGTTACTTAGTAACGAATACATACGGGTTGTTGCAGTCCTACTTTTTAGAAATTGTCCCGAACAGTATGTACCTTATTATAGAATACACTCTTTCGCGGGATTAATTGAAAGAAAGTGGTGTAATATGTGTGAATATACATTGTTTAATGAGATATGACGTTTCGATCCCTTATCACGAATGGTTTTTGAATGTTGAACTCGCTTGACTATTCGAAGTTATTAATTTGTTTGATAATTTTGATTGTTTCTTTGCAGACTAATTAAATTTGACCATTCATTTTGAATGTTTCTTGGACAGGGTCCGTTGCTATGATACATCTATTTCTATAAAAAAGACCCCATTTCTTAATTGTTTAACAACATAAACACGAAATTGTATTTTACAATTGTTTGGTATTTTCTTCTTTAAGTAATATCTTGGTCTTTCCGCAGTCCATTTTGTGTTTATCGTCATCATAGTCAGGCTCATATTCGAACTTAAAATTGTTCGCTCTTTCGATTTCCGCTGTCACAAATCTAAAATTCCAACCAAAAAATTCACTTGAATTTGAATATACTTTCAAAGTTTGCCAATTCGATTTTCGGATCAAAGGTATAGGATCCTATATAAAAATAATCGACTTAACCTTGAAGTGACCACCAGATTTGGGTGTGTGAAATCTTTTTTTCTTCTTTAACAAGTATTTTTATTATGAACTGTTCTAGGTTCCCGTTAAAACCTAGTATAAATTACTTCTAGACGTTTCGACTCCTGCTTTGGGGCCAATATCTTCTAACATCATCAAACTTGTATAACACTGTTCTTCTAATTCGTATTTTTCATTCTCCAGTGGAACAAATTGAACCTCAGGCCCTAATCTCGTCTAATTTAAAACCTTCCTGTTGGCTTAGATATGTTGATGACACTTTTGTCATTTGCCCTTATGGCAGAGATTTATTATAGACTTCTTTCTGCAACACCAAACATTCACTTTACTCTGGAAATCGAGTCCATCTCTCCTGTTTCTTGATGTCCTCGTACAAAAACCAATAATAATAGATTCTCACATACCGTCTATAGGAAAGCAACCCATACTAAATGATACTTAAATGCCCATTCACACCCCTACCCTGCCCAATTGAGTTCTGTAATGAATTCTTTGGCTCTTAAATCTATCCGATTAACATATATTGTCAACATTTCAACAAATTGTTAGACCAAACGGTTATCATTCGCACCATATTGCGCTCATAATTCGTCTATCTCAACGAATACACTAACTCCGTCAGAAACAGACCAACAACAACGGGAAGCCTTCCTTCCGTGCATCCACGGATCCTACACTGACATCAAATAAAGACTGGCATCACTCAAACTATAGCCAACCTAACTAGGAACCCTAAAGACAAAAACGAGGATCGAAAATTTTAGGAAATTTCATATTGCGATTGCCCACAAAGCTACATCGGTCGTACCTACAGGCGATTCAACCATTGAGTGTAGGAAGACTCTCTCGCTTCATAAAAAAGGCCAGCTCTATCAACTTCCCACCTTCCTACAGCATATTGGAATTCCTGATCTTCATAGAAAATTTTCTCTTTGGGTGACGGTATGATTCCTATAATCTTTATATGTGGCTTGAAAATTGTTATTATATTGTGTTTCGCTGGGACTTTTTCAGTTTTGTCCATTGTACCCCGTACAAAAGGTGTCCGAAGTTGTATGGTCTCCCTAAAATCGACAAGTCAGACCCCACTTCAACCTAGTCAGTCCAATATGGTCTCTCACACATCGTTTAGCATAATTAATATACACAAGGACTACATATTATTGGGTTTCGATGTCGTCTTCCTTTTCACAAAGGTACCTGTGACTAAGGCCCTCCACTGACTTAAGGAAAAGTACCACTCTCTAGAATATATCATCAATCTAGCTAACCACTGCTTGTCAAACGCATACTGTAACTACGCCGGTCAACATTACAAACAAATTGAAGGGCCACCAATGGAGTCCCCTTTGTCCCCAGTCCTGGCAAATCTTTTTATGGAAAAGATTGAAAGACACGTTCTTCTGACTACGAAGTACCATCATAAGCTAATATGGCCACCTGGTAAAGAACAACTCCACAAATTTCTGAATCAACTTAACAAAATACACTCGAAAATCACATTCACAATCATGGAACAAAACGACGACCTGCCGTTCCTCGACTTACTACTAAAAAACTCACAGATCCGTAGGACACACGGTATAGCGGCAAACTTTGCACACAAACAGATACCTCATCGCAAACTCGCCCCATCACCTCGCTCAGTTATTTTCAGTAATTAAAACCACACACACTATTGTCCATCTATTTTACCTGTCCTTGTGACTACTTTCACCGTTAGTCCACTTAGTTTACTTCCGGTGTAAGGTTTCTGGATTTAAATATAGTTGTTATCTCTGTTTAGTTTTATTTCTTATTCATCTTTGTTAGTGATGAATCCATGCAGTCCAATTTTTTTATATTTTAAATTTAATTTTATTTAATGAAAGAGGGGAAATTGGGAAACTCAGCTGCTAGATTAAAAATATCTCGAATAAAAACTTTTACTCGTGAGTTAAACATATAAACGAACGATTTTAAACAAATTTTCGAATAACTTGTCAATAAACTTTGTGAAAAACTAATACACCCACTGAATATAAATCTGATTTTTTGCTTTTCATAGATTTAGTTAGCAACGAACCAACTTTCCATATTGAATTCGGTTAAATAGCCAACATGAAACTTGTTTGAAGTGGGCTTCAAAGCTGAAGTTTCACAAGTCGAGTTAAAGCCTTATTATTGAAGAGCAAAACTTAAAAACACGGTGTTGTTATTTCAAATGTATTTCGAATTCTGTACTTCGTAATAGAGCTAATATTAAATTACTTACAAAACAATGATAATCAAAGTTTGACTGGCATTGCATTTATTACCGGTTTCATTAAAGAATATTTATTGATGTTTTGAAAACGGCTTAACAGATTTGGATGATCAAACTGCGTTCTATTAAGGCAGCTCCCATATATTTTTGTACGAAATTTTAATTTTTTATTAATGACTGAAATTTAGAAGGAAATTAACCGATCTCAATTGAGTTAAACAGTAATTAATTGGTTATGAAGGAATCTTCTGTGTAAATGCATGAAGATCAACAAAATGTCAAATTGATATTCCCGCATAAATATTGAAGCTAAAATCCAAGGCATGTCTCGTTCAAACTTTAGTTTAGATGACACCTGTTTTGAGAAAAAGGTAATTGTGGCATAATGTATACTAGAAGTTCTCTGAGCTTATTTATAAACTGACGAAAGCTAAAAAATAATGACACCGAGCAGTTCACACAAGTTTGTTTGAATCACAGTAATAAACCTTTTTTAAAATAAAGGAATTTTACTTGAATTTTACATGGAGTTAAATCGATTTATAATAAGTTGAATCAACCAATTCATTTGGTCATGTAGCAAAACAAAAAATAAGGGAATTATATAAACAATATTCATATGTCCACGAAGGTGAATAACGAGGAAAAATTACAAAAAGGCCACTTTAGTACACTTTAATCTACAGTATCCAATTTTTAAAACGAACTCTAAAATTAAATTGAATAGTTTAAACGGTATTGTAATAAGGTGAATCCCGTAAGTGTCATGTATTTTTTATTAGACGGCAGTGAAATACATTAGTGAATAAATATTGACAGGTAATTTTTCTGAAACGGTTTTCCCAGGGCGTTTCTAGACGTTATCCACAAAATAATTAAATTTTATTGGAGTATTTTTTTAATTAAACGTTCTATACATTCTGCAGCAGCTTAGAGCAGGAATTAATGTACTTAATATTAAACCGATTACATGTGGCATGCAAATGGCAGTCAAAAGTTGGGATATCCTACAAAAAGTGTGACGCAAGTTGGTCTGATAATTTAGTGACATCCATTTTTTGATTGTTCGTAGTTGCAGAATTGCTTAAATTTTTTGCGATGTTATCGAATGTACGAGACACTAAAATTTTAAATAAAATTTAAAAAAAAAAATACGCACTTATCACTAGGTAGCCATTAAGTAGCTTATTCTGGATTCATCGACTGGTATCTATTTGATGATAGGTTAAAGGCAGAGTCTGGTAACATATGCAAAGCTGTAAAAAAACTAACCTAATACGAATAGCAAAACCTACCAGAAAAACTGAAATTTTGGCACTATTCGATCATTTTATAGGACTTAAAAAAGGAAATTTAAAAAATTAAAAAAAAACGAGCAGATGACACAGAATTCATAAGATTATGTCATAAACTTGAAAACATATTTTTAATTATCCTGATAAATGCTGACTCAAATTTGTGTTCTATGTGATTTTAAACTGATATGAGCATTCAGAAATAAGATAAAGCCTTCTAGCAGAAGAAAAAACATCAAGCCTGGTGATATGATGAAGAAACAGTGTAGAATTTCTTGTTTTGAATGTTGTTTTAATATTAAGTCTATTGCCACAATTTTCAGTGTTTTTGTAAGGCCCGGTATGTAAGGTATGGTTGTTGTAGTAATGTTTGGAGCTACTTGTTGTTTAATGTTAAACACTGTTTTGGGTTCAATTTTATCTAACTCTTTATTGATGAACTTTTTAGGATAATTAAAAACAATTACTAAAATTCAGCACCAAGTTCTTCCTAGTAACACTAATACACTTGATAATCACATTACTACAACAATAATACCTTACATACATGGTCTTTCAGATGTAACTGTTTTCTGAAAGCTATTTGTTGCATATTTTTCAATGTTTAAGCACTTTTTCGGAAATAACACCACAACTCACGAAAATTGCTGTATACTTCCAAACGTTTCGGGGTCTAAATCAGACTCCGTTGTCAATGGCTATGAAACTATGAAAGATTTGAAAGAAGCTTTCTTATGTCTCATGATCTTTAGAATTTTCTAGTGCTATCCTGTGTATATCAAATTAAAAGTGAATTCCCTTAGTTACATTAATTTTATTGTTAAATATTTAATGTCAAATTCTGAATTAGTTAATTTGTCACTGCGAACCTTTTAATTTTTAATTATCTTTTTTAGTTGGGTTTAGTTTTATTATCATTGAAAACGGGCTCTGATTTCTATTTGAAATGAACAGACGTTCAAGCATTTTATCTTGTTCTCAAAGAAATCGGAAAAATTCAAACCAGAGATGCCACAGCGATCTTTCAGAAAACAAGATGTAGGTAATTTTTGTCTTCAAATATTTTTCAAAAAGCCAAAATAAACTTGCGCAACACGTATTACGAGGTAGTCTGAATATTTTTGTTATTCTATAGACGATTTTTCAAAGGACTTACATTTTGTCCATTTATTTGCTCCTACAATAAAAAGGTATCGAAACCAAATCAATAGTAGATCATTTATTTACAGCTTATGACTGAACTTTGAATACACTCCCCTTAGCAATTCACATACCTGGTCTGATAATAATTCACCCCTTTTTGAGGGATAAATTATTTAGTTCATTAGCCTAATCAAGTCAAATTCGTTCCCCTTTGTCACGTTAGAAACATACTTTTGTCAAGCTATACAGGTTTGATAAATCTATTGGATTTAAAATAATTCACAATTGAGTTTTCTTATGTTCGTTTTGATTTTCTAAAATAAGTCAAATATTAGCAACCAACTTTAAAAGAGATGAGAACTACAACTTTAGATATAATTTAGCTAATAACCTTGTGTAAGTAAGTAATAAGAGATAAATAAGGAAAAAATGACAATATACAATCGAGTTTTATTTTTATTCAGAGTTTCATCATGGATTTTTGTTAAATACCTAATTCAATTTTTAATTACGTACGGCGCACTAAATATCGAGAACTATTATTATTTATTGTTACGTAAGGAAATTATAGAAAAATACTACTGTAAACATTAAAAATTGTATATTTTCTGTCAAATCATCGTAGCCATATAAAATAAATAACAATTTCTAAGCGTACCTGTAGCCACTTACATCCAAATAGACCTATTTGTTTTACGCGTGGCTCGAAAAAACCATAAGGGCAATTTTAGTTTTCTATACAGGGTTATAGGGTGGGGCATTTGTCTGGAAACAAAAATATTTTTTGGGTGGATTCGTTTATACAGGGTGTACGTAAAATAGGGTTCCAAACTACTGCTGTATATAGAATTCATTAAAATAAGCCAAAAAGTCCCTATTAACGTCTGCCCTAAAACGCAACCTCAGGAAGCTATATATCCATAAAAGGGCTGAAACAAAAGTGTTTTTTTTTCAATCACTACTTTTACTAATTAATAAACACTGCAAAGCTCAATTGGCAGTTTATCAATAACTTAAATTGTAAAACGGAGTTATTTAAAGTAAAATGTTATATGAGACCCTTACACTTTTTTAATTTTTTGTCAAAAACAAAAAAAAAACAGTTTTTTGAGCCCTTTTAAGGGCATACCCTCTAAGGCTGCATTTCCAGGCACATGTTAATAGGGATTATTGGCTTATTTTAATGAGTTCTATACACAGCACAAGTTTGGAACCCTATTTTAGAAACACCCTGTATAGAAAAAGTTTCAGACAAAAGTTGTGGGCTTCGTGGAGGCTCTTTGTATGATCCATATTAGGACATCCGGGCTGGATCGGAAGTACACGGTCTTTTGATCGTAAGTGAGTTTTATTTAATATACCGTGGATATCTCTGGAAAATAGAAAAATAATACTTGTTGCCCCACCCTGTATATTCTAGGCCCTTCCCCGAGTTTACAGGGTTAGGCAAATCTAAAAAACAGATGCTGGTACTAAGAACAGAAAGAATTAGTCAATGTCAAATCATTTTTGCTATTTTGGTATATATTTTTGATAACACATTTTTGGGATTGTCAATTTTTGAAGTTTCTAAAATTGTATCACCTTGAACTGCAGAGACACTAAATTTTTCTAAACAGAATTAACTTACCTCAGCATGAACTAATTAGTTTCTGAAATTGAGAATTTAGTTAAAATAACTTCTCCCTAATCTGACCATTGGCAGTCCACTTTTCACTATTATATTGCTTACAGTTTCCAGGTTACTAAAACAGTTTTCCACTACCCTCCAAGTGATTATTGATTCATGGCTCATATTTACTCATTTTTGGAGAAAATTCTGCATACCAATTTTCACGCTTGTATCACTAACAAATCACAAGTCTACTGTAAAACAAAAGCAATGATTATACACAAACGGTAGACATGTGTTTCGTCTTGAAATTATTACTTTATGTAAAATTTAATGACTAAACCTTTATTTGACCTCACAAAACACATAATATTTTAAATGAATATATCCACAGCTTCTCAGCAAACTCTTTCAAAACTAACACCACCGCGGAAAATCAAATTACTTTTTCACTTTTCTTAGTTCTAAAAGGCAATAAACCAACTTTTCATATTGAATTCGTTTACGTAGCCAAGCATAAAGCTCGTCTGAAGAGGTCCCTTGGTTTTTACCGTCCAAATTAAGTCTGCATGGGAATGTAATTTCACCGTGGAAGTTTCACAATTCGAATTAATGTTTTGATATTAGAATGCAAAACTAGAAAACTATATGTTGTTCTGTTTAATACGCTACCAAGTTTAGTAACTCTTAATGGTACACAAAGTTGTTATAGTTTGTGTTATTTCAAACTTTCATTATATTAAAGTTAGATTAACGTTTTCTACAATAGTGTTATAAATGTGTTCAATGGGATGGTATTTTCATTTAGCTAATGTGCTACGGTATAGAGATTTATTCCAGATGAAAAGGTGATTCTATATAATAGATTCTAAAGGTTATTTAGTTCACAAATTTCATGTCTGTTTTAGATATAAGTTGAATTCATAAATGAAACTAGCTCTATCCGTTATGTTTACCATAGAACTGATATTTCTCATATTTTGTTTCGCTCCCAATTTTCTGTTGCGTACCAATCATAATTTTTGTTTCCATAGATAGAAAAATTGGGAATCTTGTTATGGAAATACTCCAGGGAATTACCTTAGTGTTTGCAGTAAGCCTTTATTATTATATTATGAAGCTGTATTCAATTAATAAAGGATTGAAGAGGAAATTCTAGAATTATGGAGACTTAAGGTCTTCCAAAACACCAATGAAGTAGAGCTTAAAATCTCTGAGAAAAACTGTAGGAATCTACGGAAGAGAACTTGGACTAAATTGTTTGTGAATCACAGAAATTAAGAAGAAGAAAAGGTAGAAGATTGAAGAATTGGAAGAACTGGTTTGAAAGACTGAGAAGAAGAAGCTAAAGTTAATTATTGAGGCAATGGCTGTGTAGAATTAAGCGGGGTGAAGAAATTTACCAAGGAAGAGAAAAGCTGAAGAACATGATAACATGTTGAGAGAACAGAATATGAGTTCAATGACTTTTTTGTGAGAACAGTTGGGCTTGAAGGACTGACATGTAGAAAAAAAATATCCTAGAATATATTTAAAGGAATTATGGAGCATACCGATCTCATTCAGCGTTGGTGAAAGGTAATTTCCCTGATGGCTACAGCACAATCTGTACCGCTAGTAGTTTCAAAAATTTTTGAAGTGGATAGGTACAGGCCTCTTATTAAACTCCAATATTTAAACAATTGTGAAAATCTCGAGGTCGAACTAGTAAACTTCTTTTGTTAAAAGTATGGTAGAATTAGGAGAGTAAGCAAAGTGATTCTCCTTATTCGATATAGATCCCAGAGCTGTGGGTGTTTGCTTTACATTAAAATGACTGGAAGAGGCAAAAATTTTGTACACAGGGGCGCAAAATGTCACTACATTGGGCTGGGTGATAATTTCCAAACTATAAGAAAACCAGTCATAAGAGAATTGGCAAAACGTCGTGTTCGAGAAAACTAGTAGTGTGCTTAAGGTGTGCATTAAAATTCATAAGAAATGTTGTGAGATACACCGAACATGCCAAGAAGAAAACTGTCACACTTATGGATGTTATTTATTCTTAGAAGGGGGTACCTTGTATGAATTTGACGGTTAATTAATACGTTGGTGCTCAATGTATACAAATAGTTCCGGATTTGTTGTTATTAGGCCTGCCAATAATCATGATTTTTGTGTTTGACCTGTTAATAACCAGTTCAGCCTCCCTGCTTGTTTTTCAGTCCCTCTTTCTTGTTCACTGGTGGCGAATAACTTGGTATCACCAGCACGGTACTATATTGTGGGCTCCAACGAATATTCCTCTGTTCCTATCAAAGGCAGCTTTCATAAACATTCAAGAGAACACATCCGTGTGGTGCTTTGACAACTCTGAAAGAGTCAGTAAGTAGGACATTTACGTTAACACTTGAGGTATTGCTTCTGTAAAGAATTTGTATGAGGATTGTTACTTATTGCCATATTATTTGCCACTTTAGAAATAATAGGTATTGGCGTAGTCTATGAAACAGATATATACAACGATGTTCTATATTCTAAATCTTCTACAAGTGCGACAGATTTCTTCAGCGGCGCTGGTGTAAATATTGCCTTATAGGAAGCTCAAGACAAAAGTGAGTTTCGAGCGATGAGCTACTTGTATTTAAACCCGAGTGTTCATGCGCGTCGAGCCCTAATTGGTCGATGAGGGTCGAGTGGGCGGAGTCTAGGACATGCGCGAATGACTTTACTGGGGAATATCAAATTCATTAGCATACTTTGATATTTGTCTCGTGTTCATTTTTAGTTACCATGCGTATCCGCAGACTCACATCCGGCTTAATTTTCTAGAATTTCCGATAGTAAATATAGTTTAATGTCTCATCAATTATCCCTAATGTGAGCTTGTTACCCCTCTAGGGCCCTTCTTGAATAGAGACAAATTCTGCAGTTTTTCGACATTTGTTTGTGGCATCTTCTAGTTTCTTTTAAAGATTACTTGAACAAACAACACCAAAAAATATTGCATAATCCAACGAGAACCAAACGTTTCAAAGACTTCCTTATAAATAATATTAAAATTGAAGTCTGATTATTTGTACACTTTACCTCACATATGTCTAGTAATTTTGTCAAATTTTCCAATTTTTTATCGATTTACTCATAGGTCCTCTTAATCTCTTAAGTTTCAACAGGCTTAGGACTATACTGAGTAGTACCTCTCTATACAGTCTGCAACTGATAGCGGCTAACAGATGGCGCTAGTAATACTTTCTAAGACGCAATAACAACTAAACATTCTCAAATAAATTCGTTGGTTCGATAAAATTATGGAGTATTCCACTCAATACAAGGCAACTGGAGTATAAAAATACAAGCGGCGCAACAGCGATAGTTCGCCTAGGTAAGGTGAAAGAATCAAAACTGTCGGTTGTGCAAAAAGAGGGTGACTAACCCTGTTTAAAAGATATCTTCGAACTGCCAGTACGTCACTGTATTTTCAATTGACTTGCATTGTTATATGTGATTTACTATTTATAGAAAAGAAAAGTAAAATACACAATAAATGCTCATAGAACTATATATTTTTTAAATTACTATACTAGAAGTTTGCGGCCAGAAAAAAATTAAAGCTTTGAAGCTGGGGTACAAATTCTGGCAATATTTATTCACGGAAGTGAATTTTAAAAACGTGAAAAACAATTCACGGATGTGGAAATGATCAAAGAATCTGTAATTGCAGTGGCCGAAGAAATGTGCTACCAAATACTAAATTTATTGAAAACTGTCAGTTTGAAAGCAAAAACCGTAGCTCGGAGTGTAGAAGACATTCTATAAAAAATATCATATAAACTGTCTGACAAACATCGATAACTTGAGTGGTTTTCTCTAGACTTTGCTTAGTTAACAGATGTGTCTGGTACTGCTCTATACTACAGGATAATAATTTATGGATGGGATAGGAATACTTAACATATTAAAAATCATTTTAGAAGCAAATCAATATGCCCTTGAAATATCTTTAATGCCGTATTACTAATGTTAAACCTAGAAATGAAAATAATGAACAGCCTCAAGCTAACAGTTCAAAAAATATATTGCCTCAATTCCAAATACTAAATCGAATCAAAATTTACATGTTTTCCAAGGAAATTTATACTTCCTAAAGGGCATTCCTTTCGTTTCACCTTTGATCACAAGAAGGGCCCGTATCAGTGTGTTTATCGAAAAATCAGCTTTAAATGTAAATTTACGGTTTTCCAATGGAAAAGCAGAAAAACGAGCAGATGAAGAGAGAGAGCAAAAGAACATGCCGATAGTGATGCCGTATATGTGTCCGACCTATTGCAGTGCTACGCCAGTAGATTCATCCGTATGAGGAAATACGATGCCTGGGATAGCGATAAATTTCAATCAACGTCCTGTAAGTTGCATTCGACGAGCTGTTAGACGATTTTCCGACTTGTAGAACGGGAGATTGGGAGAAAAAATATTTACTGATTTTATGAAAGCCAGCACTGGATGTGTAAGGACAGTGTTAATTCAGCATCTTTAAATAAGATGCCTTAAAACAAGTTAAAAAACCGCAATTTTTCTACGACTGGTACAATATAGTAAGCAAAATACAACGTATACAATAATAATATTTATCCAAAGGGTCACCGTTTCCCAAATGATTTACAAAATTTGAGAATAAAGTAACGAACACTGTACTTAGAATGAATAAATAACGTAATTATCCCATAGAAGGTGGTAAGGTTAGGAAAGTAGAATAGAGTTATTATAATCACCATGAAGTTTGATCAATTTGCTATATAGTTATTTTCTGCTAGATACTCGGTATTCTAGAATGCTCACAGACGCTTATAAAGGGCTATAGACGCTCAGGAAGTGATTTATACAGTGTGGAACAGCCAAATTGATTAAATTCGATAACGAATAAAGGAGGGCATGTTGGGAAAAACGCTTGGACATATCGATTTGTATTCTTATATGCACATTTTATCAACAAAAAAATATATAGGGTGTATCATGTCACAGTGGCCAATACCAATCTTTATTATTTTAAATGCAAGCCCCTGTATATTATATATTCTATACATAATTCATGTACAGTGTCCTACACCCATCTTCAACTGTTTCGGAAATTAAGTTGAGGGGTTCAGTTCTGTTGCGTTGCGTTAAATGGTTTGGTATGTGTGAGGATAGAGCGCAACGTATTATTTGTTTTGAAAACAGTTTTAATATCGTATTTATTTCCTAACCGAAATTACTTAGGATACCCTAGTTTCTCCAACATATGCTAAAGTTTATCTCGGTTCGATCAAAGGACTATTGTACTCTATAAACGGTAGGTGAGTCTCTAGACTGAATTCACTGCGTTTCTGAGTTAATTGTTTTAGACTAGACATTGTCAATGTAAGACCTTCCTGTACATGTAATAGTATAATATCTCAAATAGTTTCAAGCGCCTGGTTAACAATTTTACTGTACAGTTTATAAGCAGCATTTAGAAAAATAATTTCCTTATAATTCTCTGTTTGATTTCGGTGGCCTTTTGTGAACAAATAAATAACCTTTGCTAGTCTACATACATCTGGGGCATCAAGATTTATTGTATTGCATATGTGTACAATATCATCGGAAATATTAGAATAGAAGCATGAGGTGATCATTACCCTCTTTTTAAAATTACACAACAAATAACAACCATGAAATATTTATAAGAATTATATCAAGCTCCTCACACTTTTTAATAATAAAATTAAATTTCATGTCGTTTGTACTTCGTTATATTATTAAAGGTGTTTTTTGTTAGTTTTTAGAACATAATTTATTATTTGATGTAAAGAATACTATTATTTGAGACATATTATTTAATATATATTGTAATTTCGAGAACACCTAACGTTAATAAAATGTTTACCTGATAACGAAATTATTGTTGAGGAGTTCCTTGATTATTTCGCCCTCACATAAAAAGGGTGGTTGATCATATTGTAGGGAACTGAATCTCTCACAACCACTTGGAGGAAACATTTCTGTATGAACTGACCTTGTTCTATGACATCAGTCAAATACTTATCTGTTAAGAAACTAAATTCATTCTTTTGCGAATTTGCCCGTACTACGATTATATTGCTGGTCTGATTTGTAATATGATATGCCCAAACTCCAAATTTGCGATTCTGCAGCCGCAGTCAGACCGATGGAAAATTGCCGTGATATTGGTGCCAAATGCACATACGACATATTTACCGTCTAACAAAGAGTAACTGGCCATTGTGCAGCATTTTCTCGTTCTTTTCCTGCTATCTTTGGTGGACGCCAAAAGCTGTATAACTGGTATTACATATTATCATGTCCTCTCTTGTAATTTGTTGGTCTGAAACTAAGTCTTTGTCCTGCAACTTGCGAGCTCCAGAAGAGAAAGACATTCAAGTGAGTTCTCACAATGACTAGAATAACTTACTGAATTACACGAGCAAACTGAGTAAGAGACTTGTTTACGTTCTTTATTTCCTACTTTCCTTCTTTACGTGAACTTTTGGGTTGAGAGATTTACGGCATGAAGATGAACGCTTTGAAAACTAAATAGCACGGTTATACGTTTGTAAAATATTTACATTTGAGTAGAATATTTTAATTAATCTCTAAAGTGAGCAGGCTTTGAAATTTAATTTTGCCTCAAGAAAATAAATAACTTTCAATGTTATTTCCGTTAAATGCTAAAATTGTGTTTCAAATAACTATGTTGTAATACCAATTAATTTAAAAAATCATCTTCTTTCAGTGCCATATCTTCAAATGACGTTGGTGATCATTGTGGCCCAAATAATTTTATTAACCGCTGAACTAAATAAGCTGTTTGACATCTCAAAAGTACATTGTCTCATGTTCCATAACCACGAGATTCTCCTACCACCTGGCCCACCTTTGCCATCAATCTTAAACTGCTTTATCAACTGTAGCACTTTATATTTTTCTCACCTCATGATGTGGCCCAAGTATGTCATCTTTTTATTATTATAGTTTGCAGAGGCGGTTTCTTTTTACTTACTCGTTGCAGGACTGTTTCATTTATTGTATAAGATCCAAGATATCCTAAGCATTCTTCTGTGACACCAAAGTTAATTTAAAAATGCTTACAGTGCGATCAATGTTAAATAAAATTTGAAAAAAGTATAAAAAAAGACTACAGATCTTTAAATACAATAATTTGTTTAAAACTCTTCACTGTTATACGTAGTGGTCAAATTTTGCAAATACCCCTTAGACACAATTGTATTAAATGGAACCCCATGTATATTTTACTTTCATATAAACAACTCAACTGGAAATAACCAATCAGCCAGCGGGAGACCTGCCCACTGAGCGCCAAGGGCCAATCACGTTCACGGTACCAACTGATAAGCGCCGAACCGCGACTTTATAACAACTCGCGCGCTACTGAACATCTTAGTATTCGAATACCTAGAAGAGTAAGCTGAAGGCTACCAGAATTATGCGAACAGACCCCGAAAATCACATGTAGTGCCCGCGAAAACTTTTGTGCGATCTACATTTTTTACAAAGTTGCCGCGATGAAGAAGTGACTTCGAAAAACATGACGGTAATGTTCTGGAAAAACAACAGCAAACACAAAATATCTTATGGAAAGCTAGTTGTGCCCTACTTAGGGAAGCCATATGTTAGAAGAGATTTGGATTTTCTTAATACTAAACTCTTAGATATCCAAGCAATACACTTCACCTATATTATGGGAGAAAATCGATGAGATTAGCGAATTTAGGCCGAAACGAATACAGAGTTGATAACAAGACAACAACAGATGAAATTCAACAAATTGAAGCTCCAATAGAAGCCCAATTTTTTTTTTCTCAGAAATAACGGTCACAGTCTAACCTAATTAAATCGTCTATATCTTATCTTCGGTCCACCTGATGTTCGTTCCACGTTATTTACAAGCAAATTATTGACTATCGTAGAGTTAATACGAATCCTTATGGCTGATACGGAAACTCATAGTTCGACTGCTTCTGCGAAATCCATGTCGAATTCATCACCACAAACCCAAACGGTGGCGAGGTAGGAAAAAAGTCAAGAACCAACCCAAGGGCTAAACCCTCTCATCCACCGACATCTAAGATGGTCAACAACGCTGTCAAAGGTTTAAACGAACGTGGTGGATCATCTTTACAAGCCATCAAGAAATATATTGCTGCCAACTACAAGGTCGATGCCAAGAAAATCGCGCCTTTCATCAAGAAATACTTAAAGTCTGCTGTCGCTTTAAGAGTAATAATTCAAACTTAAGGAAAAGATGCTTCCGGTTCTTTCAAATTGGCAGCTTCGTCCGGTTCAGGAGCTTCAGCATCGAAACCGGCCAGCGGCGAAAAAAAAATTTTGGCGCTGGGTAGGGTAGGGCAAAGAAGTCACCTGCAAAACGCGCAGCTTCCAGCAATAAACACAAACCGACAAAGAAGCCGGCAGCTGCTGGGCAGCAAAAAAACCGCCAAAAAGACCGCGGCTACAAACAAACTAAAAAAGTTGCAGCAACTGAAAACTTCTTCTCCGAAATACACATCATCGTCATCATAATCAGTTTCTAACGCGAAGTCTCCTTCGGAAGCAAAATAAAACAATAAAAGAGCACCTACAAAAAAAAGCTCCAAAACCGAAAACAGCAAAATCCGCGGCATCCCCGAAAGCAGTTTCTCCCAAAAAGAAGAAATAAATAGAAAACAATTTTATCGACATTCTTTACACTCTATACCTCTCTTCCTAGATTGGCGTGTTGGCTAAGGCTAAGGGATTCAATCGCACCATTGCTCCCTCTCACATAACAACAGAGAGCATAATATATGGCGTGGAAACATCAGTTTCAAAATGAGATGAAAAAACCGCAGAAATTATTCAACAAAAAGTGTCACACGTTCTGAGAAAGTCTAAACCACCCAAATGAAACTTATCTATAGAAGAAAAGGAGGCCTTGAAACAACTTCGCACAACAAGGACATTGTCATTCTACTTGCTAATAACGAAAATTCCACAGTAAACTTATGAGATGCAGTTGAAACTGACAAAAAATACTAGAGAGCAAAGAAGTCATGTTTTTCTAAAACTCGTCTAGTTGGCATGTAGGCATAGTTATTATTACAAACTATGCAATGTGATGAACTAAACTGACATTAGAATTATTTAAATGCAGTTAAAGCAAAGTTTCTGCACTAATAAACTAGAAACTAGAGGCACTGGATCATTCTCCTTACTTTATTTTGGGGTGTCTAACTTTATTTAAACAAGCTTTAAGTCGAGATTCATTTGAACTTAAATGCCAAAAGATGTTTTCCAAACTTAATGTACTATAAGCTGATACGGATGCTCCTAAAAGAGGATTAAACTGTTTGTGAGTGAAATTAGGATAACATCTGCTTCAGGAATTGGGAATTATAAGGCAGTTGAATTATATTCATTAGGAGATTTGCTAAGTCGAGCTGACTTCGTAACTCGAATATATCTACGCCTAATTACTTTAGAAGTAATTGATCAAACAGAAATCTACCTATTAAGAGAAACCTTCGAAGAAATGTTGATTACTAATTAAAGGAATTTTGCTTAAACCAAACATTTATATGTGGATAAAGCTAATACTTATTTTTCATGAGGAGTAGAATTGAGAAGATTTTAACCACCGGACAAACGTTGTGCTTTTCACAGATTCTCAAAAATTCATGAAAATAAAATGTAATGTATGTAAAATAACTGCGAGGTAACTTAACTTATCCTTTCTAGCATCTTTCTTTAAGTAATTAAGTGATATTACCCTTAATTTAAATTCTTTTTTGTTTATTATCGTCTGGAAAAAAGATATTATGTGAAAATGATGTCAAATGTTACACTTTACTAAAAAATGTATCTATCATTTCGACATAATGTTTTCTGTTTATAAAGGTTGTATATTATTTGCTAATAACTTGACTACAGCTCCATCTGTCGGATCCTAACAACATTAAATCATCCTCTCGGCATTAGCCTCAAGTGTTTATAACCACAACATAGTATAAAAAGCACTGAAACAAATACCGATAATTCTTCCCTTTTTCACGAGGAACAACGAAGAAATTGAAAAAATTCTCTCGATACACAAAATAAAATCAGTTTTAAAGGAGCTTAGAAAGATTGAGAATTCACCCATCAAAAATATTCTAATTGATGACCAGAGTGTTTACGACATTTTGCGGAAAAGGCTCTAAGCTAAAGGCAGTAAAACAAAAGGCAACGACTTCTGCATTGCCACAACACGCTATAAAGACCGGTATAAGGACCAGCCATCAGATGGACTTTGAGCGGTTTAGAATGTTAACAAAAAGTGGCCATTATTAAACAATGTCTAACTCAATTGAGATAGAAAAAAAGAAAAGCACATGGAGAGTCGCTCTGGCAGGACGTTATGCTCAACGCAAACTCCAGTAAATCGGTACAATCGTGAGATGGTACTCCCGAGCAACGAGCGGACTGATAACCGACCAAAAGACCAGATCTCTAATTGGTCAATATTAAATCAGTTCCTAAGTGATAACATCGTTTATATCGAAGAAGAGTGAGATCTTAACGAAACGCTAAAAAGCTGTCTTTAGAATTCTGAAAGCCTTTATTATCAGATTTACTCGTATATTAAGTACCGTTTTTCCGCCACTGTAGCGAGTCGGTAGGGGTTTCGGGATGTCCAATGTGTATCTGCTGACAAGCAACACACGTCAGGGTGCAAACATATATATATATATATATATATATATATATATATATATATATTGTTGTAAAGTCCGTGGGTTCAATTTAAAATTATAAAACTAATATTCACTTTCACTTTTCTAGAAACTTTTATTTCCATCGAATATACAACAGCCGATTTAAATCTCACAATAACAATCTTTCATATAAGCTCTTCACTCCATCACCTGATTCGCGATCGTGGCCTCCTTCCTTTATAAAACCAGTATAGAAAATTCTCGTAAAAATCATCATCACTCCTACAGGTGCCGAGTGTTTTCGAGAACCATTTTTTATCTCAAAGCGAAATGAAACAGGGTCGGCCTTGGCTAAATTTCGTAACAATATTTATCTCGTTTTACTACACTTCATGTCTTATGCACATGATGGAAAACGAGACATTTTTCACCTCTGTCGTTAAAGTTATGTTTTCTGTTTGATCTGAGGTTAGTGCTTTCCCATCACATTTGCTTTCTCCTCAACAGCGTCGCAACAGTTGCGCACAAGGGGTCAAGTACGGTAAAACAACAAAATCTGCTGTATCTGTTAGTCTGTGACCCTGCCACAGGCAGTATATTAGTATTATGTATATGGTGATGGCAAGGTACCGAAATGGGTAGAAATTTTCAAAAATGGCAGCATGAACGTTCATGATGAGGGCGACCTCAGTGATCACTGTGATTTGAGGCAGAATATTAATAAATTACCAAAAGAGCTAAGACCATGACTTTCTTGGGCGTTATAATGCTGAGAGTGTTTATATTTAAGCCAAATTATCACTACTCACGAAACAACAATCCACGGAATAGCGGCATTTGATACCACTAAAGAAAGCGAAGTTTAAAGAGACAATCTCAACTCTGAAAATAGAGCATACTATTTTGGGGCAGTAAGGGGACTCAAAAAATTGCCCCGTCTAATTCAAAACAAAATCCCCGACATGGTGAGTAAAGGAATCGTTTTATTGCAGGACAGGGCTCACCCATCCACATGTGGCCATGCAACTCAAGATCTCATAGCGTCATTTGGCTGTGAACAAGTTGATAATCCTCCATATTGCCCCGAAGTAGCGCCCAGTGATTTCTATGTGATTCTCTAACGGAAGAATCATATCGGACGTCAGCGCGACAATAACAACAAAACCGTCCAATCGGCCGTGTCAGCGGCTGTCTAATAAAAGCTCGTATGACCACGGAAAACAAAAGCTGGTTGTACTAAAAACTCCACCACCTTGACTATTACGTTTGCTTTAGCCTGGCTTTGTTTTCTGAGACATTTAGAAAGCATCTATCTGTTTCATGAATTAATAGGAGAATTCCAACTGCCTGCTGGAATATAAGTCAGTTAAACCAGCTTGGACCCCTTTTTGAACTTGGGACATGAATTTATACTTTGTAACAATATGTTTTTGTTTACTGTGCTGTTCATTTTTGAACTTAAACTGTATAGTTTTAATGTGTGGTTTTTCTCACATTTCGACAAATATTTCAGTTTATTTTAGATTTTCTTGGGAATCTAAAATAAACTAGAAGATGCCACAAATAACATTCAGAAAACAAATATTTCAGTATTCAGATAAAATGCGAGGTAAAATAATCGCTTAAAATTCTCTCACAAGATTTTTTAAATTCGAAATAAATATTGCGATTTGTTTCGACTCTCTCCACATTTCTGTCATTCCTATAAAAAGACATTCAAAATCGAGATAACGTCTCTTCAACTATAACTTGCGATACGTTTCTGTAAACAATGCAAATTCGCTCAAAGCGATTCGATAAAATCATTTCGCGTATCTAGGCAGACACTCTTGGTTTTTGTCACCCTGTACGAATCCCCTATATTTCTTACTTATATCTCCTGGATTGTCTTGATATCTCGCGATGTTCCTTTGCCTCGCAATACGGCCCCTTTTTGCCTCATATACTTTATTGTTTCATGCCGCCATTTGTTTCTCTTAGCGCTTACTTAGTTGTATTATATTTTTACCCTCCCATAGTGTAAGAGATGTTCACCGATAACATTGTTTCCGTAGTAAAAAATTGTTATGTTGAAGTTGCTATGCCGGAGAGGGAGAGGCCTAAAGAACGCAAATTTTATTCCGGATGAGAATAAAGAGTATTATTTAGGAAATAATGTTCTTTGTTAGTAGAAGATATTATGCTAAGTGACATGTGGTTAAGACAAAAACGATTAGTTTTTCGGCATATTGGTAGGCTGATTTTTTAGTTATAACGTTTTGATGTTAAGAATAAGGTAAATTTCAATAGATTGTAGTAAATAATTTAAACCGCCTTCAAAAAAGGCTGGCTTGTCAATTTGTGATCTCAAAACTCCTTCAATTATGAACCAATTTGGATAATTCTTGGTTTATTTGAAAGAATATACTGCCAGATTGGTTACATATGTTGTGGTGGCGTGAGCGATACTGCGTGTTAATGTTTATAAAAAAAATCGATAGAATGTTTATTTGACCATAATATTTGGCGAAGGCGCGGGAACTGATTGAGCGTAATTAACATTACTTGAATTTTCGGAAGGAAGTAATTGAATAAATGAAGAATGTTGCATGTCCATTCTATAATGTGGAGGATCTCAACCCGCCTTTCTATAAAGTGTGCCTCTTTAAGATAGAATTATAGAGGAAGCTTACCAACTGGACCATACAATGTATGGCAAGCACACTCCAATGTACGTATAGCGTGCCTTTAAGGGAAAATTTATTTAACACCAGATATACCAGATATCAAAAGGATTTAGCTCTGTGGGAGGACTGACCAGGTTATCAGACCTAAGAGGACGGCTTTTTTGTGGGTAGGTAGGAAGCTTTTACACCGACTTGACCATACAATGTATGGCAGCATACTCCCTCTAAGACACGCATAGCGTACCTTAGGGGAAAATTCACTAAACCTCAGATATACTATACATCAAAAGGGTTTAGCTCTGTGGGAGCCCTTGCCAGGCTATCAGGCCCGTTTAGTAGTAGTAGTTTAGTAGTAGGAAGCTTCCGACTTGACCATACAATATATGGTATCACACTCCCTCTAAGGCACGCTATGAGTGCCTTTAGGGGAAAATTCACTAAACCCCAGATATCCTAGATATCAAAAGGTCGTGGCGGCAGTTTCCCATAAATTTCCTGACCGTCTGGGCTGTTCCTAACAGGACGGCTTTTTGCATTTGTTTGTAAAGATGTTCGTCCAGACCGAAGTATTTTAAATTCTTTAATAGATTTTTTTGTTTTCCGAGAGACTTTATCTACCAAAACTATATGTGGTCTAGTGTGAGCAACTGTCCGATCAGTCAGTATCGTGCGGTCCCAGTACAGCTTGTAGTTGTTATTTTCTAAAACAAATTCTGGTTTGTATTTATAGTATGGTAATCTTACCGACTGTGATAATTCAAGTTTCAGTGCTAGTTCCTGGTGAAGTATTTTTTGCCACAGCATCGTGTCGTTCTTTGTATTCAGTTGCAGCGGACGCTTGACTACCTCCTGTGATATGCTGGATAGATTCAGATGTTTGGCAACGGTACCTGCATCTATCGTTGTTAATAGAAGGGTGTTTAACGATGTACTTTAGGTAGTTCTTAGTTGGAATTACTTGATCTTGGATTACCAATCTAAAGCCTTCCGTTTCAGGAAACATTTGACCAGAGATCAACCAGTAGTTCGACGCTGCACTGTCGACATAATCTTAGTTGACGTCATTTATATGTCTTCCATGAAGGGGCTTCTGTTTCCATTTCAGCAGTTTCTGATCTGTGGTCTGGTGGTGTAATTGGGCATGTTGTTGTGTCAGTCGCATTGGTGTTGAGTCATCAACCAGGCACATGACTCTTTGTAGATCAGAAAATTCTGCGAGTGTCTCGAAATGACTACGCAAAATGGAAATTAGTTGATCTAATAGTTTGCTTAGATCTGTCAATCCTCTGTAGGAAGCTTTATTATTGTCATTATTATTAAGGAAAAAATGATTCTGCATAAAAAAATCTGCATGGTTTGAAATCTATAATGCACTCATCCGATCTCCTTTATATAATTTATACGAGGTTTGTTAAAAACTATAAATTTTATTTACAATTAAAAATGAGCGAAAATCGTAAATATATTTGGTTTACTTCACTCCAAGAAGATGATAACTTATAGTTGTTGAAACGGCGTTGAGTTTTCTAAATAAGGGTTTGGTGTTAGGGTGCACAACTGTGTTTTTCACATTTGTGAAACGCACAAGATTCCACAGCTTTTCCATTTGAAAATGGCTACCAGGTCAGAGCAACAAATTGTGTATTGTAAGTATGCTACTGAAATTAGACTTATTTATGCAGCTTGGGTGGACGAAAACAAAGAAGTATGGGTGAAACATAAAGAAGATCCTTATAACAGTAATGCGAACGAAAGAATCAATTATATAGAGCCAGAAAACCAGTATATTTCAAGTAGAGTGGAATCTAGAATTAAAATACGACAAAGAACTAGGTAATGATAAGATACCATCTAAAGTAATTTAAGGTACTAGTACGTGGTGGTATCTCTAGAATCACGAACCTAACAAACAAAATCTACGATTCAGGAATATTGCCTTAAGATCTTTTAAGAACGATTCTAGTTTCCTTCTCAAGAAAACAAAGGCAACTCAGTGCAAAGATTACAGAACCAAAGCTTTATCTGCCATCTCATCAAAGTAATAACAAGAATACTGTTGAAATGCACTGAAAATAAAATTGAAGATAACCCAGGAGAAGATCTGTTGGGGTTTTAGGAAAGAAAGAGGTACCCGCAATGCTATTGTGTCTGTCAGAATGCTAGCAGAGATTGACGGAGAAGAACCAGGTAATGCATGTGTGTTTTATTGACAGGGAGAAGTCAATTGAGTATATTGGAATATACTATTGAAAATTCGGAAGGATATTGAATTAGTTTGGAAAGACCGACGAGAGCTTTACAAAGGACAGAAAGTAGTGGAAAATATTAAGTCCTTGCAGAAACAGAAAATCAGTTTCAAAATATGGTCTGGAAAATAATCGAAACTGGTAAGAAGATAAATTATTGTAAAACCAAAGGTAATGCGATTAGGAAGAACTGTTAAAGATGTAAGAATTATGTTGGAAGGGCAACAACTGGATGAAGTAAGTAAATTTAAATATTTGGGAGGAATAATAAATTCAACTGGAAGTTGCACTGAAGAACTCAGGAACAGAATAGCCATGGGCAAAACATCATTTGTCAAAGTAAAGGAAGGAGCTGGCGAAAAGATTCGCGAATTGCTACATCTGGAGTGTGGATTTATATGGATCAGAGAATAGACATTAAGACAAAAAGAAGAAAAATACGTTTAGGGTTTTGAAATGTGGATATGGAGGAGAATGGAAAACATCGAATGGTTAGATAAAATAACAAATGATAAGGTCTTGAGTAGAGTCAGGGAAGATAGATCAATAATCTAAACTATAAAATTAAGGAAAGCTAAATGGATCAGAAACATTTTAAGGAGAGATTGTATTCAACGGATAAATAATGGAAAGATAAACTCAACGTATTAAAAGTAGAGGACGATCGAAGAATGGAATGCTCACTGACATCGTGAAAGGTCGGACTTACGATAAGATGAAACAATATGCACATGACCGGGAAATTTGTGTTGACACCTCTCTTAGGACATATTTACTAATACATATTATGCAAAAATGTAACTTTCGTGAACTCTGTTATGTAAAATTCAGGTACTAACCTGTGTACAATTTACATAACTTATTTACTGGTAGGTATAAAGTAGCGAAAATTGTAGATAGATTTAGTTGAGTTGAGTGTTTGAAATGAAAATTTGGTGTTAATGTGCAAACCTGTTTTTTACATGATTCACTTTCTGTTTACCTTTGAAATGAGTAGAAAGCTCGCAGCTCGAACAATTAGTGGCAATTGAAAGTCATCTCAAGAGGAGATCGATAGCTGTACGGTATAAAGTGTTGGAAAATTTTGTAATTTCTGCTTGCATAGGCGTTTGAAAAGTGGATCTGCACTATACATACACAGTGGATGACGTGTAAGAGCCATAACTTATACTCAAGACGGTGTATTATTCACATAGAAAAGAAACAGAATAAACACAGGGTCAAGGATTAGTAGCTTTTTTACACTCCTACCGAAATAGTGATTTTTGCCACACACCCGTGGTTAACAGTAGAGCAAAACCCAGATAAATGGCATTTTTAAAACTGAATGCAATGTCTCTTGGTTCCTCCTTTGGAGGCGGATCAGTACTGTATGCACTGATTTAGTAATCGTAATGACCATCGATAGATATCGGTATAGGGTTGTAAAGGCATTTGCTAATGCAATAGGCAACTGATTAGTTTCTACCCATAAAAATACCCTTCCCTATCAAGAAATATCAACGATTTGTTAGGATATCTTGGAAAAGAAGTGGTCACCGTATATGAACTATATTGAGCATATTTTGGCTAAATAGTTAGCCTTCAACGGCATCCCAAAATTTTACTACGAAGGAGAAATGCCGTCGAAGCAGTTTAGATAGCAATGTTTCAAATGTTTTGTGGTAACTGATACAAACTATTCCGAAAATATTAGCAGCATTAAGATGAGCTATGACTAGTTCTACAGTGTATTAAATTATAAGTCAGACGTAATATTAAAATATATTGTTTATAACCTTCCATTAATTTTTGAATTTCACTTTAATACTCGTTTTTTCTAGGGAAATTCATTACTGCTGGTTATTTTGTTGGTCCAGAAACGTAAATTAATAAGCTATTACTTTTAAATTAGATTTCAAAAAGGAACTATTTCAATTTTCTCTTAGTAGCAGTTATCATGATTGCGCAGCGCATTATAAGGAGTTAAAACCTTAGAAATGATGCGAGAATTTAAAAAAATAGGTGGCTTTTCCTGTTATCAATTAACCGTCCGATTCAAATTTATCACTAAACGTAACCAAAAGACAATTATTAGCAGTTTTGATATTCACTCTAATAAATTGTGACAAAAGCCTTATCAAAAAATAACCTCTAAAAAAATTTAGGGCCTTCCACATTTTTGTTATATAAAGGAATTCATTTACATCATTGGCCTTTATAACCAATAAAGTTCGAAAAAGTCCTAAACCCAACAACATACCACATGACAATTCTTCCCCTCTTTGAAAAGTATCATTCCAGTCGACCCTTCCAAAGAAATGGTAAACAATAAAACTATTTTATGACTCTGACCATCAGCGCGGTCTCACCATAACTTCCGGTTAGTTTTTCAAACGACTACTCTTCTCCACACTTCTGCGCACTGCAGCTTCCTCCTGCTAGGATACGCACGCTCTTAAGAATAAAGATCTCTGTGAAGAAAAATACATGTGTTTATCGCTGATAAATGTTCCAGTTTAATGTTACCCAACATTAACGTACCCCACGGGACAACGAAATATGGAAGAAAAAGGTGAGATCTGCGAAGAGTAATATAAATCTATTTTTGCCACATATTTACAATTCTTTTTATTCTAATCGGAAAAAACATTCTTACTTACAAGAGATTTGAGAGAGTAACTAAAGTATTCAAAGGAGGCTTATATGATGTGCTGCGGATGGAGTGTTATTGTTGATTTTACGAGAAAAGTCAATGTTTATAAAAGTTTGCTTGTCGAGAAAGTCAATTTACAGTACAAAAAATCGCAATCAGAAATACAAGGTGTTAATAAATTACGAAAAATAGAAGATGCCTCAAGAGAGAAGTACTATTATTTATTACTTTTATCAAAATTGTTATGAAACAAAGTTGTTTATAAGCAAACATTAAGTCTAAATACAAATTTATATTTCCAGGTCTAAATCAGACCTCGTTTCCAATGGTATTAACACAAAATGAACAAAAAATTTAAAAAAAATAAAAGGATTCGCAATGACAAGTATCGCAATCAAAATATCACATTAATGTTTGAATGTCTAAGTACTTCTTGGGAAATAACACCACATATGCCACAAATATCATTCAGAAAACAATTAATGTTTGACAATAAAACTGATGTAACTAAGCGAATTTAATGTAAATTTGATACATACAGGGTAGCACAAAAACTTTTAAAGATAATGTGAAATAACAAAGCTTCTTTCAAATTGGAAGAATTTGAAAGGGTTACCTTTCGAATTTCAAGTGGCGTTCCTAGGTACGACTTTGTTATAAGATAGTCCATGCGCCACAAATGAGACCAAAAAAATTCTGATGTTCCAGATATCTCATTAAAGTCATAAGGGAAAACCTAGAAAAATTCTTATAAACTATCCCAATATAGGGTTGTTCAAAAGGATATTACCATTATTAATTTCATCGTTGGTTATTTGAAACCAGGAACGGCAAAATTTTATAGAAGTACAAGCTATACAATCGCTTTCATTTAATAAAATTAAAGCAGACTCTTTCAGCTTTCGTTTTGTGTTGTATTCTTCTTTGTGCAATATGGTTGAATTTTGAAATTGTATGTTATGACCAAGGTTCCAGGCATGTTCACAAATTTTTGACTTTTCCTTTTCTAATTGTCGTTTTTTTATATAACTTTTGTGATCATTTATGCAGACATTTATGGGTCTAGAGGTTTTGTTACACTCGGAACGAATCTTATAAATCCGAATTTTATATTGGAGAAACCCGGCCAGAGCAATGATTAAATTAACTAATTAACATTCAAAACAACTTAATGTTACAAATGCGCTCAATAGTAGTGTTTGAGAACAATAAAGTAAACTTAATTAATATTGGCATATATAATTTGAGATTAATAATTAACTTGGAACTAAGCTACCACAAAAAAATATTATAAAGCTGATAGAATTTTAGCCAGATATTGTATTTTTTGTTTCAGTATGTAGATATGAAAAGCTTCGGTCGGTTATTTACATGATAAGAACACCTGGTCTGGTCTCCCTTAATAAATAAAGCGCTGTTCTTGAACAATTCAAAGATGTTTGCGAATGTGTCCGAAGATAATTCTATTATGTCTGAATCGTGACTTTGGAGACCTCACGTATACTAATATTTCACAGGAATAATGCTATTCAAAAACGATTACCATAAAGTCAAGGCGCAGGTACGCGAAGCATGTTGTGGTGGTCTTATATATTTTTCTATAGATTAAATGAAATCAAAAATATAGGAATGATTATATACTTATATCTTAAAATTATGACTGAAAAACTTAAAAAAAAAACAACTAGAGTCAATATTGTATAACAAATGTTGTTCAAATAGAAATTGCAAATTCGTTAGTAGAAATATTACTTATACAAACTTGAGTTAGGTCTGTTTCAAGAAAGAAAGCCACATGGAAGAACTAGTTTTTGTCAGTTTTGGATAGGTGCTTCGACAAGATTTTGGAAAAATTGTTATAATGCCTATTGCCTATAAAAACAGTTGAATCTGTAGAATTTGTGAGTTGAGTTACATAAATGTAGTTGCTTTTTGTACATTGCTATTTTAATTGGAGATAAATACATAAAGTGAATTGTACCTCAAGATAGAACGGCGGAATAATTAAAACTTAGAACACTTAATTCTCTTTTTTGGGGAAACCATATATAACTTGAGAAAAATATACAAGAGTGTAGTGTAAAATATACTCCTATACAGATCAGAAGTTTGGGAAGTTTGCTTTGGTATAACAAGAAGGAAGATTGATGATTGTTTCAGTCTTCACTTGATGAAAATTCATTTTTAAGATTACTTAAAAAACAACAAACACTTGTTTAAATTTTCACTTTTTATTTCTTTAAATTTGACATATGTTTGGCCAAGTCTGGCTTCATCAGAAATTGGGAATACAATGAATGCTAAATTTATATTTCATACAAAGGGACTACAGGTAAGGTAATAAAATGATTAAAAGGTTTTAATTCTGGGGAAGAAGTAGGCTGGATATAGGTCAGATAATTTATACATTTATGAAATTGTTTACAATAGATTTTTAAAATATAATATATTGGATTGAAGTAAAATTGTAGTTAAAACAGTATTAGAAAACGTTGCATATATGGGTGGTTTAAATATAAGGTGGAGTCAGATTCTGCTTTCCAGGGTGGTTAAAAAATGGTTATATAGTAGTCCATAAGCAGGTGCGTAGATAAGATAGTGAGTGGAGCAGAGTTATAATTAAGTGTTTAAAAAATGTTATATTTGGTGGCCCCTAAGTAGATGAACATACAGGGTAGTTGAAGTATTTTGTAGAGTAACATTATGGTTATACAGGATGGTTCAAACGTAAGTTATAATGTTTGGCTGATTGGCAGCAGTATATACAAGACGGTTTTAATGTATATTGAAGTAGAGTTATAGTTATACAAGGTGAATCAAAAAAAATATTAAAATCATTATATAGGGTGGCCAAAAAGCAGTTGCAGTTTGGGTGAGTGTTCAAATAAAGATTTGGTGTTAGGGTGCCAAACTGTGTTTTTACATTTGTGACACACCAAGGGTCCCACAGGCATTTTCATTAGGGTGGATCGAACAGCTTAAAAAAATTGTTGTATAGCGTATGTGCAATTGCATCCTACTATATGGAATACCTGAAACATGGGGTGAAGCAAGATTATAGTTTTAGAGGGTGATTAACAAAATGTTAGAAAGAGTTGCAAATAAAATATAGTGTGGAGAGAAATTGTACTTTACAAGGTGACTCACAAAATATCAGAAATCATTGTTATATAGCGTAGACTATAAGCAGTTGCATAGCTAAAATATAGTGTGGAGTAGAGTTATAAGCAGGTATTAAAAAGGTTATATTGGTTGACAAATAAACAACAGCATATACAGGATGGTTGTACCATAGGGTGAAGCAGAGTTACAGTTATACAAGGTGATTCAGAAAAAATGTCTAATAAAATTGTTATACAGGGTGGCCTATAAGCACTTGCAGTTCGGGTGAAATATATTCAGGACTGGTGGATTTATAGTTAAGTAGGGTGTTTCAGAAAATTTGGAAAAATTGTTAAATAGGATAATCCATTTGTTTCATAAGTTATTTCTTTTTCCGTTCAGACACATACAAGATGGCCGTGTTCTCCTAACAATTTGAGCCAAATTTCGAGTTGAAAATCAGTCACTAAAGGGTCATAGACGTTGATCTTGAACTTCATTTGTGCCCCTTCGGCTACCGCTGCCTATTCTTCTGGGATTTTGGGGATTAATAAACCACGCTAGACAACATCTCATAATAATAGTTGGATTTCTGTTCGTGCGGTTAGAGATTTCTCGAAATGAAACACCCGCCTTCCGTAAACCAATAATTCTTTCTCTCTCAAACTAACTTAGCTGGCTATATACAGTTAGTCTACTCTAGGCATTTTAACATTACTAAACATTGATTCTGGTAATACATTAAACAGTTTGTTTATGGCTAAATTTTAAAAATTGTAAAAACAACTGTAATTAAATATTAATTGATAAAAAAAGTTTACTGAAACAACATTCATTAAACTTTAAATTTTAATCAATTGTTCCTTACTATAGCATCTATGTTTTACCAAAACAACATTGAATGTAAACATCTCCTTCTGGAATTTCTTTGTCAGTGAGAATATTTCAATTCACTCACCAACGTAGAACCGTAATATTATCTTACAACTAAAATTTCCCTCGTATGTTGCTGTCTCCTTGTAATTTAGTACGAATGAGCTATATTGCATGGATTGGAACGGGATGACTCTCCTGAATTCAATATGTTTGTTGTGCTCTCGAGAACCATCTGCGGCAATCACAAGTGTTCTTGTATAGCGACAATCCAGAAAACATTACCCTATGCATTACAACAGCTTGAATAGGAGTAGTTTCAATTTCATTTGGTATACAAGGAAAACTTTATAATTTGTTCGAACGACAAAACTGTAATATAGTGTTGCGCATTTGCACTACAGATTGTACATGCAGAAATATGTGTTTGATAGAATTTTAATATAAAAATGAGTAGGAATTAAGCTGTATACAGAATTATGATTTTTATTTTAGTTAATTCGGCAATAACCGAATATGGTTTTGTTTCTGATATCAAAGGCTATTTTGTTAATTTTAGATTTAAAATTCACTCCAATACGGTTTACCAGTGTTGAGAGGTGTGAGTGTTGTCGCTTCTATGCAACAGTAAATACTAGGCTAGAATTCAGTAATTTTGTTTGTTAAATGTGAAATATATGTGGTGTGTATGGTCCTTCAGTACTACAGCACATACTACAGCACATGAACAAGCTCCCTGACTAGTTTTGTTTACGTTCCCCACAAAATATTGATGCCAAGTAAATGTCCGTTTCTCCCGTTTATTTTATTGGGTACATTTAAGGAGTTGTAGCATTAAATCATTGAAGCATTGCTTGGCTTTCGTTGAATGTAGATTTTTGTTACTAATTAAGCATATTCAATTCTCATCATTCTGAGTTGATAAAACTTGTTAACCGAACCAAAAAGGAGGAGGTTAACAATTCGTCGGCAACTTTTTTTGTGTGCGACCAGCGATTACTCAAAACGGCTTGGGCAATTTTGATGATTCAAAATGCATTATTAAGGATTTACGGTTTTCCAGAATATCGGAAAAACGACTAAATTTCTGAGATATTAATGTAGGTTCTTTTATTATGTATTGTACAATTATTCATAAACTGTATCCAATAAAAATTATTGTTTTTTTTTCGTCACCATATCGTTAGCGCATTTTAATCCCGACTTGACCATACAATATCAGTGGCATCACACTCCCTCTCTTTAGGGGAAAATTCACTAAACCCCATATATCCTAGGAATCAACAGGGTTTAGCTCTATGGGAGCCCTTGCCAGGCTTTCAAGCCCGTGGTTGGAGTTGTGGCGGCAGTTTCCCATGAATTTCCTGACCATCCAGGCTGTTCCTAACAGGACGGCTTTTTGCATTTGTTTGTAAAGATGTTCGTCCAGACCGAGGTATTTTAAATTGTTTAATAGATGTTTTGGGACTAGTCCTGTCGTTGACATAACAATTGGTACCGTTCGTGTGTTGTTCATGTCCCACTGAGTTTTTATTTGAAATTCCAAATCTCTATATTTGGTTATTTTCTCAGCCTGCTTAGTATTTATATTATTGTTGTTAGAAATTGCTATGTCAATTAAAGTTGTTTTCCGAGATACTTTATCTACCAAAACTATATCTGGTCTATTGTGAGCAACAGTCCGATCGGTCAGTATCGTGCGGTCCCAGTACAGCTTGAAGTTGTTATTTTCTAAAACAGATTCTGGTTTGTATTTATAGTATCGTAATCTTACCGACTGTGATAATTCAAGTTTCAGTGCTAGTTCCTGGTGAAGTATTTTTGCGACAGCATCGTATCGTTCTTTGTATTCAGTTGCAGCGAACGCTTGACAATCTCGTGTGATATGCTGGATAGATTCGGATGTTTGGCAACCGTACCTGCATCTGTCGTTGTTAATACAAGGATCTTTAACGATGTAATTTTGGTAGTTCTTAGTTGGAATTGCTTGATCTTGGATTGCCAATATAAAGCCTTCCGTTTCAGGAAACATATGACCAGATATCAACCAGTAGTTCGACGCTGCACTGTGGAAATAATCTTGGTTAACGTCATTTATATGCCTTCCATGAAGGGGCTTCTCTTTCCATTTCAGCAGTTTCTGATCTGTGGTCTGGTGGTGTAATTGGACATGTTGTTGTGTCAGCCGCAGTGGTGTTGAGTCATCAACCTGGCACATGACTCTGTGTAGATCAGAAAATTCTGCGAGTTTCTGGAAATGACTACGCAAAATAGAAATTTGTGGATCTAATAGTCTGCTTAGATCTGTCAATCTTCTTTCTCCTTCATACCGTGGCAAAGTTGTACTTTCGACAGAGCTCTTTGGATGGTGATTTTGAGCTTTTGTTAGTAAAACTCAAACTTTTCGTTGTAATTGTTCAATGTCAGTCTTGCACCAATTAACTATACCGAAAGAGTAACTGAGCACTGAACACGCATAGGTGCTAACAGCCTGAAACAGATTTTAACTGTTTAGTTTGGTTTTCAACAGTCGTCTTACTCTTCTATAAAACTCTGCTGTTAGGTCCGTTTTCATAGTGAAGTGATCAATATGTTGAGCCTGCTTTATTCCAAGGTATTTATAGATTCAATTGAGGTGCCACCTCTCATTTCGAAGTGCCCCTGCTGTATTTTGCATTTAACTATATTAATAATTTAGCATTTGTCTAGGTCAAATTTCATATGGATGTCACTAGAGAACCCTTCTACTATTTTCAGCATATCATGCAGCTGTTGTTTCGTAGCTGGCATCAACTTCAAGTCGTCCATGTATTAATATTAATATTATATGATAAAGTTTGTCTTTTGCTTTTTTTAGTTGTATATTTCCTTCATGATATTTCTCTATTTTCTTATCTGTTTTTTGCCGTTGCTATTTCGATATATGATAAATAAATATTTTATAAATGAGAATAGGCTATGCCAAACAGTTCTTTATGTACAAAGTAAAGAAACTGTGAATTTTTGAACTTCAATAAATATTAAATCAAGTCCTTTAGCAGAATGTTTGATTCAATCTGTAGGTATAAGTTTGATTTTTATCAGCATCTTTTTGGATAATCTCGATTTTTGCGAATTTTATTAATTAACATATGCCTTGAATTTCTATTTCATCAAATCTTTTGTTCATTATGTATGTTGTTTATAGAACAGAACTATGATTTTTAGATATTATTTATTCTCAAATATGCTCACATGAGGAAAGAAACATTAATCGTAAAACACTATCCATGCTACATCGTTATCCCATCTGAAAAAACTGTTCGTAAATATCTATAATTTGATGAACTTATACCAAAGCGTAAGCTGAACCCACTATCTGCATATTTTTACCTTGCAGTTCTAAGTGATCTTAAGTTTGATGGATGGCTAGCACCTAACAAAACGAGGATGAATTTGAAGTTCCATGTCTGACGTTTCAAAATATTTGATGTACCTACTTTGTCTCGTAAGTAAAATAAATTATCATGACGTAGAGTGCTAACACATTTATTATACGTCACAGAAGTATATGTCAAGGCCGTAGCCGTAACTTCCGAAATTTTGAGGTTATGTGTTCAAAGAATGTTAACGAATTAACTTTTTACAAATATAATAAGTTTTATAATTTATGAAAATATATGAATATGAATATAAATTTTGTGGTCTCAATCAATACCCTTCACCCTTCACAACTAATCAACCAGTAACCGTCTGTCATCTGTCATCAGTGTTAAGCGAGAGTCAGAGAAAAGTAGAATACTGAAAATAAAAACTGAGAATGTTAGGTTCTGTTAGGGTCTAATGAAAAAAACAACACAAATTAGAATTACCTAAAGTACTTTAATAACAGACCTACATAGTTCGTGAATATGTGATGCAATATTATGTAATTTCTCTATTCACTATGAAGATCGTGTGTAGGTTGGAAATACATAATAACTATGGCATAATAAACTTAAAAGGACCCAACCCGCTTCTATTCTCTGACATAATCTGCATAGTGAGTTACCACGTGACAGGCAAATGTTTTCTCAGTTAATGGTATTTTCATTAATAAGCATGCATGTGTCTGCTGAAGTTTGTTTGTTACCATAATCGCAAGTAATTACAACTGTAAAAGTTTTGCAATAATAATTAATAACTATGTGATTACACCAATAAAACTATTCAATTTTACGGTTAAATTACGTAACTATTTTATGTTTATTAACCTTGCAGAAGGCCGCATACCGAGAATTCTTGAATAATTGTAACAATTTCTTATACAAGCACTAAGAGCCATAAACAAAATTCTTAATATATCAAACGAAACTGTAGAGTTATCTCAATAATTTATATTACATAATAAGGCTTGACTATTACCCTTGGTGAGCATTCTGATTCTCATTTCACATTGTATATTTAAGAGGAATCATAATTATAAACTAATTATAAACGAATTTATAACAATGATTAATCAACCATTTAAATTTGATATTGATAACAGAAAAATATGTAACAGTAGTGTAAACTAGAGATGTTCGATTCTTTTCAAGTAATCGATTTTCTGAACAGGTTTAGATCATTTGACAAATAAAGTATCCAAGTACAGATCTGAACAAAAAGACCGATCTTTAAAAAGGTCAAACTTATTATTTGTTATATTTGCGATTTTTTATGTTTACAAGTCAAAAATACTTCAGTCTGGCATAATCCAAAAGAATTAATGTAATTAAAAAAATCACGTTCATTTAAACAAAACAAATGGATGTTTAGGATTTTTTAAGAGCCTTCCAAAAAGGAAGAGGTTATCAATTCGTCTGCAACTTTTTTTTATGTATGACGAGCGATTATTCAAAACCGGCTTTGGCAATTTTGATTATTTGAACTGCAATAAATTAAGAAACATTACAGAAAGGTCCCATATAATTGTCTATAAAATGAGATTTACGGTTTTCCAGAAAATAAAAAAAAAAGTAAAAAAGGGACTAGATTTCAGCGAATTCCCACGGATCTTCACTGTTTTGTTTAAAACCGCTCAAGAAATTTGATTATCATAAATTGTATACTACAAAGATATGTTGCAGCTTGATTCCGTATATTTTTCTATAACGTAACACATACCATTTTTCTGAAAATCGGAAAAATATTTGCCAAAAAACTGTAAACATCATGGTAAATGTCAAAGTTTCATCATTAATATCTAGTTTAAATGTCAAGATATGCCATGAAAGTATATCGTACAGGGTGTTTGTAATGGTTTTTATTTTGATGCAGAGACGAAGTTAAGTTAGAGGGCTTATAGTCGCGTTAAATGGCAGGAAACATTCCTTTAGTTTATCGAAACGAAAATTTGTTATATATGTCGGCGACCTCTTCTATATGGTATACCGTTGTAGGTGTGTGCGTGCGTACATGAGATATTAGATGGTACATAAGCAGTTCTATACATAGGATGGTTGAAATTTAAGTTGGAATTGAATTAGTTATACAGGGTGGTTCTAAAAATATTGCATTGGGTGACACATACGTAGTTTCGTATACAAGATGGTTGAAATAAGAATGGAACAAAACTAGAGTTATACAAAGTTGAATATACAGGATAGTTGGAATATAAAGTAAACCCCGAAACTTTTGGAATATACTTATATATAATTTTCTTAACTGGTGGTGTTATAGTAGAGTAGTATTACAGTTATACAGGGCGGTTTAAAAAAGTTATATAGTTTGGAACATAAGTAGTTTCTTATACAAGGTGTTTGAAGTAAGGGTGGGGTAAAATTATTGTTAAGGGTGTATCAAAAATTTGTCATATAAGCATAAACAATTAGTACATGTGAATTATAGGACGTAGGATGGAGTATAATTCTAGACATGGGTTCAAAAAAATTTAGAAGTAATTGCATATACCTTGTGGTTGAAATAAATGCTAGAGTAAAATTATAGTCATAATATGTAGCTCAAAAAGTTGAATTTTGTTACATAAGGAAGACCATGAGCGGTTGCTTAAATGGAATAATTTAAACAATAGAAGAATAGAAAGAATCAATAATGTGGAGAGGATTTATACTTATACAGGGTGGTTTTAAAGATATCACGACGGTTGTGATATTGTATTGAGTTGAATTATAGTTGTACCGGGTAATTCAGAAAATGATAAACCAATAAGTTATGTGGGGGTGACCAATATACAGAAGCATGTACAGTGTGGATGGAATATCGAGTGAATTAGAGTTACACTTATAGAAAGTGGTCCAAATAATAAAACAAATAAAAAAGTTAAAATACATTTGGAAAATATAGACAAAGGATACAAATTAGAGAGGAGGAAAAAGAGAGGGAGAAAAAGAAAGAGAGAGAGAGATAAAAATACGCTAACATTTTCAATTGAATTGTATCTTAAATCAGATAAAAATAAAGACATGTCTGAAAATAGTGATTAATTGCATACGGTTTCTAAACGGTTTTTAAAGTCAACAACAAATATGTAAGAATAATTTTTACGTTATATTCATTGCTTGAGCTTCAACAGAAGGCAACAGATCACTATTAAAATAGTTTCCATTAAATAGAAAGCTGTTTGTTTCATATTTTTTATTAAAATTCACAAATAAATGAATTTAGGTTCTTTGCCAGTATTTTCGTTTTCTGTGAGTTTTTGATAATTCCTTTTTAGGTGATTTGTTGTTTTATGGACTTTATGGCATTTTTGTATCTATTTAATAATGAAATAATTTATTATAGAAAACTGAGTTTATTTCACAAATAACAAAATTTTGGGAATCTACTTAATTTAACGTCTGTGTAATACACATTGCACAATACCACATAGCCTGCGCGTTTATCATTGCAAATTATATCGTTAGTACAGAAAAAAACAAAAACAAAACATGACGCGTTAGTTTAATAAACTTGTAATTTGTTAGATATGTTAGGGGTTATTTTCATTAACTCCTTTTTTAAAAAAACTATTTATTTATTAACTGGAAAAGACACTGATTTGAATGGAAACACTTAAGAACTAGTTTTACAATTTCAAAGCTTGAGCTGCGAACGATGTTAAGACTAACAAACACAATCTAAATCTTCTAGAAATTAATGAATATCTCCTATTTATAATCTTTGGATATGAGACGCTACGCAGCGCTTAGTTGCAGTTTTGCAGGTGTTCAGCTAGAGAAGTAAATAAGGTTAAATGAAGTACAATGTGATAAAATATCTTAATAACTGCGTAGTATCCCTTAACAATGGGTTCTTTCATTGGGTCAGCCATAACAGATATATGTAGCTTTCATTTTCGTTCTAAATTAAAATTAGTAACAAAAGAATTCATACACTAATATATTACCTACAACAAGATCGATTCAAAAAATCGAAAATAACATAAAAAGATCATATTGTTGAGAAATCGATCTAGACCGAATATCCCTATATAGGCTTCATATGCAGAAATAGGAAATGTGCCTTTTTCAGACTTGACTGTATTTGTAGTCCAGTGTATATGTCACAAAAAGGTAAAAAAATCTAAAGGACTTGTATTTGTGTAAATGCGTAGGTTGCCATGATAGAAGACGCATTACATCTATAGTTGCAAAAATTTATAGCGCCTCATTATTTTATTAAAAAACAAATTCACAATTCTCATATCGGTCTGCTTACGCTACTAATTACTCGAATACTAAAATCTACAATTTTGCGCGCGGTGTTTTATAGTCGGCGTTCGGCGGTTATCGATTGGTCCCGTGAACGGTTGCATGTGACTAACCCTTGGCGCTCAATGGACAGGCCTCTGATTGGATGTTGTTTTTTCTGCTTTAGCGTTCTAGTGTTCATCTGGTCTGGCTTGAATTCGTCTGTTAGTTTGCCCCACATAGGTTTCGTGACAATCTGCGCATCACATACTCTCCCAGTTGTGCTAAAGGTATCCTCGTCTTCGGATTCCTCAACACCGTACTGATATTTCTGCCACTATTGAAAATAGTATCGATATTGTGGCTATGTTGAATTATTGCAATACTGTCCATGGTACCCTGGGCATATGGTAAATAAGCCTTGTTTATTTGTCTCATGTTCCTCGTCTATTGATTTCTGTTTTGGATTTAGGGCTTTTTGTATTTTTCGGTCTGTATATCCGTTTTGTTTTAGGGCTGTTTTTAAACTGGAAATTTCCGATTTGATGTTATCCTATTCAAATAGGAAATGCACAGTTTATTTATTCGATTATCAGAAAAGAGTCTAAATCAAGTTCTCCATATAAGTAATGTACTTCCTTCTGTTTATGTGGGACATGACACTTACATACAATAAACTTAAAAAATCATGAAATTAGTACTTGAAATCTACGAGAATTTAAAAATTAGTGCTCTATTACTTTTATTGTAATTAGATTATACTAAATTCTGCTGTTTTTGTGTGAGTTGGACAGTAAAAACATGAAATATCTAAATTCTAAGGTATTTCTTCATCCATTCCATATCAAGTTAGGTCTTAAAAAATGTTGTAACGTAAATGGATGAAAATAGAAATATAATTTTATATTAAAAGAAAAACACTATTCTTATTACGCCATGTAATAAACTATTAAACTAACAGCAGCTGAGCAACAAACGAGAATACCTTTCTACAATCTCACTGAAATATGGATTTATTTTAATTAATGTTTCTTTGGCTTTCTACTACGGCATAAGAGCAAAAATTATGCGTTTGCACTTTTACGATATCTAACAAAAAATACAAAACATTATGAAACTCTATACAATAAAAATGACTTCACCATTACGCTAGTCTATAAACCCATTAGTTTGAATTAGCAGAATTTTTACAACAAGTGGTAGACTTAAGATTTACTCACGATTATTTTCAAGGCATGTTAGTGCGCACTTGTTTTAATGATGGGTTGGGTTGTTTATCATTATTATTCTCGAAAAGAAAAATAAACGAGCATTCGAGATACGAAGGAATGTTGAAGGTAAAAGAACACTCCCATTTAAAGGATTATGTGAATAATGGATGCAAAAGATGAAGAATGAAAAACACAGTGAACTGAATCACGCAATACTTTGTTTCAAAATGAATTAAGAATGATCTGTCCCACTGCAATGAGTGACTGAGTTATTTGAAAGTATTTCTGTTTTCATTCATAACTGTTGTATAATAATGTTAAGCAAAAAGTCAATTGAAAGACTACATCATCTTAGAATGAACTAATCATATTTTTAGAGTCATGCTTGAAAATAATGACAATTATTATTTGTCAAGGTTTTGATTTATTTGTTTTATACCGCTCATGAGTCAAAGTATAGTAGGGGCAATCTCAAATTACTGCCCGGATTACTAGTTATCTCTTACATGTAAGACATGTTTATCTATCTACCTTAAAATGAACTAATCATATTTTTAGAATCATGCTTGAAAATAAAGATGATTATTTTTTGTCAAGGTTTTCAATTATTTGTTTGTGACCGCTCATTAGTCAAAGTATAATAGGGGCAATTTAAAAAAATTGCTCGAATTACTAATTATCTCTTACATGTCAGACATGTTCATTACCTTAAAATGAGCTAATGATATTTTTAGAGTCATGCTTGAAAATAACGTTTATTATTATTTTTCAAGGTTTTCAATTATTTCTTTTTGACCACTCATTAGTCAAAGTATAGTAAGGGCAATTTCAAAAAATTGTTCGAATTACTAGTCATCTCTACATGTCAGACATGTTCATCACCATCAAATGAACTAATCATTATTTTAGAGTAATGCTTGAAAATAAATATTAGTATTATTTTTCAAGGTTTTCAATTTTTTGTTTTTGACCGCTCATTAGTATAGTATAGTCTAGTAGGGCAATTTCAAAAAATTGCCCGTATTACTAATTGTCTCTTACATGTCAGATATGTTCATCACCTTAAAATGAACTAATCATATTTTTAGAGTGATGCTTGAAAATATTGATAAATATTATTTCTCAAGGTTTACAATTATTTGTTTTTGTCCTCTCATTAGTCAAGGTATAGTAGGGGCAATTTCTAAAACTTGCCCGGATAACTAGTTACCTCTTACTGTCAGACATCTCCATCGCCTTCAAATAAACTACTCATATTTTTAGAGTCATGCTTGAAAATCACGATTTTTACTCTTTGTCAAGTTTTTCAATTATTTGTTTTTGACCGCTCATTAATGAAAGTATAGTAGGGGAAATTTAAAAAAAATGCCCTGATTACTAGTTGTCTCTTACATGTCAAATCTGTTCATCACCTTGAAATGCACTATACATATTTTTAGAGCCATGCTTTAAAATAACGATTATTATTATTTGTCAAGGTTTTCAATTATTTGTTTTTGACCGCTTATTAGTCAAAGTATAATAGGGGCAATTTAAAAAAATTGCCCGGATTACTAGTTATCTCTTACTTGTCAGACATGTTCATCACCTTAAGATGAACTAATCATGTTTTTAGAGTCATGCTTGAAAATAATGATAATTATTACTTGTCAAGTCTTTTATTTATTTGTTTTATACAGCTCATGAGTCAAAGTATAGTAGGGGCAATTTCAAATAATTGTCCGGATTACTAGTTATCTCTTACATGTAAGACATGTTCATCACCTTAAAATGAACTAATTATATTTTTAAAGTCATGCTTGAAATTAACGATGATTATTATTTGTCAAGGTTTTTATTTATTTGTTTGTGACCGCTCATTAGTCAAAGTATACTAAGGGCAATTTCAAAAAATTGCTCGAATTACTAGTTATCTCTTACATGTCAGACATGTTCCTCATCTTAAAATGAACTAATCATATTTTTAGAGTCATGCTTAAAATTAACGATGATTATTATTTGTTTTTAATAATTTGTTTTTGACCGCTCATCAGACAAAGTATAGTAGGGGCAATTTCAAAAAATACGGATGAACCTGTTTTGTCCTATACTCGTGGGAAGGACATGAACAAAAAGCAACTAATATACAAAGAAAGAGATGTTTAGAGAATGTGAAACTGAAGCGGCAAGAGAAGATTGTTAATGAAAGCGACAATGCTAGGAAAAAATTGTTCAACACTAGCTAAACATAGCGAAAATGAATCATTAGACTAATGCACTAATAATCAAGAAATCTGTAGAGTACAGGCACAAGAAAAAAAGGAAAAATGAATGATCTGAACAACGTGCTCTTAGGATAGATAACGTTAGAATACGTACACAAGAGAGAAGAAAAATGAATTATAACAAGACACTTGGTCAAAATCGATAGGAACAGAATGCTCAGGCACGCAACAAACGACAGAGAACCGCATTGTAACAGCAGAGAATGGACAGCAGAAAAAGACTAATCAGAGGGAATATGCAACGTAGTAGCTTTGAGTACTTTAATAATGCGATAAATACCTTTTGCGATAAAGTGTGTACTATTTGCATGAAGAGATGAGCTTATGCCTCATACTATACTACGATTGTCACAAACTGAAAAACGGCTTCTTTCTGGAATAACAAACACAACACAACACAATAAAAATTGTAAAATTTAACGCCTTATTTGGACAATATTGTAATATTGACGCATTAAATGAAATGGATAGAATGGGAAATGTTACAAACAACTAATAAGTAATTACATAACTAACTGATATTTATAGTCATTAAGATCAAAATAAAATTCAGCTTTTAAGTGCTCAAAACAACATATTGTGGGCGTACTAAGGGAAAAACACTGCTACGGGCTCCCAACTACGCCGTAGTCATTTTCACATCAAAAACACTAAAAAGTTAAAAATAACATTAAAATAAAAAAACCTTTTAAATACAAGCTTTTATTACTTTTTAATTAAAAGAACTAAAAGTTAAAAATAATTTAAACCTGATAAGAAAAATATCATTACTTAGGTACCTACATTGCAACTTTAAACGATAATTAGTTTTCTTCGTCAAGTCACAATAATCCCATATGGTACATTTCTAATTACATATTTTTATTAAATTCTAAAACTTTGCATTTTGTATTAAATCTTTCTGTTTTTATCACACGTCGACTTCTATATAAATAAAAGCTTGTTACATTTTGATGGAACATACTTTTCTTTTGCAATCACAATATAACACGCTTTTATTTATAAAGAATTCGATCTGTGATTAAAACGTAAAGATTTAATACAAAATGTAAAGTTTTAGGGTTTAGTAAAAATACATAATTAGGTATGTACGATATGGGATTATTGTGACTTGACGAAGAAGGTTAATTATCGTTTAAGGTTGCAATGTAGGTACCTATATACTGGTATTTTCTTTTCAGGTTTAAATTATTTTTAACTTTTTAGTTCTTTTAAATAGCTAGTAATAAAATCTTGTTTTTAAAAAGTTTTGTACTTTAATGTTATTTTATGTATTATTTAATGATTTACACAGCATTATATTAAGACATATTACAGAAAGGTACCATATAATTTTCTATAACCTGCCATTTACGGTTTTTCAGAAAATCAGAATAAACAGTAATTAAGGGACTACATTTCAGTGAATTTCAATAAATGTACACTGTTTTCTCTAACGGGGCTCAAGCAATTTGAATTAAACAGACATCTTATAAATAACTTCAATTAATAGTCTAATACTATTATTAGTAACACATTTAATAACTGATATTTTTGTTAACAAATTATTTCCTCGTTATCAAATTGGTTAATTAGATTTTAAGGAAATTACCTTATAAACATTGAAAATTGCGTAAGTATAATATTTCAAATCTTATAATAATTCATCTGAAATATTTTTTCTGTAAATATCACTTATATAGTTTTTTCGTTATATGACTATAAAAACTAATCCGCGTTTGTGATTGCCAAGTAAACAAGTTCCGCCTTTAAAAGGTTCCATTATTATAATTAAGTCGCTTTATCAAAGCTAAGGGATCCCCATAATACTGCTGACTGAACAGTTCCGCATCCCGGCGGTATGAAACGACTACAATAACAAATGATAAATCCAGTTGGTTTTCTGTATTGAATTGATTGGACATTCTGTAAGGAACTATAACGTTTTCCTTGACCTGTGATCGTAAAATTTATATCTCCCTTATTAATGTGATGCGGCATTTCATGCATTCATAAATCCGAGGACATAAAAAGATCTTTAACATAATATTCGTAAAAGAGGTTTTGAAGCGAAAACGGAGACATCCACACTAAAGAATCAGCCAGAAGGCTTGCTAAATTCCAAATATCGTCAAATGACAGTGACCAGTAACATGTGACCTTGACAGCGTAACTCGATCGTTTCGATTATGCAAAATAATGGTAAAGACTAGTCCCTGAAGAATAACAACTGATTGGTGTATACAGTATTCTCAAAGGAAACAAAAATTGTCTACTTTTGTTGTTTGTGGTCGCATTTAGCGTTGAGCCAGCCTCGACTTATATGATTTTAAACAAATGTTTGATAAAAGTAAAAAATGCAAATGTCCTTCGTTCGAATCGTGTTTCATACAAAATTTTCTAGTTTTCTTGTTTGGCCGGCAGTTTTTCTAATTTTTCTTTCTCCAAAAAACTTACTCGGACTACTCCAAATATACTCACTGACAAAGAAATCCCAGAAGGAGAAGTTTCAATTTAATATTGTTTAGGTAAAACATAGATGCTATAGTAAGGAGCAAATTAACAAAATTTGATTAAATACCAAGGAGCTTAAATGTTTTTATTAAGTTTGTTAAGAACGTTTTTGTCCACCACAGTTATCTATACACTCCCCAAGAAGTCTTGGTTTTGATTCAATAGGTTGGTCTATTTCCTCTTGAGGTAAATTTTCGAACCTTCTAACCATTATATCCCAAACCACGACAACAGGTTCACGTGGATCTCTTCAAATAAGTTTCGTGTCCAGAATCGAGATTCGTCAGAGAAACAATTTCACATTCCAATGTTGTCGTTCTCTGCACCACTGTAGTCGTTGCTGTTGATGCTCAGCCGTCAGAGGTAGCACATTATGGGATCGACAATACTGCAGTTTAAACGATCTAATACGGCGGTAAATTGTTCTGACACTTGCAGGATGGATCTGTTCTCCTAACCACTCATCAGCCAAATTTCGAGTTGTCGAAAATTCTTCTCTAAAGACCATAAGTCTTACACGTCGATCTTGAACTTCATTTGTACACCTTTGACGTTAGTGCCTACTCTCCTTCGATTATTGGTATTATCAAACCACGCTTGATAACATCTCATAACGGTAGTTGGAAATGAAAAACCCGCCTCCCTCGAATTATTGGTTTATAATTCGACCTTTTCAAATTCACTTTGCTGGCGATACTTTCTGCGTACACGTACTCCAGACATTTTAATATTACTAAACGTCGATTTTGGCTCCAATCAAACAGTTTGTCTCCTTTTGAATTTATGATTTCTTTGTCAGTGTGTATATTATTAATTCACATCAATATTAAAAACATCAATCAAATTCATTTTTCAGTTTCATTTTCCAAATTTTTCTATTTCCCAAGCTATTTTCCAATTTTTTGTTCCTGAAAAACCTTCCCAACCAAACGTCAGCTCATTTATATCACATAGATTAATAAATATCTATTTTGCCAAACTTCCCAATAAATCAGTTGTTAAATATCTTTATAACGTTAAAAAGGCCTCTAGCAGCCTGACCTTCGATTTTCATCAGCAGTTATAGTGATTCAAAAGGAAGGTCTACATGTATAGTTTTATATTGATTTCTATTAAGTTGTTGAAATATGACGATAATTGTTTAATTGAGGCGTCGCTGCCATACTCAATCGGCGACTGTTACACGTGAGACCACATTAGCTCAATTGGTGAGACCATCGTGCTAAAAATTCCAAAGTCCCGGGTTCGATCCCGAGCGATGCCACTTTTTCATAACTAAATTATTATTTGAATTTAAATTTTTGTGCTGGTTTGAGTGGGACCCTGAAAGGTTTAGATTCACATTTAGACCACGTAGTTGGCGCTACGACCTGGTAGTAGGACAAATGTTTTTGACTTATCCGAAACGGTTAAGCTGATTTTTATGAAACTTTTTGTGTGTGTTTGAGTGGGATAGACTCATAATTTAACCCGGTATGTGGCGCTACCATTGGTAGGTTAGATTTGTTATTTAACCTATTAGGTGGCAATAGTACAAACATTTTTATAATTTCTCCTAGTTAGTTGTACAGACTTTAATGAAACTTTTTGTTCCTGTTTGAGTGGGTTAGATTCATCATTTAAACTGTTGTTGGGGAAAATATGAAGGGTCGGACCAATTTTGAAGACTTTTGTGTGTATTTAATTGGGTTAGATTTACAATTCGACCCGGTAGGGTGCGCTACAATCCGGTTGTAGAAACCTTTTGTAAGAGTTTGAATAGGTACCCGGCAGGTTTAGATTAACAATGGTAACCGACAGGGACTGCGCTGCCTTAGGGTTCAAGGATACTTTTTACAATGTTTGCATTAAAATTAAACACCATTTTTTTTAGTCGGTGCAAAGGCCGAGCAGGCTAGCTAATTGCTAATAAACCTTATTTGACTAAAAAAAAATCTTGCGTCAAACTCACAATTTGTTTTTGTTTTACGCGTTAATTGTTGAAATGTTTGAATTCACACCTAAATTGAATCGGTCAAAGAAAAATTAGATTTTGACCTTTTCCGGGCAATATTCCTAGCTTTTCATTCATTTTTTCATAAAAACCTTCCTCGGACTGTAGCGAATATTGGAACAAAAACTAGCGCGCTGGTCCAGTGTTTTTCCTTAGTTTAGCAAGACATATTTGTTTAAATAGATACCAATATCTGCCAAATTTGTATGAGTGACCACTGTTATAATCCTTTGCTTAAGGAATTTTTGTACCAGCTGGCAGATAAATAGTACACATAAATATTAAATATTCATCAAGGGTTGTAACTGTAACCTCAACAATGGAAGGTATAACAGAAATATTATTATTAAATACAATGTTGCAGAAAAAAAATAACGAAATTTAGAAATATTTACATTAATGTAAAAATATATATACAGATATATATCCACATATTTAGAACTATATCATTCAAAGTATGACAGCCGTTTCGAACCAGGAGTTCTCGTCAGATACGCTTCCTTGAATGACAAGTTCTAAAGTGAAATACTTGGATGTAATACATCAGTAAGACAACAGTCAGTGTATTGAATAAATAATAGATGTCGGTGACATCTACCGTCTAGTGAGTAATTTAAGTATATGAAGGCATACTATGCTATTACATATACCATACTCTTGACAGAAAAAACGGCTGTCATACGTTAAATGATATAGTTCTAAATATGTGGATATATATCTGTATATATATATATATATATATATATATATATATATATATATATTTACTTATGTGTTTTTATATAAAACACTCGATCCATCTGTCAAGAGTATGGTATATATTGTAACATAGTATGCCTTTATATACTTAAATTACTCACTAGACGGTAGATGTCACCGACATCTATTAGGTTCAATACACTGACTATTAATGTAAAAACTCTAGTTAAAAAAAATATTATTCACAGACATTTGATCTTACAACGAGGTAAGTCAGGCCCCTTGAACTGACTGTAGTATTGAAAAAATTCTATAAACCCAATATCTATTTCTCATTAATGTTTATCCAGTTATGAAGAAAATCAAAATAACTTCACTAGATACTATTGTTAACATTTTAGATTTTCCCAAAAACGGTATATTTTGTGTTTAGAAAATTTATTTGGGCCCCCACGAAATATTTCTTAGTAGAATAAAGATTAAACTATTCAATTAGGTAAAACTGCAGAAATAGTGAATATACAACAAATAAAGCAGGTGTGTCTTTAATTCGGAAATGTCATCTCCTTGACGTATAGACTATTGAACAAAAATGGTCATTAATGGTCATAATCAACGAAGAAATCAAGTAACTTCATTTTTGGTATGTAAAATATAAATTTCATTCTCGTCTCCATTTCTTAATTCATTGCTAAAACACTTAAAACCATTTAATTTGTGAACTAGAATAACCCACAATTACATAATAAAATCCTTTATCAAAAGTGATAGTTTAATTAGGCCACTTGAAGAAAACATTAATAATCGATTTGCACAAACTCCAACATGTATTTGATGAGTATTTTTATATTTAAATTAAAAAAAAACTATTCCATGCATTTTTGTACTTCTATTCATCAAGAAATAGCTAATTCAGAATCATTGCTTCATTGTTTGTAACTCATTTACATGTCGTAGTTAAACTTAAATTAGTATTACTTGAAATTAATTTAAATTTACTAATGAACCAGCTAGTGCTTAAAGCTCTCTTCCCAATCAAAACAGACTTAATTATACGATGGAGAATATTTCGTTCGAACATAATATAGCTCCGCTTCATTTTGCTTGTTCGTGATTATTTGAACGAAGTATTTCTGCATTTTAAACTCCACTCATAGAAGCGTGCAGAAAATTTCTCCTTGTCGAGTACTTAATGTGTTAATTTTATTAAAAGTGAAACCAAATTTACTGAAACATGTTGTTGTCGAGATTTTGGACAGTTTAATAAAGTTTGTCTAATTTTCACCAAATTTTCAACTCCATTTTCTGGCCTATAATTCCTTGTCTATATATGCTTCTGATCTTGGCCTCTTACTTGCCTGTTGAGTCACATGAAGACCCTTATCTGTCTTTAATCGTATAATAGCTGCGTCTAGTATTCTTGCGTTGCTTTTGATGTTTCTATTAAGGATTTTGTCAAGATTAGTTTTATTGTTTAATTTTATTTTTAAGCCGTTTAAAAAACTGTACTGTAACACTAATTTTTATTTCCTCAACGATTTGTAAATCGAAACTATTCTAATTTTGTTTTGTGTGCTTCAATATGCCAGCCAATTCAGGTCTCATGTCCAAGCCATCTGTATCTACTAAGTTGTGTCATATTTTTGAAGAGTATTCAAATGGAAATACTAGTGTGCACGGTCTTTTCAAGTTTGGGTGTCAAAAATCAAACTAGAAACAGAAAATAAGAAGTTGTCAAAGAGTCAAAAGAATACATTGAGGAATACATATGAGGGCTTGAAATTTCAATGTGCTTCAGAAAAATATTGTTCAAGACCGATTGCTGAGAATCAAAACAACAAGTGTCTTGCAATATACATTCACACATATTACTTAGGAAACGTAATTGACAAATCTATACAACTGCTTTCTTTCGGTTCAATTTCCGTAAAAGCTTTTCTGTAGATATTAGGGCAAATAATATTCCAGGCAATCTCCACAAATTGGACATAGTACACTTTGATTTTGAATTGTGAGGCCAGAAAAACTAGATGAACAATCCAAATGGAGAGCCATTACTGTTTAGTATTCACTAAAGAAAATTTCTTTTGTAGTTGTGTAGGGGATAGTGAACATATTCGCCAAAAACTTCTTCAGCTCGTATCATATTATACTTCATGATGAACTTATTTCTTAGTGTCTGCAGCAAGCTATTGTCCTTGTCCTGCCTTGTTCAGGCCATTATTCAAATTTAACCTTGATGAGCCATATTTGTCCAAAATAGAGAGGATTCGTGGTAGGGAGAATTCAATGACAACAAATGCAGGAGGCCGAAACAAATATGATCTAGTGAGATATGCACCTTAATATCTTCCTCCTCAAGGGATTTTGGGAACTTCTCATTGTTCGTAACATGACTTTTCTTTAATCTATAGCTTTTCCACGATTTATACTTTTGAGCACAATTGAAACAATATAGTTTGAAGAAAGTAATTTCGAAAAGATTGTTGAGGAGGTCTTGAATTATGATTCCTGTTCATTGGGTTTTCTCTCCTCAAAATTTTTTCCTGCAACAGATAAGTATTTGGAAAATTTTATATGCAGAACAAAGTGTAGTAAGGCAAGTTCGTAATTTCGTACTGATTGTCTGTACAGAGATTCTTCCTCGCAGTTATTCTGAGAGAAAGAGATGTATACAAAATGATCAACTAGTATTCCTGTATATAAGTAATGTATTGTATACTGTGTAATACTTATCTGTGTTTGGAGACGTTTCAACCCCGAGTCAGGAATCGTCAATCATTTAGTGTTGTATTTCTAGTTTTTTTTTTGTAAAGAATTTTGGCTTTAATGTTGAATTTGTTCTTTATCAAAAAATTTGACAGTGACAATTTGTCGATTGGCGATCACTTGATGCTGATGTTATCGTTTTTTTGCTCTGTTAGCTATAGATTTCTCCAGTCCAAATCAACGTCGATTGAAGGTGCCCGGATTTTCGTGTTGTTTATCATCATAAGTTTTCGCTTTCTTAAATTTTCCTCTTTCAACAAAATCTTTGTTTTATCCCAGTCTATCCAATGGCTGCCGGTAATGGTTAATATATGATTGGCCAAATTTGATTTGTCCACATATCTTCTGGAAATGTTATATTGATGTTCTTTTGTCCGTACTTCTAAATGTCTTGAAGTTTCACCGTTATTATAATAATAGCCACAGTCACATAAAACAGTGTACACACAATTTTTGGAATTCTGGGTTCCGTTAAATAGTTTGGTATGTGTGAGGATATAGAGTGCAAGGTATTATTTGTTTTAAAAACAGTTCTAACATTGAATTTATTTCCTAATCGCTTAATTATTTCCGATACACCTGGGAAATATGGAATTATGTTCACTATTTGGTTGTCTGTTTGTGTTTGGTTGGTATTAGTGGTGTGTTAGTTATTTGTACGCGTTTGTTGTTGCGATTTTCTGTCTTTAGGAGTAAGGAAAAAAGAACATTAATATAATATTGCCAGAAGACATTTTTGTTGAAAGAGGAAAATTTTAAAATGAGAAAACTTAAAGAAGCTACCTTCATGATGATAAACAACACGGAAATCGGAAATCTATTGCTAACAGAGCAGAAAAACGGTAACCTCAGCATGAAGTGATCGCCAAATGACAAATTGTCACTGTCCAATTTTTTGACATACGACAAACTCAACATCAAAGCCAAATTATTTAAAACAAAAACCTCGAAATTCTACATTAAACTATTGATAACATAGTATACAATACATTACTTATATACAGGAATACTGGATGATCATTTTGTAGACATCTCTTTCTCTCAGAGTAACTGTTAGGAAGAATCTCTGTCCAGACAGCCAATAATCCGGGCAATTTTACGAAAATGCCTAACTACACACAGTTCTACATATACCATTTTCAAATACTTATGTGTTGCAGGAAAAAATTTTGAAGAAAACAAACCTGATGAACACGTAAAATACTTGTCCTCCCTTGTTCAGTACATTAAACAAATTTAACCTCTCAGGAAGAAATCAATGACATCAAGTGCAGGAGGCTGATACAAACATTATGTGTACTAAACTGTAATATCGTTAAATTAGTAATGAAATATTCGTTAGGTGAGATATGCACCTTAATATCGTCGTAGCTTTTCCACGTTTTTGACTTTTGAGCACAATTGAAACAAAATAGTTTGAAGATTTGAGGAACCTCAAAATGCCGAAAGGAGAATTTACGATTTACAATTTACAGAACTAGTGGGTAAGGACGCATTATTATACTATGTAGTATTATTTGGAACTATGGAATAACTAGTTTATTTCTGTAAAATAAATAAGTTGCGAGCTTTTAAATTTATTAAAAGAAGGAGGATTTTTCCGGAACAAAATTATATTTACTATTTTATTTTCGAATTATTTTCCAATAGATTTTTCCTTGCCGTATTAAGTAAATGTTGCACTCGCTCAGAAAAGCTAACAATTAAAAACAGATTAAACCATGTTGAAACATTAAGTAGATTGGAACCTGTTAGCGGTTCCAAAAATGTATCCAATGCCGAATAATCCGTCCTGTCAACATTAAGTCTGGTGCAGAATCGCGTGGGGAATGAACACTGTAATCCTCCAACAGCGATTTAATCCTGTCGTGATCAGACATCACAGATCCTTCCCGAAGGATACGAAGTCGAACAAAAGCTGCTGGTAATCAAAAAATGTATTTGCACAAAGGTTTTCATTCGTCAGTATAATGAAAAGTGCATTAACCGATAATTCAATCGTCATATGTGGTCCAGAAATCAATGAATTCAATTTCGTACAGTTACGTGAGGCAGTTCGGTTAGGAAGTCAAGTTTGAAGCAAATAGAGAATTTGTATGCAGTTAGAAGAATTTACGGTTACTTCAAAAGAAATAGACGTATCGCGTTTGAATTATATAATTCTCACAAGATGAAAATTATTTTGTTATCAGCTATATGTAAATTTGTATTGTCACGAATTATTATAGTTCCTAAGCAAATGCAGCAGTGTATACTTCGGTCTGTTATCTTTATAGAAACTGATTTCCTTCTGTACAGAATAATGCATTAACTGTTCTAGAATGGGCGTGACATTCAAGAGTATCCTCTAAAATTCACAAACCATAAGACAGATAAGTTGTATTGTCACAGAATAGTTGGTTCTACAGTAATAGTCAGATCGAGAAATTGAAATTAAAGTTGCCAAGTTGTATTAGTTGTATTGTTAAGAATTGGTTGATCTGTGGTCATTGTTGATAAAAGGTACCAATAATTGGAAGACAAGTTTAACTCGAAGCCAGTAATGCTAAACTTTGGTTTAGTTATATTAGTTGTATTATTAAGAATTGATTGATTTGTGATCATTGTAAATAAAAGATACCAATAATTGCAAGACACTACTCTCTTCTAGGTGTCATTCTTTTGTACGCAAGACAATATATATTGTTTCTGGTTAGGGAACCTTCATCAGTTGCGCTTCGCACAATTGAATCTCCTCTCGAACACTTCTTTATGTATTTAATACATTTCGTTAAATTTGAAGACGCGAGATGTAAAGACCGACATCTAAGATTTTCGGAGAAACATAGCACGTAATTCCTAGGATAGAATGTCACGATGAGAGAGTATTCAATATCTCTGACAGGTGAAGTTAACCTGAAAATTTCATCGTGACTTCTAACCAAGGAATTATGGGTAATAGCAATTACATGGAACGGCATCAGATTCGGAACCTCTATGTGCTAGTTTCCCCGAAAATCCTAGATGTCGGTCTTTACATCTCGCGTCTTCAAATTTAACGAAATGTATTAAATACATAAAGAAGTGTTAGAAAGGACATTCAATTGTGGGAAGCGCAACTGATGAAGGTTCCCTAACCAGAAACAATACATATTATATATATTGTCTTGCGTACAAAAGAATGACACCTCGAAGAGAGTATTCAATATCTCTGACAGGTGAAGTTAACCTAAAAATTTGATCGTGACATTCTAACCTAGGAATCAAGGGTAACAGCAATTACATCGAACGGCTCCAGATTCGGAACCTCTATGTGCTAGTTTCCCCAAAAATCCTAGATGTCGGTCTTTACATCTCGCGTCTTCAAATTGGAAGACAAGTATAACTCGAGCCAGTAATGCTAAACTTTGGTTGGAAGGAGGATATAAAGGGGCATTCATGGTGGAAATAAGAGCGGAATAACAGATTGACAACCAACGTGAAGAGATTTTGAATCTGCTTAGTACTAAATTAGAATTATTAGATGAAAATAGACAAGAACTATTACACGAGAAGAGGTAAAAAGAACCAAAACATGTACCTAATAGAAAAAAAAACAGTTATAAATTTAACAGAGTTGTGTTGTGTGAAGAATCAGCATATTTGTGGGAAATTACACTCCGAGATAGTTTCATCAGAAAAATTAGAGGCACAGCAAATCAGAAAAGTGAAAAGCAGGCCAGATTGAAGAGTAGACATATTCTAAAAGTCATTGTGGAGTCAGTGAGATTGACATCAAGTTAAGAATGTATTTTGAAAAGAATGTTTGAAAGTTCCGATAGGAAAGAAATGAAATCTTGGTTAGTACCAAAGAAAAATGTACCGTCCATCTGAATAGGGGTTGTACAGGAAATAAATAAAGCGTACGATGAACTACTGGTAAGATACAAGCACTGTTAAAATTAGAAGAAAACGAACGCAATAGTTGTCCGTCATAAAGGCAAGTCCTTAAAATACAATACAATATATGAACAACAACGCCAACTCGAGGTCAAGAAACAGCAGTCTGTAACCAGCAGTCCTCAAAAATCAATTGGCCTGAGAGTCTGAATCTAATGCGTGTTTTCACAACAAAAATTATTTGCATTCCTCAATTATATTATGGGATTACGCGAAAAAAACTGTTCAAAGGATCTTATGGCAAGTTAGATAATAGTATTACTTCTAAATAAATGTTCCTTGTGACCTTGACAGTATGGTTTTAGTTTGCCAAAAAAAAACAAACAAAAAACAGCACTAAATGCTTGTTTAAATAATACTACTCGTTATGTTAGTATATAAGCTGAAACTATTTTAAAAGTTATGTATTTACAAATTGTCAAATTGATATATCGTAATAATTACAAGAAAAATAAACAATTATCTCCACAATGAGCAGGCATTTATCTGTTTTAAAAGCTTTATTAAACTGTTTCCCAATATAAAACAGTAGATTGGAATATTTAGGTGAGCCTGTAGTTTAATACAATACAAATTTTGAGGTAATTTAATATTAAATGTCAAATAACTTACAACACTGTAACAGTTTTCACACATTTTAGTAGCTGTAAATCTCAACAATTAGCACACCGAAATAATTAACTAACATGCATTTACAAAATTTTGCAATTAAAAATGAGAAATCTCTCTGCTATGTATAATTACAAGCAACTAAATTGCTATGCTCTTCATATTTACCATAACGAATTCCGTGCTCTTACAAGAATATATTTAGAGATCGCAAGAATCTCGACTTGGTTTTAATAAAGCGATGGAAAATGTTTGCTTGTTTGTATTTCGAAGAGAATACAGTTAAGGCGAATTCTCTTAAATAAATAAACTTTCATTTTATGTTACAAGAATATTTTTTAAAGAATATTTACATAGTTCCAAACAAACAAAATTATTATTAAAAGACGACTTAAACAATTTGACTCATAAACTCATAAACGAATTATTTAGATAACGATTATTTATATATACATAAATTGCAGTTTCCGGGAATTCATTCGTATAGTAGATAACTGGTCCCTCCCGGGATCCATGGTAAAATGGCAATGTTTCGACACAGTCACATCTGCCCTCATCAGGTCGGTTAACATTAAGATCTACAGTAGCTGGAACGATGTTAAATAGTCAAATTCCTCAAAATACTAAATACTAGCGGTCGCCCAGTGGTCGAAATTCCACCAAAATCATTGTCATAAATTTGAAGGTAATATAGCTATATGGATTTGCATATTTCCAACATTTTTTATACTAGGTACTTTACACATTTTTGTGTACTTGTACAAAATAGGCCACTATAATGTCTTCAGTTTTTCTTGTCTTAGTTCGAGTTAATGTACATGTACGACGCTATAGTATATTCAAAAAGCAACTTATTCCTGAATAAAAAACGAAATAAAAATTACAAATACAAATACATGTCGAGAGTTAAAAGCGTCAACAAAAATCAAGAATTTATATAAAAAGTCTTGATTTCAATTACTTGATAAGTATGAAATAATTTTGTCCTCTAGCGGTGGAAAGTTCAATAGCGCTATTTCAGCTATTATGGAATGAAATGTTCCAATAACTATTATTAACAGAAATTTTAGCAATTTTTCTTTTTTTTATTAATAGCACTAAAGGCCGTCAATTAGCAATTAAAAACTCAAGAAAATCGGTTGATAAACAGAAGAAAATAGTACCGAACTCATTTGCATTTGCGTATTTATATATGGATTTTTAATAAAATACCCATCTTTAAAATGCCAATTTGTTAATTTTAGCTAAAAGTCAAGAAGGCAGGATTGTAGCAATGGGGCCATCTAATGTAAAATAAAATATCTATAAGATAAGATATAAGGATAGAAAACTCTATCTGCGGGTAGATTACTTACCTAAAAAATACATTTCCCGCTTTTATATACATATGGTTAAACACGTATTAATAATTATCATTATAAAAATTTTCAAATACATTTAAAACTGTTAACAGCATATCAAGTAATAAATTAATATTAAATATAATATTTTTAAACTTTTGTTTTTCCAAAATACTTTGCTGTTATTGAGGTATTTCACAATTACTATCTCAATTTCTAAGAAGAAAATACAAGAAACCAATTCATAAGTAACTATTAAGATCCATTAAATAAAATAATTACAATACATAAGTACTTACATATTAGTTCACCTTAAACCAAGGCCGTAGCCAGAAATTTTTTTCGAGGTAGCTTGGATAATTTTTTTGATTGGTGGTGGACTGATTGGTACTGCAAAATCTGTATTTGTATTCATATATATCAAGGATTTATAAAAATGTATAAATATAAAATTTATTCTCATGAAAAAGATGATTATTTGGTTAAAATTGAATCTTGAAACCCAATATTCCAAAATTTCGTGGGGGGGGGTGAACTCCCAGACACCCCCCGCCGGCTACGGCCTTGCCTTAAACTCCAATATTTTTTAAGCTACAGTATAATATCATCAACATAAACTAAACATAAAGTTAGGGATGACTATTCCTGTATTATCCCAAGAATATAAATAAGTACAATACACCTACTTTTAATTTAAAATATATAATATACACAAAATACAATTTTAATATTAACAATCCATATTTAGAAAGAAATGAAAGTTTCAAACTTGCTAGTGCCCAATAAATGGATATTATAATATAATAAACTCTAGAATCGCCTGTGGTCGAAATTCGACCAATTATGTCAGTGACTAATGAAATTCAACTTCTTGTTCATATATAATTAATAGGAAATTATTTGTGTTGAAATTCATAATTCTAAATTTAATATGAAAAGAGACAGCAAGTGGAAATTAATCACAAAAAATTAGTTAGCACGAAATTTCTTAGCATTAAATAATTCAGCTTTTAATCAATAGAATAATATAGAAAATAGAATAAAGGTAAATGACAATTCTATTTGAACATATTGAATAGTTATGAAGTAGAAATCGCATCTGTAGAAATTACTAAATAATTCTTTTTTAATTTATTACTAATACTTATTCAATTTCGATTTGTACATATAATAATTAGTACATAGGTGAACCAACTTTACTCGTAAATTCAAGGATTCATCAAAAATTTTGGTACATATATCCATCTAATCGGACATTTCTTGTATAAACTATTTTTTCTCAAGATGAAATGTTTCAGTTTAATTTCAATTCTCTAACATTTATGAGCAGCTTAAACTGATTATTATAATTACACTTCATATTATATTTCCACCACTGTTTATATATAACTGCTAATGAGCTACCCAATATCAAAATGTTTGCAATATTTTTCTAACCCCCCTATGAAACTATAGCAATTCTACTCTGGACGATATTTTAACCACCGTGTATATACAACTGCTCATGGACAACGCATCACATTTTTCTAACCCGGTAAAACTATAATTCCACTCCAACCATTCTATATATGCAACTGCCTATGAGTCATCTTATTTACTCTTTTTGTTTGTAAATTTTTTAAACTATCTTCTATAACTATATTTCAATCATCATATATATGCAACTCACAGACCATTTCCTTTTCTAACTTTTTTGTAGTTACCCTGTATAACTATAATTCCTCTCACACTATATTGCATTTATCCTATATATGCACTGATTGTGGGATACGAAATCTTGCATTTTTTAAATTACACTATATTACTATAATTCTTCTCCAGCATATTTCCAACATACCTATATATGTATCCCTATATAACATTTTTTGCACCAGCCTGTTTAACTATGACTCTACTGCGCCCTCTATTCCAAGTACCCTGTAAATGCAACCGCTAATAGGCTACACTATATAATTCTTTTTTCTAACCATAATTACACTCCACTCAACATTCTACACAGTCTGAACGTGCAACTGGGCCACCTAATAAAACATCTGGTTTCTAACATATCTGGAATCACCCGGTATAATTGTATTCTACAGCGCCTTATATCTCAGTCTATTTATATAAGCATATGTAACGATTCTCAAGACAACATTATAGTGTGCCTCACATTAATATGAAAAGACATAACTTTTTACCCATCCAAAGATGGCCTAACCAGCACTTTTTACTTTAAAATCTTGAAAGGTTCAGCTATAAAAATGTATTGCTAGAAAAACAGTAATGAAACTTTTATAAGATCCTACACATCAATTTTCCTTGAAAGAATTTTTCATAGCAGTTTTATTCTCAATTAGGTCACCAAATCACCCTGTATTGAACAAACCTGTCATAATTATAACACTCTCATTCTTTCTGGTAACACGATTTGTCCCGAGCAATCGATTTGTAGATGCCAAAACCTCAAAATGGAATTTCGACAAAATGATAAAATATACAAACATTATGTATATTATGTTATTAGATAAGTAAGTAAAAATATATTTTCAGCATATATATCACATCTCGTTAAAAGAACATTAAACTATTTTTGACTGACTGTTATTTTAGATGACATCTTAAAATGTATTTAAAGGATTGCCTTTGAAGGCAGTAATGGATACACCAAAATCTATATACAATAGGCAAAGACAAAACGGTTAGGTACCATTTTCTCCTCTGTCCATCAACCGATTATTTGATTTTTGTTTTGTTTAGTGGCTATTGACGACCTTCAGATTGCAATCTACATCAATAAATATAAAGCCATTGACAACGAAGTCAAAATAGACTTTGAAACGTTTGGTATTCCTGCAATATACGTCGTTTTATTTCTATTGTGGTGTTATTGTCCAAAAAAACATAAAAGTAATCAAGAATATGCCACAAACAACGTTTATAAGACAATTATAAATAGATGTTAGTATTCTATACTAAAGGTCTTTAGTAGCTACTAAACAAAATAAAAATGAAGTAAATCGGTTGAGGGACAGAGGAGGAAATGGTACCATACCGTTTAGTCTTTGCCTATTAATAATATATAGATTTCTTATGGGATATTAGCAGAAATATTTCTTATTATGTTTTGAGGTTGTCGAATGATATTGTTACATAAAGTATGTAGACCTTCGAATTCAAATTTCCCCAAAGAAAACGAGAGGACTCAAATCTGGTGAATGAGCTTCTTACTAAAACACGACTTAATTGTAGTGAAAAATATGGTACTGGCTGCTAGAACTTAACAAAATACATTTTAAGTTATTCAAATCGTTTAAGATGTTTTCTTGTAATCGCTGTTTTCTTATATAAAAAACATGTTAAGAAAACTGAGACATCTAAAGCATGATCTATTCAAATCTAGCTTAAATGACGTCTATTAATTCAGTTTTTTTGCAATAGTTAAAATTTATTGCTTGTTTTATTAACGTAAGTCTGTAAATTTGAGTTGCCTAATATTGATAATTTACAATTTAATGTGTGTTTATAAAGCAGAACTTTATCCGGACAGTTGCCAAGGTCGCATTTTATGATATTTTAAACTTAATTACTTAACGGTTTGTAAGGTACGCTATAAAAAACTTAATGATAGATGAAATTTAATACACCTGAGTATTTAGATTACGAAAAAAATAAGCGGAAAGTGGTAGTAAACTCTTTCCATACCAGATCAATTAAAAACCATAAAACTTGTCGCTACTGATGAACAACTTTCGTTTATTAAGCATTGGCGTATTTTCAAATTTAAACTCATTAAGTGTATTTTTTTCATTTCACTTTGCGAGTACAATTTAACTTAATTTTTCTATAAGGATGCATTTTGCACAAACCCTGGAAATTCTTTGTGTTTTTATTTGTTACTAAATTCCATATTTTTGAGTTAATGGTAATACATTTTTTAAATAAAAATAAAGAGAGTTTTGATGGATATCGCGAATTTTCACTTTAGGGTTTTCTTGTTAACATTTTAACATTCAATCGTTGCAGACAATATTATGTTTCACAATCATCATATGATCATCACCATCATCATGTTCATCATGATCTCTAGCTTATTTTGTCTATCATATGCTGCCATCTTCTTCCATCTTGGATAACTAGTAGCCAATATCCAGCTAGTCTTTAATCACCCCATCTGGTTGGCTGCAGTCCGTTCCTTACTTCCTCTGCTTTCAGGCGTATTCTAAGTTGGATTTTTAGCCTTTATTTCTAGTCCAATTCAGATCTCATCTATTACATATTTGTATAGACTTATAGGCTTTGTAGATGATTCTACTTTTTCCGGATTTGAACCGCGTCATTTTGTCGAATTAATTTATTTTTATACCTAAACCGGCATATAAACAAAGTTTTCCGACGTTCCGCCCACACTTGCAAGGGACATTTTCAAGGATGAGAAAAAACCCAACAAATGCTACTTACCTTGCGGCGAGTCCATTCATTTAGTCGTTTTCTCACAAACACACTTTGAAACTTCACTTTTATTAAACTTGTCACAATGACACACAAATTATAAACGACTAATAGGTACGAAGAAATAATAAATGGCCCCTCGAATTTTTCAGGTAAAAGAAGGGTAGGGGGCATTTAATGGGATTACCTTGGATTGTTTTATGATTTTAATTATATTTTTGTATACGTTCATTTAATTTTATTAGTAGGTAATGTAAGTGATTTATTGTGATTTATTTTGTTCATGAGATTTCTGTTGATGCAGGGTTGCGAGATAGTTCAAAACCTTTGTCTAGGTTGAAATTCTTGGGATTTTTGGCCATTTCAACGGACTCACGGAATTTTCTGGTGAAATAATACGGAGATTTGGACACAAAAGAGGAGCTGTCGAAGAGGATTTGGTGACCTGTTTCGTGATGATGTTCAGCTACAGCAGAGTTTGAAAGCGTAAGTAACATTTGTTTTGTTTTTTCTCATGCTTGGAAACGCTCCTTATTACAATCCAAGATAATTCCATTAAGTGATGTCTACCCTTCTTTAACCTAAAAATTGTTATTTATTCGTACCTATTAGTCGTTTACAATTTGTGCGTCAGTGTGACAAGTTTAATAAAAGTGAAGTTTCAAAATGTGTTTGTGAGAAAAAGACTATATGAATGGAGTCGCCGCAAGGTAAGTAACATTTGTTTTGTTGTTTTTCATCCTTGAAAAAGCCCCTTATAAGTGTGGGCGAAACGTCGAAAGACTTTTTTTATATGCCGGTTTAGGTATATAAATAAATAAATTCGAAAAAATGGCGCGGTTCAAATCCGGAAACAGCAGATTCAGCAATGACTCTGGCTGCGAAAATCTACGTTCTGTATGCTTTATATTTGCAATTTCTATTTTGATGAAATCTCTTTATACCTTTTTTGATATTTCAGATGCAAGTTTTGTAGCATAGTTTGTCCTTCTGTCATCTTGTCTGTTATTAGGACATTATTGCCGGTTGGTTACTTAAGTACAGCATTAGTTATCATAATGCGCCAATTTTTGGTGTGGAACAATTGATTACAAAATTATTGGCCTGTTATTTGTTGACGGTAATGTAAACACCGAAAAGCATTTTGACGTTAAGAAATGAACTTTCAAAAGTGATTGAAGACTTGAACTTAGAATTAAGGTAAAACATGTGGTTACAGTAGAATTGTTGTACATTTTTCGGAAGTTGTACGAAACAAATTGGATAGACAACTCATGAATCTCTGGATCTGTAGAAATGGTATAGTAAATTGGCCTGCAGAATCCGCAGATCTTACACGATCAAGGCCAATAACTACTGACAAAATAAAACAGCGTATTAGTGAGTATTTGTCACAAGTAACACCTGAAGCTCTCCTCAGTTGATTACAATCATTTAATGATCGGTTAATTTACTACAACAGCAGTTTTAAATGGTCGAAAAAAAATTTCAGAAGTCAAGTAAAACGTAAAACATATTAGAATTATAACCGTGCTTATGCTAGACTGTTGAATGTTTTGACGATTCGTCAAAATTTTATCTTTCGTTTTCAAAAGGTAGTATCTGATCTCCGTTAATCATAACAGAAAAAAATCATATAATTGGCTCTAAAAATCATCTACTAAGATTCAAACTTAAAATTCTTTCTTTAAAGTACGTACATAGTGCTCTATCCTGCAGGTACTACGTTCAACCTAAAATAAATTATTTTTTAAGGTTATATAAATTCTTTACTCATAAATCATTTTACTCCAGATCCATATCCGTATTGTGTTAAAACTTAGGAATCGATACTTAGCGTCCATTATAAAGGAATTATTTTAATAAACCCATAAAAAATTCCATTTATAAACGGCCGTCCATATTCAACAGGTTTGCCTATCGGACCTATAAGGAGTATCCAGACAACAGATTTGACTTCATCATCAATCTCGGAAAACCATAGTCAGATTTTACTACAAACATTGATACAAATCAGTTTATATTGCCAAGGCAAAAACAAATATTACAGGACCAGAGAGGAAGAATTATAACCCGATTTGCAGTGATATACCGGTTATAATTGGACCTAGATGATTTGAACCACACTTTCTAGCCGTGTTGGTTAGTACCAGTGAGTATAGACTCAATGGTTACCACGAATAACATCACGAAAACTACACATTGTTTAAAATATCTTGAGCAGGTAATAACCCAAAGTACTGGTTGTTTTTAATTGTCTACTTTTTTTAGGTTATGTATTTAATATTTTACATGTTTACATACACATTTAACGCTATTTTTATCAATTTTGCAAAAATTACTAATGGACCACTTAAGAACCAAGTAAACGAGAGATTTATTGGTATGTATAAATCTTTAAATAAACAAAACAAAACAATTTATCAAATTATTTTGATGTTTTTTGTTTGAACCAAATTACATTCTGCCGAATCAGTTTTAGTACTAATGTTAAAGCATATGCTTCCAGGAGCTTGTAATGCACAAATATCATCCAAGTGTAAAAAGAGGACAACAGAAAGAGAGAGAGAGAGCAAAAGGCACTTTAATTCGATTGGTAGGTGCAGCCAATGAACTACATTCTGAGCACTGCTCATTGGATGCAGCTCCCAATCGAGTGAAGTAACCTCTTGCGCTCTCTATTGTTCTCTCTTTCTAGCCTTGGCACGATATTTGTGCATTGCAACTTCAAGCTCTATGGTTCTACTTTCAGCGATGATAAGAAAAGTGTCAATGAACAACGTGTGTCAACCAAGCGCAGTACCAAACTTCTGACCGGTGTAGTGTTTTCTCAAATCACAAATCCAACTACTATATTTTACATAAAAGATAACCCTTAGAAAAAAAGAAACTTTTGTCCTAACAGTAATTATTCAAAAAGCTTGATTGAAAATTAGTATTTTTTGCTTTAAAAAGGTTACTAACAATAGTTATTGACTTCTATAATTTTCAATTATTTAACTGCTAAAAATTTCCAGATATTATTTTTTCCCAACAAATTTCTACTTGAAAACCAAACACAACGACGAGGTGGAGAACAAATGGAATTCCTTCAAATACAATTACTCGAGTTTTATACGCAACAGCTGGAATTACTGTAAAGCATTAGCAAAAATTAAAATTTCATTTCTGTTTCATTACTTCCTTAAAAAACGACAATTTCAGTTTAAATACCCAGTTGTCTACTGTCGGGGAAAAGTTTAGCGTGTAAAAGCTTTAACAGTAATCGCATTTGAATGTTTTAAAGAACGCTTTTGAATAGCAAAGCATTGCTAATAGTATTTACTCGTAGTATTTTGCATTGAGAAATAATTTTGCATTTGCTATTTACCTACTAATTCGGGCTTGGAAACGTACGTTTGTAAGGTAAATCAGTTTACGAATACTCTTTATTGAATATTGTATTGAAGTAAACATAGTTTAAGCTTGTTAATTGCCAATTATTACTAAGACTAAGGATTTTCAAAGACCATAAAACATTTGCCTATTCATTTAGTTCTTAAGAATTAGAGGAATATTATGAAAAAAAAACCATGTCAACTCTGTGTATAGTTTCGCAATAACTAATTGTATCTTGTATCTTCATCTTCATGTCGTTATTATTTGGACTGTAAAAAATACAAATGAATGGGAGTTTGGTTTAATCGAATTCCTTTTGCCAAAAACCAACTAAGCTGAATTATTTTTATGTTTTCTAGGGAAATAATTGCACAATCGAAATAAGCTATATATTGAGAGAAAAAAACAAACGTTTCAAAGTCGATTCTGACTTCATTGTCAATGGCTTTAAAATGTTTTTCTTTCAATATATAGCTTTAATTTCAATGGTGGTGTTATTTCCTAAGACAACATAAAAATAATCAATATGCCACAAATAACATTTAGAAAACAACTAAGATGAAACTATACAATTTACATTAGAAACTGAAAATATCCAGCTACCATTCCTTAACGTAGTAATGGCAAAAACGGAAACCTCCAGAGGCTATTAGGAAACTAATTCAAGCTACCAGATACCTCAGTTTTAATTGAAATCACCTAAATTCAGTAAAGAGAGGTATAATTTCATCATTATATGAACAATTCTCCTGATATCAACAAAGTTCCTAAAGAAATAATTTGCTCAATTGCGAGTTGGAATCGCATACTAAGGATTCCGTACCACCTTCAATATTCTAATATTCCAGTTTTAGACCAGCAGGGAATGAGTGCATTTTCTTATATTTACCCTAATATGTTTTAAAGGAAGCGCTTTAAACTAAAAAATATACACTTTGATTTTCCACACATAGACTTTTTATTTTATTTGCTTCAGGATTAGCTTGATTTTTATCAGAATACATATGTATTTAATTTTCTAATTTGGCCCCCAAAAATTAACATTAGAGTTTTATTTTACTAATAAACTTTCAGAGAAGCCTTTTATAATCTACTGTCTGAGTTTTGAGGCTCTGTAGATTGGAAGATAAAGGGCAAAATAGGTCAAGTTTTAAATTATAAATTATTAAATCTGTTTTTTAAAAATACAAATAAAATATATTTTTCAAAATTTAAATAGTGTAGTTTCTAAAGTGGGAATTAAGTCGATGTTAAATATTTTTGTTACTATCTTTTAAACAAATGATTTAAAAATATTATATATTTGTAATTCACATAATGAGCCTTTTATCTGATATATTAAATGATGCGTTTGAAAATTGAATTTTTATTTTCCATTTAATTGTATAATTTCTCCCTAAAATTACTCTGGGGGTTTTCTAATAATTGATCTTATAAATTTCAAGTGAGCCCCAGTACCGCTAATTATTTTCAAAAATTGTAGGTTTCGGAAATAAAACGAGAAATGAAAATTTTGTATATCTTTATGTTAATATATTGTTAACAATTATTTTTAAAAATATGAAAAAGATATATTTGTATTCCTCATAATGAGCCCTTCATTTGATGTATTGCATGATGCGTTAAAAAAATATTTTTTTATTTTCCGTTTAATTCTGTAATTTGGCCCCCAATATTAATATTAAGGATTTCTTCATATTTTTTAATATATTTTAAAATATTCATTTTAAAAAACTTTAAAAAAATATTTGTATTCGTCATAATGAGCCCTGGGATTTGATATATTACATGATCCGTTAGAAACAATTATAATTTTTTATTTTCCATTTTATTCTATAATTTGCCCCCCAGAATGAATATTAGAGGTTTCTCCTTATTGTGCCAGTAAAGTTCAGGTGAATGGCTATACCTTCATTTTTTTTTCAAAACTTTTCCAGTTTATGAGTTTGGTGATAAGGGGGGGGATGGGTAATTTTTTTAATATTTTTTTAATATCTTTTAATTAATTTATTTTAAAATATAAAAAAATATATATTTGTTTTCGTCATAATGAGTCCTTTCATTTGATATATAACATGATGGGTTAGGAACAATTTTAATTTTATATTTTCCATTTAATTCTATAATTTTCCCCCCAAGGGAGGGGGAACGGTCGATTTTTTTAGTTTTTCCCTCCAGAAGTACCCCTAAAATCAAAATTTCTTCTTTTGCGATATGTACTTCTGATCGGTTCACCAAACTATACATTGATACCAAATTTCAACCTCTTCTATCTGGTAGTTTAGGAGAAAATTGTTGTGATTTGACAGAGGCAGAAATCCGGAGTGATATTATAAGGGTATCCTTATATTGTATATACGAAACCCTAAAAACCTATTAACTGTTCTTGGTTATCCAAGTAATATTAGCTATCAGGACAACTACATGGCTTATACAACTGTCCCATATACACATGATCAGTCAGAAAGATTGAAGGAATGAGACGACAGATTTTATTTGAAAACAACATTAAGACAAGAAATACAACTGAAAACCAACAAGCTCAAGTCAAAATTAAAATCTGCACAATTCCTTGAAATTGTAATAAATTTGACATTGGAGAAGCATCTACGACTCTAAATATGCGAATAAATTAGCACAAAAGTAAAAATAATTTAAAAACTCAAAATTGGTGCAAATGTTTGGGATCGGGATCATGAAATAGAATTTGACTATTCAAATATACTCTAGCAAATAAATAACACATTCAATGTTGTTAGGTACGTACCCAGGAAGTATCCAAAAACAACAGATTTGTCACAATTAAATTGCCAGAAAAGTCACTCTTTCGGTTTTAGATTTGTAATTTCTTACTTCAGTTTAAAATACTCTTGACAACAGGCCGTTTTGCTGTTGTTATTCCCTAAAAAAATATAAAACGAAAATTTCTATACTCAAAGAACATAATTTTCACAATCAAAAATGGACAAAGGTAAACCTAGATGGCAAAACTAGAAACTCTATAGGCTTTATCTGTAGTAAAAAAACATAAACTATACATGAAGTAGTCGCCCTTAATAGATTTTTAATGAGTAACGACCATCGTATCGTAACAGCTAAAGTAAAATAAACTCCAGGAAAGAACAAAACATTCTGATCCCACACACAAGCTGTAACAATTGGACTTATCCCCACAAACTTATCCCAATACGAATCAATAGTTCTAAAGTAACTAAATAAAGACATCGGGATATGTAATGCATGTGAATATAAAAGAAGCGTAATAATGATCAAAAATAGTAGAGAAAACTACAATCAAATATACAAGGAAATATCCTAAGACACAGGATATATACAACTATCAACAAGGAAATATCCTAAGACACAGAAAGTAAAAAGTTCAAAAGAAGAATATAGAAAATATTTAACATATATTATAAAGTAATAGCACTCTGAAAGTTCTAAAAGAAAAACCCAATATGTGAAAAAGATATTAAAAAAAATTAAAAAAATGAAGACATAGTGATTTAAGGTTTATTCTTGCACGGATAATATGAAACAATACAAGACACATGGCGAAGATGCCATAGAAATATCAGCATAAATACTGTAGAACCTTTATTGAACAATCGTCCAGTAGAACAAATTACAAAATTATAGATCGATCACATGATTAAATCATATTTATAACAGTGATGTTACAAGATAATACAAGTTTTTTGGAGCAAAATTGATTAATGGCCATCTGCTTAGAATCAAGGCTCATATCGAAAGATGGGATCTATAGAATTTTGGATTTTAAGAAGAACTTCTCTATATGTAGGCGCCAAACGAAAAATATTAGAGCACTAGTAGAGTGTCGATTAGAGCATCATTATACTACAGCTATCAGCTATACATTTTGAACAGCCGCAACGAACGTTCAACAAATTTAATAAAAAAATATAGGCATCCTTATTGATGGAGAAAATATAAGTAACCTCTTTTTGGCAAATTTCCTACATAACTTACAAGAGACGACCTGAAAAGCAGATGTGAATATTTCGAAAACCCCATATATCCCAAGTATGTACAAATACCTATATGCTGCATGAGGGGGCATCAACAACACGAAATAAATAGAAAATGGGGCTCGGAAGCTTTTCATAATTAGTTTCAGTGCTTCCATCCAATTTTACAATGTGCTAGAAAAGAATGTATTCAACCAATTCCTTCCAGGACAAAAATCAAGAAAACCGATGTAAATAAAATGGAGGATTAAATATAATGCCCGTTAGATTTGATACACTATCAAAAATGTTGGAATTAAAATATTTATGAGGAAATAATTTAACCAAATACAACTCTAGTAAATAACATTTCGATGAAATTTTTATAAGAATTTTGAATTCCGCCTCTATTTTCGGCGTATATTATCTGCAAAACTGCAACCAAAAGTCTGCAAAATGGTCATTTAAATAGCAGAAAAATTAAGTACTATGACTACCTATATGATCATAGAAAATTCTCTAGTACCTAAGGCACTCACGTTCCGTTAACAGATTATAAGAATTTTGGAATTTTCGTTATTTTCCAAAACTATTGCACGTCGCAGAAAAGTTTTTGAAAAATCGACCAACATCTTAGGGATATTGGTCGATTTCCATGCACGCATGTGTTCATTCACAAATTTCATCATTTTACCAATAGAATTCTTTTCCCAAATTTGAAGTTTCACCAATCCGGATATATACTCTATTAAACAAGACCATATTCATACAAAACGGTTCACCACAGGAGAAGAAATCAGGTAACATACATACAAAAAAAACGAATTTATAACCTCCTCCTTTTTGGAAGTCGGTTAAAAATAGATAAATTAAAAGGTCATATGACTTGAACTTATAAAATATTAGTCATTTTTTTAAATGTTGTTGTATTAAAATTTGCCAAGTGAATCAAAAAATTATTTTCTTTGTTGTCTGAACTTTTGTAGTTTTTGTAAATTTTATTATAATTAAAACAATCAATTTAAAAATTTCAGAAATGGCGCCACAATCGTGACATAAATATGACCATTGCACTTATCAGCAATTATCCCAAATTTTAAATTTTAAACACGCTCTGTAATGAAATCTTCAAAGTGGCATCAATTTGATTAGATAACACAGCGGTAATAGCTTTGTTGTTTAATTATAGGATTCAATTACTCCACAGCATTTCCCTTTCGATTTGAAATAGAATGTTTCGCCTCACTAATTCGCAAACCATCAGTTATTACGAACGTTTCCCGATACAAGACCATATAGTTCACTACCGATATCGACCCATTTCCTAATAAGCCTTTGGGAATTATTCGGCCTTAAGAAATTCACCACTGCGGTTGAAATTACGGATTATTTCACTATACCCTATTACTCCATTTGTACAAATATTATATATATATGTATATATATATATATATATATATATATATATGTGGTCCTTCACGGATGGAACAATGGGGTTTTCTATTCTGTTTCCAGTGTAGATTAGGGTGGATCACTTAAGTATGAAAAAAAATGTTAGTTTTCCTTCAGCACAGTTATAAAACGCTGCCAAATTACAAGTGTAAACAGACTGTGAAGTTAGGTGGTAATCGGAAATAATTTTCTGCTTCCGGTTTCATGTGGAATTCTTTAAAAAAATATGGTTAGAACAATATGGTAGAAAAAGTTGCACTGATCAACGTTGTCTGAAGCTGGTAGACAAGGTATCTCCTTCCTCGAAGTTTCCTTGGACTTCCATCGTCTTGAAATGATTGATCTCACAACGTTTCAAGACGGTAGAAGTCAAAAAAATCCTTTTTCCTGTCGAATTCCGCCATTGATTTTCTCGCATCAATCTGGGCTTTTATGAATCCTCCTATTGTCGTTTTATTGCATAAAGAAGCAGAAGCTTCAGTCACCGCTTTGGCTGCTCTTACTACTGCTTATGTGTGACAGGAAAGGCGTAAATAAATTTAATTCTCCTTTTCCTTTTTGTCCAACAATTAATCGGAGTAGTCACAATACATTAGTGCATTAAAGTTTACCATTGGTAACTGAAACTGACGCAATCTCTTTGGTGTTGCTGGTCTAGCTTTCAAAATTCAACGAGCAGCCAATTCACGTATGTGCGGTTGGGGATCTATTAACACTGCAAGTAGGAAGTTTCCTGGGTGTGAAAAATAACAGTTTTTTGAATAACTGGGTCAATTCCAGCTTTCAAAGTTGTTGGTAAACACCTTGTTACTTTAAACAGCTTAAAAAGTGGCGCGGTCCATCATTATAGCTTAGTGGCGTTTTTATATAAAACCATACTGAAGCGTAAACTTTGACAATGTAAGTTGGCAGAGTAATTCGGTTTACTGAAACATGCAGATTGACCATTTTGTTGGCAAGAGTTAGGCATCGGGTTTGGGACATTTTGTCTGGTGATTTGTTTGATAATCACTAGGAAATGTGCCTGTCGAAATTGCTTTAACTATACTGTACAAGTATCTGTGGTCTATACTAATATTTTTAGCGGAAAGTTCTAACAAGTTCGTCAAAATTGATGAAACTGGGTTATTGTTCGTTTTTCACAGTTTTCTAATTCTGTGCCAATTGTCCCTGAAAATGTCCGTGGTCTAGACCTACTCCCATCAATGTGTTGGAACAGGCATCTAACTGGAAGCTCAGTCAAATACAATAGACAAATCCACTGTAAGGGTCGATCTAATTTTTTCTAGCATTCTTATAACTCCGCCCAATTTACCGACATTAACGGTGGTACCGTCACGTCCGATTGCAATCAAATGATCCATCGATACGTCCGTGTTCAAGAAAAAATTAAATATCTCTTGTTCTATACACTTTGCAGTGCCTGAAGCAGGTGTAACGTAACGCAAAAACTTCGAGTCAGGTTCTTTTATCAAAGAAATATGCTCTTCAACTTAGCGTCACCTATATATTTTCCGTCTTTGTCAGACATAGTCAAGATTTGGTGTTTTCTTCCAATGCCGGTATTTCTGTCGCAGTTTGTTACGAAATTATGTTTTCTCAAGATTTTTTCTTTTTCGGCACAGCGTTTATATTACTTGTGAACTAGACGCATGCGCAACTCCTGATGCGATAGATGCTCCTGTATTGTCCGACAATACAAATCTATCGCTTTTTTTAACAATAAAACATAATCAACGGCAATTGTAGTACTCTCTGATTCAGTACGTAAAGTCCGGAACTGAATTACCAAACAAGGAACATTCCGACTATTTCGAGTGCGTTCCATTTTTCAAATGACTCAAAACAAATGCTCGCACTCTATTACGAAACGTGCGAAACTATTGTTTTACAGATCAATCAAGAGTCGCCTGTCTCATCGAACACACACCTCTCTCTTTACTAAGGTGATCAAAATGAACAAAACAAACGTCTTTATTTGTCGTTATTAAAAACTATTACGTATAAAATTGGATGTCAATAACTGGAAATAAGTATCGGAAATACGACGTTAAAAATCTAGTTTTTCAAAAATTTTTTTTACAATCCGGAGGCAATTAAACTTATAATAGTGAAATGAATTTTTAAGCTTAAATTAACTAAACCATGTGGCACCTTTTTATTGCTAAACTTTAAAAAAAAACGAGAAAAAATGTTTGACCCACCATAGTGTACATCTGTTTCTTGGTTTGTGCTCTGAAAGGAACAGTTAACCTATACGTTTCGTCAATATTGCAGTTGTCATTTTCAAAGGTGAACTTCTGAAACTAAAATAAAAAAATTAATATTATAAACTGCCTGTGTCTTTGATATTAGGTTTTCCAGGAGATAAATAGTAAAAACATGGTTGGGGTACGGTGTCATTAGTTGTTTTTATTTTTTACCTGCTAATCCCTTTTCGTTTTCGTAATCTCCGTCCGTCGCCTTGTTTGTGTCTCCTCTTAAATGTTTGATTAGAGTTCTCCTATATATTTTTAAGGAGATTATATTTATTAAAACGAATGTTATTGCGGAATTTTCCCAGAAGTGCATTCTATGTATTCCGCAAGTTAACTGCCTTGTCTTGCTTTTTTTAAATTTCAATAGCTTCCCGTAGGGAGGACGTGTTGGGAGAAGACCGATACAGCCGGCTTATTTCTCACGTATACTTTATGTCTTCTGTTGTTACTCTTCCCACATTTAACTTTTGACAACCCCCAGAAAAAAGATTTTGCAATAATAAACATAATGCCCTCATAAACATGGATCATCAAAAGAACATACATCTTACCACTTTTTAAATCAACGGCAACCATTGACATATGACAACAAAATATTTATATATGATAACGCCAGCATACACATTATGAATCAATTTTTTTATGGACTAAGGATATGAAATTATTATCACTGAATATCACAAGGAAGAAACGATTTTAACAAAACTGTTCATTGACAAGTTTAATTAAGTTCTGTATATTTTTAATTGAGATTATAATACCTCAAAAATCGTGTCTGTTTTTTTTTGTTTCTAACAACTGCGTTTAAATTTAAGAAATACTCGACGTTTCGACTCCTGCTGTGCAGTCATTACCAAGAATCAAAAAGAAAAACGAAATGATAATAAAGGTAAACAGGTTCTGGATCGAACCCGGGTTCGTAATCTGCCTACTCCCCGTGTTTCACTAAAAGACATATTTAAAAGAGTGTCATAGTGTAGATCGAACTCTCAATCTGCCTACTGATTAACCCCCAGGTCTCACTAGATTACTGAATAGTTCAGTTATCTGCTGGGTATTCTTCACGCTCACAGGATGGTGTAGTTATTCATTCTCCTAGAGGTTGATAGTTTCCTGAACCAATCCAATTTTAAGTGATTATTAAATCCTCTTATGATATGTCTAAGAAGATGGCAGCGTCATCATTATCCTCATCCCTTAAGGTCTATTGAAGATGTTAATTGTAGTTATTGAAGTTGTTAACAATTCGTTTTTGCCCTGTGCAAACAGCACACTATTATCCAGATGTTTAGTAATCAATAGTAACATTGCAAAAAAATTCTATAAACAGACGTTGATTACGTCATTCATCGCAAATTAGGTTATTATTGATGAACGGCAAAAATTTGGTTGAACTCTGGCTTACCATGAGAATTTGGATGAGTAATCTTCAATATGGATAGAAAACTTCCAATTCTACAATCCCATCAATTAATTCCTTAAAATCAGTTAGGCAATTTGTTCAGACAATAATCGATTACTATGAATAGCATAATCTTTGTTTAATAAAATAATTTGACAAATATTTGTCCTTATCGGGGTGTAGAATATTTTTTTGTTATTCGGGGTGCATATTATGAAAATATTTTTTTCTTACTATGGGGATTATTACTTGGTTTTTCCAGTTCCTACTTATGTCAACAATTGTAATAATCCGGAATCCAATTTGTTTAATTGAAATTTTCCCTTAATGTAAAAATACGACAGATTCGCAACTGTTATATTTGTCACAAACTTCGAAGTAATAACTTGTAAAAGCTATGTTCATTGAGCGAGCTGGATGAAAACTTTTCGACCATTAGTGGACAATAATTTAAGTTGAAGAGGAAATATCAGTTGCTGCAGGAACTTTCAGTTGGCTGGAAGTATTTGGGAAGTTAACTGTGTGGAAGTTCAGAGTCAAAATCAATACGATATTTTCAAATATAATTAGTATAAACACATATTCTTTAATTGACTACTTTGAATGCAAACTTGTAAAAATCAACGGCTAGGTTCAAAATACAGTAGCATCATGAATTTTACAGTTACAAGACAAAATCACCTAATCTACACTAACGTAATAAACCTAAAGACCCAGTTGGTTTCAACACTCTAATCTCTGGAACTACCAATCGGATTTGAAACATGATTTTGTATCTTACAGCCTATATTGAGGATGGTTATAAACTATCTGGACATTAAGGATAGGTGGCGCAGAAGTCGAGTTATTTCAAAGTCAGGCAGCATATTCATACAGCATGTTTGTTTTGTCGAGATGATGCTATATAGCCATGGCAGGATCCGATAGGTGGCGCTGTATAAATAATAATAATCTTGCAACTTTTGAACGACTTGATAAAATGAAGTCCTAATTACACAATGTATTTGTTTTGTCGAAATGGTCGTTCGTGTATTCAAGCGAAGAACAACGTCTACCGCCTGACCAAGAGTGGAAAAATGTTTGGGACAGGGGCATGAAAACATCTGTCTGGCCTACCAGTAATATACTGTATTAAAATGTTGACGAGAAAAGTTAAAATCACGAAACATTGGATGATTATCAAAGAGTAGTCACTAAATTTTAGGAAATTAACAGACTTGCGAGAGTGAAATAGTCGTTTCTTAACTTTTATGGAGGAAAAACAACAGACGGCTTTTGTTGATAAAAAAACAAAGGCAACATTCTGATCTGCGTTTGGCTCATTTGATGTCCATAATGGATATGTGTCTTGTTCTCAGTTTTAATATCAATTATTGATTTATTCACGCTTTGAGTTAATATGTGTATTAAAAATATGTATAACTTATTAATCCTTTAAATCTTTAACAATTATATATAATATTAAATATAAATATTATACGTTGAGTATTATTCCAATATTTATAAAAGAATATCCAGTGTAATGTTGCTTAAATTAGAAAAAAGTTCACCAAATTTAATAGTTTTCATTTATTTTGTATATTTTTTAACAGTTTATCAAAATGTTACTTTTTAAGCTAAACAAGAAAGCATTTACCGATTTTCAAGAATTTTTGTTCTCGAAACACCATCTTCCACATATTTACATTTAATTTAAAACTAAGTGTTCTGGAACGTGTTTTGGTTTAAATATGTTTACTTGCTAAAGTTATTCAGCTTTGTTCTGAGTGCTCAAAAAGGTATTATAATATAATAATTCTAAGTTACAAACTAATTAATCATACTAATAGTAGTATTTTCAGACGATTGCAAAACATGGTCACTCAAATAATAGAACATGGAAAAACTTGAACGCATTTAACAGGTGGATATCCAGAAAGACAATCGTGATGAAATATTCTTAATATCTTTTCGAAATTTAGAAGACATTGAATGAAGACTTTCGAGTCTCTGTGTGCTAATTTTCCTTAAAACTGCTAGATATCCATATTTCTTTTTCAATAGAAATATTCTTATTTATCAAGCACTACTCAGAATCATATTAAGGAAGGGTATCATGTAATTGTAGCTTCCAGTTGGATTTCATTTCAATTCTGTTAGAAAAACAACCTTGATTCATCTAACATCTCATGAGTTTTCTCGTTTGGGAGGTCAAATTTATTTAACAATTATTTATGAAATTTGGTTTACGTTTTTCTTATATAAGGTTGGTTTTGTGACCTTATCCTTCCAAGAAAATTGATTTAATATAGAGGGTTTTTGACATTTGAGGAGTTGGAGATATATTTGGGGGTAAACAGTTTAGGATATTGAGTATAATAACAACTCATTATTCAGTAAGAACAGCTTGAAATCTCTTTTGGTTGCTGTGATATAGCTATCTCCCCTGTGGTTTAAGTCTTAAATCACATATGATAATGTTTTTCGGAAGGGCTTGAAACAATAATTGTAATTGGTTTAGGCAATAAACAACTAATTATAAATAAAATTGGCCACTAAGAACAGCTCGATATCTATTCTAGTTGCTAAGATAAAGCTGATATCTTAAGCCACATCGGGCATTGTTTTATTTTTTTTTTGGAGGCAGTAAGTCAGCCAAAAAATATGCACCTACTCCATATTTGTCGATATATATTTTCCAATTTGGTTTAATAAACAAACTGCATCAGGTTTGAATCCTTTATTTATTTTTTCATCTTTTATTGTTTGCTGAATATTGTTTTGGAATTAATATAACATGAAATTGTAATAAGTATATATTTATAAGAAACAGAGTTGTGGAGAAACCGGAGTAGACGTAATGACCAAAATTGTTCACTCATATTGACAAATCTATTGCAATAAAAAAATAAAAATGTATTCAAATATCGGTATTCGAAATATTTTTGACACATAAATGACCCCCCAAATTTTTGGCTGGAACCGCTCCTGGCAAAATATTCGATATAATAATTGGAAGATTGTTCTTTGCAACCTAAAAGTTTTCGTCATTTACGGTTTTAATCAAGTTCAGGAATATTAAAGAAAAGAGACAACCCTAGGAAACTTAAATATTTAATACATTCTCTATTGTCCGCTGTCTGACAACACAACTCCTTCGGGAAGGTTGTGATAATAATATATTAATCAAATAATTAAATTCACAGTAAAAACAGAATATTTAATATGAAAGTTACTGGCAACGCCTCCGAAAAAGCAATACTGATCTACTACATTGACTATTTTACCACATTTTAACAATGCTTGTATGCCAGTTCCAGAAGTACATGCTCTAAGAATCTAACAGCATCTAACGATCGCTCCCTCCATATATAATTACTCAATGTTCTGAGTTTTGACCGTCTGGCGGCGGTGGCACTATCAGTTGTTTGGCGTTGACAGTATGGACGTAAATAATGAATTTTTATTATATTTTATTTAATGAATGAACCAATATTATAAATTAATAGCATTCCGCACTGAAGGTCGTCAGTAGCTATTAAACAAAACTAAAATAAAGAAAATCGGTTGAGCGACAGTGGAGAAAATGGTACCTAATCATTTTGTCTTTGCCTATTTATATATAGATAAGAAACATTCTCTATTTATTAGTATTCTAACTGATGATAAGTTAAAACAAGTTAGAATTTTGCTAAAATGATATTCAAAGAATTTTTATTAATACGTTCCTCAATATTAAAAACTACAGTACTATTTGAATATTTTTTTACGAAAATCGTTATATTTTCTTATTCTACACATTTTCTTATCTGAGAACACGTATATCCAGAAATTCCATAAACGCCACACACATCCGAAGTTATAGACAGGCATACGCTCATACTGGTTAGAGATAAAGAATTCAATTATCCGAAGCAATAATCCGAAACAAGAGCAGGAGTTGTTCCATCCTGAAATGACCACTATAATTCAAAGAACTCGATGCCCTTTAGCCTTTCCAGCCCTTCCACAACATATTACGTTAAAGATAGGGTATAGGCTCGGTTCACGACTCCAATAAGACCCTCTTGTCAGTTTCACCATTGACGTTTGTAGGATTCCAACGAAAGGATGTGAGGATTACAAATAAGTGGTAAAGGGTATTAGTTTTACGACAAGCAGTAAGGGTTTTAAAACAATAACCTATAAGGTCGAAAATTTGCCGTGACAGAATCATTAACTAATTTTTATTATTGATAACAAAAGTTTTTAATGCGTTTCATTCAGTCTTCCATTTGGTAAAGATATAAATAGCTTTTTTTAATCACCAATTTCAATGCATAGTAACAATAATGACACTAAACAATAAAAAAAAAATAATTGAATTGGATATTTAAAACGAAAGATATTATATGTTCTATAAGATTGCGTTTGATGCCAAGCCTAAGAAATGCATATATTTTACATAGGAATATAAACAGCTTTATAAATTAAACTGTTATTAATTTATAAAGCTATTTATACGCCATGTAACACACATTTTTGCAGACTTGTTGAATTATTTTTTACTTTTTAGTATCATTATTGTTACTATGGATTGAAGTCGATGATTTATATTAAAACTTTATTTTATTATTAGGCAAAATTCAAATTTTTTGACGAATCTTCAATAAAACTGAAAAAACTGACATCTGACGATTTTATTACAGGTTTCGGATAACGCAAAAAAAATTTATAATATTAATATGTTAATATTTGGGTAACAGAAATTCACTCACAAATTCAAGGTTCGAAAAAGATGTTGATACGTAATTGTAAATATGTCATGTACACAAATGTAACCTGAGAAATGAATAAGTTTAATTCCAATTCAACATTTATTGAAACACTCTTTATAATAATTCGACTTCATAATATACTTCAAGCTCTCTCTATATGCTTATGGGCCGAATTTTGTGAACCTCCATATTACTATAACCATTTATTTTCCAACCATCCTGTAAAACAATAACACATTATCTTCCAACCACTCCGTATATGCGACTGCCTGTGGACCAAACTATAAACACTTTTTGTTTGGAAATTTTTTTCACCACCTACTATAAATTTATTTCTATTCCGCCCTATATTTCAACCCATCGTATACCTACAACATCTTGTAGGGTATCCAATAAAACATTTATTTTACTAAAATTTTTTAATCACCCTGTATAACTAAAATTCTTCTCCAGCCTATATTGCAACAACCCTACATATGCAACCGCCTATGGACTACAAATATAGAACTTTTGTTCTAACATTTTTTAAATATAGTTGGATGACTATAATTGTATTACAGTATATAAGTCACCACCCTGCATATGCATCTGCCAATAGCCACCCAATTTAACATTTTTTGAACCACCATGTTAAACTATAATTCCTCTCTATCCTATCCTCCAACCATTCTTTATTTGTAACTAATAAGGGGCTACCCAACAGGTATAACATTCTTACCATTTTTTAAACCACCTTGCATAACATATGTTCTACTGCACCCTATATTTCAACTATCATATGTAATAATAATAATAATAATAATATGTCTTTATTGTAACATAGAAGGGTTACAAAAGGGGAAGTTGTTGTTATAAGCTTTCTATCTTAACCCATATAAAAGTTTCAGTAAACAATAGACTAAATAATAACAACACATAACATAGTAAGAGTAATAGTAACAAATTGTTGTACATATACTACGATCACGTTTAAGGATCATTTCAATTATCTTATATAGTTTAGATTCCTTGGAAGTATAACTACAATTTCTCTCCACCCCACTCCATATTCTAACTCCTCTGATAAGCAACTGCTTATATGCCACCTAACAAAACATTTACTTTCTAACGTATTTTAACCATCCTGTATAATTATAATTCTAAAACGCCCAATATTTCAATGCATTTATATAAGCATATAAAACTGCTTATTGCCTACATAAAACATTTTTTCTTGTATAATGAATAACGATAAACTTGTATAACGATAGTAACCGCAGTAAATGATACCGACACAGAGAACACATCTTCATGTATGCCTCAAATTTTAATTAACGTTAATTCATAACCAGTTTCGATATTGCTAAAAGAAATGGTAGATCCTTCGCTATTAAGAAAAATGCATCTTTTTGACAAACCTCGTATACAGTTATTGATAAAAGTAAGATGTCATGATTTCGTTTTAGGTAGGGATGAAACGATACGAGTAAATACAAGTACATACTCGATACTTTTCTCCGATACCAAGTACTTTTAGTATCGATACTTTACAATTAAGTATCGAGTAGGTATCGGTCAAAAGCAGTGAGTAACTATATTTACTGCTCAAAATACTTTACTTACTGGCCAAAACTACTCATATACCCATGCGAATGTCACTATTTCATTTAAACATCTTAGATCATGTACCTTCTAGATATAAGACTAAAGGTAGAGAGGGCAATAAAGAGGGTAATAGGCTGTTTCACTCGGTTGGGAGCTGCTTCCAATCAATTATGCTCAGCATGTTGGTCATTGGCTGCTTCCACCCACTAAGTGAAATACCCTGTTACTTTCTCTATTGCCCTCTCTTTCTAGCTTACCACGATTTTGGGCATGACAGGCTATATCTAGGAGGTACATGATCTAAGTTAAACATTGTTAAAAAATTGCATTCTTAAAGCATACACCTTCTGGAGGTAGTCTGCAGTAAAGAAATATCATGCCACGGATAGAAAGAGAAGACAATAGAGACTCAGAGTATAGAGGCTATTTCACTCGATTGGTACGATTGGATGCAGTTCCCAATCGAGTGAAATAGCCTCTTACCCTCAATATTGCCATCTCTTTCTAGGGTTCTAGCCACGATTGTTTTCATTCGGTCGGTGTTAACACAGTTAACCTAAAGAGTACTGACATTAGTCGGTGTTTGCTTTAGTTTAAAGCATTTGACTGATTGAAAATGAGGCATCCGAATTCTAAAGTGTGACTATATTTTACAAAAAATGATGACAAAATCGCAAGCTGCGGTTTTGTGGCAATACTTCTAATTCGCATAAGCATTTAAAAAGTCACTGTGATTCGATACGAGTAAGTATCGATACTTTTCAATTGATACAGAGTAAGTATCGATATTTAACGACCGATACGGTATCGAGTCAAAGTATCGATACCTTGGTGGGATCGTTTCATCCCTAGTTTTAAGTTTCAAGACTATGCATTTTTTTATGGAGACTAAATTATTATTTTCTAAATAATATTAATAAAAAATTTTTTTTGATAATATTCTAACTTAAGTGCACCGTATATAAATGCAGACAATTTGAAAACAGACGTCTGAAAATATTTTGATGAAATTCAAATTCCATCTACTTTCAATTAAAGTCCATACTAGATTTCGAATTTCGAATGAGAATAAATAAGTGTTTCAATACCAGCGCATTCACCATATATAATGGTACATTAAGAAGTCTGTTACAAGATTTTTCCAATTTTTTGCAAAATAGGCCTTCCATGTTATTGATGATGAAATTCCAATCTATTTTCAATTAAATTCATCCTAGATTTCGAATAACAAAACTAAAATATTTTAATACTAGCGCCTTCACCATATATTATGATACGTTAAGAAGTCGGTTACAAGATTTTTCTTTTTTTTTTCAGGACCAAACTGGAAGTATATTCTATCAAATGAAAAAAGAATTATCGAAATTGGTTCATAGTAGCCAAAGTCTAAAAAAAATACAACCGATTAGAGAAAAAAGCGCTCATTGTATAGTACATATAATAATAACATAAAAAAGAATCTAAAATCTTCAGATCTAATAAACTTTACAATAGAATTTAATTTATTTTGATGCCAAACTTCTAGAACTTCTATGACAATTCTGAAAAGTCTGCTTCTATAATCACCTTTCGTGACTCAAATGATCAAAATAAAACACAATAAACACTTCTTTCAACTGACTAAGATTTGTAGCAAATTTGATATGACAATTATGATTTCTGGCCCAAGTTGTTGCCGATTAACGGTCGCTAATGTAACTTAAGTGTTAAGAACATTTTGTAGTTTTACAGGGTTCTGTTGTACATCTCAAATAACATCAAACTATACCTGGATAGCGATTGTAACGCTAGTGTTTCCGTAGAATTCAGCCGTGCCTCATTATCTATAATCAAGGATAATCAAGGCGGGGTAGTTCACATACGTTTTTTCTTAGGTTTTTGCGTATTATATTTCAAATTTCAAATGGTGTATTTTTGACTTTTGAATTATATTTCATTCCATTGTGTTAATTTTTATTGCTATTAAGAAGGGGATCTGATTTAAACCCTGAAACCCTTTGATTATTTTAGATATAAAGACCCCATCGCAAGTTGTAACGTGTAAAAATTTAAGGCCTTGTTCGACTAACCTTATGATTTAGTTTGAAGTAAAATGTGCCTTTATTACCATGGTGTTATAGTAGCTGTGATGTTTCTTTGGTAGGTTCTTGGAACTAATTAGTGTTTTAGTAATCCTTGAGCACCTTGCTCATTGTCTGTTCAAGTTTGTACAGCCGATACTACGTAGAACAACCTTTTTCCTCTGTTCGCACTGTAAAGTTCGTGTTTGCCTGATGTTTCAAAACCTTTAACAGTAACGTTTTATTTATTCCTAAAATGTTATCAACTTAAATCTTGTTAGATTAACTCAAATCTTTTACTTAATACTTTATAATTCCTCATGTGGATAATCATTTAATTTAAAAGGTATTGTTTACATCTCTCAGATTTATCGTAGGTTAGGACGGGTACTTGCTCTAAGGGTTCATTTGTCCTCAAGATCTCCCACAGAAACAGTGAAAATGCCGCCTCTGTTGGTCGTTTTGAAAAGGAATAGGTTCATTTTGTTCATTTCTGTTCAGGTCTTGATGCGATGGCCGAACGTTGTCACGCGATGCATACGAATTTATAGACGGTGTTGTTCTGCCAAACGATCGTACAATATTTTATGACTGAAAAAATAGGTCATGGTGTTCGAATCAAGTTAGAAGGTATGCTGATGGTTAAGTAATTTCTAGATTAACAGCCAACCCCCTTTCATGAAAAGGTAAGCGCGGCCATTTTGGTTGAATAAAATCGTATTTTAGGGTGCTACGTATATGGAGATCTTTCTTTGACGTTGGGATCTTTATTTTACGTTGGGATTTTGACTATATTGTAATCGTTCCCCTACGACAGAACGGAGCATATTACTTTGAAGTTGTCCCACTTTATTTTGAAATATTTCAGTGCAACTTAATGTGGTAGAAAGTTATGTATTTAGAGTTTAATTGGTAATTTTATGAAGGGGATTATGTCACGACAGGACATGTGAATTTTGCATTTTTTGCCGTTTATCTGGTGGATTTTTGAAAAGTTACCTCAAAGTTTCCAGTATAGTAAATTCAAGAAATACAGTTTATACTGGTATCTTTTTTTGAACAGATCATTTTTATTATAGAATCATAGTTGAGTATTCTTTTTTCAATTTCACTTTAGTAACATTTGTAAATATATTTTACTTTTGATTTTTTTGTAAAAATGTGAAATTTTTCACTATCATAGAAATAATAGAATTTTAAAATTTAATTATTATAAAGACTGTTGCATTTCTTTTGAACTTTTTTTGTACACCATAGTTTTCATTATTTTTTATTAAACTCTCCTCTATTTACATTTTGAAATTTTTGTATTACAACTGAGCCTATCGATTTGTTAGAGTTTTTTAAAGTGAGCACATGTGAAAATTTTGAACACAGATATTATTCTTTTTGAGAAAACAAAATAGTTCATTCAGGAGGAACATATACAGTATCGATATAGCCGGTATGAAATAACATCACAACCTCATCCTGTTTTTTAGTTTTTAAGGTATCTTCACTTACAGGTTTTTACCCAAATGGCGTCCTTAAGACGGTCAACACCTTTCAACGCCACTCGACACCTGAGAAGTTGCCCTCAATGCAAATCAAATGTATCAACAAAAGCACAGGCCACACGAGTGAGACACAGTCCATCCACTCTCGGCAACTCTCATCAACACTACGGCAACATTAGGGACGGGCAACTGCCGGCCCCTGTTGCGCCACGCAAATATCGAAATAGGGAAACAATGCTTGAGGCCACACACGTCCACTTGCTACCGAGACACAGTTCGTCACCAGGCCTTCTATTCTAATGCGAAAGTATTGCAAGGGATCTGAGGGTTGAAAATAAGACATGAAAATGTAAAACATTTTGTTAATTTTTTCTAAATGTCACAATAGCATCCTTCATGCCGAAAAAAATCATGATAAAGTCGATCCTTCCCTACCGTTTTATGAATATCGCACAAGTGAGAAATATGTCGCTATATACAAGGCTTTCATTTCAAAACTAGCCACACTAAATAACTAATAAATAACACTGCAGTTTTAACCCCTAAGAGGGGGTGAATATCTTTTCTGCAAGTTTAAATACAAAGGAGTATCATGAGATACCTCTTTTTAAAGGTCTTTTTTTGCCAATCATTTCACACATCATTTTTTTAAATCAGATTATTTTTTACAGATTAATGCCACTATAAACTTTCATATTAAAATAATTACTATTTACATTGTATTTGCAATGGTAATGTCGCAGCTCGAACTCCTCCCGCAATTTTTGAACCTTCTCTGGTGTAATCCGCTCACACTCCTCCACTATTTTACGTATAAATTCAGGAATATCGCGAGGTTAAGATTTGTACAACACAGTTTTTAGATGTCCCGATAAAAAAAAAAGTCAAGGAGCGATAGGTTGGGTGATCTTGCTGGCCTGTCCCATTAAGCCAATTTCCTACAGGCAAGGCGTAATGTAGAGATGCTCCGTCCTGTTGGTTTTCTAAAGATTCGGTTATAAGGGAATTTATCACATTTTCTAATAAGTCCAAATACAATTCCCCAGTTAAATTTCCTTCCACGAATAAACGACCAATAATTATATTTCCGAGAATTCCGCCACATACGTTGATTTTCTTAGGATGTTGGTTGCGTTCTTTCCGAAAAACTTGTGGATTAGTATTGCCCCAGTATCTATAATTATGTTTATTGACAAATCCATTTAAAAAAATCCTGCTTCGTCGAAAAACAAATATTTTTAAATCTACCGTTGATATGCATTTCCTCATATTCGTGGCAGACATTGAATGCTTTCTTCCAGCAATGAATGCAATTCATCAAATATTTTTGCCGACATGCGAAAATAAATTTGCTGGGTACATTTTAAGGTCGTTACAGAGAGTCTGATATTCTCTCACATTCTCTCGTGATGCTTGTAGTGGGTTAACCCAAAGACGAGATTTCCGTTTTTTGTTTTCCTTTTTTTTGATGTTTTACCAAATTGTCGTCCATTGAAAGATGGAGAAAGAAAGAGAGATAATTCATAATCATCGAATAATTAAAAAATTTAATTTTGTTATACAACGCAAAGGGAAGGGATTATGGGAAATTGCCGAAGTGTTGCCCAAGTGTTGACGTCGTGTGGCCTGTTCACGGACACAGTGGCGCAACTGTGGAGTTGCCGAAGTGTGGACCGTCTGGGCCCGGCCTAATAAAAATCAATTTTGGGTTTTGATATCTTACTCACACCTCTTAGAGCATAGATAAGAGATAAGAGTAGGTAACTCTCCGTGCAAAAAACATTCACTAGATTACAGCGCTCAAGTGAGTGGTTGAAAAAAGTCGTGAAAATTAAACACGGATTAATACATTGTATTTTTTAAATTCTTAGTCATCCTGATTTATGACTACCAAAATGCAATCAGAAATGCAGGATGACTAATTATTATGTTTAAAATGTTATAAAAGTAAAGGAAATAGTTTATCTTTATTTCAATCGACCTGTTTTGATTGATTCAGGATCTTGCCTTTAACAGTTCTTAGCAGGTGAGATGGTCTCCTGATATCTAAAAATATATTTATATATTAAAAATATAATTAAACTGTAGTAATATTTATACCTCTTCTATTCTTTGCTGTTGATATATTTCCATGTGCAATATTACCAGCAGCTGGTGTTTCTAAGTCCCTCAAAGTAGTTGCAAAAGATAAATCTAAGCAAATATTATCATATTCACTTTCCAAATCAGGGTTACCATTCTCCTTAGTTTTCTCATCTGAGAAATTGTACAATAATGTACTGTACTGACATCAAAACTATTGTGAAATAAATTATGTACCATGATTTCGATTTCCTTCTTGTTAAGCCCCAACAAATCTTTTCTTCTGAGGAAAAGTGAGCTTCATACACTCTGTAAGACATCCTAATTTGTTGGACGTTTTGTTCAACAGTTTACTGCTATTAATCTGGTTGACCCAAATTTGAAGTAGCTGCAAATATATTTCTTTTATTATACAAGATATAAATATTATTTAGTAAATACAGTTACATATTTTCATAAAATTATTTTATTTACCTCAGTTTTTATTGGGAACCGATTCATCACTGAATTTTGACTAGTATTTCCACAAAATGGAACACAGCAATAGATTACCATGATTTTAATTAATACAAAATAAAATGAAATTTGAAAGCAACAACTTAACTTATAACAATTCAAAATTCAATAAACAACAGAAATTAGAAATTGAAAATACTAACAAATTTATCAAAACAGAACACGGCACAAGTTTACCTATAGGTATAGTTACCCGTGCATGTCTTAGAGTTCCCGATGAAAAGCAACCGCCTACCAATTGTGAGCAGGCCCAGTTAGATAATGTTTTGAATTTTAAGATTTCTGATTTTATAAGTACCAGGTCAGTGTCACAAAGTGTGGTATTATTCATACATATTTATAAAAATACAAAATAGAGATGCCACAAATATAATTCAGAAAACAACATAAATGAATAAAATAATTGATAACAATTATTTAATAGCAACCCAAAATGTTCATTCACAAAATAAAACAATTTAAAGTGATGAACATTGCTGTAACTGTGAAACAGGAATTAAGTCCTTCACCAACCACATTACATTTGCTTAGATCTGCGAAAACCGCTCCAAACTCGATTGTTTTATTTTTGTTGTCGAGCAACAACACTTTTATCGAATTAAGTCTAAACAACTCTTAACCGCAGGCAAAAATGTACAATGAAGGTGCATGCAATTTCAAGTATCATCCTTTATTATCTTCACCCGTGAGCTGTAGTGGCGACATCCGGACTGCAGACTGCACACCCGCAATTATCCGGTAGAAATGATCGAGCTTAACCGGAGCTATCAACCTAACACAATTCGCAAAACCTGATATCCGGTCCGGTCGGTTCTTTCCGGTTCCGGACAAACTGCAAACAGGGAGAAACTTTCGGAAGAGATTGCCACCGACTACTCGCATATATATTCCAAACTTATTTTTGTTTTTATTTCGCTGCGGTACGTTATGTTTGAATTGCTTTCGAGGGAAATGCATTTGACGGTGGAAAATGTGGACCTGTATTATACAGGTTGAGTCAACAAGGAAACACTAGAATAAGAAAAAATATATAAAATAGAACTTGTGGAAGATTACAGATATAAATATTAAGCTACTTTTTTGATAATATTACACTGCTAATATATTTATTATTGAAATAGCGAAAAGATTATACAGCCCCACAAAATAAAAAAATTATATACATTTAACCAAACCCTGATATTCTTATGTATATATATACTGAACAGGTGTTATAACTTTGAGAGAAAACTACATTTTAGATTTAGATTGTGCCTGAAAACTACCCCAATATAATTGTAAGAAACTACTCTTAAATCAGAATGATGTCAAGGAAACCGAGGAAAATATTAGTTCTAACTAAAATTTTACCTTTACGGACCATAAAATTGTTTGGAGATATAATTTTCAGAATTTTATTATTATTTTATTTACACAGTATGTCCCAGTGCTAGTCCTAATGACTGTAAAAACTTGATTTGCTTACATACCAAGCAAATTTCACTTGCCAAAGGAATTTTGAAAAAATGCAGATTTTAGAAAAACTAACCTGTTAAAAAATTTCAAAATCCACTGGAAAAAAAATACCAAAAATTAACCGTTATTAAAAAAAATAGATTTATTTCAATTGAAGAAAAAAATCATCAACATATCAAATTAAATGTTCAAATTGTTGACCATTAACTCCCTGATAATACCTAAGACGGTTTTCAAATTCTCGTAACACTTCATTTAGCGTTTGTGGCAGGATTCGTTGTATTTTTCTTTAATTACTCGATATTTTCCGGCTTATTGAAGTAGACTTTCAATTTCACGTAACCCCAAAATCTAACGGGCTTAGATCTGGAGATCTATCTGGTCATTCGATATTAACTTTCTTTCAAATCAATCAATTTGGGAAAATATTGTCAAGATAATCTCGCACTGTTCGCGAATATTGCGGGGGCGCTCCATCCTGTTGAAACCATACCGAATCTGCCAGTATATTGGGGTTTTCACCATTCGGGTAAAGTTCTGTTAAACAGGGTATTATGTCATTTTGTAATAGGTCTAAATACTTTTCCAAGTTAAGTGTTCCCTCAATAAAAAAGGATCCACAATTTAAGTACCCACGATTGCGGCCGATATCGAAAATTTTGCCTGTTTTCTGAACCATTTAAACAAAATGTTGTCTCGGCGGGAAAAACTAGCTTACTTGAAAAGTGCGGGTTGGCATTGCATCTATCCATCATTATTTCGCAAAATTCTACTCTCCGGTACAAATCAGCTTCAGTAAGTTCCTGAACTAAATGAACTTTGTAGGGGTGCCTTGTGTATCTTCTGGAAGATGTTTGGTTTTGTAATTGTCTCTTACGTGGCCAAATTCTAGAATTTTTTTTCTATTTTACTAACTTTCGATCGTGTTATAGGTCGCTCCGGGTACTTCATATGAAACAATTCGCAAACCTCAGCTTGTGTTCGAGTTCTGTCGTCATATCCTACCATCGACAAAATTTTTCAGTTAAACGCTCCATACTTTGAAACTTTGCAACTGCACTTGACTACTACTTATTTGAAGTAAAATTATAGTACAGTTTCTATGGAAATAAACAAGTGTTAAAAACTCCAGCATTAAAAAAAGAGTTTCCATTTATGCTACTAAAATACCGCCAACAATCATAAAAACCAGACATAAATAAATAGGTTCAAACCAACAAACACATTATTTTTACCGTTGTTTTCTTAACTTTAAAAAGAAATGTAATTATTTTAATAAGTGTTAATTTTCGGTATAGTATACCTACTTAGAATTCAATGCAGAATTCAAAAATAAAATAAACAACAAATGTTTCCATTTAAAAAAATGAAGTTGATGGTCGCAATTTATTTCTGGTCCACTCTGTATAAATGAGTTTATCATCACAAAAACCGAAAGCAAAAAAAAACGACGTGTCCGAGCGTTTTTCCAAAACAACAGCATCTGAATTTTAAATGAATTTGTTTCAACCCACGCATTCTCACTGCATATGTTTCTTCTTCCACTGTTCGTTTTTTTTTTGTCATTTACTTACTCGGTTTTTTATTTATAATATTGTGGTTTATTTTTCCTAATTATTTCAATTGTTATTGCCATGAAATTCCAATTGAAAGTTTGTTGGTTGTTATCCATTTGTACAAAACTTCAATGCCGCTTGTAGCATACAATCTTTTATATGATAATAGATTGCGGTAACGTTTTTATCAAATGTAAGTTGTATAAGTTCATCTTGTAATAATTTAGTTTTTCTTCCTATTTCTGTCTGTTGTATTGTCATTCAGTTGTGTTTTTTTACTACCGGTACAGAACAACTCTGTTTTAGCTATTAGCAGTTTGTGGTCTCTCATCTTTTAGTCTGATTTTTTTATTTTCCTCATTAATATGTGGTCCATAATAGATCTTAACTTCCTTGTTCCATTTGTCCGTTTGTATTTGTATACCTCCTTAAGTTAGAAAAAGCCATTTGTTACTTGTAGACTTGAAGATCGTTAGTTTCAAACTATCCTACTAGCCTTTGTCAGTTGGCATTGTTAGATCTTCACCATTTCAGTTGTAGGATCCCAAGACTGACTCTTCCATGTGCCTTTCCTTTTCCGGTTTTAGCTCTTTCATTTTTGTTTCTTCCACTCTGATTTTATTGACTACGATTCATTTTTTTTTGTCTCGCGGGTAGTTGAGATATCACTTTGTCGTTTCTTAATCTCTATTTTCCTTGCTTTTTAGAGTTATTTGAATATTCCATGAACCAATCTCAACCTAGAGATTTTTCTATTTTTTAAGAGCTGCATTTTGGTCTATGTGAGTTCAAAAAACAATTTTGGGAAACAAAATTGTAGGAAATCGAACGTATAAGGATGCAAGGAGAAAAGTTAAAGGCCGATGAAATGTTGATCTTTTTTCTAATACGACCTAGCATATTCCGATTCAATGGAAAAATTTTCACTACTTCACAATTTTGGTCCATATTCAATTTTCCAACTTTCCAACCCCCAAAACAGTGTTAAGCACTTTGAAGTTTGGGGGACTTTTTGGCTGTTCAACACGAAGTTATGTCCAATGTATAATCCGCGTTTTTCTTAGACCTTCTTCAACTGTGCTATATACATAGATTTAATATGTAAATTATTTCGCTCTGAAAATTTCAAATCAATCCAGGAACGGTAAATTCAACTTTCACCAAGAAATATGTTAAGATATCAGTTTTTATGAGTATATAAAAAAAGATAATTTCCAACTGCATAATGAGAAAGCGGAATTGTTGTAATTTATTGACGACATAAAAGGATTAGCAGATAGGAACGGAACTCGGCGACAGACACCCTGGAATGTTCGTAATTAGTTCGTTATTACGCCGCAGGCGAGAAGTTAGAGTCATTTGGACGTTAGACTTGGAAAGGAGTCACCGGCGAAGAAGTAATATTCAAGACTGCTCTCCCGAGCAATATTCTAAATGTTATTTGTCCTTAGCCTGGCAAATTTCATTGAAATTAATTTACACTTCATTTTGTATTCGAGAGAATTCAATTGCAGCGAAAATGGTTACAACGAATCTAATTAAAAGTATTTGAAAAACATAAAAAAACTTATTTGCTGATATTTGAAGATTATGATAATTTTGTCAGCTAAATATTGTTATTGATAGGCTTATTGCCTATTAACAATAACAAATGAATTTGTCATATTAATTTTGGTTTGGCCCAGTTGGAGTTGCTATTTCTCCTGTGGCGGATAACAGAACACCTTCCAAATCCAAATATACTGTACTGGAGATATAAAATACCTAGGGCGAACCAAAAATATCAGAACCCTAGCGCCTGCTCTATAAAGTTCGACTAAAAATGGCGTCGGATCCAAAATGGTCAGCCAAAATTAACGGTCGTCCAATATAATCGAGTTGTATCGATTAGGTGTAAACAACCGAACATACATAAAAATCAATGCATGTTGAGGAAAGGATGTAGTATGAAAAATCATGGATACAATCTCTGCGTGGTAGTTCACACACCTCAGTAAGAGTGAGCCCCAGAAGATACGTGGGGGGGGGTAGTTCTGCTAAAGATGTTTAAAATCTGGTTGTCACAATAAATCAAGGTTGTGGGCATGTAACTTTTTTTCCGTGCTTTTTCGAATTATGCGTTCATTCTGTTAACTATCGTAGAGCGTTAAATTTTAAATTCTGACTAGATTTTTTTTTGTTGTGACCACATTTATACAATTATACAGTGTCAAAATTAAAAAATACATATGAGAGTTTTGTTATACAACTTTATAATATAGGACGTGATAAGTACGTACCCTAATAGTAGTCACCATGGTGGTAAATAAAAGCTAGCCAACATGGGAATCAGTTACAGACCGAAATCATATACCCTTTTTGACATTTTTAAGGATTTTGCCTTTTTTAACTGCTGAATTTTGAACATGGACCCAAAATATGGCCAGATGCTAACCTATTGGGGGCTTAACTTAAGTTTAAAGTATATCAGACGAATTTAATAACTATTGGTAATTATCGCCAATAATATAACAGTAATACTAGAGAAATGTTGCAGAATGAATATGTAACACAAAATAAGTTATTCTACTGTCAACAGGTTAAAGGTGAAAATGTCAAATAACTTTTGAATTAAAATTTTTATTGTTTGTTACTCTAAATTGTTCATCTGCCAGTTAAAACTTGAATACAATTTTAATGTTATTTTATATTACTCTTTTCAGAATTCTTGTAAGAGAAAACTACCATTGTAATATATTCTTATAATCGAATTTTTATAACTTGTCAGATGTGTGACATGGACCCATTTGCTATTTAAAAATACTGAACGCATGGCTGTCATCTGAAAAAGAAAAGGATATACTGTAATGAAATAAAGTGTGAGAGTAATGATATAGGTTCCAAGAAGCAAAATTTAACTACTAATATTATATAGCCAGACATGAAATTTAGGGTATTTGTAATAGCAAAGCGAGCAGGTTTCTTCACAAGGGAAACATCGTTGTGATGTTGTATATGAATAAAGATATTGTAAAAACCGTAAATATCATAGATCTAGCAGGAAAAATATAAGGTATACTTACAATTGAGTGCTAAAATCCAATACGATGATCATAAATTCCAACATTCATTAGTATCGATTAAATCAGTGAAAATCTTCAATTTGTACAGTCAATATCTTCATATCACATTCATAGTAGCTAAATATAAAAAATCATATTACAATCTAATTTAAACAAGAATTAAAGCTAATTTTGGGGAACAGAATTGAAATATCTAAATTTGAAAGTCAGGTACCATTCCAAAAAAGTCAAGGGTCAAAACAGAAAATCAATCACATAAATGGGGAAAAATCTATAAAATTCTTAAAATAGACAATAATTTGAACAGATAAATAGAGTTATAGTTAAATTGATAAAGATTAAGGGGGTAGAACATCAAAAAGTACATGTTAGAGTCAAATCGGTTATCAGGTATTACAAAAAATTGTAAGAATATAACAGCAAAGAGAAAGAAAACCAGTTAAAAATACTTGCAGAGATTCAAATAGTATAATGTAAATAATAATATGTCAAGAACAGTTCAATAAACTAAAAATTTTGGGTATATGAAGAAAGGTATCAAAGGTCAGAATTTCATTTAGAGTCCAGAATTAAATTTTAAAAATTTCAAAAGTGTTAAAGTACATCAAAAGGTACAGAAAGGCGTAAAGAATGCATTTTATAAAGAAAATATCCAGGAGAATCATCTTAGAGAAAAATATTCAAGTTTAAAGAAAATATATTATAACCTAGATTTCAATTGCAAAATGAAAGACTAAAACTGAATTGTAAGACAAGTTATATATATATATATATATATATATATATATCAATAAAACCAATATTTTTCCTAGATTGTAATGATACAAACACAAAGGGTTTAATTAAAAATTTTATTTCAATAATTATGTCACTATAAATGAATTGTCAAAAAGATTCAAATGTTTACGAATTTCTATAAATTACCTCTCATCTTTTGACAATAGTCCAGTCTTAATCCATCAATCCAGCAGTATACATGGACCCACATTTGTCTAAATTATCAAGTAAACTGTAAAATCGTGTATTTTAAAAAAAAGTGCAACGAGTTTTGTTAGCATAAATCGCCATGTTGAAAACTTAAAGTGAAAGTGACAATTCAAACCGAAAAGTAAACGAAGCCGAACCAAGTCATGTGACAAATAATCTTAACTCGGACATATACGAGGAAAGTTTATAATTATATAGAATAAAGACAATTTAAAAAAATTGCAAATACATATTTAAAATAAAAGTAAAAAGGATGAATGTGGAGCAGAGAATGACTACAAATAAATCACAATAAAAAGTTGCAGAGGTAAAAATATCAAACTATTAAAGATCTTTACAAATAATCCAGAACACGACCCAAAGGAGAGAAGAGAAGTTCTATCAGCCGAACGCTTTAAAAACTGATAAAAGGTATTTACTTAAAAACTGTTTTAAAAATAAAAACAATGATGAATGTGTCTTGTTTGAATTTTGTAAATATGTTTGATTATTGATAAGGTTTACTGTTTTATAATTTTATGATTTAGTAAGTAGGTGTATGTAATATATAAAATAAGTAATATGGGTAATTTCTAATTTTGAATAACTCCACATTTCTGAACAAATATAATTAGAGAATTGGATTAAAATAATTGTTTAAAAAATAATCAATGTTTGAAAAAAGTATGTGTTTAATTTCAAAATATTCAAGAAAATTTATAATATAAATATTCTAACTATTGCTCCAGAACATATGTAATTTAAAAATGCTAATGATTGCTAAAATGAATTTTAAAATAAATTGATAATTAAAATCAAAACATTTCATTCATTCATTAAAAAAAAACAATTAATTACTGTTAATCATAATAATAATTACAATCATTACAATTGGCAACCAACATAAGGCAAAGATAAAAATTAATAAAAATAAATAAAATATCAATTAAAAATTCAATTATAATACATATACAAACAAAAAACTCTTACTATGTTCAATAGGACGCAAAACTAAGAAAATTCAAAATAAATTTTTAATATTGTCCATGCAATATCGGTTCGTTCAGTCCTACAGAAATATTAAAAGGAATTAGATTGAAAAGAAAATATTTGTGACATATTTATAAAATGCATTGCGTTTTTAGTTAATATATTTTAAAAAAATCGATGTTTTTTAAGATAGAATGTTAAAAACTATTTACATACTATTTAGGAATAACTTAATAAATTGTAACTTCTGTTTTAAGCGCTAAATTATTCAGAAACACATTAGTTATAAAATTCAAAGTTAGAAAAATGTAGGTACTTACACAATAAACTCCAATATTTAATTAATATTTTCAACACAAAAACTTCACCAAACTGCACGTTTTAATCCAGCTTTGTAAAAATCTTAGAGTTTTAAATTCTTTTTTTTTACACTACTATGGCTCTTTCTAAAAAATATTGTAAGGGTTTTTGATTTAATTTCATGTGAACTGCTATTCCTCAAAATACTTAGACTCATACCATTTACCCCACCCCATGTACAAACAGATAAAAATATTTGACTCCAATAAAAATAAACAAAAAATAAATTCATAACTCCACATGTAATCTCATGTTATTTTCTTTCTGAAAATACTTTTTTATTACAGTTTTCCATTTTTATTTGTATCAAAAACAAACCCGCTTTGACCCCCAATCTGACAACTTGCTTATCTCTTCCCTTAACCGTTGATCTCTTTCGAAAACCAACGGATAGTAGGTGTCACACCCTTTCAGTTAAAGCAACGGAAATAACATAAGGAAACGAGTAGACAGGATCGGACAGAAACATGAGGCAATAGACAGGAGCAGACGTATCCCCGTTCCCGATGGACATTATATCTGACAAGTGACCGCCAACGATTGCCGAGGAATCCTAGCGGCAAATACCGAACAGGCAACCGAGAAACCGACAACCGACAGGATACGTCTCCGAAGTTTTTCTGCTTCGTAAGAATTATGTGTTCAGTGGAATTTTCATCCGAAAGACATGCTAATAGATTTTGGAGATTTGGATTTTCATAGCTTCTCGTCAAAAATCTTTTAACACTGTTTCAATATTCAATAAAAAACTCCTCGTCATTATCAATTAATTACTAATAATTCATTTAAAAATGATGTGTGTTTTTGTGTATTTTGTTTTGTTTATTTATGGTAAACAACTAAAATGAAATTATAAACAGGATCGTATTTCAGTAAATATTCTGTGCAGGTTCTAGTGAAGCAGACAGTTTTAAACGCTAATTCCAATTTGCATCTATCCACTTTAAAGATTACTTGAATAGAAATTAAAATCAACAATTTAGATAGAGAGGGAGTGAGAGAGAGAGAGCGGAAATACCTGAATTTTTTACATTACTTTCAGTTATTTGAAAGCTGATAATGAAAGAATGTATCAAAACTTGGTTCAAGAAAATAAACTAGTGTGATTTTGAAGATTATTCGAAAGGAATAAGAATATAAGAAAATTTCAGACTAAAGCTGTAAATCATGAAATTTTACATCAAAATCATATATTAACTTGTTTGGTTTCTGAAGGTTATTTGCGGCATATGTTCTCGAATATGCGAGTAAGTATAAGAGTCAGCAGACACGATGAGGGGAGATGTGAATCTGCCAAAACATCGTCGTTTAGGCCGATGAATTCCCAAATACCACCTGATAATGCCTCAAAATCAGGTGTCGAAACCTCGAGTATTTAATAAATTTAGACGCAGTGCTCACCTAGAACCAGTCTAGTTTATAATTATGATCGCGAAAAATCGTTTATTTAAATAGTCACAGTACCAGTGCCTATTGTGGTGACAAGGGTTAACTTACTCTCTTCGAGGTGTCATTCCTTTGTACGCAAGACAATATATATTATATATAAATATAATATATATTGTTTCTGGTTAGGGAACGTTCATCAGTTGCGCTTCCCACAATTGAATGTCCTCTCGAACACTTCTTTATGCATTTGATGCATTTCGTTAAATTTGAAGACGCGAGATGTAAGACCTAGATGTCGGTCTTACATCTCGCGTCTTCAAAGGGTTAACTTATCGACATATTCTTTATTAAGATATGTTTCACCATTTAAATCCAGTTGAAAAAACAAGGTCCGAGTACTTGATATTTACAAATTCCAGGGCATCAATTGAAACGAAAACGAACCCCCTAAAGTGTCTAGGTATATTGATTCCAAATATGTCCATAATTTCTGTTGAAGACGCAAGAGTTTGAAAACGTACTTTCGTCAGTTCAAATAATGGTTTTCCAAAGATCTCGAGTACCGTCACTATCTGAGAGAGTGCCAATTGCAATACTCCATTCTTCTATCGGAATCACCTGGGTATAAGCTCGTTGATCGAAAGCCATTCGCCTGTAGGCTTGTCGTCATGCACTGCCAAAATTCTTGGCAACCGTGTGCGTATCAATTCTGTCTCGAATTGTGAACACCAATGAATTTTCTGGGTCGATGTAATAGTGTGGCTTCTCTTCTCCAAAAATCGTCTAATCCGTGTTTAATTCTCAATTTTTTTCACTTGAGTTTTGAGTTTTTTGTCGATCATTTTGGACTCTTCGTAATTTAAACCCAAAGCAACCTTTGCAAACGAATGGAAAAGGGGTTTATCGTTTTTCGTAGATACTGATCTGACTGCAACCTAAAATGAGTTTAGCGTGTCAGATAAAGATGTGTAAACTCCACCCATAAGAATGAGATCTAAATCGTCCATAACATCCTGAAAATACTCTAGCTTCATTTTGTACTAATCACTGTTTCTGTCACTGTATTTGTAAGTAGAATCTGGATCCTTTACAATAATGCCTTCTTTCTCATTTTCAAAAAAGCATCAATTATTTCTTTTTTTTTACCAAACTTCTTTTACCTCACTCAAACATATTGTATCTGTTTGAGATTTTCAAAGACCTTATTTAATACTTTTAGCCTTTCTTTCATAGGATTGTTTGTGAGAACCTTGTTGTTTATTAATATAGTGGTTGGTACCAACTGTCTTTGATCAGATTCTTTACATCTTATGACATTCCTTTGCAGCCAAATTTGTTGGTTTTTTTATTCCACAGCATCATTTCTCAATCTAATATGGCGTGAAAATACCTGCATCATTGATTTTCCAAACAAACAAAAAAATAAAATAGACCTGTTTTAAAATATCTTCCAACTTTATTTGATTTGAAGTATTTTGAACTAGAGAAGCGTTTAAAAAGTGTCAAATCATGCTTCAAGTTTTCCATAATCTGGATAATTTCGATATACTGGCACGTGATCGCCGCTGTATTTTCCTGGAAATGATGGAGGTAGTGGAGTGGAATAATTGATGTGTATTCTGTAAGACGGGCTTAGTCTAGTATGAAATGAGCTCAGAGCTCGTGCTGACGTTTGTGAACGGAAAATATTATGCTTCCATGAAATATAGAAATGAACTAAATCGTTCATCATATAAATTGAATCAAGATTTCAATTTACTAGAATAAGATAAACGACATTCATGAATTACGTTGTGATATTTATGCAAATAGGGTCAATATTAACCGTGCACTGCACGTACTTGTATTTAATAGAACGTCTGACACGTTTAATAGTTGATAAATGACATTAAACATCTATAAAATATCTAATAAATACATTAACAAAAGCAAAAACTATCTTCAAAAAAAGTAACTTAACTAAAAAGCATTAAAGAGTTATTATTAAAAATAAAGGTAGTTAACAAAATTTATATTCTTTGTCAAACCTAGTATACAATTTTTAGTGATGTGGCATAATTAGATGCATTTTATAATTTCAATTACTACTGTTTAATAAGAGTCTTAGACAACAAAAAACTCATATTTGCTGACAAACCTCGTATATAGTTGAAAAAGTGACATGTAGTGATTTCAATATACGTTTCTGACTATGCAAATCTTTTTATAAGGAATAACTGTTTCTCGAAATAATATTCATATGAATCCAACTTATGAAGACACACTGTATATACGGACCAACTGAGAACCTCCATCTTGAAGTTGATTAATTGACATTTATTTCGATTTAATGCCAATCTACTGACAATTTATTACAATTTTTAGTGATACAGCATAATTGGACGCAGTTTAGATATTAACAAAAATGAAGGTACTTCATTTTTAAGAAAAATTCCTATTTGTTGAAAACATCGCCTATAGTTAAACAAGTGCCATGTAATCATTACAGTATACGATTTAGGCCATGCAAATATTTTTATGAAGAATAACTCTTTCTCTTATAATTATTAATAAAAAGAATCGTTTGCTTTATGAACACACACTGTATATACAGTGTAATTGAAAATCGTCACGTTAAGTTGATTAACTGACATTTATGTTGATTAATCCAATTTATTTTCAATTTATTATATATCAAGTTCCGTACAGAAACATTTTCATAATTTAATACCAGCACTTCTTCCAAACTAATATATAAGAAAGTTTCTAAAAACCGGTACAAACTATGTTATTGAAAAAATATGAGACCACTTTGGGATCCCCAAAAACAGGATCCAGTATAAACGGTAGAAATTCCTTTAGCCGTTTGCAAACATAAAAAAATAGATACAGACGAATTGAGAACCTCCTTCTTTTTGAAGTCGGTTAAAAGTATACGTGAAAGTGTATTGAAAGTACTTACTTTACTTTCTTGAAACTATTTCTTGTTAAGAAACTAAGTACGATAATTTAGTGTTGAGGGCAATTCTACTGAATGTATATCATTCTAAAAAAAAAACAAAATTTTAACTAATAAACAGAATTGCTGATTTATTTTCAGTTTTCAAAAATTCGATAAGGGAACCCCTTATAGAATCATTCTTGTGTCCGTCAGTCTGTCACAGTCTATTTTTCACATGAGTATAAGAGTCTGGTGACCTAATCAAGAGGACATCACCCTAATGAAAGAATTCTGCTCAAGTACTTATGGAGAGGAAATTTTATAAAATTCAACCAGTCCCCTTTATTTCCTTAACTATTAAGTCAAAAATTTTGAAAAATATTTTTTAAGGGCATTATGTAAATTTATCAATCTATCTTGAGGAATACGATATTTGTTTTAATTTTTTAGAATAATTTTGTTTAAAAGATATTAATGAAATATTAACGAAAATGATTAAAAATCAACCCTCTCTCCCTGTTTATTTCGAAACTACTGGGCCTAAAATTGTCAAAAAGTAGAAAACTAGGGCTTCTCTCAAAGTTTGCACAACAGTTTTCACTTTAACTCTTAACTTTGATAGAGGCCCACAAATATTAATTTTGAGCGGCAAATATTAAATTAAATGAACAGTAAAACGTTCGACTTTTTTCTGGTGCATCATATAGTACATCAAATGTTTCTATCGTTCATGGATTAGGCTTCGCCTGTTTCTACACTTCTCTTAATGCCACCTTTTTATAGGTCTTCGCAGAGTTATTCTTCCTTTGTTTAGGTAATCTATTTTCATTTAAATTGATAGGTTACAGTTATATGAACAAAATGTATGCTCTGACTTAAGCCAAAATGCGTTTAATTAAGTCTTTATCGTTTTGTCGGCTATACAACACAATGTGCTATGTGCAGTATGTAGTTCATCGTCTGCACCTCCCAATAGCTATTTCAATAGCCTGTTGCTGGCTCTATTGCCCTCTTTTTTGCTCTTGTCATTGCAGGTTTCCTGCTACCTGCATATGCTCTAAGTAAAACACTTGTTTAATGAAAACCGAGAGTAATCATTATAATGTGTTTGTGCCCCAGATTGTCAGATTTAAATTTTGAAAAAAAGTCATTGAAAGTAGAAATATCATTTTACTCATGTTCTATTTTCATTTTTCATTAAATGTGTGTGAAATATATATGAAAACTTCTAAGAAACATGCCCAAAAATGGGTGAGCGCATGAAGGTATTCGATTGGTAATGGAAAACTCGATTGTTGAGTGGTAATGCTGACAATAATTAGCCATAGTAACCGGGAGACTCTGACACAGGGGCGAATCTAGAATTGACCTGAGGAAGGGACGCAAAATGAAAATTGTTATAATAAGAATATTACTTGGACCTATACTACTTCAGTTTAACAAGTTATTGCTTTCCTGTCTACTGTTTATCATCATGTAACTTAACTCTTTCAGTTTATTAATCTACAGTTTAGTCTATACTATTATTAATACTTTTTCCTTTTTTACAAAGCTTCAGGAGCCCCCTGGCTGGATCCGCCACTGCTCTGACATACTGTGAAAGAATCTAACCGCCAAAAAACTTCTGTATAAGGCGGTTAGGTACATTATTATTATATCAAATGAGAATCGTTTATTTGTTTATCAATTTATATTCAATCGCTTTCTTGGAGAATGTTTTTGCTTAAATTTGTGAGTTTTGCGTTTTTGGAACATCTCCCGTCAAAACTCTACAACTTCAAAAGTGACGGACATGTGATGTGTGATCGATTCTGGGCTCATTTTGTTGTATTTTTAACCGACTTCCAAAAAGGAGGAGGTTATCAATTCGTCGCGTATTTTTTTCGCTTTTTTTGTATGTATGTTACCTAATTTCTTCTCCTGTGGGGCACCGTTTTGAATGAATATGGTCTTGTTTAATAGAGTATATATCCGGATTGGTGAAACTTCAAATTTTGGAAGAGAATTCTATTGGTAAAGTGATAAAATTTGTGAATGAACACATGCGTGCATGGAAATCGACCAATATCCCTAATATTTTAGCCAATTTTTCGATAACTCCTTATGGATGTGTATAGTTTTTTAACGTTTAATCTATTAAGGAAGATCCTTAGATGATCTCATATACTTTTCTGCGACGTGCAACTTGCAGTTTTGCAGAAAATCGCCGAAAATTCCAAAATTCTATCAAAAATTTTATCGAAATGACATAACGGACATTTCCTCATAAATATTTTAATTCCAACGCAATAGTGCGGTAATTTTAGGCAATGGAAGTTTTAATTGCGAATTTGAAAATTTTGCATGTACATCTCAAGCATATAGGTAGTAAAGCATAGTATTTTCGGCTCCTTAAATCAATGAGTACCAAGCTTGTTTTGTTTGTATGCCAGGCAAATTTTTCCATTTTGCGAAGATGGTGCTTTTGGTTTACATATTCTCCCGGCCTAATAGAAAATTCAGTGACAACACATGTCAAACTTTAAACTGCTATTTGGTACGTTTATAGACAGGGTGTTTAGTTATAGCAAACAAAATCACAAAGTAAAGTGATAGAAGGAGTTGCATTTATATGAAGATTGAAATATAGGACGGACTAGAATGATAGCAGTCCGCAGGCAGCCGTATATACAGGATGGTTGGAATATAGGGTAGACTGGACGTTTGGTGGTATAAAAATGTTGGAAAAAATGTGAAATTAAAATTATATAGGGTGATTAAAAAACTGTTATATGATGAGGACATAAGCAAATCATATACAGGATGGTTGAAATATATACTGCAGTTGAATTATATTTATACAGTGTGATTAAAAAATATTTATTTTATAGCCCATAAGAAGTTGCATAAAGTGTGGAGAGGAATTAATGTTACACAGGACGATAATGTAAAATGTAAAAAATGAACTAATTTATGGGCTAGCCCACAAGGAGTTATTACTATAGTTGAAATATAGGACGGCTTTGACTCCGTAAATATGGGATGGATTCTACTCCGTCCTATAGTTAAAAGGCAGCTAACAAATTTATGCTTGTCCGTGGTAGTCGTATGTACAGGATGGTTGATACATAGGTTGGAGTTGGAATTATCTATGGTTATACAGGGTTGTCAAAAAAGCTGAAAAAGGTTTACATAGTCCATAAGGCATATATATTTTGAGGCTTATTAAGTCAAAGCGTACTAGTACATTTTGTTCGTAAAGATTTACCTGTCAATTTAAATGAGAAAGTATCATTGTGTAATGTTGAGGCTTTCGATGTTACTGGTTCTGTCTATTAAGTTATACATACAAAATAAAAAATAAAGAATGAAAACTACCTGAGTTCAAAAATACTAAAAGTTGAAAATAAAACATTTAAAAATATATATACCAACTTCTACTATATCTAAAAAGCTAAAAATAATTATAACAAAATACAAGTCCAGCAAATAAATAACGCATTCAATGTTGTTAGGTACCTACCCAGGAAGTAAAAAATGTAAACATTAAAAGGTGCTCATTCTGTACAAATTAACTACCCACCAATCTAGTATATTTTTGAAGTTGCCAAGCAACAATTGTTTTGAGTTATAGGTGAGATGCTCACCGGCTTCAAAATTATATATTGGTATATTAATTTGTACAGAATTTTTAATGTTTACATTTTTTACTTCCTGGGTAACCTAACAACATTGTGTTTATTTTTTGCAGACTTTTAGTATAGTATCGGTTTCATGTTTTATTTTCAACTTTTTAGTATTTTTATGCTCTACAATTAACCATTACTCTCACAAAAATTAGTTTATCTTGCTTTAGTTGTTTATAACAAAGTGAAGGATCCACAGTTGCGAGTGGAAAACCAGGCAAAATATTACTACGAGTTGTTCTTAATCTGATAGAACAGTCGGTATCTTGATAGTATTAGCCTAATTTGGAGCATCATTTCGGTAAAACGTAGGAACATAGTGCATTCGACTGCATTATCTCAATTTGAATTTGTTCTTTGCTAAAATAGCTCACATATTCTTAACGACAACTTCGTCGACGAAAGTACAAAAGCATCTGAGCATACAAAAGCACCATTTTACAAATTGCTTATGTTGCACAGAGCAAAGCTCGAACATCCGAGGCATTTCTGGCAAATATCGCATCTAATTTTCACTTTTAGCCCGATGTATTTGCGGCAAAAAAGCAGATTCGCTCGAATAGAGTCAGACTTAATCAAGTCTATTCAACTGACACGTCTGCCTGCCTAAAATCTTCCTCCATCAGAATGGGATAAGAGGAGTCAAAGGTAACGGTGAGCTGAATGAGAGTGAATTACAACGATTTGAATTTAGATTGGCGAAAATGAGGTAGATTGGGGGGATGCTAGAGAGATTTGAGGGTAAATTTTGTCTAGCATGAACATGGTGAAATTAATAATTTATTTTATAAATAGATTGGTTTTCGCGGGAAGGTCTGACTCCATTTTAATGGCGCAATTTATTTTTAGCTATTCGGCATAAGAAAATCTTGTTACGTTACGCCGTATTATATTCATAAACCCGCAAAGAACGTTATAGGTTTGATTGCATGTATTTTAAATAGCCTATATACAATAACTTTTCTTGCTAGAGTTGACTTCGAATGTTAACACCAACGGATAGGATTTTCTGTAAACACGTTATTATTCTGTAACATTTTTGGATAGGCTTCTGGGTTTTCGTAAAATATTCACTTATTCTAGTTTCTTGACAGGCGATTTGCTGGGTGGAGTTCTAGACAGGTTAAAGACATGGTATGTGTAGAGTCTTTCGAGCATTGATTTGCGTATTGTAGTCAGTCGTGATTTCGTCTTGAAAGGTTGCCCTGGAAGAGAGGTTATGATGGTGAAATGTGGTGATAGATGTCTAAAGTGTTATCTGGGCAATCAACCACCGTTGGTTCCGTTATTGGATTTGTGATATTTTTGGATTTTAACGGAAACCATACTCATGAGGACATTCGATATGATACCGGTTTCAGCACGTTTAATTGATGTTTCTTTAGCCGATCTGACATTTGCAGTACTCTCATGCCTTCCTGGATAACTGGTCAGAACATGTATGTAAGGCCCATCCAAGCTTGTTATCAGTGTAATCAACTTCACTTAGTTTGCCGAAATTTTGGCAAGTCTTGTAATTGAACGAGTTCCATTTTGGTTTATTGGGAACCGGAATCGTTGGTTGTCGTATACCAACGACGGCGTATGTTTGCTTCGATTCTACAGAGGACAGCTGAGTGTTGTGTCATCGCATTTGAACAAGGTACATTTGTAAGTTGTTTCAGTGTGTTTGTTTTGCTCATAATTTACTTTTCACATTTAGAATTGGTTTTTCCGATTAACATTTTGAACTTTTTTAAATTTAATAAAGAACTTTATTATTTTGTCAAACTTTTGACTGTTAATTTGCTCATATAAATTTGATTTTTATGCATTTCCTGTAGTGTTAAATTTTGAATACCATTTCATGATTATTGATTTATTAGATATTCATAATATTTGGTATTTGTGAAAGTGCCGTGAGAGCTCGAAACGTCGAATTGTTAATTGAATTATTTTGGATGTTTTAAAGATAATATTTGTTTCTAGATTTATGAAATCATTATTGATTTTTCTTGAAGTTTAAATGTAATTAAACACTTTTGTCAGTAACTGAATGTTTTTTGGCTCTTAGATTTCACAATAACAGTCAGTTATTGGTTTTGATATAATTTTGAAATTATTTACAGTTTAGAATGTCATTATTGACTTTGATATTATTTTGAATATTGTGCATTCAAGTATCTCATTTCTGATTTTAGATATATTGTGCATGGATCACAACAACATTTGAAGATTTTTATTACAAGTTTTGATAACATCTGTTTATTTTGTCTAGGTTCACTTGATCATTAATTAATTATTACATTTGTTGATTTTGGTAATTGATTATTACATTTGTGATTCTGGTAATAGTTTGGACTTAGTGTATCAGGTATGTAATGTTGATTCTTGGTTGAACTATAGATATGTGTATGTAGGTACATGAAGTTGGCTACAGGTCGACTTGTGTTTGATATTTTTGCAGTATTGTATTGAAATAATTTACAGTTCATTAAATTATTTACTGTTTTATGAAGAGTTTTATTGAAGTAGGTTTGTTGTGACCTAACTGACAATATACTGAGGTTTTATTAGCCATGGAGTCCTTATCTATAGGTTTCTTCTAGCCGCGGAGGATTGGTAGGTTATCTTAGGCGGTTAGCTGGGGTAAAGAGGCAGAGAATCTACCTGGCGCCTAGAACATCTTTATATTGGAAAGTTAACTTACAGATGGCTTGGCCCTTGTTTGTTAACCCACTCCCGTCTCCACTGAAGCTGCACCCTGGTGTGTCAACGTTTACCACATGGGCCTTAATAAGGTGGTAGGTTTGCCATTACATCTAGGCATTAACCAAACGTTTTTTGACATTACAGACTAGAAAAAAAAAAAAAATATATATATATATACAAAGTTGCTTTAGCTAAACGCCACCATTAATTTCTGTTGGCTCTCCACTGCTCTATGCCCATAAAACGCAGATCTTCTCCTACATTGCCCAGCGATCTTCTCCGAGGTCGTCCTTTTCTTTTCACATTTAAGTTTGATCTTTCTTATGTATAGGAAATATGACTGCTGTTGTCCAATTGTTATTATAATCGATCGATAGACGTGGTCCTGTCGAATAGTTAATTCGTTCACCAGATTTAACGCATCTCGTTTTTTTTTCTTTGGAAATACTTGAAGTTGGACAACCTAAAAACCAGAATTTGTACTAATTTGCTAGAAAAACTAAGTAAACTTCCCGTATCTCGTCATCTCCCTGTTTCTCTTTCTCTTTCCTTTATGTGCCTTTCTTGGTAATGGACATAGATCTCAGGAAAATTAAAATATTTGTCACTATTTTGTTATCATTCAAGTATTAATCTTGAAGTGTAATTTATTTCTTAATTTAAATATAAATGCAAAGGAAGGTTCAATCTAATACATTAAAATAACCTAACCTAACCTACCTATCTGGTTAAGAACTTAGAGTTTCACCAAATTAGCTATATGTCAACGTATTCTCCTTAGATGATTACTTTTTATAACTAAGTCTTGTATGTTCACAAGGTACTCAGACATTCTTTCATAAATAATAACTTTGATACAAAAACAGAGACAAGCCTGTAACGCAATTAACTTATCATTTGGTACTAACTTTTCGAGATTTTTCAATCCATTGAACGCAAGACAATATACTGTTTCTAATCGAGAACCTTCATCAGTTGCGCTCCCCTCAACTGATTGAATTCTCGAACAATTATTTATGTATATACTCCTGAAATTGCTGGATGTCGGAATTTATTTCGGGATAAAATATTACATTTGGTTTCACATTCAAAGTATTTTGACAATACCTAATACCACAAAACGATACTTTTTTATTTAGGGACCATCCATAAATAATTTAAGATATTTTAGGGTGGGTTTGAAAAGAATTTACGGAAGATTTTTTTAATATTATTTTTTTATTGCTTATGATTTTTATTTGCCTGAATTAACAAATAACAATATCTGTAGAAAAATTGTAATTCTACTTGATTAAACATTTTCATAAATAAATATAACATTAACTATTAATTAAGTATATAATATCAAAGCTCTAATTTATTATATGCATTTACTTACAATAGCATAAGAAAAATTTTAAATATTTTACTGGTAAACATCTAACGGTCTAATTCTACGAAAACTCTGGAAGTCCCCCTAGTCAGTTTTTATAAATCCCTCACTTACCTAACATAAAATAATGTAATTCCTACGAATATAATAACTTACTAAATCTTATATGGGGGTAGGTTAAATTAGGGTGTTTGAAGGGAATTTTACATAATGTTTTACTTATTACTTATAACTTTTATTTGCCTGAATTAACAATTATCAATATATATAGAAAAATTTTAAATCTACTTGGTTAAGCATTTTCATTTATAAATATAATTAACCCTTAATTAAGTATATAATATCCAAACCCTTATTTATATTGCAATATAGTCCGTTTTTTATCTCAAAGCGTTTGTTGTCGTACTGAAATGAAACAGGGTCGGCTTTGGGTAAATTTCGTAACAATATTAAGCATTTACTAACAATACTTTACTCGTAAACATCTAATGGTCTAATTCTATGAAAACTCTGGAAGTCAGTCGGTACCCATATGTATATATACTTAAATGTTTTTCCTGATTCCCGCTTCCTCCAGATCTTTTCCACTTCCTCTAGCCAATTTGCCTAGGTCTTCCTCTTCTTCATTTTACTCCATCGGTTGTCGGACATTCTTGCAATGTGTGCTAGACTCGTCCTGGCACTTAATTCCTCCAATTTGCTTAATATTTTACGTTCCCAAATTGTCCAAGTCTCGCACGCATAGGTGACTGGGTTTTATTGTTGTTTGATACACCCGTAGTTTTGATTCTCGTGTTATATTTATAGCCCTTAAAATACCTAGGTATTCAAAATTATCTACTTTCTCTAATATCCTGTCCTGTTCCTATCGACGTTAATAATAATAACAATAGATACATTACATTATACAATATATATACATCATTTGATCCTTAAAAATTTTCAAAATGAATTTCTTACGTAAGGAATGGGGGGGGGGTGATTGTGTGTCTTACATGGGGGTGGGTGGAGGTGAGGAAACCGACAAAATTAATGTTTCCTAATTTTTGGATGTTCCCTATGCTCTTAAAGTCCTATGAAGTATATGCTCTAAAGTCCATTATTTTTGTGCATTTGATATTAAGGAATTTAATAATTATAACAAAATACAACTCTAGCAAATAAATAACACATTCAGTGTTGTTAAGTACCTACCCAGAAAGTAAACATTAAAAGGTGCTCATTCTGTACAAATTAATTACCTACCAAACTAGTATATTTTGAAGTCGGTGCCAAGCAAATCTAAAATCCTTCATTCCGTATTTATCTAGTACTTCATCAAACTTGATTGTTGCTTGGCACCGACTTCAAAAATATACTAGATTGGTAGGTAATTAATTTGTACAGAATGAGCACCTTTTAATGTTTAGATTTTTTACTTCCTGGGTAGGTACCTAGCAACATTGAATGTGTTATTTATTTGCTAGAGTTGTATTTTGTTATAATTATTTTTAGCTTTTTAGTTATAGGTGGAATTCGGTTATATTTTTTTAAATATTTTATTTTTAACTTTTTAGTTTTTTTTGAACTCAGGTAGTTTGCATTCTTTATTTTTTATGTTATGTGTATAACCTTAATAGACATAACCAGGTAACATCGAAAGCCTCAACATTACACAATGATACATTTTCATTTAAATTGGCAGGTAAATGTTTACGAACAAAATGTACTAGTATGCGTTGACTTAATAAGCCCAAAATATATTTACACCTTATGGACCACGCCATGTAACCTTTTTTCAACTTTTTTGACAACTCTGTATAACTATAGATAAATCCTCTCCGCCCTATGTACCAACCATCATGTACATACGACTAGCCACTGACAAGCATAAATTTGTTAGCTGCCTTCTGTAAACTATAGGACGGAATAGAATCCATCCCATATTTACGGAGTCAAATCCGTCCTATATTTCAACCATAGTATATAACTCCTTGAGGGCTACCCCATAAATTATTTCATTTTTAACATTTTATATTATCGTCCTGTGTAACATTAATTCCTCTCCACACTTTATGCAACTTCTTATGGGCTATAAAAGAAATAATTTTTTAATCACACTGTATAAATATATTTCAACTCCAGCATATATTTCTACCATCCTGTATATGATTTGCTTATGTCCACATCATATAACAGTTTTTTAATCACCCTATATAATTTTAATTTCATATTTTTTCCAACATTTTTATACCACCAAACGTCCAGTCCACCATATATTCCAATCGTCCTGTATATTCGGCTGCCTATTGACCACTATCATTCTACTCCATCCTGTATTTCAATCATCATATAAATGCAACTCCTTCTATCACTTTACTTTGTGATTTTGTTTGCTATAACTAAACACCCTGTGTATAAACGCACCAAATAGCAGTTTAAAGTTTGACATGTGTTGTCACTGAATTTTCTAATAGACCGGGAGAATGTGACATGTGACAACCAATAGGGCCGTCTTCGCAAAATGGAAAAAATTGCATATAGCAGGCAAATACCTATTTGCCTGCTATACAAACAAAATGAGCTTGGTACTCATTGATTTAAGGAGCCGAAAATACTATGCTTTACTACCTATATGCTTGAGATGTACATAGAAAATTTTCAAATTCGCAATTAAAACTTCCATTACCTAAAATTACCGCACTATTACGTTGGAATTAAAATATTTATGTCATTTCGATGAAATTTTTGATAAGAATTTTGGAATTTTCGGCGATTTTCTGCAAAACTGCAAGTTGCCAGTTGCAGAAAAGTATATGAGATCACCTAGGGATCTTCCTTAAAAGATTAAACGTTATAAAACTATTCACATCCATAAGGAGTTATCGAAATATCGACTAAAATATTAGGGATATGGTCGATTTCTATGCACGAATGTGTTCATTCACACATTTCATCACTTTACCAATAGAATTCTTTTCCAAAATTTGAAGTTTCACCAATCCGGATATTACTCTATTAAACAAGATCATATTCATTCAAAACGGTTCACCACAGGAGAAGAAATCAGGTAACATACATACAAAAAAAAAGTAAAAAAATAATAGGCGACGAATTGATAACCTCCTCCTTTTTGGAAGTCGGTTAAAAATAGGATATCTACTCTAAAGTCCAGTATTATTCTAGTGTTATTCATATTGTTATCTGATATTGAGATAAGTATTCAGTATTGTGTGTTGTCACAACTCAGAGTCAAGTGTGATTTTTATATAATTAAATTGTCACATAAGAATGACAGCTCAAATAAATACAATTCTAAAGCAAGCACTTACCACATTCACATGCAAATCAAAACTCTTTAAGTCTAATTTTAATATTTTGAAAACATTGCTGGATAAAATAACTGCAGAAGAGGTAAACTTAAATCCTCAGTTTTCTCAAAAAATATACTGGAATCAACCAAGCAAAGCTCCTGTTTCTTATGTTGATATTTATAAAGATACAAATGTTACCTTGGGAATATTTGTACTAAAGCCAGATGGACAACTTCCTCTGCATAATCATCCTGAAATGCATGGTCTGATTAAAGTATTGATGGGCAAAATAAAAATAACAAGTTATTCATTAAATACAGATAAAACAAAGGCAATAGGTGGAAACATTAAACAAACTAAGATTCACAAAAAGTCTTTAATAATAGCCGAACATGTATCGACAGAAGTTATAGATGTAAACAGTAAGTCATGTTTATTGGATCCCAGTTATAAGAATTTGCATAAAATAGAGAGTGTAGATGGCCCAGCAGCTTTCTTAGATATATTAGCACCCCCATACATGACACAAATACCAAACAGTGGTCACAGGCAGTGTTCTTACTACAATATTTTAAGTCAGCCAGCTCCACATGTGTTTTGGCTACATGAAATTCATTCTCCTTCTTGGTACTGGTGTGATATAGATTCATATACAGGTCCGGATATAATAGTGTGAATATTTAAAATAAGTTTAAATATATTATCATCTACTGGTGGCTTTAGGAGAATATGTTTGGTTATAGAATAAACAAATTATAAATATATATGTGTAATTTTAAGAACATTGTGTTCATCTGAAATTTATTTTCTATAAGAGGTAACTTTGAAATATGAGTTAGAATGATTTAAATGCTACATTTCCAAAATGTATATTGTGAACATCTTTATGATTATTATTATTTACTTTATAATATGAACTTGGCTACCACACAAATGTAATGGTAACGTTGCCCTTTTTTTGTTGTATGCTGGCTTCTGACGTATGTTAGGTCTTTAATTTAATGTTGTGACCAACAGAGAATTAGAATTTTTATTAGAACGAAAGGAAAATTTTGTGCTGGTTTTGTAAATTAATTGGATACTATATCTTTTTATTAACTACGATTTATTGATTTTCTATAAACGAAGAGACTCTTAATATATAACCTGCTCCTTGTTTCTTATAAAGAAAACTAAATTTTATAGATATTTCAAGAATAAAGAAGTGTTGGATCGAAATCTCTGAACAAAGTCTAATTTTTGTATTTTACTAGCGTACTGAACTATTTCCTTGTGTGTAAGTGTGAGACATCATTACAGAAATTCCGGGTTGATTCCGGTGGTTTGTTTTCTGTTCAAGTTTGTTTAACTCTTTGTTGATACATTTTGCAGGGTAATTGTTTCCAGTAAGAACATTTTTAATAATTGCTTTTTCTTTGTTGAATTTGTTTTCATTCAGTTGGTCTTTACTCTATCATATAATGACTCAATGACACCTTGCTTTGCTATATTCGGATGATTTGAATTGCAATTTAAGTATCTTATTAGTATGAGTTGGTTTCGAATGAAGATTCTGTTTATGTTATTAATATGTCCAGGAAAGGTAGTTTGTTAGTTTGTTCAACTTCTAGGATAAATTTGATAGTTGGTTCTTTGTTATTTATGTCATTTAACAATTTATCTAATTCTTCAACGTTGTGTTCCCAAATTACGTAAATGTCGTCAACGTAACGCCATCAAACTAAACGTTCATTTTCTTTTGATAAAATTTTCGGATAAATATGTTAATTAATGCTGGTGAGAGACAAAAATAAACTTTGTTGTTTGAAACCACCTTTTATAAGAAAAATTAAGATATTTGTATTGTTTCCGGAATGTCCTTAATGGAAATTCCCACAGTTTTAATAAGAATACCTTAACAATAAGGAAATCTCTCTGAATATAATTTCAAAGCGTTGGCCAACATTCTGTTTAAACGAATTTTTAGCAAATTCTGACAACATTCCATTTTAACATAAACAGACTTGTAGAATTTAATAAAAGGGTACAATGTCATTCCATTATTTTCTTTGCTACGCCATTCCAGTAAATTGCTCGTTCATAAGCTAATAGCAGACAAGCATTCGAAAGACAGAAGTCTAATTTACATTTTATCTGTGGTGGATTGGAAACAGAGTTGAAAAAATGTTCAAATATGTGATGAATATAAAAGATCGAATTTGCAAATAAATATTTGGTTTATGTGAAATTCCGGGGGTATTATCTCATTCATTAATATAACATTTTTACATTAAATTATATGAGACATAGTGATGTTATTTTTTTAACGTATTACCGCTGAAAAACCCCGAAAAAAAATTACAAGTGCGTAGTCTGTCTTTCTCTTACTCATATTGTACATCGAGATGAGAGTGAGATAAAGATACTCCTCTCTCAAAAGTGCATGCGCGTAGGAAGCATATTGTTATAATGTAAAAAAACAAAATTTTTAAAATCTATTTAGGCTATTTTTAATATACTCTCTTCGAGGTGTCATTCCTTTGTACGCAAGACAATATATATTATATATAAATATAATATATATTGTTTCTGGTCGGGAACCTTCATCAGTTGCGCTTCCCACAATTGAATGTCCTCTCGAACACTTCTTTATGCATTTGATGCATTTCGTTAAATTTGAAAATCCTAGATGTCGGTCTTACATCTCGCGTCTTCATATTTTTAATATAGTTGAAATTTTTTATAAAACAATAAATTTTTAAGGTATATTATTTAATCAAAGGAAATTAGGAATTTCGGCGATTTCCAGTTTAAAAAAATTCATAACAATTAATGGGTTGGAGATACGATGATGGGTGTGAGCACTTTTTTCATTCGAAACATTATAAAGAATATAAAAAAATCCATTTTTTTAAGCTTTATAGTTTTTCGTTGTATAAACAATACCGACAAAAGAAGACCTTCCGGACACTTAAAAAAAATAATGAATTAAAACAATTTTGCAAACGAATGCGCCACTATGCCCTATACTAATAATAGTATTTCGAAATGAAGTAAGGGAGATGAATTGGTATCAGTTTGGTCGTTTAAGAAATTCCGAGCATTTTTGTTTTTGTTGATTTCGAGGGATCCAATAAGATATAATTTTTAAAGTATATGGTAAGTGGTCAGCAAATGTAGATTTATTTTGTTGTTGATTTTCAAAAGCTTTAGTATGTTCACACGCCATCTTGAATTATCTACCAGTGTGTTCAACCTATAGAGACTTGAGTTAGAATTTTTGTCAGTTTTGTCTTTGAACTTTTTATATATCTAGCTAAATTATTTTTTGTTATGTTATGTGTTTATATTATGTTCCTGTTCTGTAAATATTGGAAGATTTTTTGTGAGGGGGTTCCATTAAATGTGAGAGTGTGGAATAATTTAGGTATGGGATTGAGGTCAGTGAGGATAGACAATTTTCTTTAATTTTCAGTTTAATATGTTGTCAATAAGTTGAGTGGTATAACCGTTGTTGACAGCCAGGAGTTTGATTCTTTCAAGTCCCTTATCAAAGTCAGTTTTGTTAAGTGTTATTCTCATCATAGAGGTATTATACGTACAGTGAATTAGGCATGGGCGTTACTGTAAGTGGCAGTGTAATAATAATAGAAAGAAAAGGACAATATCAGGGTGCGCTTGCTATGTCTCTACCCTACCAATAGTAGGCGTCACCACTGACACTGACCAATCAGAACGAGCCGCTTAATCTCTCTCTTTCTATTGCTATTACATGAATTTCGCTATTTCACGTACTCTACGTATAATACCTCTATGGTTTCAAGTGTAAATTTTATGTTGAGGTGTATTTGATTAAACTAGTTGTGTAGTAACGGTAATTGTTAATGTGTACCCGAAAAATACGCCTTATTTGTTGTTTCTTTTGTAAGAAATATAAATTTAGCATTCATTGTAATTCCAATTTCTGATGAAACCAGACTTGGCGAAACATATGTGAAATTAAAAGAAACAAGTGATTTAACCAAGTGTTTGTTTTTAAGTAATCGTAATAACAATAAATCTTTTTTATACAAATTTAACTTTCTGTACGTGTCAGAAAGCAATAATTGACAGTTAAAATTTCTATTTTGGAAGTTCATGTGGGTTTTCATTCCTCACAATGGGTTCTGAAAAACACAGATAAGTGAAATCATTGAAAATCAAAGTGTAGTATCTAAGGGCAATTTGTAGAAACTGCCCGGAACATTAGTTGCTTTCTTATAGGAAAAACTCTCTCGCAGGATTAACTGTGAGACAACAGGTCTACGGATTTTTCATCTAGTTTTCTGGTATACTTTGTTGGGATGTATTTTGTGTGATACTTATCTGATGTGACGTTTCGATTCCTTATCAGGAATCGTTGTCGGGCAATGTAGTTTGAAATAATTTACACAATATTATGCTTGAATTTTTCGCAATGTCAATTAATCAACCAACTGATATAGTTAACAAATTTTAAGAGTGGTATGAAACCAACTCGCACTTGACCAAATTTATTATAAATATTTGAAGTCGGTTCCTTTTAAAAAGAAATTATTTAGTCTTATATTTTTTAAATATTTTATGACTGCTAATACTTTTTATGAGAATGAAGATGTTTCACTATGTTTATAGTATTCTACATAAAAATAATTTGAGTATGTGTATATTGTTTTAGAACTTTTTTTCATTTTAGGAAAGTCTTTTATGAGAATTTTCCTCTCTGTTTAATTTTATTGTTGTTATTTGTAGACCCCTTGAGTGAAAAACGTTAAAAAGAAAAACGTATACTGACTGAAAGGTTTTAAAATGAATACTCAAAATTATCCAGTAACAAAAACAATCAAATATTTTTTTAGTCTTTCGATTACCGAAAAGTAATTATATAAAACATTTATAATAGAAAATAACTAGATCTATCGTCTTTTCTGATAAATTATGACACATCTTGGTAATTTCGTATATACCCCGATAGCAAGTTATTCCTTTTCATTTCCTTCTTAGCTTGAGTCTTGATAAAAACGGAAATTGCCTGTGAAGCTCAGGCTTATTTTGCGTTTTACTTTTATGATTTATTGCCATCGCTGAATTGATCTAGTTATACTTTAATTTTTCTATTAGGAAGTTAAATCAGCTAACATAAATGAAGTCGACAGATAACATTGAAAAAAAATGGTTGATTAAGGGCCGTATTTAATTAAATTTTGAAAGCTTAGTGTGCAAGTAATACAAGTGTGGGATGGTTTTTATCAAAGTTGGTATAACATCTGTTCAAACAGACAAAAGTCCTAGAGAATTTTGGAAAAGAAAAAAGTCTAACATAAGTCAGAGACAAAAGTGCGAACACAAAGTTTGTTCTCTCTCTTTGGAGAATCACTTCTTGAACTAACAGAATATATCAGATTTATGATAAAACCACTAGCTCTTAGGCTTCATCACCTAAGCTTCTACATTCTCCCTAAAATATAAAATAAGCTTTCAAGTTTTTGAACTAAAGGATACTTTGCTTCTTTGGATTCTCAAACTTTTCCTTTGAACAAAAGCAACTGGGCCACAAAATTCGTGGAGATTTGCGAAATTCCAAAAGTTCTTTGCTTTAGTCAAAGAGATATCCAAAGCAGTAAACTGGATATTCGGGTTTCATCTTAACCCAACGTTTTTAGGGTAGATGTGGAAGCATTCGACCTTTTCGGGACTCATCAGTAAGACTAGGGCCACACGTATAGGATTTCACGCCGCATTTCGACAGGAAAAAACGCAAAAAAATAAACTTTCCTATTGCAAATCGGATAGGCCAGACGCAGCGTGAATTTCCACTCAGAGGCCGGTGTCGGGCGCGTCTTCACGGTCAACCGCAGAAGGATAGAATGGGTTTCATTTTCTGTGTTATTTCACGCAGACTTGAGTGGACACATTGGTGGGAAAGAATGTGGCATTCATTTCTAGTTCTCTATTTCGTCATAGAGCTTGAAAGTGAAATGATTATAATGGAGGCATATAGTTATGTAGATTACAAAAATCGGGAGCTGAAGAAGGATATCTGGATAGTTGTTTCGACATAGAAGGCACACGCGTAACCAGCGTGTGCGGCTAGGATAGAGCTGGATTCCAGGGGCGTGAAAAACTTGGTGATGTGGCCTACTATGTGGGAACTTGTAAAAACTAAGAGCTAGTTGTTTTATCAAAAATTTCATTTACTCATATTTTGGTGGTTCAAAAAGTGATTCTTCAAAGAGAGAGAACAAAATTTCTGTTTAAATTCCCAAAGGTACAAAGGTTGTACCGATGTCTGGGTTTCTCGGAGTTTCACAAAATCTTGAGGACTTTTGTCTTTGACTTATGTTAGACTTTTGTCTTTTCCAAAATTCTGGAGGACTCTTGTCTGTTCCAAATCTTAACAAGCACAATTTGTAGGTTATATGGAAGAATTATAAAAGATGCATTATGGATATCATAGTTATGAAGACGAAGAGCAGAGTGGACTCCGTGCAGGACGGTCATGCACTGACAATGTTTTAGTACGAACCAAGTTATTGAAAAAAAAACAGCAAGAAACACAGCAATACCTCTAGTATTAATAGATATGCCGAAGGCAAACGAATCGGTACCGCTTGTCAAACTTTGGGAGGTATTACAACAAAGTACAGATAACCAAACTCTCATCAAAGTAATTCAGAATGCATATTGTAACATGATGGACAACATAAATGAGAAAATAAAGAGTACGTAAAATTGGGACTGAAGTTAAAAATATATACATGTGTATAGGAGAAGAATCGCCTGAGCTGGTGGCAATGGAGAAACAATAATATGCGATCAATATAAATATTCAGGCGTTATATTCATTAATAGACCAATCAATAGAGCAAAAATTAACTGATAATGTGTAAAAAATACTATCAAGATACCGACTGTGTCATCACATTAACAAAGATTCCTAGCGATATTTTGCTATGTTTTCCACTCGCAACTATGGTTTTTTACTTTGTTATAAACAACTGAAGCAAGAAAATTACGTTTTTTTTCTTAGCATGTTTATAAAATCAAAAATAATAAACTAATCTCAATGGTGTCAACAGGTCAATTGTAAAGCATGAAAATACCAATAAAATGAGCCCAGACTAGATCCGATTGGATCATTAGTAACAGGGAAAAACCAAAAATACTGAAAACTGGAGGATTTTTTCAAAAAAATCGTATCTTCGTCACTTTAGAAGCTGTAGAACTGGGCTTGTAGGAACTGATAGTAATCTACATCTATTTTATGTATGCCAAAACCAGGCGCTATCGGTTTATTAGTTTTTGAACAATTGTGATATAAAGTTTTCTGTTCACTATTTTTGCATTGTGCCCCCATGCGTCATAGATAATCAAATTTCAATTTAGAAAAAAGTTGTTGAAAGTAGAGGTGTCATTCTACAAAGCCTCTATTCTCATTTTTCACAAAATGTCTGTGAAATATCTGAAAAATGTTAGCAAACATAACAAAAAATGGGCGAGCGTATGAATGTATCCAAAGAGTGGGGGAAACACGGTTGTTGAGGGGAAGCGTCTAGTAATATATAGTAGAGGCACATACATAGATCGTTTTCATATTTAAAATCCTCACAAGTAAGAATTTTTTTAATGACCGCTCTGCTTCCATGTTCCGTAAACCCAAAATCCACAAAATAAAGCAAAAACCTTTCCGAGAAACCATTTACATATAAATATATTAATAAACAAACAGTTCTCATATGATATAATAAAATCGAACAAATCACTCTGTATAGAAGTTTTTTTAACGATTGAATTCTTTCACCATCTGTCAGAGTGACAGTTACTATCGACAATAATTATTGTTAGCAATTCCCCTCAACAACCGTGTTCCCCCCACTACTCGAACACATTCATACGCTCACCAAATTTTGTTCATTTTTGCAAACAGTTTTCGTATATTTCACAGACATTTAATGAAAAATGAAAATAGAGGAGTTGTAGAATGATACCTCTATTTTCAACATGTCTACTCTGAATTGATATTTGACGATTCATGTCGCATGGAGACACACTACAAGAATAGTGGACTAAAAACTTCAGATCGCAATTATTCAAAAACTTATAAACCGATAGCGCCTGGTTTAGTCACGCATAAGGTAGATACCAATTACTATCATTTCCCACAAGCCCAGTTCTAAAACTTCGATAGTGACGGAGTTATAATAATAGAAAACCGGTAAATTTTCCAGTATTTTTTGTTTTCCTCTGTTACTAAAGATCTTATCGGATCGATCCTGGGCTCATTTCATTGGTATTTCCATGCTTTACAATTCACCTGTTGACACCATTGAGATTAGTTTATTATTTTTCATTTTATAAACATGCAACGAAAAAAAACGCAATTTTCTTGTTTCATTTGTTTATAATAAAGTAAAAAACCATAGTTGCGAGTGGAAAAGATAGCAAAATATCACTACAAATCATTCTTAATGTGATGGCACAGGCAGTATCCTGATAGTATTTTTTGCACGAAAAAATCTCTATTGATTGGTCTATAAAGATAATAGTATACTGTGGAGTTCAGATATAAATATAACACTGAAAATTACGGCGCGGCAAAAATAGAGACTAAAGAAAAATAATTTGGTCAAGTGCGAATTAGACTCGCATACTTAGGGTTCCGTACCACCTTCAAGATTCGAATATTCCAGTTTCAGACAAGCAGGGAATGAGTGAGTTTTCTTATACTTACACTTATATCTTTTAAAGGAAGCGTTTTAGATTTATAAAAAATATACACTTTGATTTTCCACACATAGACTTTTTATTTTATCCGCTTTAGGATTCGCTTGATTTTTGGCCCTCAAAAAGTAACATTACAGTTTAATTTTACTAATAAACTTTCAGAAATACCTTTTATAATCTACTGTCTGAGTTTTGAGGCTCTGTAGATTGGAAGAAAAGCGGCAAAATAGGTCAAAGTTTAAATTATAAATTATTAAATCTGTTATTGAAATTATTTAAAAATATAAATAAAATATATTTTTCAAACTTTAAATAGTGTAGTTTCTAAAGTGGGAATTAAGTCGATGTTTAATATTTCTAATATCTTTTATACAAATGATTTAAAAATATGATATATTTGTAATTCACATAATGAGCCTTTTGTCTGATATATTACATGATGCGTTTGAAAATTGAATCTTTATTTTCCATTTAATTGTATAATTTGTCCCTAAAATTACTATGGGGGTTTTCTAGTAATTTATTTTCCGTTTAATTCTATTATTTGGAGGCCAAATAATAGAATTAGGTATTTTTTCATATTTTTCCTATAAACAAAAAAAATGAGGTCTTAGAGTTTGGGGAATAACAGGGAGAATGGGTAATATTTTTTTAATATATTTGAAAAATTAAAAAAATATATTTGTACCTATTCGTCATAATGAGCCCTGGGATTTGATATATTACATGACCCGTTAGAAACAATTATAATTTTTTATTTTCCATTTAATTCTATAATTTGCCCCCCAAAATGAATATTAGGGGTTTCTTCTTATTTTTCCAGTAAAGTTCAGGTGAGGGGCTATACTTCCAGTTTTTCAAAATTTTTCAGCTTATGGTTTCGGAGATAAGGGGGGGAATGGGTAAATTTTTTTATATTTTTGTTAATATGTTTGAATTCATTTATTTTATAAATATGGAAAAAACATATTTGTTTTCTTCATCATGAGCCCTTTTATTTGATATATAACATGCTGGGTTAGAAACAATTTTAATTTTATATTTTCCATTTAATTCTATAATTTGCCCCCAAAAAAATATTAGGGGTTTTTCCTTGTTTTTCCAGTAAAGTTCAAATGAGGGGCTATACCTCCATTGTTTTTTCAAAATTTTCCAGCTTATGGTTTCGCAGATAGGGGGGGGGGGATGGGTAATTTTTTTTATATTTTTGTTAATATCTTTAAATTAATTTATTTTAAAAATATGAAAAAAATATATTTGTTTTCGTCATTATGAGCCCTTTCATTTGATATATGACATGATGGGTTAGAAACAATTTTAATTTTCCATTTAATTCTATAATTTGCCTCCCCTCAAATAAATATTAGGGGTTTCTCCTTAATTTTCCAGTAAAGTTTAGGTGAGGGGCTATACCTCCATTTTTTTTCAAAATTTTCCAGCTTATGGTTTCGGTGATAAGGGGGGGAATGGGTAAATTTTTTTATATTTTTGTTAATATCTTTTAATTATATTATTTTAAAAATATGAAAAAAATATATTTGTTTTCGTCATAATGAGCCCTTTCATTTGATATATTACATGATGGCTTAGAAACAATTTTAATTTTATATTTTCCATTTAATTCTGTAATTGGCCCCCCAAAATTAAAAGTAGAGGTTTCTCCTTATTTTTCCAGTAAACTTCAGGTCAGAACCTATAAATCTATTTTTATTCAAAACTTTACGTTTTATAGTTTCGGAGATAAGGGGGGGACTAGGTACATTTTGGTATATTTTTGTTATAATCTTTTTAAATATATTTTTTTTAAATATGAAAAAAATATATTTGTGTTCCTCAGAATGAGACCTTTCTTTTGATATATTACATGATGCGTTTGAAAATTTTTTTATTTTTAAATTTTTATTTAAATCTATAATTTTCCCCCCAAAATTAACATTAATGGTTTCCCCTTAATTTTCCTGTAAAGTTCGGGCAACGCTCTATATTTCCTATTTTTTTCATAATTTTAGGCTCAGTAGTTTCGGAGATCAGGGGGGGAACGGTCGATTTTTTTAGTTTTTCCCCCCCAGAAGTACCCCTAAAATCAAAATTTTTTCTTTTACGATATGTACTTCTGATCGGGTCACCAAACTATACATTGATACCAAATTTCAACCTCTTCCGTCCAGTAGTTTAGGAGAAAATGGCTGTGATGTGACAGAGGCAGAAATCCTGAGTGATATTATAAGGGTATCCGTATATTGTATATACGGAACCCTAAAAATTTCAGACGAAACTTAGAAACAACTGAAATGGATGCCCTAAGAAGATCAGCCAGAATATCTAAATTAAGAAAGATTCGAAATGATATAAAGAAACAATGGGAATACAAAAAAACGATGGGAAAACAAAAAATTTACTTGGTTTGGACAGAGGATAACACACGAACGGTTATCGGAAAAACTATTGAAGCGAACACCACAAGAAAGAAGGAAAAGAGGCAAACCAGAAAAGATATGGATAGAGTGAAAAAGTCAAATCATAAGTGAAAGAGGGCTTATAAGCCAGTGAAACTGGAAGTGTAAAACAACTTTGTTATTTTGAATAGAAGACCCTATATATTATGAGTTTTTCGAATTCTACTTTAAATTTTAATATCACTTTATATAGAGTACCTACTCTATACCTAAAATGTATAGTTTTCGAGCTATTAATTTGTTTAAAGAAATATTGACTTCTGTATACTTTTATATTAGCAATTTCAGATGAACAACCCCTTCATTAAATACAACAATCTTTTGCTAGGTTAATTAGTAGAAGGGTCAAAGCATTTGGTTACCTGTCAAAAACTGTGTGAACTTTATATTGGGTTCAGTAAAAAGTGTTGAAAATTTCTAATTAAAAAATTTCAAACATCTAATTTCTTTAAATGAAACTAGCATATTTCCTCTTTTATTCAAATTAGACCAAAACTAAGGAAATTTTATGTTAACTGGCCAAACCCAAACGTTATGATTTATTAACATGCATTTAAAAAATGTATTGTTCCTTATTGTTGGTATAACCTGTTATTTATTTTTCTATTCTAGCAGGCCGTGAATGTCGCAGTGATAATCTATTAACACTTATAAATTGCTAAAAATGACAAAAATATTGTAAACCACAAAATGTTAATGGAATGTTTTCATATTCACAATCGAGTTCTTAGATTTATTTATAAACACAACCCAATTCACCCAAATTTACTACTTTTATTTATATTCACAGAACTATTTACAATGTATCTTTACTATACAGCAATCGAATACAGAATGAATCCTTCCTCAGCTCTCCGTATTTATATATTTATAATTCTCCAAAACGTCAAAGAGCCGCCGAGACTAGACTAGAATTCTTCGAGAACTTCATCAAAACAGGCAGCCGACCTCGATACGCCAGGCGACTAATATTTCTGGTTCCCCGAAATATGGCATGAATGCCGCTTCCACGAATTATCGGATGAATTCCCGTCACGTTAATTACATAACACATCACAAAAATATAAAAGTTGACAAATATGTCGAAATTAGTTTGATGAAAACTTACATGAGAAAAATCTCAAAAATTAAAAAAATACAAAATGCCAACGTCACAGTAAATGTCAAAAATATCAATAAAAATATGTTAAAAATGTCATAAGGTCAAAAACATCAAAAATTTTGAACATGTCAAAAATGTAAGAAATAATAAAAATGTCAAAATTGATAAAAATGTAAAAGCTGTTATAAAAGTAAAAAACGTCAAAAGTGGCATAAATTCAAAAATATAAAATCGTTAAAATTTCAAAAACGCCAAAAAAAGTCAAGGATTAGAAAATATAATATGAAAAATGATAATAATTTCAAAAATGGCCATGACAATATACCTATTTCAAAATAAACTTAAATTGAAAACGGGAAAACCACAAAATTAAATATCAGAAATCTCAAACACGTCAAATATGTTTAGCTCATCATCCCAAAATAATTTATTTTTAGAAGCGTCTGTAGCCATATAATTTTGACTTAAGAAAGATGGTGTTAAAACGGTTTCATAAAAAAAATCTAAAAATGTAAGGAATGGGAAAATTACCAGATGAAACAATAAAGATAAAACCGACAAATACGCCTATTTGTCTACCCATTGCTAAGCCGGGGCGGCTCAGGTTGAAGGCATATAAAGTTCCATCTTACCTCAATACTAGTTTTGATGCACGGCCCAGTCACCAGGTGACGCGAACATTAGACAACTCTCTAACGTGGGACTTGGTATTCTATAGATGAGTGTTATATTGTTTTATGATTTTCTCTCTGATCTGTGTTATGATTTGAAATTTGAAATATAACGGTTGGTAATTTAGTGCACCTTGCAATTAATTTCGTTAATATATTTATTTGAAAATGACTGATGTATATCAGAATACTGAAAATCCTGGTCTATTGAAACGGTTAGTAGGCCATCAAAAGCCAATAGGCGACATAGTATTTCATCCAAAAAATCATCAATTGGCTAGTTGCAGTGATGACGATATAATACTTTGGAATTATGATGAAGCTAATCGAAGTTACAGATTTAAGGGGCATACTATGCCTATAACCGGAGTAGATTTTTCGTATGATGGAAAACTCCTTGCCTCTTGTTCTAAAGACACAACAATACGACTTTGGGTTCCAACTGTTAAAGGTGATGTAATTTCCATTAAAGCACATACTTCAGCTGTTAACTGCATTAATTTTTCTCCAGTTTGTCATCAGTTAATCACTGGAGCCAATGACAAATGCGTTAAAGTTTGGGACGCTGACACAAGGCAGTTTCTGTGTAGTTTTGTAGGCCACAATAACTGGGTAACATGTGTAAGATATTCACCAAATGGCAATTACATTATCTCCAGTGCAGATGATCACACAGTACGGATTTGGGATGCTCGAAGTAGCAGTTGTGAGCATGTTTTCGCAATGTCAAAAAACAATGCAACACATTTGGATATTCATGCTAATAACAATGCTGTAGTTGTTGCTACAGACTCTGGTTCTGTTAGAGTTTATGACATAAGAAACAAAAAACTTCAACAGCATTATACCCTTCATGAAGATAACTGTACCAATTGTGTCTGTTGGCACCCAAAGGCATGCTATTTTCTTTCTTCTGGGAAAGATGGAAAATTATTTATTGTTGATGTTATGGAAGGTAAACCATTGTACACCTTAACTGCACATGAGGGATCTGTGGGGTCTTGCAAATTTAATCATAATGGAAATCATTTTGCATCTGGAGGTGAAGATTGCAGTGTATTCTTGTGGCAAACAAATTTTATAGTAGATACCAAAGATGATTTGTAAAAATCATTGAAAGACTATTTCTTTGTGTGTACTTATATGTTTTTAAATTATGCATTTTCACTGTTATTTATGATTTTGTATTTTATTAATTTTATATAACTAACCAAATATATACATCTATAACAAATACTAAGTGGATAGTCACTGAAAAAATTGTAGTAATTTGAGATGATTGTTGAGGAGGTTTTTCTCCATTCACACTGGAATTCTCAAACTTATCACTTATAAGGTATAATTTAAATTTGTAAAAGATAACCCAGGTGATTGGTCATCTTTTACAGTCCTCTTCATGAAGGTTCTATAAGAAATAAATTCAACCAGTCTTCCTATTTAAAATACTATTATTATTTATCCACAGTAAACAAGGCTGGAGCAATTAATTGTCAACTTATCTTATGAAAATAAATTTTAATTTTTTTTAATTATGCTGGAAATACTTAAATAGAAATATAATTTTTTCAGTCCTAATGAATTCATCCCCCTTCAATAAAAATTTGCTAGACCATTCAAGCCCCTGCAGAAAAAAATGTGTTTACTGTCTTGGCTGTCAAGATGTTTCAGCTACAACTTGAAGTTTTCAATCACTGCTTATTCTTTACAGTTTGATGTGCACAATTTTTGTTATTTTTCACTGTCAAACTTATTTGACTAACAAATTGTGATTATCAGCTAAACTGACAATTTCTTGAAATTGAGTTACTGTACTAAATATCCATTACAAACATTCCAGTTCAGAACAATCACAATATGCAAGGAGAAAAAATAGTGTCATTACTATTTCTAGTTTAACATGCTGGCTGCTAGCATATGTTAGACACTATAATTATTATATAATTATTAGCGACATTTAAATTATTTTTAGTTCAATTTATTGATGTTAAGTATAATGTAAAAATAATTTAGTAAACAAAAGTTTAAAATTATTGACGATTGAAGCAATGCTAAAATTGACTATTATTGTATTTAAAAGTTGAAAATGTTATAAAAAAGTCTGAGAATATAATCAGAATGTTAATTTTTGAATAATAAATAATTTTAAAAAATTATGATTTTTTGCTGCACCTGTAAAAATTATTCATAATTTTTTTTTCTGCTTCTCGCGTTCTAAATTAATTCCTTGAGATGTGAAATTCAAGAAAAAAAATTTTTAGTTTGATAATATTCATGTTTAGAGGTAGCTCAAAAAGATATAAAGTATATACCTTGAAAATTTATAAAAATTCGGAGCGACCTTTAGATAATAAAATTTTGACTTAAAATTTTCAGAATCCTTATATTATTTTACACTAAAAAAGATGACATGACGAGAAAAAAAAAATGAAACAAAAAAATCCAGTTTTCGGCGGTTTTGGAATTTTTCAAAAATTCGGAGCGACCTTTTAAAAACTTTTTTTCGACCTGCCCTTTGGTAAAAGTTCTTAAAACATAGTAAATTAACATATTTTCAAGCGAGACTCGAAAGTAAAAAATATTTTGTTTTTTTGGGCCACCCTAATATATATATATATATATATATATATATATATATATATATATATATATATGTTTGAAAACAAGTTGGCACGGACGGAACTATGCGTAGCTCTCCTGATGGTCCGGGTGTTCGTCCGTTGAAAGTTTTGTCCCTGTAAAGAAACGGTCGCCTGACGTTTCGCCAAAATCTCTCTTGGCATTTTCATAAGGCTTTTCCTCTTCTTCCAACACGAAGGGTGGCTGCAGGTTCGGACCTTTCCGATTGTGTCGGAGGCGGGGCAAAGAAATAGGAGGGGACTCGGGAGATGGCATAAATAGCGGCGCGCACAAATCGGAGCTCACTTCCACTTCAGACGCCACGGAGAACAGACCAAGCGGAGAACGACCTAGCCGACGATCTCGGATACGAAGTAGTCCGGAAAGGTCCGAACCTGCAGCCACCCTTCGTGTTGGAAGAAGAGGAAAAGCCCTATGAAAATGCCAAGTGAGATTTTGGCGAAACGTCAGGCGACCGTTCCTTTACAGGGACAAAACTTTCAACGGACGAACACCCGGACCATAAAGAGAGCTACATATATATATATATATATATATATACTCACTGACAAATGACAAAGAAATCACAACACCTCGAAGGAAATATTTATTTAATAATGTGTCTGTCCATCACGTCTTGGCTTTCATTCAGTAAGGTGTTCTATTTCTTCTTGAGGACTATCCCAAGCTACCTCTATTTCCTGTCTTAGAACCTTCTATGTGCGAAAGATCGGGTGATCTGGGCGGTCATGACACATAGATTCAAAAAAATAAACTAACTCGAGCAACATGAGGCCGAGCATTATCTTGTTGAAATGTGAGTTCCATTATGAGCTAAATAAGTTAAGGGCTCCACTACTTCTTAAAGATAATGTTGCGCTGGTATGTTGACTGAAACAGACTAAAGCTGACCTACTTCCATGTGAAATAGCTCAACATTAAATTGAGGTTGAGATCTTTCTCCTCAACGTCGTCCAACCCTTCTTTGATCGCCATCATGTCCACCCAAGCAGAATCGAGATTCATAAAAGACGATGACCTGATGTTATTCCACATTCCAACGTTGTCGTTCTCTGCATCACTGTAGTAGTTGTCGTAGATATAATAAGGTATAACACAAAAAGAGTTGATAATGCTGCAGTCCAAAAGACCTTATACAACGGTAAGCAGTTCGGGCACTTACAAGATCGCCTTGTTCTCCTAACCACTCATCAGCCAAATTTCAGGCTGTCGAAAATAGGTCTTTAAAGGCCATAAGACTTGGACGTCCATCTTGAACTTCAGTTGCGATTTTTCGAAATGAAAAACCCGCCTCCCATAAACCAGAATTCGGCCTGTTCACTTAGTTGGTGATACATTCGGCGTACATGTACTCCAGGCGTTTTAACATTAGTAAACTTCGATTTTGAAGCCCAACAGTTTGTTTTTTGGTGAATTTTAAGAAATGTAAAAAACGATTACAATTTTAATTGATAAAAAAAGTTTACTTGAAAAAACAGTCACCAATCTTTATCAAGTTTTATTCATTTACTCCTCACTGCATCGATGTTTCACCAAGATATTAAATTTAAACATCTCCTTCTACGTGTTAGGATTTTTTTGCCAGCGGGTATATTTAAACGTGAATTGAAAAGCGATATCTTGTTTTCTTGATGTTCTAGATGTCGCTATTCCAATTTACTTTTAAATACCTAAGGGTTATGGCATACATATCAAAGCTATTGGGCCGATTGCGGACTATGCCGTTGATTTTTTTCATTTTTGATAATAGTAAATTATTTCACGTATAAAGAAAGCAACCTGACTTACAAATATTGCCCTCTTGTATTAACAACTTTTGTTAATGAAAACTTTTATAGAATCGGTTCTAGTAGTTCATAGATTTCTCGCTGTAAATATTTTATCTCGTTATGAGCGTGGTATAGATCAGGGGTCTGCAACCTATGATTATGTTTGGATTTGAGGTTAATTTCAATTTTCGTATTATTTAGCATGTTTTTGGAGTTGAAGTCCTTGATTATCTTGTGTACGTGTAAAAAAAACAATAAAATAGTATTTCAGTGCTATAAATGGAGGAAAACCGCAGATTCGTTTGCCAAATTATCTTCTCACCGGTATCAGATCATAAACCTGTTACTTTTATGTTTTTTTGGGCAATAACACCACAATAGAAATAAAACGACGTATATTGCAGGAATACCAAACGTTTCAAAGTCTATTCTGACTTCGTTGTCAATGGCTTTATATTTATTGATGTAGATTGCAAAATGAAAATTTGATTTATGACATTTAAATATTGACATTAGAAAATTTGTTGTTTTTAGATATACAGGTAGCACAAAAAATTCTAACTCTGTTGATAAATTTTGTGGGGTAATTGTTTCCAGTGAGAACATTCTTTATAACTATTTTTTCTTTGTTGAATTTATTATCATCAGAACAGTTGCTCTTTGCTCTATCATATAATGACTTAATGACACCTTTCTTTACTGTATTCGGATGATTTGAATTGAAATTTAGGTATCTGTTTGTATGAGTTGGTTTTCTATAAACTTCTGTTTCGAATGAAGATTCTGTTTTTGTTATTAATATGTCTAGGAAAGATAGTTTGTTATTTTCTTCAATTTCTAGGGTAAATTTGATAGTTGGCTCTTTGTTATTTATGTCATTTAATAATTTATCTAGTTCTTCAAGATTGTGTTCCCAAATTACGAAAATGTCGTCAACGTAACGCCACCAAATTAAAGGTTTATTTTCTTTTGATAAAATTACTTGTTCAAAGTTTTCAATAAATATGTTACTTAATGCTGGTGAGAGACAAGAACCCATGGCCATGCCAAAATCCTGTTGGTAAAAGTCATCGTTTAATTGAAAGTATGTAGTTTTGGTACAATATGTTAGTAGTTCCATTATTGTATCAATTGATAACTGAGTTCGTTGATTTAATGAAAAGTCCCGTTCTAGTAGTTGTTTTACTATTGGAAGTGTTTTGGAAACAGGAATATTGTTATAAAGATTTACTATATCAAAAATTGCTATTGTAAAAGTATTTTTGTATTCTATATGAGAGAGTTTTTCCAAGAAATGTGCACTGTTTTTTAGATGAGGAACAGAACTTCCTGTAAGAGGACGAATAATGTTTAAAAGAAATTTTGAAAGTTCACTACACGGAGAATTTATAGAACTGACAATTGGTCTTAAAGGAATATTAGGTTTATGAATTTTTGGTAACCCATAGAAATGTGGTGGTTTAGTATAGTGTGGAGTGAGTGCTTTACGTTCTTGTTCTGTGAATTCATGTTTGTGGTTGTACAGTAAACGGTATATTTTGTTTTCTATTGAGCTTGTTGGATCTTTTGTTAGTTTAGTGTATTGTCCTTGGTTTATTATATTTTGAATTTTGTCATCGTAATCAGTTTTATTTAAAATTACTGTTGCATTGCCTTTGTCAACAGGTAAAATTTTTATAGAATTGTCATTTTTTAAATTTGTAATCGCACATAATTCATTATTAGTAAGGTTATTTTTAACATTTACAGGTTTTTCGAGTTCAATTTTTGCACTTATTATATAATAAGTGCTATAGAACAAACCGCAAATAAACTAAATTCTAGTGATGCTCAAGAATATAGAACTTCTCTTAACACTACTACTACTCAAGACAACAACATTACAGTTACAACTATACCATATATACAGGGTCTGTCAGAAAGATTGAAAAGAGTGGGCAACAGATTTAATGTTAAAACAGCATTCCAAACAAGAAATACACTTAAATCTTTAATATCGAAAACAAAACTAACAAACAAAACCCATATATAAGATTCCTTGCGAATGCAATAAATTTTATATTGGAGAAACATCGAGACCATTAAACGTACGAATAAATGAACACAAGAATTACATAAAGAAACGACAATTTGAAAAATCAAAAATTTGTGAACATGCTTGGGACCTAGGCCATAAAATACAATTTGACAATTCAACTATACTTCACAAAGAACAACATAACACAAAACGAAAAATAAAAGAGTCTGCCTTAATTCTTTTGAATGAAGACGATTGTATCGCTTCTAATTCTGTAGAATTTAATCGTATCTGGTTACCGACAATTAAGGGAGAAATTATTAATGGTAACCTCCTTTTGAACAACCCAATATCGGGATAGTTCATAAGGTTTTTCCTAGGTTTTCCCCTATGACGTTAATGGGATCACTGAAACAATAGAATTCTTTGATCGCATTTTTGGCGAATGCGCTATCTTATAACAAAGTCGTACCTAGGAACGCCACTTATAAATTCTAAAGACAACTCTTTCAAATTCTTCTAATTTGAAAGCTGGTTAACTATAATTCATGATCTTTCGAATTTTTTGTGCTACCTGTATATCTAAAAACAACAAATTTTCTAATGTCAATTTTAAATGTCATAAATCAAATTTTCATTTTGCAATCTACATCAATAAATATAAAGCCATTGACAACCGAAGTCAGAATAGACTTTGAAACGTTTGGTATTCCTGCAATATACGTCGTTTTATTTCTATTGTGGTGTTATTGGCCCAAAAAAAAACATAAAAGTAATAAAGAATATGCCACAAACAATGTTTAGAAGACAATAAACCTGTTAACTGAGTTTTACAAAAGGTCGTTTAAGCAGTAAATAAAACTACATTTTACGCGAATAAATAAATGTTTTGATAATTACTGTTACATATTAGTAATTAAGCCACTAATTGTTTTGTTATTGTGCATCTTTTAATGGATATTAATAATATATTTGCGGATTAGGTACGTAGTTGTATTATTTTGAATCTGAATAACATAACCTTTAATTTAATGCAGATTGGACGCTACAGTTGGAGCTCGAATATTTGTAAACAATTATATCCGTGTCTCTTCCTATTTTTTGTTGTTTCATCTTTCAATCCATTTTTCGTTTTGTCGTTTATGTGTTCGACTTAAAACGACTAACTATAAACCAGACTAACGACTAACTATAAACCAGACTTAACTAAATTGACGTTAGAAGTTCAACTTCAAGGGAGCCAATGATATCAAAGAGAAAGTTTATAAATAAAGTTTATCCAACTATGTTTAATTATTTTCTTAATAAAAATATCTTATTATTTACTAAATTGCTGTTTTAATACGAAAATATCTCTGACCCAAACGTCTCTTTAATACTCGCATTTTGGTTGATTTTGACCCGCGGCCAAAAAAGGTTGCCGACCCCTGGTATGGATGAATTAATTTATATCTCCGGAAATATTTGATTGATTTGACTAAATACTAAATAACACTTTAAAATGATATGTTGAATACTCTATTCGAGGTGTCATTCTTTTGAAAATCCTAGATGTCGGTTTTTACATCTCGCGTCTTAAGATATGTTGAATCAAACAAAAAACAACACATAAGTAGGAACTGGAAGTGTGGAAATAAAAATCTCTAAACTTCAATTTTATTCATAACAAATTAAATTATGAATTCTATTTAAAGTATTTTATAATAGTGTCATAAATATACAAAAAAATTGCCATATATATTTAAATGTACAAATATTAATTATGAATTCGAAAATTATAAACAATATTTTAATTAATTTATGTGCCTTATTCGTAAAGAATAAATCAGTACAATAAAATAAATGTATAATATCAATGCATACACACAATAGAATCACAAAAATAATTTCCTTAAGAAATTTCAGAACAAATCACCAAGGGGGTTAAAGTGAAAAAAGACTGTAGTCACACTTTTATAGAACCAAACAGGCAAAAAGGCACTAGAAATTACACAGACATCTTACAAAAACTTCTGTAAATTATATGTCGAGTGAATATTCATGTTACATAACACAAAAGTCACAAGTTACATTACTATAAAAACCTGCCAGAATGTGTAACAAAATTAAGCTGCATTTTTCCTTTTTTATTATGTTGCATACAGAACGTTGATGTAAAAAGTATGTAAATTTTACGTAATAAAACAAAATAATCAAGTACAAGTGACTTGATTGTGACTTGTACGTTACATAACATGTTCTCTCTGTTGTGTAAATTGGACATCAGATTTACAGAACGGAGTTCATGCGATATATATATATATATAGTTATTAGTTAAAATTTTTGAAAAATCGATAAGCTGACGCATGATGTCGATTCTATGTTTAAAACTTATAGTGTACATTAGTTAAATTTTATTGTAGTGAAAATTATTGCTAACTTGACATAGTGACACAGAATAGACCACAGCAAATTAAATTAATAATATATTCACCGAGCAGTTGTAAAACTCGAGAACAAAGAAAATGCTATCAGTATGAACAATTTACATGATCATACCTTAAATAATTTGCTATGTGAAATTTGCACTCTTTAAGATCAACATTAGGGTGGCCCAAAAATATATTTCTTAGATCTCTTATGATAGATAATATGTTAGTTTAGCAGGTTTGAAGAGCACCTTCTAAAGATTTAGCTAAAACAATGATGAAGTCGATCGATTTTTTTAAAACTCCTAAAATCATCATCTTGGAATTGTACCTTTTTAATCCGTAGTTTCTTATCCATTGACATCGGGGTCTGATCTAGACCCCGAAACGTTTGGAATATACAGCAATTTCCTTTAAAGTGTGGTGTTATTTCCCAATAAACACTTAGACATTGATTTTTATGTTTTTATTTTTTTCTTATTACTATATTATAAAATGATAGAGATCCTGAAAATTTCAAATTGGTATTTTAATTTTCAGAGGTTCCTCCAGATTTTTTTAACTTGCCTAGTAAACCCATCGGAATATGAAAAGTAACATACTTTCTTCTTTAAAGTTAACATAGTCAACAACAAAAACAAAACAAGGGAGACACAAAAATATATAGACAGATATAAATCATTTTTATGATTTCAATTTATTGAATTTTCAAAAGTTATCATTTCTGTAAAATATTTACAAATTCTATAAAAAACTAAATATTGACTTGCACTTTCAAGGATTTTTATCATTTTTAACTACAAAATATTATAAATAGTATATATAAAATTGATTTTGACTATTTTAAAAAATTGGGAGGGACCACAATGTTTTTTTTGTGCTGCCTACAAACATTTTTTGCTGTGTTCTTGATCTCAACATACCTATTTTTTGAATCAATAAAAATTACCTAAGTAAATCTAAGTGACTTTAGGGGATTCACTGCAAAAGTGTAAGAGGTTATGCGTTGAAAAGTCGAATATAGACAAATTCAATTTTGTGCAAACTCAATACTGATTGCAACATTAATTCGAATGTGACTTAAGAATAATAAAGATGATCCATACTGAGTGAATATAGAAAAAAGCAGTGTTGATTAACAGTTCAAAGAGATAAAGAAAGTTGCAATACAATTCAGTCACAAGTGATATACAAGGTGATCCACAAGTCCCGGTACGGCAAATTATCTCAAGATTTAGAAAATAATATTGAATAGAGCAGTTATCAGGCAATGACCTTGAAACGGATATTGACATTGACCTTCAAGGTGATTTGACGGTCAAGTTCATTTTTTAAAATAAAAACAATTTTATGATAAAGGATTTTAGAAGAGCGGAAATTTTTTTCCAAAATGCATTCCTTTCGAGATATTTTGCCGTACCTGGACTTTTGGATCACCTTGTAAAACTAAAACATGTTCTCATCATTTGCGTAGAGTGAAAGGGACGGGGAGCGCCGGAATGATCAAGTCAGTATTTCGTTGGTGTAAATTCCGTATTAAATATTGTGCTTGGCTTGTTCAAGACGACCATTCAGGCTGTTGGGATTTTTGATTATTAAACTATTGGATGATTAAATGAGACTGCTTGTGCAGAAGGGGTTCTAGAGGGGTCGGAAGGGAAACGAAGGCAGCGTTGGATAGCTGGAAGTATCTTCCAGTACGAATACACGTCTCTGTTTCAACTCCGCAAACAGTCATCAAAATTAATGAAATAGTGCGCGGAGATCGTCGTATGAACATTCGGATGACTGCTGAGATTGTAAACGCCGATAAAGAAACAGTCAGCGAAATTTTACATGAAGAACTGAAGATGAAGAAAGTGTGCGAAGTTGGTACCAAAAATTTTGACCTCCGACCAACATCTCCTTCGCTAACAGACCAGCTCGGATTTTCTTGAGAGGTTACATGAAGAGCCTGACTTCATGAAAAACATCATCACGCACGATGGAACCTGGATATTCCAATACCATGTTGAACCTAAGCGGCAATCCATGCACTGGAAAATTCCTGCATCGCCAAGAATGAAAAAAGCATGGATGTAGAAATCGAAGTTATGGAAAAACAAGTCGTCGATCTTGTACCAGGACATATTTAGCCGCTAGAGGCCAGATTTAGCGCCCGGTGACTTTTTCTTGTTTGCAAAGGCCATGTCTGCCTTAAAAGACACTCCTGAATGTTTTTACACAAGAAGATTTCCAGCATTAGTCTGACCAGGAAAACAAATGGAAGTGTGTGGCGAGGGGAGGAGAGTACATTGAAGGGGAACTTTCGATTGTAGAATAAAACTTTTTTTCATAAGCCGTCTTTATTTAATAGCCAGACCTCCTATACCTATAGTAGGGAGCTCGAGCGCGTCAGAAAATTATATAGGGAGAAACCTTACTTCTTGTAATGTATCCCTAGAATATATGAACCCTTAATACAGGGGCGTGCGTTGAGGGCAGCCAACCAGATTAGTAAAAAAAATGGATCATCAGAAAAACTCGAGCGCGTCAGATTAAGATAAAGTAAGTTAAGTAAATGGAGAAAAGTGTATATTTCAATAATCTGAAGATTTGAGCGTGGCATAAGGAAATGATCGAATCACAAAGTGGTAAAAAAACGCCACCTCGAAATACTCGAGCGTGATTGTTTTTTTATTTTGAGTGACATCCTTTAAGAATTACAGAAAAAATATAATCTGACGTTTTAATGGGGCGATGTAGCTACAATCATCAACAAAGTGTGGAGAGTACAGCTGCTGGCTGCTGTGTATTTCCTACTCCGCGCCTCTCTTTCCTTATCCCTCAATCGCAGGGTCTGTCGCTATGATACTATCCCAGCTGATCGAAAAGAGATAATGGTGGGCCAGGCAGTTACTTTTTGGAGCAGTGGCTTTCACATTGGGCGTACCTGTGGCAATATGCAATGCCTTGCCTTAGGGTATAGTCAAATAATTGGAAGTTTAATTTAATTGTGTATCATATGCTAAAATGAAAACAAGATTTCGACGAACTAAAGTTACTTTTTTAGAACAAGTTTGTTGAACTACGGGAAATATAACATGATTATTAGTCGACAAAGATTTTCATATTTGAATTAAATAATACACATTTACTTTGACTAATATTTTGTTGTTACATTTTAATAAAATTAATTTTAATTTTATGTGCTTTCATATCAATACATAATAGAATTACAAATATATTTATATAAATTTTATTACATACAGTAATTAAAAAAAACATAAAAATCAAATTGTCAGATTAACAATATTCCTTATTATCATTAAGGACGACTAGGAGATCAAGTTCAACCTTCAGTATAAAAATTTGACGCGCTCGAGTATTTCAAGGTGTTTTTTTTACATTTCCAAAAATCGGTAATGACTTTCAGTCGCGTCCAAATCATCAGTCATTTGAATAGGACACACTTAATGTTTGCTCTGAATATCTGACACGCTGGAAAACCTTTTTTTTTTCTACCCCTTTTTACAGCCACCCCTCTATATAATCGTCAGATTAATATCTCTGGGTTATCAGAAAGTTAATGCGCGTATACACTATAAATGTCTGACGCGCTCGAGTATTTCCATGTGACTGTTTTTTTTACATTTATTAAATGTGTAGGCGCTCCCCCCACTAAAATGAAAAACTTTACATAAACTTTCGTTTCTTTTAGGACCTAATCTTCACGATCCAGCAGGTCCCCATGACACTTTAGTAACTGCAAATTTAGCATCCCGGGCTCTCCTGCACCTACTTCGAAAGTTTTATATATTTTTTATATTTACCTGCTAGTTAGAAGTATTGTTCACATAGAAGCTTATTGATATACCAGATACTGCTCAGGCACAAACTGTAGATTTTTCAATAGTATTTTCCATGAATGTGTAAAGAATTGAGATTTTTAAAGGTTTAGCAGAAAGTAATTTAAAACCCATTAATTAACAACTAGCATTTATAATAAACTGTATCACAAATATACAATTTTTATAATAAATTTTGTATAGATAAGTTAAATAGCCAAAAACAATATTAATGCAATAACTGATTATGAATATTATTTTTCAATTCAGGATTGGCACATTGTTTCTATAATTAATTTACGAAAATAAGAACGATTACACAGGGCACCAAATATTTTTGTTCATTTGATATTTAGAAGATATTGAATAGGAACTGCAACAATAAAATTTTGTATTTCTAACTTCACAAATAATTTTGTAATATAATTTCTTTGACGAAACTAGCCTAACCATTATTATCTTTAAATCTTTTTCTCACTTTAACCACTTTAAACTGGTTATTATCACTATGATCGTAATTAAATCTCCATTACAAATTAATATAAATGATTTTTGTATTCTACATATCACTAGGGAAAAGTACCCACTATAAATCTCTTCATGTCATACTGCCATATTTTTGACCGGGCGGCCAGACAGGCACCTCCGAGCTGCTTGGAGTTGGTCCTCTCGTGAAGGCGTGCATCACAGAATCTCTGAGTCTCTCTCGAAACGTTTTGTACTCAGCTTCGCTATACTGTTGACCGAAGTTGAAATCTGCTACTTCCACAATGAACCTTAAAATAATTTAAAAATCAAATTAATTTACTTTCAATTACTAATACATCAGTCCATAGTGCATATAAAGAGAATGATGCCAAGTCAGGAAGCAAGCTCATTTTCTGCTCATTTTCCACCTTATAGAATCAACTTTAAAATCGATAACATGAAACATTGTGTGTTATGCAACCATTCAGACTGGTGCAGATTATTAAACATCAAGCAGCGTTGTCAGGTTGCTTGAAGAGAAAAATCAATGATTCTTCAATTAAGACAAGTGATTAAATTTAAAAACTGCCAGTTTTTATTGCAAATAATTGCCAAAACTGATCAGGGAAATTGTCAAAATGATTTGAATTCTAAATGATGGAAATAGATGATTGCAATGGGTGAAAAATGCAGAATTAAAGGAGGATCCAAGTCAACATGCTGTTCTTTGTGAAGTAAGCTTTCTAAACTCAATTGTATAGGTAACTACTGATCGATAAATTTATTCATTCATATTATGCCGTGTCACATAATAAAAACCATAAGTTTAGGTACACTTTTCATTTGAGATGTGGGGAAAACTGAGACAGGTTGGCGATAAAAATAAATAAATGTAATGTTATTCCAACAAATATTGAAAACAAAAGTAAGTTTATCTTTTTTACATATTATTTGATGAAATTAACGTGTAAAAAAAATTGAAGCCTTCTTGACTAATCTTAGGAGTTAGTTGAGGGAGATTATGTGCCTCTAGTACAGTGGAGTTGCTGTGGCTAGAGTTGTGTCTTTATAGGCTCACTGAACTCCTTAGCGTTCTGGTGCCTCCTCGAGTACCTTGTCCGTTGTATGTTCGACTTTTTGCTAAGCTGGCGATACCTGGGGCTGTGCTTTCTTGCTAGCACCATATAATATCTATTAAGTTTGATGCCATCCATAAAATTTCTTTAAAAAGCACTGTTAGATTATTTCATATTATTCGTTTCATTATCCCTTTCGTGACCGGGCTAAATACAGACATGCCCATTTCAATTTTAACTCTGGACGCATGTCTGAGTGGTAGGAGAGTTCCGTTTGAAAACGAAGAGGGACAGTACCCTTTCGTCTCGAAGAAGCCGTGCCTCGCCGTGATGCGATTTCTGAAGGCTACTAAAATGGCGTTCCCTTAAGTTCGTTGTTCGATTTTTACGCGTTAGGAAATGATGGCTGTGGTATTATTTGGTGAAGAATACCATTAGAAAGAGGCGTTGATGGTTGAGATTTCTTTGGATATGATTAGCCCTTCGTTGTGAAGGTAAGCAGAGCAATTTTAGCGAAATAAATGTCCTAGGGATGATTTTCCCTAAGGAAGATTTTTCTATGGCGGGTTTATCCTGCGGTATATTTGAGACCTGACTTACTGAATCCTGTTTTATGGTGGGTTGTTATACGTTTGGAGCCATGTTCTAACTAGGGATTTTTAAAGTTAGAATTTTCTACGTTTTGGGGCTGTTATTTTCGAGATGGGATTTTGAAGTTATTATTTGGTATGGAACCGATTTAACCGTTTAGATGGAATTCAACCGATGTCGAGTCGGTGATGAATTAGTTAGAGATATTTGGCTTTGAGTTTCCAGGATCAAAAACACAGTACAGATAATCATGTCAATATCATAAGAGATAGTAAATTTCAGAAACGTTTAATAAGGTAAGTTTCTAATTTGTCGACAGATTATACCATTATCCTTTTTAATCAAATCATCTTGATTAGGTGATTATTGTTGAGTACATATTTTGCAGATTTCAGATAGAATTTTTTTTGCATAAATTTTCACTGTGATTTTTAAGTCAAATTTTTAAATATTCCATAATGTAAATTGCAGATTTTACTCTTTATTTTTTTAGAAACAAACTTCTTATCTCGATTTTTTGCACTATATATTTTCTTTTTGATTTTTTTATTAAACTCTCTGTATTTACATTTTGCATATTTTTTATATACCTAACCTCTCGATTGTGAAAGCATTTTTGGAAGCACCACTGAAAGTATTGAATACATCATTTTTTTTAACAGAATCAGATTATTAGCAGTTTGTTCATAAATACAATATCACTATAGCCGATGTGAATTAGATCATAGCCGCATACTATTTTTTGGTTTTTAAGGTATGTTCACTTAAAGGTTTTCAACCAAATGGCGCCCTGAATAAATTTAATTTTTGTGTTTTACTATCTTTTACGCACGCCCATATGTTCCCCGATGAACAGCAGCCGCCTAGCACATGTGAACAAATCAAGGTAGGTTTTATGTTGATTTTTGAGTTTTCAAAATTTAGGATACTAGGTTTGGGTCACACCTCTTTCACAGAAAAATCTAAACCAATTTTTCCAATACAGCAAATTGATCAAAAATGCTTTGTGGCAGTGCAGTTGAATCAGCAAATCATAAACAACATGCCTGAATCAGTTTTTATTAAAAATATCAGTCGAATTTACTGCCAACATGGTTCCTTTAATAACGGGTAAAAATATAGAGAAAAAATCCTCTGCAATGAATCAAAACAACACAAAAGACAGATTAGCTGTAGTAAAGTCAGTTGGGCAAGACTCTGTAGTAGCTACCAGAATTGAAACAGAAACAATGTTTATTCTAACAAACCAATACCACAAATAATGCAAATAAAAAGTTTGAAATAGGCTCTACTTCACATTCAGGTAGTTTTAATAACAACATACCCTGGTGTAAAAAAGTGTATTGAAATGTATGAAATAATGTTAAATTGTAGGAATGTGTATAAAAACGTTTCACATTTATTAAAATGTCTAATCACAGGGTAACGGCGTTACATACAATATGAGCCCCGTTTTGGGCAATTCAGTTTGGGATGAAATATTGAAATCAGGTTGAAGCTGCAATCTGCAACTCTGCAACAAACACTAAACATCTGTTCTCCCCTTCATATAGTAAACCGGAAATCAGTGCAAAAAATGGTGAATCCAATCATTTGGCAACACTGTTGTTATTTTACGTCACATTAACAAATCTCTTGCAATAATCAGAAAGATTGTTGAACAGGTCTTTGACTAATTTGCTTGTGATATAATTATTAAAAATATTTAACCTCGAAAATTTTTGGTTACGATCGCTCTTCTATAAATCACAATTGAAGTCATTTTGGGATAAACTGGTTTGCTCTGCAGGGGGCAGACCAATCGGTGGTTTATGTTGGTGTATATATGACTATATCTATGCCTCCCATTTGCACAGGTCGCTTATAATTCCAATTTTCATGTTTCTCTCTTCATAGCACAATAATTTCGATACAAGTTCCCCCTTTAAAGTTGAAGTTTCCAAAAATACTTTCTTAGCGGATGCTTATGTTAAAAAATTAACCTCTGTCACAAATGTCACCTTTATAGTTTTGGGCTGTCCGTTCATAGATCAGGCAGGTCAAAGATTGTTATTTATACAGACATGGGCGTACTCAGGTGGACATTTTTTTCTGATTCCCCTCCCCCCCCCCCTTCTAGAATATTTTTTCTTCTAATTTGATCATTCATAAATCAAAAGCTGGGTACGCCCCTCTATACAGGCAAATGATAACATTTTATAAGCAAGTTCCTAGATTCGTAAATTGTTCAAATAATAAAAATAAGCATAACCGTGGATTTCTCTAGTTTTTTGCTTCTATAATGAAAAATAATGAAGGTATATCGTAATGCCTCAATGTCAATGGAAAAGTCGTAAAAAGTCAGATATCCTGCTTAATGAAAAACTGGTAAAAAGTGGATTCTTTTCCTCACAAATTCGTAAGTTTCGGGTAACTATAACTGGAATAATTATTATTCACATAATGGCCATTTAATGATTCTAAAATTAACATGGACACAAGATGGATACTGTCAATTAACTAGTTTTTGAAGAATTTTAATTTGCAGAAATTAAAGAGATATTCTGTAAATCGCACTTTATTAATCATGCTAGTTTGATCGGAATACACTAAAGAGATTTTGAAAGGTCACAAATTGCACTTTAATATATCTGGATTTTCGTTATAATGACGTAAAATTGGTCTAAAATTGTAGTAATTATTACATTAACAATATGGAATAAACAGCCAGCGTGAGGCAATAACAATAGCTGTGAAGGCACATGGGTGGGTCAATTTCACAAGCATTATTAATAAATTTTCCATATTTGGAACCTGTGAGGTTGTTTCTGTGAAAGCCCTACAAGTCAAACGTTTCATCTTACTTTATTTATTACATACTGTGACGGGACGTTATGATTGCTCCCGAATGAAGACCCTGTATATAGAAATTTATTGACACTAATCTTGTTCGAAAATTGGAATAGACACGTCGAGAAAATTTATAACTTTTCTAGAACACTGACATGGAACATACAGGAATTTACTAGAACATTCAAGAAAACCAAAAAAATATAAAGTAGTTCTGAAAAAGAAGAGATCAATATTTAGTTGAGTTCAATTCAGTTATAGTTTGACACTGACCATCATGTTGTGATTCCAATTTCTAAGATAAGTTATATTGTTAATGACCAAGTTGTTTACAATCTTGAATAGTTTTCATTGAGACTTCTTGGACTTCTTGGTCTTGGAAGACCAGTGTGATTCGAAACTAAAGTAGTCCGTAACAATACAATGTTTTCAAAAACTGATTATTGCATATGGGGATATTTTAAAATATGATAAAAGTACTTACCTCGATCTATTCTGAATATAATATGCTACTCCAAATACCATCAACACCACAGCAACCAAACTGAACGCCACAGGAACAACAATGACCGACAACTGTGCCTGTTTGTTAACTAAAATCAGATAAATTCTTAAACTGTCTTTTCAATAATAAATATATATATCGTCAGCAAAAAAATACAAATTGTTTACTTGCGAAATTATTAGGCTTACCTTCATAAATATTTACAGTAACAGGCGTGACAACTCTGCTCACATCATTCTCGATGATGATTATTATAGTATTCGTTGAATATGTTAAATATCTAGTTATTGAAAATTCACAAATATCTAAAGGGTTGTACACCCAACATGTTTCGTTCCCTGTAACGTTGTATTTTCCTTTTTTATATTGGACACAGTAATGCATGTCTTTGGATCCTGAACAGCTGACGCGAAGTGATAGCAGATCACCAGGTTGTAACCAGTTGTTACCAGTGACATTTGGTTTGGACAGCGGAGCTAAAAATGTTAATTATGAGGTACAGAAAAATTGAGACAAAATACTCAATGTTACATAAATGGTGGAAAGTTAATAAAATGCCTACATTTCGGGCGACAACTTTTTATTACCATATAAAAAATTTTTTAAATTTATATACTACTTCAAACAAGGTGGTTTTAGGAAAGCGAACATGTTACAGACTTGAAAATTGATGCCGCAAGTTGACTAACTTTAAGGTAAGTTTCATAACCATTTTATATAAAAAATAATTTCTGAGATCATTTAAATTATACAGAACAACACACCCCAAAATATAAAGAGTCAAACTGCAAAACTAAATAAGATAGTATTTTGAAATTTTTATCAGATATAGTTGAGACTCATACTAGAACCAAACAATTTGAAACACTAAAAAATTCATTTTTTTAAATGGGATCTACATTGTATTTAATTAACTATTAGAATATTCCTTTTATCAGTCCATTTGAATCTTTGTTATTGCTAAATTGAAATATTGGGATTTTTGACATGGGCTTTCCTGTATATGATAACCAACAATTATTTTCTGTATGTTGAATACATTGTACACTATTGGCGTGCTATTCCTTTGTTCTGGCAATTGTCTGGTTGTTAGACACTACACATATATTTCCTTGCTACCTTGCCATTATTCATGTTTTTGGTCACCGACTCCACTTCATCCACGACTGCTTCTGCTGTTTCTTAGTCCGTAATATGTATCTTTGGAGTTTCGGGCGGGATTTATATAGGTCCAGTATTTTGTTTCTCTCTGTTATTCAGATATCTTCGTCAGTTAATGAACTTATTGGTCTTTTCCGAGTATTAGGTGATTCCTAGCGGCTCTATAGCTTTTTCGACTTCGAATAGCAGGTTTTACTAGTTTCTAATTGTAATTTTAGAGATCCCCTGAAATCTGCTTTCTTATGGTCTTGTACATTTCTGTATTTCTATTACCTTCGGCTTTGTAGCAACTCTTTTGTTTCTAGGCTTAGTTCGTGATGTTGGTTTTGTTGTGACTAGGGCTGTAACAAACCGTATGTATTCGTTACTATGTAACGAATACTCGATAATACTCGAGGTACCGAATCTTTACTTTTACATTGATATCGTTACTTGAATCACATGTTTGCTATCACAATCTATGTCGACTGCCGCATAATACCAATACCGAAAAGTCCGACTTGCATATCGTTAGTTTCGTTACTTCGTTAGATACGGTATGATTTCGTATGTTTCGTACATACGAATATTTCGTATGTACGAGTACTTTGAATTTAACGTATTTCGATATTTCTACCGAAATGGTGTCTGTCCTGCTGCACTACCGAATTGTTATGACAGTAAGACAAATAAGTCGTCATTCATAACTGATTATATCTTTATATAATTATGTTATTTATTAAATTATGTAATAAGCTTTTATATTTTGCATACTATTCATTAGTTTTTCTTTACTTTAAAGATTTCATAACCCAGAGATCTATAAAATTATATTATAGTATAAGATATAATTTCGAAAACAGCTTTATAAACTGAATTGAATGTATTAATTCAATGCAATTTCCATATGGATTTTAACGTAAGTAATGAAAAATCGAGTGCTACAACGTCTCCAATAACTGGTAGTATTATTACGCAAAGACAATATATCAAAGAAAAGTTTCTTTATAAAAAAGATTGTGCACTTAAATTATGGCAAGCACGAACTTTATTATATCCATGATGAGGTAGAAATTATAAAAAAATACGTTTTCATGTTGGTAAAGTCAGTGCCAGCAGAATTTTTTCAAAATCAGGTAAATATTGTCGCAAAAACGTGTCTCATGACAACCCAAATGGATGAAAAAAATATTTCTAAATGTGAATGATATATTTGCGGGCATAAAATAAAATGTGGTAATTTTCATTGTGTGGAGTAGTTCAGGAGAACTGTCAAATTAGTATAAGAATATAATTATTTATCTATTTCTTTGTTAAAAATGTATCTATGTTTATATTACTTTCTACTTACTAAGGAGACTGATATAAGAAAATAAAAATATGTGTTTAGTTGCATTGCTTGAGTGTATATTTATTTTTCACTTGATTTTTTTATATTTATAATTTAATAAACATATTACTTAATAAAATCCGTTCATATTCCACACATAATTATATTCTCCTTTAATGGCAAATTATTTAATTAGCATAACTGGAACGCACTCATTAGTGTCTAAGTGTTTATTGGGAAAGGACACCACACTTTAAAGGAAATTGCTGTATATTCCAGACGTTTCGGGGTCTAAATCAGACCCCGTTGTCAATGGCTAAGAAACTACGGATTAAAAAGGTACAATTCCAAGATGTAAATTTAAATATTTGACAATGTTTATTATTTGATTTTTGACATAACTAAGAGAATTTTATTTGTAATATACAGGGTAGCACAGAAATTTCTAAAGATCATATAATCATAAAGTTTATTGTCCTTGTGAACAACACAATATCGGGATAGTTCATAAGGTTTTTCCTAGGTTTTTTTATAAACGTTTTTTCTTCATTGAATTTATTGTCCTTGTGAACAACCCAATATCGGGATAGTTCATAAGGTTTTTCCTAAGTTTTCCCTTATGATTTTAATGGGATCACTGAATCAACAAAATTCTTTGATCGCATTTTTGGCGAATGCACTATCTTATAAGAAAGTCGCACCTAGGAGCGCCACATAAAGTTCTGAAGATCTCCCTTTCAAATTCTTCCAATTTGAAAGGAACTTTATGATTATATGATCTTTAGAAATTTGTGTGCTACCCTGTATATCACAAATAAAATTCTCTTAGTTACGTCAAAAACCAAATAATAAACATTGTTAAATATTTAAATTTACATCTTGGAATTGTACCTTTTTAATCCGTAGTTTCTTAGCCACTGACAACGGGGTCTGATCTAGACCCCGATTTGGAATATACAGCAATTTCCTTCATTTCCCAATTAACATTGAAAAATATGCCACAAGTAACCAGAAAAGCGACTGATTTCTACGGAAAGTAGTAGCGATACAATCATTTGTACATTAAGAGTAACAAAATTAAAGATGTCGACTTTTTAGTTTGACCCTTCTTTTGGTGTTTGTGTTCATTACTTCTAAGTTATTGGATGATACCATCGCCCACGACTCCCCTATATGTGTATAATGAGAATGGTGCCAAGCCCGGAAGCCACGGCCATTTTCTGCTCATTTTCCACCAATAAGAATCAACTTTAAAATCGACAGCACGATGCCTTATATTTTATGCCAACTTTAGACTGGTCCAAATTATTTTATGTTGCCACATTGCTGAAAAGAAAAATCCTGAAAAATCAATTAATATTCTTTTACCCATTCGTCTCAACTAAAAATAGCATTCAAGAGATTAGTATTAAAAGTTGATATTAAAATTCATTACATTCAAAGTAAAAAAAAAACAGGTAATAATCACATACATTTATCTACCAATAATACCTTTAAAAAAAAAAATATTGATAGTAGTTCTATTTAAAAATTTCTAAAACCTAATTGGGGTACATAGTTCAATTTTTAAAATCCCACCACTATCGTAGGTACTCAACAGCAACCCTCTATACTTTGTTATTTGCAGATTATCTTGAATACTGTTGAGAGCAGTTTATAATTCAGGTGCTTTGTATTTTTACGACTTCAATAAAGTTTAATTAAGAATAGCAAATATTAAAATTATATAGATATCGTGAGATTTACTTTAAATCGTCAGATCTGGCGACTCTGCGACAAACCCTAAACATCTGTTCTCCCTTTCCTATAGTAAACCGGAAAGCAGTGCAATACCTTGGCAGTACTCTTCTTATACGCACTCTGGTATGTGTATGCCCGCGTATATATAGTCTACTAACACGTTTATAGCGATACTATTATTTAATCTAAATATGAATGACAGTAACAATGTATATGTATGTATGATATGTTTTGTAATTACTATTATAATTTAAAATAATAAGAAAAATAAATTATATTCATTAACGAAATTTGACTGTTCTTTCATTATTTTACTTCATATTTGTCCAGTGACAGCCAACTTTTTTTTTGATCTTGTACCTTTTCCTTTAAGTTGTGCCTGATTTTGTTAAAAATCATCACATCTTGTTATTAAGTATGTTGGTCGGCTTTTCTCTGGTGAGTAATTCTTGATAAGGCAAGACTATGATCACTTTCTATTTTAAATGTGCTTGATATTGTTCGGATTTTTCTTTTAGATTGTTATAGTTTTTCCAGTTTCAAATTAAGGACAATTCTTGAAATGACAAGTCTATTTGCTTCCTGTCTTGAATATCTTTAAATTAACAAATCTGACAATAAAAACCAAAGTGATTGAAACCAACAACTTTTTTCAGGCAAGAAACTGGTAAGAAGTATCAGGCGCGTGTCTGGAGCCGGCGCTGGACATGACAGTATGCGGGACGTCGGTGGCAGGATGCTGAGGAGGCGGGCCCCTGTCGTCCAAAGAGCTACAGCCCAAGAACCCCAAGAACCACAACAACACTCACCAATACGATCACAGAATCAACGTGACCATCACCAATGGAGTCAAACGAGAACTCCACCCGCAGAAAGTGTTGCGCAGGATCAACAGCCAGCGCTCACTCAAGCGGGACTGAAAAGACAGCGCATGAAATGAACTAGCGCCATGAATGAATTTATAATGAGCACGTTTTACAGAATTACAAACCTTGGCCAGGATAAGACTGGATATCGCCAAATACTCCACCAAGAATTCTGTCTGTGAGTACCCAGAACTTCAAGTTACCGAACAGACCACTGATCAGAAACTGCTGAAATGGAAAGAGAAGCCCCTTCATGGAAGACATATAAATGACGTCAACCAAGATTATGTCGACAGTGCAGCGTCGAACTACTGGTTGATCTCTGGTCATATGTTTCCTGAAACGGAAGGCTTTATATTGGCAATCCAAGATCAAGTAATCCCAACTAAGAACTATCTAAAGTACATCGTTAAAGACTCTTCTATTAACAACGCAGATGCAGGTATAGTTGCCAAACATCTGAGTCTATCCAGCATATCACAGGAGGTTGTCAAGCGTTCGCTGCAACTGAATACAAAGAACGACACGATGCTGTGGCTAAAATACTGCACCAGGAACTAGCACTGAAACTTGAACTATCACAGTCAGTAAGATTACCATACTATAAATACAAACCAGAATCAGTTTTAGAAAATAACAACTACAAGCTGTACTGGGACCGCACGATACTGACTGATCGGACTATTGCTCACAATAGACCAGATATAGTTTTGGTAGATAGAGTCGCTCGGAAAACAACTTTAATTGACATAGCAATTCCTAACAACAATAATATAAATTTCAAGCAGGCTGAGAAAATTACCAAATATAGAGATTTGGAACGGGCCTGAAAACCTGGCAAGGGCTCCCACAGAGCTAAACCCTTTTGATACCTAGGATATCTGGGGTTTAGTGAATTTTCATCTAAAAACACTCTTAGCGTGCCTTAGAGGGAGTGTGATGCCATACAATGTATGGTCAAGTTGGGATAATTATGAAAGAAATAGAACATATGTTAGGAAATGCATCCGACCACTCTATATTTGAAACCTTAATACACAGAATATTTTAGTTCAATATGAAGAATAAGTTATGTATATAAAATATTATCTAGAGGTAACAGTAAAAAAATTAACTAAAAACTCACCTTTAACTGTAATTGCCTGAGAAAAATATCCATAAGTTTTTGTTGGATCAATGGTTACATGTGTGTTGTTACAAACATATGGGAAAGTACCATTATAAGGCACCAGAGTACCGTTGACATTCACCATTATCTTAGAAGTACTGTTGCTCTTCACAGAAACAGGGGTACTAATTTCCCTTTTTGTCAACTGTTTACCTGCTACTGTTATTGAATTCACAGGTGGAGGCGCACTCGCACTCATGCCACTTCCTTTCTTAGTGGTTGTCACTGTAGTGGGTTTATTTGTAGTTGTAGTTTTAGTGGTAGGTTTGGTTGTTGTAGCAGTAGTGGTTGTTGGTTTAGAAGTCGTCGGTGTTGCTTTTGTGGTTGTTGAAGGTGGCAAAGTAGTGACAGGAGGAAGTGGTGTAAAGTCAGCCATTACCAAAGCTTCAACAATATGTGTTTTATCAGGATCTGTATAGTTTAATGTAAACTGAAAGTCTCCAGTGAAACCTTTGTAAACGCAATCAACAAACCAATAACTCAATATTGTTGGAGCTGATTTTATGTATTGTGCATCTGTTTCCTTCAAATGTATAAGATGTGTTACAGGACCTTTTGATGACACATATTGTTCTCTAGTAGCATTATTTTGATGAAGTTGAAGTTTACCATTTAATGTTTCTGAAAAATAAATAAGCAGCTGTTAAAAATATTCACTGAAAGAAATAGTATAACAGTTTAGGGATACAATATACAATTTCTCTGGAAAATTTGATCATAACATACTACTTATACAAATAAACATAAATGAATTTATATCACTGTTATGGCTATAAATCTTCCAGGTTGGAATTTAAAATTGTTATAAGATCTTTCATAAAACAAAATAGTGCATGCTCAGAAATATTTTACTTGTCAGTTTGTCATTTTTAAATATATTTTTTATGATTTATTATGTGTACATTTAAAAATAAAAAACTTCTCAAGATGCCAGTTACACAGGTGAAAATGATCTTGAACCTAGTGTGGTTCTTATAGGCCAGCTACCAGTTTTTAATTGTACAAATTGTTATTGAAACCGTTGGATAACTGCTTAAAAATCAAATATTAACAATCACTGTAATTTGAAAAATTTTGTTTTAACTATGTACATCTAGTTACTACTATTGCAGCCACATGGGACTTCGTCTCCAAATTATATAAGGACATTAGAAGATTAGAAATCTTTATCTCAGTCTAACCTAAAACTTTTTACTTTGGAATATTCATCTACTCCCAAAATTAACTTTTTAGACTCAATAATTATTCAAACTAAAACATATTTCTTATTTTGCGTAAATTTAAACTTAACTTGACGAATATTATAAAATAAAGTGAACAAGTACTGTACAAGTATGTGGCTGCCTCGCCAACTTGACCGGAAGTCTCAATCCATTTTTTATACAACATAATTTAATATTTTATCGCGAATGAATTGCGACATCTAGAAGTTTCAGGAAAAATTAGCTCACAGAGACTCCAAAACGCGAGTCATACGATGTATGTATATATGTATAGAAATCCCATGAAAAAAATTGTGAGTTAACTAAAACCTATCAAAGAAATTAATATTTTAATTATTCAAGATTTTTCAATCCACTGACTGCAAGACAATATATTGTTTATAGTCGAGAACCTTTATCAGTTGTGCTCCCTTCAACTGTTTAAATTCTTGAGTAATTATGTATGTATCTAATACTAAATACATAAAAAAATTACTTGAGAATCCATTTTGTGTTTGGTACTAAATACCTACATAAATAATTATTCAAGAATTCAATCAGTTGAGGGGAGCACGACTGATAAAAGTTCTCAACTGTAATCAATATAATGTCTTGTGTTCAATGGATTAAAAAAATCTTGAAAAGTTAAAATAATAGAATTTAGTTGATTTTAGTTGCTGTCTTGGATATCAGTAATACTTGGAGGAGCCTGGTGTTAGTTGTTAACTATATTGTATTTAGTTTATTTCTTTATTAATGATTGTTTTATGATAATTGTTAACAGAATGTACACTTTTTATAAATACATGTTCTTCAATGAATTTATTGATATCCAAACAATTGATTCTTGCTGTTGTGTAGAGATTAAATGATACCTTTTTACATATTTTAATGATTTAAGATAAAATTCAGTAAAGATGCTTACTAATAAATTTAAAAAATGGAGGATGCTGTAAAGATTGTTTATACTATTCGTAATTTAGATGAATTTTAGGATTTCAAGAAAAAGTTAATTTACACCAAAAAATTCAAATTTGTAAAAGGGGGCAAATGTTACTATAAGTATTATAAATGGTAAAGTAGATATGTTGAATATTCTTCAAAATGTTAAGTAATTTTCTGTACACTTTTGTTAAAAACAAGTATCTACGTTAATTTTGAGACTTACAATTGTATTACTAGCATAATTTTAGACCAATATAGAAAAAGGATATTACCTATCACTGAATGACAAGTAATCAAACAAAATTTCTAAATGTGTTTGAAGAAGTCTTAATTAAATACAATAAAAAATATATGTTACGACTAGTGCTGCAT